>CM055745.1:4588203-5233203 GCA_029465975.1 Dallia pectoralis | reverse complement strand
TACACGAAGCTAGATAACATGGACGCTCCTACTCCGGGTCCAAAACATCACCAAAAGGGTACTCAACACTCACAAACTGCTATCTTAAAGCCTTGAAATGCTCAAAAGCAAAAGTTAATAGAATATTCTGTAATTGCTTTCGACTTCCTCCTCTGCGCAGTGTAAAGCTGTTTCTAAAGCGTGAACGGGTGAATTCGTCCTCAATCATATTTCCCCAACAATCAGAGGGTCAATAAACAGGAAGTGAAGGAGCAGACATTATGAGTCACGCTGAGGAGCGGAATACGTCTCACAACCCTCTCAAGGTATTTAAGTCGGCGTATAACCACATCCAGGCAACTCAATGCCATTCATATAAGAACTGACACCATCCTGATCAGAAACCACAGAACTTATGGACACACATCTGCCAGGTTAGAACCGGTGGTGTATAGCCTTTCTTTTATTCTTACGGTTTGTATAAATCCAATCTTTTTTTTTGTGGCTTTATGCTGATTAGACTGCCCCCTGTTGGCAGATGTCCCAGAATACGGGTGTGGCTTTATGCTGATTAGACTGCCCCCTATTGGCAGATGCCCCAGACTATGGGTGTGGCTTTATGCTGATTTGACTGCCCCCTGTTGGCAGATGTCCCAGACTAGGGGTGCGGGAAGGAATTTATCCACGGCTGTAAAATCCATGGCAGTGACAGGTGAGATCAGAACCACTGTCTCAGCTGAGAAAGATGACTAGAAATAGGGGAAACCGCTCAGGACAACGGACGGCGGTTCAGCAATAGAAGGTGGCCTCACATACAAGTGTTTGGTTTCATATGCTAAAGTGAACGACGTATTATTACATGTTTTGGACCGGTACCAATCAGACATAATAACGCCTGACCGGGTTTCCGGTTCAACGCGAGGCCGAATCATCGTGGCGTTCTCGCATCGACCTAGAAAGGCGTGACCACGACCTGCCATGATAAGATTTAAAATATGTGACAGAATTCGGGAGCGTACGTACGTCGCACGTCATTTCTTTTCCATCTCCGTGGTTTGGATGAACCGGCGGGGTGAGAGAACAGCGGCCTTGTTCAGTGTGTGCCATTTGTCTGCCAGGAGAGACGCCCATCTCAGGACAGCCTCAGGCTACGCCGACCCCGATCCAATATCAACTTCATTCTGAGCGGAGATTTTCACAGCAGCAAGACGGGAACCATGGTCAAGTGGGCGTGACCTATGACCCATGACCCATGACCCTGCACAAGCCATCATTGCCGCGTGTCCTCCTCCTATGAAGCTCTCATACTCACGGTCCCAACACACTGGTGCTTTCACATGCTCTCATAATCTCTCGTCATGTAAGCGCTCGGTCGCTTTCTTCAACTTCCTAAGGGTTTTAATTAGATCATTAGCCGAGCAAATTCACAGGACGAGCCTGAGTCGCCGCTCTCAGATCTGCACCTGGAAAATTCAAGTGGATGTTCAGAATACAGATGGCGTGGATGAGAAATCCAAAGACAGTCTTCACGGGAACGTTTTCAGTGATCGGCAGCGGCAGGCGGCAACGTAATCCTGCCGTGCAAATCCACACGGCCACCATCCCCACCTCGGGGATCCTCGGTAACGTATCCGTAGACGAGCATGAGAACTCCCTCAGAAAATGCTACGCACGGTGGCAACTATGGTGACGCCGTGATCAATCACATAGAAGTGGCAGAGCTAACGGTGTAGTCACGTTATCCGTGCCAGGGACACGAACTGAATCACAGAAGCAGGGTTTATTTGCTCGAGGTTCTGTGACTTTTATACTTCATAGTTGTCGTCAACTCCAAATCCACATGAGAGCACGGGTCTTGTCTGGTGAACACAGCATTAAACAGTGGACAATACAATTATCCCAGAGTACCGAAGAATGCAAAATGATCCTAAAGTTATCGGCCTATCTATGGATTTATTTATTTCCTCTAAAAGCAATTAGCTTTAACATGGTAATATGGTCCACACGCTGCGTTCACATTTCAAACTGGCATTGTGTGCCCGGTCTACGAACACGCCAACCAATTGGATGTGCATACCTTGGTGTGTGTAGCGGCCGTGCCAAGCCAATATTTACTTGGCAAACAAACAAGACAGAGGATTCAGGCAGACACGCAGAGGAATCCCAATTAGTTTCAATTTGACCTTTTCATGGCCAAACAAGTGGAGAGGAAGATGTATTATTTATTTACGTTCTGTTTTACTTCGCACCGATAATACGAACTCCTGATTTGTGTTCTATGGCCAGGCGAATCACTTGAACAGACACAACACTGCTGTTAAATAGTCTTAGTTGAAATAGCCCAGAAAACAGTACAACATACAGAGGATACAAAAAAGTCTACACACCCCATGTATTTGATGTGAAATATTTTGAGAAAGATATATCATGTCAGAACTGTTTGCACGTTCTATGTGACCTACAACGTGAACAATTCAATTGGAAAAAAAAAACTGAAATCTTTGAGGAGGAAAAATAAAAAATGTAAACAGGGGTGTGTAGACGTTTTCTATCGTCACGGCTGTAGGGTGTAGTGTCGGAGCAAGCCATTTGCCGAGCTGTAGGATCCGTTTATTGAGGAACAACACAAAACAAAACAAAACAGAGAACGGCGAAAATGCTAACTGGCATAAACGGAAATTAAAGTGCGGATAAATAGCATCGGATAATACAACATTCCAAAACCAAAGAAAGTAGCACTTGAAATATAACCACTCACCTCTAATATAAACACCTGACGTTAAACAATGCTAAGCAATGGTGAATACAACTGACAACCCTTTATAGCCCAAACTAATGACTAACTGAAAACAGCTGTGACCAGAACATAAACAATGAGACCCGTGCACCACCAATATAGTCCCGTGTAGAACCAAAACCTCACCACTCGTGACATCTATTCACTGTACGTCTAAGGGCTGGGGGATTTATCAAATGAAAAGGAACAATAGTTACAGGAAAATACATTCTAAATATGAGTCACAGGCACGACGTCATCGCATTGTTTCATAATTTACATTTAGACAAGTGCCCAACGTTGTAAGCACATCCAAAACAGGACTTTAGCTGTTTAGTTTAGCTTACATTGCCACCTAAAATGTGCTAGATATAAATGTCTACCTAAAGACATGGAAAATACAATTTTATAATTAATGAAACCTATTGTGTTGTTTTCAATGAGTAGGCAGGCTTTTAAACTTATTGCCTGAACCTGGCTGTGAATTCACATCTTTGGGATGTTGAGACAGCTGCCCTAACTACCAGACAGCTGTTTGGACTGGCCACTGGGTTTTACAAGCACGCGTGTGCTTGAACCTCAAGGCTGTGACAATCAATAAAACATCTCAGTAAAACACACCCAAAATGAATACACATGACCTGAGAAATCACCTGTGACATACGCGAACCAACGAACAAACTGACCGAGCACGTTCACTCTCCATCGCTCAGGGACAATCACACTGACGCCTTCACTACATTTCCACAACTGTCAGTCAGTCTTTCCACGATGAGGTGGAGCGAAGGGAATCACTGACAGGTTGTTATCCTGAACATCTGATCACGACTGATGTCTTGTCATTATGGGACGGCTGCAACGGGAGACTGTCCCCAGTCCTGGAGCTAAAACCCACAGGGGAATGCCTCAGGACAGAAGGCAGACCAGACGTCTCCCAGGGTGCACTGCGGGTGAGTATGAGATATCTTACACAGCAAAGGACCCAGACTCCAGACGGATCACGGCTTTGCAAGAGACAACGGGAGGGAAGCCGATCGTCTGGGTTACCCCAGGGTTCACTTTGAGGGTTGAGCTGCAGGACAGAGAGTATTGATCCAGACACAGCGTCACAGTGCCGGGCATGGTGTCCCAAAGGAGGGCAGACACAGTATCCCTCTGAGCAGAACAGCTCCAGCCATTAACCCAGCCACCCCTAACCCCACATTGACTGAAATACAGTCCCCAAGAACCTCCACGTGACATCGGGTAGAACCCTTAGAACTTAATGGGTAGATCGCTGGGTATCTGGATTCAGCGTTGTGCCCGAGTGGTGAAGACATTCGCGCAGGAAACCCACTAAACTGTATCAAATGCAGTCGGTTCACATCAGGCAAAAGCCAGCGTCGTAATCTAACCAATCGTAGTCATTCTGTTGACGTTATAATAGCACATGGTTCAACAGAGTGACCCATCCTGTGATATCCATCCAGCAGTGAGATGATTGACAGGTGAGGTCACTGAAGTCCAGACCCAACGCAACTCGGGGTCTCCGAAGAATAGCTCTGACTGTTTGATTGACAGCCATAATCACCATCACAATGCATACGGTCCCCAGCCAATCAGTCTCCTAAAATAACACACTTCGGATAGAAAAAAAAGAGAAGTGAATACAAATATTGTATGACTGAGGATGACGGCAGGAGCACATTAAATCAGACCATTATGAAATATGATTATATTAGCGGTCACCCTCTATATTATTATCAGAGTAGGAGGGCAGAATTACAAGACCTAAAGATTTGGAGTCTAACACTGCCCACCTTTATGATACGGCAATCAACATAACCGATGGTGAATATATCAGATGGTGATTACTGACGGTGAATATAACCGATGGTGAAAATAACCGATGGTGAATATAACAGATGGTGAATATAACTGATGGTGAATATAACAGATGGTGAATATAACAGATGGTGAATATAACAGATGGTGAACATAACAGATGGTGAATATAACTGATGGTGAATATAACAGATGGTGAATATAACAGATGGTGAATATAACTGATGGTGAATATAACAGATGGTGAACATAACTGATGGTGAATATAACTGATGGTGAATATAACTGATGGTGAATATAACAGATGGTGAATATAACAGATGGTGAATATAACAGATGGTGAACATAACAGATGGTGAATATAACTGATGGTGAATATAACAGATGGTGAACATAACAGATGGTGAATATAACTGATGGTGAATATAACTGATGGTGAATATAACAGATGGTGAATATAACTGATGGTGAATATAACAGATGGTGAATATAACAGATGGTGAATATAACAGATGGTGAACATAACAGATGGTGAATATAACTGATGGTGAATATAACTGATGGTGAATATAACTGATGGTGAATATAACAGATGGTGAATATAACAGATGGTGAATATAACAGATGGTGAATATAACTGATGGTGAATATAACAGATGGTGAATATAACAGATGGTGAATATAACAGATGGTGAATATAACTGACAGTGAATATAAACGACGGTAAATATAACAGATGGTGAATATAACAGACAGTGGGCCTGTGAGGTCCTGGCACCCTCCCCCTCCCCCCATGACAGTGGGCCTGTGAGGTCCTGGTACCCTCCCCCCTCCCCCCATGACAGTGGGCCTGTGAGGTCCTGGCACCCTCCCCCCATGACAGTGGGCCTGTTAGGTCCTGGTACCCTCCCCACCTCCCCCCATGACAGTGGGCCTGTGAGGTCCTGGCACCCTCCCCCTCCCCCATGACAGTGGGCCTGTGAGGTCCTGGTACCCTCCCCCTCCCCCCATGACAGTGGGCCTGTGAGGTCCTGGCACCCTACCCCCCATGACAGTGGGCCTGTTAGGTCCTGGTACCCTCCCCCACCTCCCCCATGACAGTGGGCCTGTGAGGTCTTGGCACCCTCCCCCATGACAGTGGGCCTGTGAGGTCCTGGTACCCTCCCCCACCTCCCCCCCATGACAGTGGGCCTGTGAGGTCCTGGCACCCTCCCCCTCCTCCCCATGACAGTGGGCCTGTGAGGTCCTGGTACCCTCCTGCTGGTATCACGGAGACCCTGTCAGAGGCTCACTAAGGAACAGAGCCTCTTCTGACAAGCATCTGACAAAGGCACTAATTAGGGCCACTCAGTTTGAACATACCTTAGCCAAAACAGGTCCCCATATTTGGTGTACCCGGTCACCTGCCCCATGTCAGCAAAACCGTTCACTTTGAAACTCAGATTGTGTGGCTCCCTATGGGTTGCTTGTCATTCTACCTGCATGCACAATGTCATTGTATACAGCTAATATTAATTAAAAATAAAGTCTATTAAATGGGAGGTTGTGTATTTTAAGCACATTTGGGATTGTTGGTGGTAAGACGAGTCCAAAACACATTCCCGTTTCTGTCAGTCAGCTTGTTCAACCAGAAGTCTTGACTGGAATCCTCACATACCAGAAACAGACTCCCTGGCCTTCACTTTGGTTGGGCTCAGGCATCCAAGTTGCCTAAAAGAGTTACTAATCTTTAACAGGATGGAACCCCTCTGGGCTAATCTGTACCAGGATGGAACCCCTCTGGACTAATCTGTAACAGGATGGAACCCATCTGGGCTAATCTGTACCAGGATGGAACCCCTCTGGGCTAATCTGTACCAGGACAGAACCCCTCTGGGCTAATCTGTACCAGGATGGAACCCCTCTGGGCTAATCTGTACCAGGATGGAACCCCTCTGGACTAATCTGTAACAGGATGGAACCCATCTGGATTAATCTGTAACAGGATGTAACCCCTCTGGATTTATCTGTAACAGGATGGAACCCATCTGGGCTAATCTGTACCAGGATGGAACCCCTCTGGGCTAATCTGTACCAGGATGGAACCCCTCTGGACTAATCTGTAACAGGATGGAACCCATCTGGGCTAATCTGTACCAGGATGGAACCCCTCTGGGCTAATCTGTACCAGGACAGAACCCCTCTGGGCTAATCTGTACCAGGATGGAACCCCTCTGGGCTAATCTGTACCAGGACAGAACCCCTCTGGGCTTATATCTAGCAGTATCTGTTGCCCACCACTGTCCCACCACTTCAAACCACCCTGGACTAGCCAATTATATTCCAGTGTTGTTCAGAAAAGGAAGAAAAGGAGACAAGTGATATGCTAGTTTGAATTGAGTGTTGTAAACAAAAGAGGCAGGATTCAACACAATGCCCCTTTAAATGTGAGAAAGACATCCGGATTAAAGGCTGTGGGAGCTGTTCTCTCGCTGCAGCACAAACGAACTCGTCACGTCATCCCACCACCCAAGGCTTGTCCTCTCATCCCCTGTGTGCAAGACAGGCTCCGAAGGGGCAGCACAGAGCAGGTTCTTCTACAGCCCTGGCCGGAACAGCTGGGGTCGAGGGAGAGGGGTGAGAGATGGCCAAAGGAAACCCGGCAACGGTGACTACGCGTGGTGAGAGATGGCCGAAGAAAACCCGGCAACGGTAACTACGCGTGGTGAGAGATGGCCAAAGGAAACCCAGAAACGGTAACTACGCGTGGTGAGAGATGGCCGAAGGAAACCCGGCAACGGTAACTACGCGTGGTGAGAGATGGCCAAAGGAAACCCAGCAACGGTAACTACGCGTGGTGAGAGATGGCCGAAGGAAACCCGGCAACGGTAACTACGCGTGGTGAGAGATGGCCGAAGGAAACCCGGCAACCGTCACTACGTGTGGTGAGAGATGGCCGAAGGAAACCCGGCAACGGTAACTACGCGTGGTGAGAGATGGCTGAAGGAAACCCGGCAACGGTCACTACGCGAGGTGAGAGATGGCCGAAGGAAGCCCGGCAACCTTCACTACGCACACCGGTCACTAACGCAACATGCTAGACCAAGCGCCAACACATAAAACAGGATCTTCCACTACAACTAAAGAGATAATGAAGTGACACATCACTCCAGAGATTCACACACACACACACACACGCACAAACACACATGCAACAAACAAAACATGTTTCAAACACAAATCGAACCAGCTAAGGAAGAAGCTCTGTAGTTCTTCTATATTTTCTCTCTCCACCTCCACTCCGATATTTTTCTCTATCCACCTCTCGCTCTGTTACAGTATAGTCGCGTCTGGGAACCAGCCAGGGATAGAGTTCACAGACCGTGATTAGAACGGTAACAATAATAACGTTCCTCACTCCATTACCGGACCTGAAATAAGGATCAGAGCTTTAGAGTTCTGTACGGGCCAATAAGGCATAATGACAAGAGTGTGATGAAGTCCAAATTATGTTCCCACCAAATCCAGGGCTGTGCTAATTCCTCCCACGTTAGAGGTTTCTGCTGTGATCGACCCTGTGGTATGATAGCCGACCACTGATGGCAGACGCTGGGAGATTTGTTCAGAGAGAGAGAGAGAGATGGGGAGAGAGAGACAGGGTGAGAGAGACAGGAGAGAGAGACGGGGAGAGAGAGACGGGGTGAGAGAGACGGGGTGAGAGAGACAGGGTGAGTGAGACGGGAGAGAGAGAGAGAGAGAGTGGGGGAGAGAGACGGGAGAGAGAGACGGGGTGAGAGAGACGGGGTGAGAGAGACGGGGTGAGAGAGACAGGGTGAGAGAGACGGGAGAGAGAGAGAGAGAGTGGGGGAGAGAGAGAGAGACGGGAGAGAGAGACGGGGTGAGAGAGGCGGGGTGAGAGAGACGGGGTGAGAGAGACAGGGTGAGAGAGACGGGAGAGAGAGAGAGAGACGGGAGAGAGAGACAGGGAGAGAGACTGTGTGAGAGAGAGAGGGAGAGACAGGAGAGAGAGAGACAGGGTGAGAGAGAGAGAGACAGGGTGAGAGAGAGAGACTGTGTGAGAGAGAGAGAGAGAGAGAGAGAGAGAGAAAGAGATGGGGGGAGAGAGAGAGAGAGAGAGAGACAGGGTGAGAGAGAGAGAGAGGGTAAGAGAGAGAGAGAGACTGTGTGAGAGAGACAGAGAGAGAGAGACACAAAGTGAGAGAGAGAGAGACAAGATGAGAGAGACACAGGATGAAATGATTGGGAGAGAGAAATGAGAAGACAACAGAGAGTTGAAAAGAGCAAGAAAAAACAGTGTTCTGCGCATTCATCTGTTACTCAGGAGACATGTAAATGAAAACTCCACAGTGTGTACAGATGCTGTGATGTGATTGGCCGTTTCATTGCACTCCAGCCATTAATATACATGAGTCTTCAGGTCGTGACCTTCGACTGTGGTACGATTGGGTCCTCCAGGAGCTCAGGGTGCCGAACGACTCTATAACCGTGTGTAAGTCTGACTCTATGGCAGAGCCACACACACAGAACACACACACTGTGCACACACACACACACACACACACACACACCGTACACACAGACACACACCGTACACACATACACACCACACACACTCTTTGCACGCACACCGCACACTCACACCGTGCACACACACCCTGCACACACATCGTGCACACACACCCTACACACACACACACACACTGCGCACACACACCCTTGCCTGCACACAATCCACAACCCGCTCCCTGTGTTCCCACTGAACAGCAAACAGACATTCCTCTGTATACATATCAAATCCATGCATTTATCACCCGTGAAAGAACACGTTCAAATATTTATTCCTGCGGTGCCAAATTAGAAACACTGCCACCGGATACCTTGACAGAATTATGAAAGCAATTTACTATCTCCATCTCATGATTTAGATTCCGGCCTCAATGCATTTCAAAGTGGGCATATCCATCTCAGATGTGCCTTCGCTAGACAGTGGCGATAAAAAGCAATCTTTGGAGAATTGCAAGGTGATTATTGAGTAATAAACCGCCTTGCAGCAATATTTCAAGCAAATCACGAGGAGAGAAATGTCAATGAGGGCAGGAAACCCAGAGCAATTTCCCCTGAACATTGGATAGAGATGGAGGCAGTGTAGGGTCTGTGTTTGTGCCTGTGTTTGTGCCTGTGTTTGTGCCTGTGTTTGTGCCTGTCTGTACATCTGTGTGGGGCTCTGCAATGCAGCTCTGTGTACACACGTGGAACGATTACAATCTTTTGTTGTGCCAATAAATCACTGCTGTATGATTTCGGCACCATTGATATCACTCACTTGGATTTCACATAACAACGTTTGCCTACATTTGCATGGTATTTGCTCTGTAAGCACAGATGCACAGTTGATTGCAAACTGTGTAGAGTATTATCACACACACACACACACACACACACAAACACACAAACACATCAACACAGACACACACACACACACACAATTTGTATGGTACAATTCTAGGACAATAATATTTCCTAAACAGGTCTTTACTAAAATGGCATTATAAACAAGCACATTTCACTTTTACTTACAAAAATTGATATTAGCATAAATAACTCAAAAGATGTCTGTCTAAGATATGCTGAAGCACCCATTGCCACATTGGACACTCATAATATATCCTCTCATTTTACAGGTTACTAGAAGACTCTTAGATGATTACGTTTACCAGTTCCAGTTCATGGTGTCAATGTGCTGAACATGACGGATGAAATGGGCAGTTAATAACATCAACACTAAAGGTCATACGGTACGTGTAGAGGGACAATACTGAGATAGACAGCAGTGACAGACAGTTAATAACAGCACTATAGGTCATACGGTCATACGAACAATACTGAGATAGACAGCAGTGACAGACAGTTAATAACAGCACTATAGGTCATACGGTACGTGTAGAGGAAGAATACTGAGATAGACAGCAGTGACAGACAGTTAATAACAGCACTATAGGTCATACGGTACGTGTAGAGGAAGAATACTGAGATAGACAGCAGTGACAGACAGTTAATAACAGCACTATAGGTCATACGGTCATACGAACAATACTGAGATAGACAGCAGTGATAGACAGTTAATAACAACACTATAGGTCATACGGTCATACGAACAATACTGAGATAGACAGCAGTGACAGACAGTTAATAACATGAACACTATAGGTCATACGGTCATACGAACAATACTGAGATAGACAGCAGTGACAGACAGTTAATAACAGCACTATAGGTCATACGGTCATACGAACAATACTGAGATAGACAGCAGTGATAGACAGTTAATAACATGAACACTATAGGTCATACGGTCATACGAACAATACTGAGATAGACAGCAGTGACAGACAGTTAATAACAGCACTATAGGTCATACGGTCATACGAACAATACTGAGATAGACAGCAGTGATAGACAGTTAATAACATGAACACTATAGGTCATACGGTCATACGAACAATACTGAGATAGACAGCAGTGATAGACAGTTAATAACATGAACACTATAGGTCATACGGTCATACGAACAATACTGAGATAGACAGCAGTGACAGCCAAGGTTGCCAGACGTACTCATTCTGCAAAGAGAGAGAGTGATTGAGCGGTAACGCAGACCTCTATCTTCCTCTCCCTCTCTTTTTCCCGTGAGAAGCACAGTGATCATAAACATTGGCCACATCAACGCCCGGCATGAATAATAAACAATGTCATTTCAGCAGCTGAGAGCTAGGAAACGACGGGCACAAAATAGGAAAAAATAGGAGAGAAAAGGCGGCGCAATTGGAACAAGGACGATAGCAAACGCGGATAGGAGAGTAATATTGAGATAAAAAGAGAGAGAGAGGGAGGGAGAGTGTGGGAGAACCTCGAGGGCGGCTGTGGGGGTAATTCCTGGAAGTCACTGTGTGAAAGTGACATTTCAGTGCAAAGAAACACAACACAGTGATGAGAAGACTTAATGAGAGTGACTTTTTGGTCTCCCTCCTCCACTGCTGGAGAGAATAACCTTTGCACGTCGCCCTGACAACGACCCCTCAACATATATTGGGTGTCCTCTAATATTAAGGGAGAAAAAAAGAACGAACGTCAAGAAATCCAGACAGCAATCTTTCGTTTTGCCACACGAGGCCAGAGACACCATGGAGTGTCACCATGGCCTTCAAAAACAGGTTGGATAAAGCAAGTTAAAAGGCAGAGAGCGTGAGTATTGATCTCCTGGTCTTTTATTGAAAGCAGTCGAGACCTGATTTCCATCCTTGTCAAGATAAAGACCTCGATTGAAACATTTGATCGTGGCAAACATTGTTTGGGGTTAACACCAAAGCCGATGGTGCTCAAGCCACGGTGAGATGCCCATTACATATTTGCCTGCCTGCAAAGCTACTAACTTATTTTTATGAAATCAGTGAAAACAAACACACGCACTGCGGACAAAAGGAGAAACCGGAAAAATGAAAAAGATAACAAATATACTTTTCTAAAAAGAAATCAGCGTGATTGGCCTTCCGGAACCTGGCTGATATGTATGATTCAAATGATCCCAAATCCTGAAGGACATCACTGTTAGATCAAATAAAATCCAAACGGTTCACTGGGATTTAAACACGATACCAAAAATGACCCATAGCCCAAATGGACACATGGTTTTGATCAAATGCTCAAGCGACAAGATATCTGTATCACTCCGGGCCAGTCAACCATTCCCAGCACGCACCATCTGACAGACGTGGGCTATTTCGGTTCCTCCCCGCACTGAGTTGAGGTGCAGTCTGATTTAGATGGAGTGCTGGTGATATAAAGCGTAGCTCCTGGGCTGGTTCACTTGACCGCAATGCGAACGACCGCTCTCTGGAAAATCTGGGGGATTTCTCGACATAAAAACCAGCGCAGCGTGAAAGGCATTGTCCACTAAGCATCCGGGGTGATGTAATAAAACACCAGAGCAAAAGCTCAATTCTGCCCGGCGCTTGTTATTCCGGGATGCGCCTCACAAGAACCGGGTGGATAGACCGAACGTGCCAATAACCATGTTTAGTTCAGTAACTGAACAACAGATTACATGCAACGGATTGTATGAAATGGCATAAGTATAACGGTATATATATAAAGACACCAGCAAAAAGCCGCATACTTGTTAATTACATTATTTTAGAGTACATTTAAATAAAATCCAAAAATTATTACACAGGCTGGAAGTTTTACAATAAATATTTTTGGTAAAATAACACTTTGTCTTCGTTTCACATCAAATGTCACATGCATGATTGTCAAAACACATAGCCTGACTTTGCTTACATAAGTGTATCCTCATAAAATACCGTTCGGCGGTCTCTTAAGTATGTATCTCTTGTGTAAAAAGTTGATAAAATGTGCCCGGAGGTTTCACTTATCACATAATATTCATCACACGTCATGGTTTAAATGGCTACATGGGTGCCTAAACATAGCTGCAATATCACACCATCTTCCATGTTCTGTGATGAAGAAAACAACATGTTATTGAAAATGTATCAGGATATTTCACCAGAAGTGATCGGGCCCCGTGCAAGCATATAATGACGAGTGGGTTTTTATCTCGTACTGAAACCGTCGCAGCCCAAAGCTGCATGTATCTGAAAACGTCTGATCTGAACATGATATCCCTAGTTGAGATGCATTGGTTAGAAACACACGTTATCTTAACCATTAAGTAAAATAACATAACAGCTATGTCTGCTACAGGCTTAGCCCTTACACAATAAGCTTCATTTAGTCTGTAATATTCACATCCATATTACCTAAAATGGAAGGATGACGATTAATAAAGTTACCAAATGGTTTAGAGTAATTGTTGTGTTGTCTCTGAACTCTCTTAGTTGGGGAGAGAAGGCTCAAGCTAGCTTAAGCACAGTGTCACACGTTTATATTAAGCGTATTAAGTTATACATGTCCGTGAACTATCCACACTCATGCTAGTGAATCAGGAACATGGTGGTCTCTTGATATAAACATTATCAACAAGCACCTCACCATGACAAAATGATGAAAGCACAACCCCCCCCATGTTCCCCGTAGATTTGTGCCGATTTCAGCCGCTAACCGTAACAGATCACATTTAGACAGTAACCTAGCCAGGCGCGTTCTTCGTACTCCAGCACTGTAAACCAGTCATTACAAATCAACACAACACAGTGTGTCTGTGGTCTGCTTCATCCGATCAGCCTTTTTAATGAGATCTCCATTAAGCACGTCTGCTCTGTTCCAGACAGTCGACAGCGAAAGAGTCTTCATAATGACACTCGTTGTCAGATGGAGAGGCATTGCAGTTGGGTCCAATAATCTCTGTTTCTCAGTCATACAACACTGGACACTTAAAACAATGTAAATACAGAGTAATCTCTGCTTCTCAGTCATACAAAACTGGACACTTAAAACAATGTAAATACAGAGTAATCTCTGCTTCTCAGTCATACAACACTGGACACTTAAAACAATGTAAATATAGAGAAAGACAAACACACACCAACCCTCTCTGTTTCTATACCCTCATTAGGTATCAAGCGTACTCACACAAACACACACCAACACACACAACCCTCCATGTTTCTATACCCTCATTAGGTATCATGCGTACTCACACAATGACAAACACACACGGGAGCGAGTGATTGATCGGTTCTACACACGGGAGTGCTGCCGTGTGGTGGGAGATTGACAGCTGAGATTACACAGTTGCAAGTCCGGGTAGTAAACTTCCATTGAGTTTCTCCCTCATGGTTTACAAACAGGCAAATAACAGCTGTCATGCTGAAGAACTCGCCTTCATTATGGAAATCATCAGCACTATGATGGCACTCACTCAGCCCATAAATATGTCAGCCTATGAATATGTCAGCCCATGTATATGTCAGCCCATGTATATGTCAGCCTATGTATATGTCAGACCATAAATATGTCAGCCTATGTATATGTCAGCCTATGTATATGTCAGCCCATGTATGTCAGACCATAAATATGTCAGCCTATGTATATGTCAGCCCATGTATATGTCAGCCTATGTATATGTCAGACCATAAATATGTCAGCCCATGTATATGTCAGCCCATGTATGTGTCAGCCTATGTATATGTCAGCCCATAAATATGTCAGCCTATGTATATGTCAGCCCATGTATATGTCAGCCTATGTATATGTCAGCCCATGTATATGTCAGCCCATAAATATGTCAGCCCATGTATATGTCAGCCCATGTATATGTCAGCCCATGTATATGTCAGCCCATAAATATGTCAGCCCATGTATATGTCAGCCCATGTATATGTCAGCCCATAAATATGTCAGCCCATGTATATGTCAGCCCATAAATATGTCAGCCCATAAATATGTCAGCCCATAAATATGTCAGCCCATAAATATGTCAGACCATAAATATGTCAGACCATAAATATGTCAGACCATAAATATGTCAGCCCATGTATATGTCAGACCATAAATATGTCAGCCCATAAATATGTCAGCCTATGTATATGTCAGCCCATAAATATGTCAGCCCATGTATATGTCAGCCCATAAATATGTCAGCCCATAAATATGTCAGCCCATAAATATGTCAGCCCATAAATATGTCAGACCATAAATATGTCAGACCACAAATATGTCAGACCATAAATATGTCAGCCCATGTATATGTCAGCCCATAAATATGTCAGCCCATAAATATGTCAGCCCATAAATATGTCAGACCATAAATATGTCAGACCATAAATATGTCAGACCATAAATATGTCAGACCATGTATATGTCAGACCATAAATATGTCCCATGTATATGTCAGACCATGTATATGTCAGACCATAAATATGTCAGCCCATAAATATGTCAGCCCATAAATATGTCAGACCATAAATATGTCAGACCATAAATATGTCAGACCATAAATATGTCAGACCATAAATATGTCAGCCCATAAATATGTCAGACCATAAATATGTCAGACCATAAATATGTCAGACCATAAATATGTCAGACCAGAAATATGTCAGACCAGAAATATGTCAGCCCATAAATATGTCAGACCATAAATATGTCAGACCATAAAAATGTCAGCCCATAAATATGTCAGCCCATAAATATGTCAGCCCATAAATATGTCAGCCCATAAATATGTCAGACCATAAATATGTCAGACCATAAATATGTCAGCCCATAAATATGTCAGACCATAAATATGTCAGACCATAAATATGTCAGCCCATGTATATGTCAGCCCATGTATATGTCAGACCATAAATATGTCAGCCCATGTATATGTCAGACCATGTATATGTCAGCTCATAAATATGTCAGCCCATGAATATGTCAGCTCATGTATATGTCAGCCCATAAATATTTCAGACCATAAATATGTCAGACCATGTATATGTCAGACCATGTATATGTCAGCTCATAAATATGTCAGCCCATGAATATGTCAGCCCATAAATATGTCAGACCATGTATATGTCAGCTCATAAATATGTCAGCCCATAAATATGTCAGACCATAAATATGTCAGCCCATAAATACGTCAGACCATGTATATGTCAGACCATAAATATGTCAGCCAATAAATATCTCTGCCCATGAATATGTCAGACCATGTATATGTCAGCCCATAAATATGTCAGCCCATGTATACGTCAGACCATGTATATGTCAGCCCATAAATATGTCAGCCCATAAATATGTCAGCCCATGCATGTCAGCCCATACATATATCACTACATAACCTAGCGTTCCCTTAATCTTAACAGACATCTTTGCAGCTTTTACCAACACAAAAATAGGTTCATATAGAATATGGACAAAGCTAGTGACAAGTGAATAGATTGAAATATATAATAGAAGAATTGCAACTGCATGGAGCCGTATCTACAAACCACAGTCATACAGGAAAATATGATTACAGACCGCAACCTGAGCATGGTGGAACTAGATGTGAAGCAGCCCAGTTCTGTGACACAATCAGACCAGTATCCGGAATGGTACCAAATAGAATTTACAACACACTTATTCTGAAACAGAAGTGTTTTATGAAGGTAAATAGAGGCTGTTTGGGATGTAGCCTGTGACTGGTCTACCACTGGAGAGAGAACACAATACTTCCTGAAATAGACGCTTCAACGGGGTGAACAAAGTATGTGAGGATTATGCAGGCCTGGGGCGAGACAGAGTCATGGCTAGAGTGTGAGCGCCATGCGGAACGAGGAGCCTGCATATTCACAATTAGGACTGAACGCACTAAATCTGCGTTAGCGGACATGCAATGTAGTCGATCTGAATATGTCACCGCCGTCAGAGGAAGATCTGTCAGTGAGAGTGAGAGGTTGGTGGACTGTGAACAATACAGAGGAGAAAGGTAGAACAAATCCACACGATGAGGATATGTATGTATGTTAGATGTCGGTGTTGACTAGTAACGGACTGTGAAAGAGAACGGGAGAGATAGAGATATGGTTAAAGTGATCAAAGTTAAGTGATGGTTCACAGATGGGACTGGTGAGACTGGGTGGGATTGGGTGGGATTGGGTGGGACTGGGTGGGGTTGGGTGGTACTGGGTGGATCTGGGTGGGATTGGGTGGGACTGGGTGGGACTGGGTGGGATTGGGTGGATCTGGGTGGGACTGGTGGGACTGGGTGGGGTTGGGTGGGGTTGGGTGGTACTGGGTGGGATTGGGTGGGACTGGGTGGGGTTGGGTGGGGTTGGGTGGTACTGGTGGGACTGGGTGGGACTGGGTGGGGTTGGGTGGGGTTGGGTGGTACTGGGTGGGATTGGGTGGGACTGGGTGGGGTTGGGTGGTACTGGTGGGACTGGGTGGGACTGGGTGGGGTTGGGTGGGGTGGTACTGGGTGGGACTGGGTGGGACTGGGTGGGGTTGGGTGGGGTTGGGTGGTACTGGGTGGGACTGGTGGGACTGGGTGGGGTTGGGTGGTACTGGTGGGACTGGGTGGGACTGGGTGGGACTGGGTGGGACTGGGTGGGACTGGGTGGGATTGGGTGGGACTGGGTGGGGTTGGGTGGGACTTTGTGGGGTTGGGTGGGACTGGGTGGGGTTGGGTGGGACTGGGTGGGATTGGGTGGGACTGGGTGGGGTTGGGTGGTACTGGGTGGATCTGGGTGGGATTGGGTGGGACTGGGTGGGATTGGGTGGATCTGGGTGGGACTGGTGGGACTGGGTGGGACTGGTGGGACTGGGTGGGATTGGGTGGGGCTGGGTGGGGTTGGGTGGGGTTGGGTGGTACTGGTGGGACTGGGTGGGACTGGGTGGGGTTGGGTGGGGTTGGGTGGGGTTGGGTGGTACTGGGTGGGATTGGGTGGGACTGGGTGGGACTGGGTGGGGTTGGGTGGGGTTGGGTGGTACTGGTGGGACTGGGTGGGACTGGGTGGGGTTGGGTGGTACTGGGTGGGACTGGGTGGGACTGGGTGGGGTTGGGTGGGGTTGGGTGGTACTGGGTGGGACTGGTGGGACTGGGTGGGGTTGGGTGGGGTTGGGTGGTACTGGTGGGACTGGGTGGGACTGGGTGGGATTGGGTGGGACTGGGTGGGACTGGGTGGGACTGGGTGGGATTGGGTGGGACTGGGTGGGGTTGGGTGGGGTTGGGTGGGACTGGTAGGACTGGGTGGGACTGGGTGAGACTGATGGAACTGGGTGGGGTTGGGTGGGGTTGGGTGGGGTTGGGTGGTACTGGTGGGACTGGGTGGGATTGGGTGGGACTGGGTGGTACTGGGTGGGACTGGTAGGACTGGGTAGGACTGGGTGGGACTGGGTGAGACTGATGGGACTGGTGGGATTGGTGGAACTGGCAAAAGACAGCGTTACTACTCACATGTAGCGCAGGTGGGGGTTCTTGGAGAAGGCTCTGGCCTGGACAACACGTAGGTTTCCATTCATGATTGTTCTGGAGGAAACACAGAACACATCTAACTGTAAAGACTAACCAACGTGATTAGCCACAATGCTGCGACACGAAGGAAAACAATTACTCCCATGAGGTTACTATTGTTGATACTGACAGCAATATCCTCCCACATGGACAGATAAGTGAAGCGTAGGGAGAAAATAAAATGCCACATTTATAACCGCCGACACAGCGTGTCCATGGAAACCAGGGTTCCTCGGCTCAGTGCGGCTACCCACCTACACAAATGGGGTGGGCGCACAGGTTGTGCCCGCGCTCGCGGAGACCACGATTGTCCACAGATTGTTCTGAGATAGGTTTTCCTGAACTCCTCATATACGGTTCATCGTGGGCTGTGATGGAGGTGTGCTGTGAGAGTGTGTGTGTGAGAGATTCATCCTCGCTTTTGGCTCTTTACGCTGAATTTGACAGCGGCCAAGCAAACCAGTCAGATAATTGCCCGGCAAACGGCGCCGTTTGCAGTGACTAGGAAGGCATCCTAAAAGACATTGGATTGCGCCCGGTCGGTCGTCTTCGTGTTCCACTCGCTCCTCGTGGGATGTTTTCATGGTGATTGATGGTGTCAGGGGGCCGTAATCTCACCCTCTACTCAGCTAGCTTCGAGGAGCTCAGATCAATTATGTATATTGAATACATTTTTATTGGATGCGTCAACAAGATCTTGACTTGCTCAAATGCAATATTGAGCCAAAACATTATGACCACACTGCCCAGGTTAAGAGAATAACGTTAATCATCTCCTCACAAGGGCTCGAGTCGAAAGTCTGGGTTGTCCTATCAATAGGAGGGACCGACCACAAACTGGCTACAAAGTGTTGGGCACCCAAGGCCTCCAACCTGGGTATGGGGCTACAGGTGTTCTCCTGGCCTCCAAGACCTGCGTATGGGGCTACAGGTGTTCTCCTGGCCTCCAAGACCTGCGTATGGGGCTTCAGGTGTTCTCCTGGCCTCCGAGACCTGCGTATGGGGCGACAGGTGTTCTCCTTGCCTCCAAGACCTGTGTATGGGGCTACAGGTGTTCTCCTGGCCTCCAAGACCTGTGTATGGGGCTACAGGTGTTCTCCTGGCCTCCAAGACCTGGGTATGGGGCTACAGGTGTTCTCCTGGCCTCCAAGACCTGCGTATGGGGCTACAGGTGTTCTCCTGGCCTCCAACCTGGGTATGGGGCTTCAGGTGTTCTCCTGGCCTCCGAGACCTGCGTATGGGGCGACAGGTGTTCTCCTTGCCTCCAAGACCTGTGTATGGGGCTACAGGTGTTCTCCTGGCCTCCAAGACCTGTGTATGGGGCTACAGGTGTTCTCCTGGCCTCCAAGACCTGGGTATGGGGCTACAGGTGTTCTCCTTGCCTCCAAGACCTGTGTATGGGGCTACAGATGTTCTCCTTGCCTCCATGACCTGTGTATGGGGCTACAGGTGTTCTCCTGGCCTCCGAGACCTGCGTATGGGGCGACAGGTGTTCTCCTGGCCTCCAAGTCCTGGGTATGGGGCTACAGGTGTTCTCCTGGCCTCCAAGACATGTGTATGGGGCTACAGGTGTTCTCCTGGCCTCCAAGACATGGGTATGGGGCGACAGGTGTCCTCCTGGTCTCCAAGTCCAGTGTATGGGGCTACAGGTGTTCTCCTGGTCTCCAAGACCTGCGTATGGGGCTACAGGTGTTCTCCTGGCCTCCAAGTCCAGTGTATGGGGCTACAGGTGTTCTCCTGGCCTTCAAATTCTCCTGGACCGACAAGTCCGATTAACGATGGCTCCGCCTGGCGACTTAAAGGACTTGAATGATCTGCTGCTAATGTCTTGGGGCCAGATACTCGTAGAGTCATTGCCTCGGCGGGGTCGGCACTTTTGGGCAGCATGCAGAGGTCAAACTGCATATTGGGCAAGTGGTCATATTGTTTTGACTCATCAGTGTAGAATCTTCTAGAATGATTAGAGAACAGTTCTGCTGTTGTCAAACAGTGAGGTAACACTCTAGTATTACTGTAAATGAGCTTTAACAAGTACTGCCCGGCAGGAATACAGCAAGGTCAAGTTCAGACACACCTGGACCTGAGAGTGAAGGACTTAACACAGCCAACGCAGGATATGTCCCCCTGTGGCTTGATATTAACCATAACGCTGGACTGGCCAACTCCCCCATGATCTGGCCTGGGCCTGCTGTTGAGGGAGAGGTTGGGGAGGAGACAGCAGTTTAAGAGCCAGGAGCTATTCCACTCCAGGACGTAAATCTGCTCTGTTTCACCACTTCGGGCCTTCACTTCTAAGACCAGTGGACTGGAAAAGCGGACTGGAGGCAGGTGGAAGCATTTGGATGAAATCATCTTGTGGAGGTACAGCTGGAGACGATGCTGTGACGGAGCGCTGGTCTGAAGATGGAGAATCTGATGGGTTTGAAAGAGGAGGAGATGACCAGACGAGGCTGGGAGAGAGAACAGATACGTGTGGCATCTGAGTGCGAACAGGTCCAGAAGAACTAGGATTTAAGAGGTTCTACAGTGGTCCATTCCAGAAGAACCTGGATATCAGAGGGTCTAAGGTGGTCCGGTTGAGAAGAACCAGGGTTTCAGAGGACCTACAATGGTCTGATCCAGAAGAACCTGGATATCAGAGGAGCTACAATGGCCTGTCCAGAGGAACCAAGATTTCAGAGGGTCTACAGTGGTCTCGTCCAGAGGAACCAGGATTTCAGAGGTTTGTTAGTGGCCTGATCCAGGGGAACCAGGATTTCAGAGAGTCCACATTGGTCCAGTCCAGAGGAACGAGGATTTCAGAGTCTACAATGTTCTAACGGAACAGTTATAGCTGGCGGGGGGAGGTTCGGAGCGGGCATGAATGGACATACCAGGGAGGAAGAAAGGAGACTTATTGCAGCATTTGACAAAAGCTATGGTGTTTAGGGACGTAATTAAATTTCCTGGCTGATATTCCAATGTTATTTGATCTGTGTGAAATGTGCCATGGGGAGCCGCTGTTGTTTGAGACAGGCATTAGTGCAGTAAAATGAACTGGCCTGCGATATAAAGCTTCCACTAGTGGTCAACAGGCCTGATAGACTGTGGGCTCTTTCCAGACCATTTGCCATAACATCAGATTAGTGGTTCGGGATCATTGTAGACCATTACTTGTGTCTTTCCTATCGGATGTTATATGATATACGAAAGAGCTAATGTTCTTCCATTGAGACCAAACATTAGTCTATAGGATGGTATTATGTGTTTTTTTGTGGATTCCAAGTAACATGGTAACGAACATTTCTAGAGTATGACTGGTTTCTGCTGCAGACTTGTTAGGGGTGTCAATTTAAAAGTTACAGTACAGCTCACAGTCTCTCACACAAACATAAAACGCATAGTACGTAGTTTAGTTAAAGACTGGGCAAACAGTTTACATTGTTTTTTTAAATAATGTTTTCCTCATGACTGTCGACTTCCTCATGACTGTCGACTTGCTCATGACTGTCGTCTTCCTCATGACTGTCGACTTCCTCATGACTGTCGACTTCCTCACGACTGTCGACTTCCTCATGACTGACGGCCCGTATGACAGGTTTCGCGCAGAATAAAATGCGAACACCAACGGGCAAAAGAGGGTACTTGTTGAGTCTGAGGGGAACAGGGCAGGGGGTCTTAAGCCACACCAGGGGTTTGCCTGCGCACATGCCTGCATTTTCAACAGTTTATTGTTTGGGAGAAATCATGTTTCATAGACATTTGCCAATACAATTTATGACTATAATTGTTTATCTAACGTCGTTCGGCGGTCCTACATCTAGCCCAGAATGTCAGCAAACAACAACGCTGAAACATTTCAAAACACGAAGATGAAAAGCGGGCAGAACAGAGAATAGCAGATAGAGAAAGAAAAGCCTTTGTTCATGGGGTTTCTGTGACTTATAGAGCTACAACGGCCACAGCCACAATGGGCTCAGCAGCTTATCCACTTGGATGCTTTATTAATACGGTGTTTCTTCCCTGGTCGACACTCACAGTCTCTGGAGTCCAGTGTACAGCTCAATGTCCACTTCCTTTAGGGTTTGCAGGCCAGTCCAGTTCTCGATGTGTCTGCAAAACAAGGGGGGGAAAACGGCAGACGGTCAGCAAAAACGTTAACTTAGAGCCGACGGTTAAAGCCTTTTTGCTCCCGTCGGTATTACAAAGCCACGGTGTAAACGAATCGTAGTACATTCCAGTCAAGATACGCGGGACGCAGCGTCTGGTGGAATAGTTTCTCCTGTGGATGTCCCCCCGGCGCTAGCACATTCACATGATTAACCGCTGGCTTAACTAATCTACAATGCCATTACATCTTGGCTAATGAGAGGATGCACGCCAATGGCTTGTGGGCCCCAGAGAGTCTCCTGCCGTCGACTCTCGACTGAAACTGATACTCAGACATTATTCTGGTAGGACTGGAACACGCAGGGGGTGATCGTTACCGTGAGACCTGGTCAAATTGCAATGAATTACCGTTTATGTATCGTGTTCACTTAACGTCGTCAGATATCAAATGAGTTTCGGAGGTTCTCCTAGCTGATCCGCGGTTCCATGGCTCTAATTCTGTGTTCTCATTCTATTATCGCACGTCCTGTTCAATTTAACTGACTTCTACATTTTATTTGATCTGTTTGTTACTACACACAGACACACACACACACACACACACACACACACACACACACTGCAAACAATCACGCGCACACACCCACCCACCTGCACTCAAGCATCACAACAACAGAGCCCTCTGATTGCTGAACCCCCGGAAATAACGTCAGCCCCATCTGTCAACGGTAAAGATGTTTGGAAATTGTCTTCAAATATTTACATCAGCCAAACAAATTTAACTGGGACCGTTTCCCTCTCTGATTTGTCTAGAATCAGCGCAGCAATCCCTTTGGTTCGGAGCAGAAATACTGTGCTAATCTCTTCACTTTGCATGTGATGTGTGTGTGTGTGTGAAAGGAGCAGCTGTTGAGAAATGCTTTAGAAGCCATTCAAATTGGTAATCACGCATCATCAGATCTATGAATATCAGATCAGGTGACAGGCCATGTATAAGATCTCGTCTGGATGGCAGGGAGGTTACAGAGACCACATCAGGCCAAATCTGAATCCCCCACCAGAGAGGAAAAGTGTCCTTCAAGGAATCTATAGTACTATGTCAAACACAGCGTACTCGTGTGTAGTACTATGTCAAACACAGCGTACTCATGTGTAGTACTATGTCAAACACAGTGTACTCGTGTGTAGTACTATGTCAAACAGTGTACTCGTGTGTATTACTGATGTTTGTCAAACACAGTGTACTTGTGTGTAGTACTATGTCAAACACAGCGTACTCGTGTGTAGTACTATGTCAAACACAGCGTACTCATGTGTAGTACTATGTCAAACACAGTGTACTCGTGTGTAGTACTATGTCAAACAGTGTACTCGTGTGTATTACTGATGTTTGTCAAACACAGTGTACTTGTGTGTAGTACTATGTCAAACACAGCGTACTCGTGTGTAGTACTATGTCAAACACAGCGTACTCATGTGTAGTACTATGTCAAACACAGTGTACTCATGTGTAGTACAATGTCAAACACAGCGTACTCATGTGTAGTAGTATGGCAAATACAGTGTACTCGTGTGTAGTACTACGGCAAACACAGCGTACTCATGTGTAGTACTATGGCAAACACAGTGTACTTATGTGTAGTACTATGTCAAACACAGTGTACTTATGTGTAGTACTATGGCAAACACAGTGTACTCATGTGTAGTACTATGGCAAACACAGCGTACTCATGTGTAGTACTATGGCAAACACAGTGTACTTATGTGTAGTACTATGGCAAACACAGCGTAAGATTATTGTTTCACATTACTTGTTACACGCATACAGTATACAGAATACATGTACAAACTGATCAAGAGGAAAACATATACATTATAGTTGAAGGAAAGTCTACAGAACAACCATGTCAACCAATTTCACAATATCACTCGCTGGTAATACAATTATACAGTGAGGTACACAAATCCTGTACTCATGTGTTCATGTACTGCACTTCCTCCAAAATCAAAGGATGCTCTGTGGGAAAGACACATAAAACCAAATCATTGATAGTGATATCAGTTAGGGTGTTAACAGTAGTAGTGATATCAGTTAGGGTGGTATAATTAATAGTGATATCAGTTAGAGTGGTATAATTAATAGTGATATCAGTAAGTGTGGTATCTGTTAGGGTGATATAATTAATAGTGATATCAGTAAGGGTGATATCAGTTAGGGTGGTATAATTAATAGTGATATTAGTTAGGGTGGTATAATTAATAGTGATATCAGTTAGGGTGTTAACAGTAGTAGTGATATCAGTTAGGGTGGTATAATTAATAGTGATATCAGTTAGGGTGGTATAATTAATAGTGATATCAGTTAGGGTGGTATAATTAATAGTGATATCAGTTAGGGTGGTATAATTAATAGTGATATTAGTTAGGGTGGTATAATTAATAGTGATATCAGTTAGGGTGGTATAATTAATAGTGATATCAGTTAGGGTGGTATAATTAATAGTGATATTAGTTAGGGTGGTATAATTAATAGTGATATCAGTTAGGGTGGTATAATTAATAGTGATATCAGTTAGGGTGGTATAATTAATAGTGATATCAGTTAGGGTGGTATAATTAATAGTGATATCAGTTAGGGTGGTATAATTAATAGTGATATTAGTTAGGGTGGTATAATTAATAGTGATATCAGTTAGGGTGGTATAATTAATAGTGATATTAGTTAGGGTGATATCAGTAAGGGTGGTATCAGTTAGGGTGATATCAGTAAGGGTGGTATCAGTTAGGGTGATATAATTAATAGTGATATCAGTTAGGGTGATATAATTAATAGTGATATCAGTTAGAGTGATATAATTAATAGTGATATCAGTTAGGGTGATATAATTAATAGTGATATCAGTTAGGGTGATATAATTAATAGTGATATCAGTTAGGGTGGTATAATTAATAGTGATATCAGTAAGTGTGGTATCTGTTAGGGTGATATAATTAATAGTGATATCAGTTAGGGTGATATAATTAATAGTGATATCAGTTAGGGTGATATAATTAATAGTGATATCAGTTAGAGTGATATCAGTTAGGGTGATATAATTAATAGTGATATCAGTTAGGGTGATATAATTAATAGTGATATCAGTTAGGGTGATATAATTAATAGTGATATCAGTTAGGGTGATATAATTAATAGTGATATCAGTTAGGGTGGTATAATTAATAGTGATATCAGTAAGTGTGGTATCTGTTAGGGTGATATAATTAATAGTGATCTCAGTTAGGGTGGTATAATTAATAGTGATATCAGTTAGGGTGATATAATTAATAGTGATATCAGTTAGGGTGATATAATTAATAGTGATATCAGTTAGGGTGATATAATTAATAGTGATATCAGTAGGGTTGGTAATAGCCAGGTGATAAGTGGTACCACTTGGTTCCTGGCAACTCTTAATGTTTTACTCTTTTGTAATTAGTGTTGAACCACCTCTACTAATATTTAAAGAAGCTTCCAGTTGTGGACCTGTGAGGCATCTGGTTCTTAAACTAAACACACTAATGTATTTGCCCTCTTGCTTAACTGTTCTTTGGGGCCTCCAACACCTTTTTCTATTCTGGATAGCGGCAGTTTGAGCTGATCTGTGAAGGGAGTACTACACATTTACTAAACAAACATTTCTTCCGTTTCTTGGCCAATTTTTGCATGATTTAGCCGTCATTTCTTAGAACAAGAATTAACGGATATATTTCAAAAGACCATTATTTGATTAAGGCCATTTGAGCCTCTAATGGAACCCAGATATGCTGATGTTCCAGATGCTGAACCAGTCTAAAGGCCAAAACGTTTTCTAATGATCAGTGAGCCATTTGATATTATAAACTTAGATTGACAAACACAATGTGCCATTGGAACACAGAAGTGATGGTTGCTGATAATGGGCCTCTGTACGTC
The DNA here is from genome assembly GCA_029465975.1 of Dallia pectoralis. Lineage (NCBI taxonomy): Eukaryota > Metazoa > Chordata > Actinopteri > Esociformes > Umbridae > Dallia > Dallia pectoralis. Next base: position 5,206,638 of record CM055745.1, on the reverse strand, counting down.
TATGAAGATATTCAGTTAAAAATCAGCTGTCTCCAACTACAGTAATCATAAACAACATGAACAATGTCTACTCTGTACTTATTATTATGTATGCATTTATCAATTATTAATTGATTACATTTTATTTTATATATTTTACAAACAAGATATATAGTAAGTGACCTCATCATTTATAATGCATAAAATGCTGTCGGTTCTCCTCGTGCCGCCAAATCAGCACCGACTCGCCAAGACATGGACTCTACAAGACCCCTGAAGGTGTCCTGTGGTATCTGGTACCATGACATGGACTCTACAAGACCCCTGAAGGTGTCCTGTGGTATCTGGCACCAAGACATGGACTCTACAAGATCACTGAAGGTGTCCTGTGGTATCTGGCACCAAGACATGGACTCTACAAGACCCCTGAAGGTGTCCTGTGATATCTGGCACCAAGACATGGACTCTACAAGACCCCTGAAGGTGTCCTGTGATATCTGGCACCAATACATTAGCAGCAGATATTTCAATCCTCTAAGTGAAGAGGTGGAGCAGACTAGATTGTCTTAATCAGGTTCTTCAAACATTCCTTAACAGTGTGTACAGTGTGGCAGGGTGCATTATCCAGCTGAAAGAGGCCACAGATATCAACCTGGTCTGCTAGAATGTTTAGTTGTGGCACGTGTCAAATTGATGTCCACATAAATGCCCAGACCCCGGGTTAACCAGCAGAACATTACCCAGAGCACCACACTCCCTCCACCAGCTTGTAGTCTTCCCACAGTGCTCCCTGGTGCCGCCACTTCCCCATGTGAACACGTCGTCCGCGTGACTCGCAAACGTGACCCGTCGAACCGAGCACGAGCAGCCTTCTTCCGCTGCTCAAAGTTCCAGTTTCCACACTAGCTCGCCATTTAGGTGCGTTTATAACGGGAGACAGGGGTCATCACAGGCACTCTGACCGGTCTGCGACTACTCTGCCGCATAGAGCGCATGGTGCGATGCACCGTGTGGCGTGACACAATCCTCCGGTAACCTCTAGTCTGTTCAGACTAGATGGAATTGCCTCTGTTGCCCTCATGCATCGATGAGCATCGGGGGACCCGACACCGTGTTGCCCTGTTTGAATGCCCCTCCTCGGACCACAGTCATTTGGCCCGCTCCACTGCTGACCGGGAGCACCACGCAAGCCTTGCCGCTTCAGAGATGCTCTGACCCAGTCGCCTGGCCATGACAAATTGTCTCTATTCAGTCGCTCAGGTCTTTACTCCTGAATCCAACATGTCGACTACGAGAACTCATTGTTCAAAGTGCAAAGTTTTCTACAGACCTTGACATGTGCTCTTGTTAGGAGATGTTCAACGTTATTCGCATGTAATCAATTATAAATGTCCATTACAAAAGAATGTGTGGCGAAAGACAAGGGGTTGAACCACTTTCCGAAGGCACTGCACATACAAATAATTCATAAGTCTAAAATGTATGTAGAAATTAAGGATCCAAACTCTTTAAGTAAAATATAATGCAGTACCCGGAGACATGCCGATGATTGATTGGCTTGGCTCATTACAGACTAAGCTCCTGATTGGCTCTGCTCATTTCAGACTCCGCTCCGGACCAGCCCTCTGGGGCCTAATTGACTGATTGATCAATAAACCAATTGCTCATCTAAACGGGCTGTAATGAGTCTGCATGGGATGCCTGGAAGGGCGGGGCTCAATGTAAACGACTTCTGTCTGGCCAGAGTGAGCGGGTTTAAAGGTACAGAATTATCAACAGTAGGGTTATCTTAGAGTGAATCCGCTAGAGTATCGCTAGTGCATAGGCTAGTGTATCGCTAGTGTATAGGCTAGTGTATAGGCTAGTGTATAGGCTAGTGTATCGCTAGTGTATAGGCTAGTGTATCGCTAGTGTATAGGCTAGTGTATAGGCTAGTGTATCGCTAGTGTATAGGCTAGTGTATAGGCTAGTGTATAGGCTAGTGTATAGGCTAGTGTATCGCTAGGGTATCCGCTAGAGTATCCGCTAGTGTATCGCTAGTCTATCGCTAGTGTATCGCTAGTGTATGCGCTAGTCTATTGCTAGTGTATCCGCTAGTGTATCCGCTAGGGTATTGCTAGAGTATCGCTAGTGTATCGCTAGTGTATCGCTAGTCTATCGCTAGTGTATCCGCTAGTGTATCCGCTAGTCTATTGCTAGTGTATCCGGGAGTGTGTCCGCTAGTCTATTGCTAGTGTATCCGCTAGTCTATTGCTAGTGTATCCGCTAGTGAATCCGCTAGGGTATTGCTAGTGTATCCGCTAGTGTATCGCTAGTGTATCCGGGAGTGTATCCGCTAGGGTATAGCTAGTGTATCCGCTAGTGTATCCGCTAGTCTATAGCTAGTGTATCCGCTAGTGTATCCGCTAGTCTATTGCTAGTGTATCCGGGAGTGTATCCGCTAGGGTATTGCTAGTGTATCTGCTAGTGTATCCGCTAGTGTATCCGCTGGAGTATCCGCTAGAGTATCCGCTAGTGTATTCGCTAGTGTATCCGCTGGAGTATCCGCTAGTGTATTCGCTAGTGTATCCGCTGGAGTATCCGCTGGAGTATCCGCTAGTGTATTCGCTAGTGTATCCGCTAGAGTATCTGCTAGTGTAAACTGAAACTAGAAAATTGTTGAATAATGTTGGCTGCAAACTGGAAAGCTAAAATGTCCTTTGCATATATTCATGCCAAAAATGCAACTGCGAGCAGATTGGAAACCCTTACTTGTCTTTGATAAATAATTTTCCTCACTTTAAAGATATTCAGACCAAATCGGGTATTCGGACCATAAATATGTAAACACTGCAGATTCGGTTTTACTGCGTCAGCCTACCTCTGGTGCTGAAACCCCACTGAGCCACAGCAGGAGTGCATCATTGAACCAGGAACTGAGAAGATATCCGGTTGTCGGTTAAGGTTGTTCTTTGGTAGAGCCGCATAATGCCGGCGTTCCTGTCTGAAGTTCACATGTCGTCCAGCCTTACATGATGTGAATGGTTGCGTTTAGGAGCCATGTTATTTATTATTTATTATTTGCTCAAAACGCTGTTGGCTACTGTCGATAATCGGGCGGCGGGGGTTTGGGGCGACGCCACTGTCGATCATATCAGCAAATCGGGGTGAACTGGAAAGCGCGTATCTCATCCACAACCTTCCCATCTGACAGGCTGTTAAATCAATCAGTTTAGAACAACAGGGAGAAGTGATCTGAACCAAATGGCTGAACCGCCGAGCCTATTTCACCCCCCCCCAAAAAAAAATGATCTCCCCTGACAGACTGTAAAACAGTCCACTGAAGTGCCGCTGGCTGTCCCAAAGCAGCTACCCCATCTTCTGATGATGAGAAATACAGTACGACACCCAGGCAGCCCAGAATGGCTGCAGGTATGATAGTGCCACCCACAGTGACAGACTCATTTAAAGCATGGAGAAGCACAGAGTCTATTCTCTGTAGCCTGTGGCTTTCTGTGCGACTGGGGCTACGACCCAGCAGGAGGACGGGACGAGTCCCCAATGGCAACATATCCCTTATCACAAGGGACCGCCCATAAGGGTCTGCCCATAAGCAGTGCACTACATAGACGATAAGAGTGGCATTTCAGACGTGCATTCCCTCTCACTCTTGATGTTGGCAATGGGTTAGACTCTCACCCACACACACACACTGTTGTGCTGCAGAGTCAAAAGCAAAGAGAAATCTGCACGGAAAAGGGAACGTTCTACCTTCTCCACAGTTTGTTAATATTGGAGCCTCTGTTAATATTGGAACAAAGCTATTTAGGTTTATTGAAACTGACCGGTCTATAGATTCGTAGCTATGTTCTGACATCATTTGAGAGGAGAGCATTTTCCCAACTATTCGATGGCTTGACATGGAGCAGAAACAGTATGTGTACAGTAACAACGCACAACATTTGCATTTGGTTTATCGATTACAGAATATATACGCTTGCAGTATGGCAGCTACTGACAATACGTCGTCATTTGCCGTTGCTGTCGGGATAAACTGCAAATGACAACGAAGTAACAATACAACAGTGTGTCGTGATATACTGGCACAAGGATTGATGAGTCATATCACATCCAAACCGAAAGTGAATGCGTATTGAACCAGAGATCAAAGGACAACCACTGGACATAGAAAGAGAGAGTGTGTGGAACCACAGATCAGAGGACAACCACTGGACAACCACTGGACCTAGAAAGAGAGAGTGTGTGGAACCACAGATCAGAGGACAACCACTGGACCTAGAAAGAGAGAGTGTGTGGAACCACAGATCAGAGGACAACCACTGGACCTAGAAAGAGAGAGTGTGTGGAACCACAGATCAGAGGACAACCACTGGACAACCACTGGACCTAGAAAGAGAGAGTGTGTGGAACCACAGATCAGAGGACAACCACTGGACCTAGAAAGAGAGAGTGTGTGGAACCACAGATCAGAGGACAACCACTGGACCTAGAAAGAGAGAGTGTGTGGAACCACAGATCAGAAGACAACCACTGGACCTAGAAAAAGAGAGCGTATGGAACTACAGATCAGAGGACAACCACTGGACCTAGAAAGAGAGAGCGTGTTGAACCACAGATCAGAGGACAACCACTGGACCTAGAAAGAGAGAGCGTGTTGAACCACAGATCAGAGGACAACCACTGGACCTAGAAAGAGAGCGTATGGAACTACAGATCAGAGGACAACCACTGGACCTAGAAAGAGAGAGCGACTGAACCACAGATCAGAGGACAACCACTGGACCTAGAAAGAGAGCGTATGGAACTACAGATCAGAGGACAACCACTGGACCTAGAAAGAGAGAGCGACTGAACCACAGATCAGAGGACAACCACTGGACCTAGAAAAAGAGAGTGTGTGGAACCACAGATCAGAGGACAACCACTGGACCTAGAAAGAGACACGTTAACTGAGCTAAATCAAGAAGGACGGCCAATCACTGCATTTCAGATGTAGACATTTACAGAACCGACAGATTCTGCGTGCGTTTGCGACACGGCCATCGTCTCCACCGAGCTAACGTTCACGCCGGACCAGTAGCATTGATTGATTGACGGTTATGCGCACGGGTGAGAAAGAGAACAACGCGTCTCCCGTTAGACCTCCGTCATCGGAGACGATCAGCGGTCAGAGATGGCACATGTGTCTTAAGGGCAGGCGGGGCTGGTATCTTCATTCTCTCCTCTTATTTACACTACCGGTCAAAAGTTTGTGGTCACTTACAAATGTTCTTGTTATTTCTCATTGAAAGCAAACAATTAGTCCTTTCAAGTAACATCAAATTGCTGATCGGAGTGAGTCATTTTCGGAGCCTAATTGATCATTAGAAAACTCTCTCGTTTGTCCTTACGTTGGCATCTCTGAAAACTGTCGCGCTGATGCTGAAGAAGCAATAAAACTGTCCTTCTTTAAACTAGTTCAGTATCTGGTGCATCAGCGTTTGTTCGATTGCAGACTCAAAATGGCCTCGAGAAAACCAGTTTTATTGCGTCTCTAATCAGCACAACGGTTTTAGCGGTGATAACATAATTGGAAATAGGTTTTTCTAATGATCAATTAGCCTTTTAAGATGACAAACTCGGATTTGCAACGACAACGTGCCGTTGGAACACAGGAGTGATGGTTGCTGATAACGGGCCTTTTATTCCATTAAAATCAGCCGTTTCCAGCTATAACAGTCATTTACACTATTAACAATGTTTACACTGCATTTCTGATCAATTCAATTGGATTTTAGTGGACAAAATAACCCAAGGACATTTCTAACCCCAAACAGTTGTGTACACAGCCTTACAGCCGTGCCTTTAAATGGAACTCAGTTAGCCGGTTTATGTCTCAAGGGCCCACAGTAGGAAAACAGCTTTTCAGGGTCAAAGAGGAGAAAATACCTGTGACGTTACACAACATTTGACATCATATAAGTTTAAGAGTAGGTGCGCTATAACGACAAATTCTGCGAGTTTGCGAACTTAACTAGGTCTGGTGTTGTTAGCACACGAGCAGTTGGGATTAAAAAAAAAAAATCATATCAGGTCATGAAGTGCCAAACTGTCACTTTGGATTATCGTAGGAAAATGTTGTTTTAAATTTGCTTGGAGAAGTTGTGAATATTCCTCTAAGCCTACATTTAGTTTCAGTCTTGGGGTTGACTTAAATCACACTCTCCAGCAAAAGAAGAAACTAAGAATTATTTTTTTTAAATGACAGTTAAAGATCTTTTCATCCGAGCCGACACACTGCTGTGGAGCAAACAACATCAATCGTGGACATTTCTTTAAAAGTTTTCTACTTATTTTTTAAGTTTGTTAATATTAAAAAATATACAAATATGAAAAACGAATTAAATAAATTGTCAAACTGCGTGATATGATTGCAACATTGCCCAAACACTGTGTGGACCACTTAGGTTTAATCAAACCAGTTGCCCCATAAATGCATAAAGTTTTGTCAATTACCGGTACTGCAGTGTTTATCACTTAACCATGACTAGTTAAAATAGACACATACACACATACTGTTAAACTTCAAGGTCAATACCCACAATGTGAATACAATACACACGGGGGCCAGTACGAAAATGCATTCACTCCCTACGTAAGTGAACTCGCTGCATACGAAATATGAAATCAAGGCCAGCAGTGTTAACGCATAAAACAACATTTATTCAAGGAACAGTGTTAGACAACACCCCATGCCCCTGTCAGAAAGTGTCAGACGTTTGAACAACAAGGTCTAGTTGCGTCTGGCATCGTATTCGGCCCTACTGACCTTGTATCACCGGTCAAACTGGGGTGGTAGAGTGATGTTTTAAGGATGCTTTGATGCCTCGAGGCGCTGGATAACTTCCAATTGTCGAAGGTGCCATGAATTTCCGCTTTGTATCGGAGAACTCGATAGGAGAATGTGAGGTCGTCCGTCTGTGTGATAAAGCTAAAGCGCAACTGGGTCATGGGAAGTTCACATCAGCACGGCTGAGGAGCAACACGTTTTTACATTTTGAGGCCTACAAATGCTGCTGAGATAGACAAGTGTGGTGATATTACACCACAGCAACCTGAGAGGCTCTGAAGGAGGTGTTCAGATCCTGAGGTGTAGCAAAGTGCAGCACAAACACTTATGAAGTGAAAATGTCACTCCTCTTTTTACACGTCGGTATTAGATGTTGCATATTATTTTCCTAAATTAAATAAGCATACAAGTACCTTTTAATTTATAAATTTTTTGATTTGGGCTCTCTTCATTCGACGACGGACTTCGGTTGACGATCTGACAACACTTGTTGGTTTTTCCCTGGTCACCCCCTTTTTTGAAACTTCTAATGCATCACATGACGGGCAGGTCGGCTTTTCAGGTAATTGTTGGCCACTAGGGGCATAAGAAACCACCTTCACTACATCCAGGCACCAGTGTTGCCAGATTGGGCAGGTTCCCGCCCAATTGGCCTCCTTTTGGTCACGTCTGACCTAAAAAAAATGCATTGGGCGGGTCTTTAAAATGTGTTTTTTATTGTATAACATAACAGTATGTATTTTGGGCTGGTATTTTTTGAAACGGGCGGGTTTTAAGCTGTAGTTGGGCTGGAAATCTTTAGTCCAATCTGGCAACACTGCCAGGCACCTCTGACATTTCAACTGTGATTCCACTGCATTTACACCTTCATACCATCAACCTACCTTCATTTAGATGTACAGTATCGCACTGATAATGTTAATGTGTAACTTTTGTTCATCGACAGGCATTCATGAATCCTATATATTATATTCATCTCATTATCTTATGACTCATGACAAAATCACTGCTCATTTGTATATAATGATGTTCAATCAGGATGTTTTCAAGCATTATCAGAACAATTACACAAACTACAATACTGGGTACGTGTTTCTGATTCTGTCCGGGTGTGCAATGAATTATAGCCGTTGTAATTAATTACCAGGTTTTCTGAACTGAACTAGATTGATATTGCATTTCGCCTAATGAGACTACAACTCCCTAAGGCCTAAAATCCCAGTTCGGTGGTTGCACAGTTTATGCCGTGAATGATTAGATTTCTCTCTAGAGTAATGTACTGAGCACACACACACACACACACAAAAAACGACTAAAATTCAATCCAACAAGTTGAACCGACGACGGTTAAATTAGTTGTTCGATAATTAATATGTAACAAACATTTGGGTTAATCCTCCGAAAAACTGGAACATCTGGCTGCGTTAATCGTACTACATGTACCCTTGTTAAACCAATATTCCGCATCCTCGTGAGTGTGCTCAGTTTCTTTTAAAAAATAAAGGTGAAAAACAAACGGACCCAGTGTCGAATGAGTCTATTCCCCAACCATACATCCGCTGTGTTGCACAACTAATGTTTCTAATGAATGCGTTTGATTTTCACATAATGAAGGCTAATTATAGGTGGTCCTCTATATGGGCAGTGTGACAGGTCATGCTACAAATGAAATGCATTACGGGACGGTTGTCATAGAAACACACGTAAATCCCAACGATATCATTAAATTAACCTGGATATACATTGAGTGGTATGCATCATATATATATATTTAGACACTGGAATTGGTCCATGCGTTGTAGAAAGGACATCGAGGAGAAAAGGCTGTTGACTTCAATTATAAAGCCACAACGTCGTAAAAAACCTGGAACATTGACAAATGGGAGTATGTGTCCGTCACTGCACTCACAGAACTGCGTCTTAATTAAATATACAACAAACTAATAATTTCTATTCTAAAACATATTCACAAAGTGGCACTTGATCTAAATGGACCTTGTCCGCAGGCTATTGTGGTCTTGATAAAGCAGCCCTATGAAACGGCGAGTGACGAGGGCCTCTTTAGCTAAGAGACTGCCTACTTCAATGGCTACGTCACTTCCTTATATACTGTGGAATAAAGCGAAATAGCAGCTAACCGGGCGTATAATCACAGAGTTATTATTGCTGAATGCATTTACAAGTGGCCCAGCTGCAAATGGCGCCAACTCTCAACACGTACAGCAAATATTCTTTTAGTTCAGGCTTGTTTGTACTGTCGTATTTTGGTGGATAGTGTTTATACTCGAAGCTTCGTTCATTAAAACACGTTGGATTCGATCAACGAGCAACACATTTTCACAGTTATCAAAAATGATTATTTACGGGTACATTCATGTGCGATCAATGCTATAAACTGGACATTGCTCATCTTTTGCACAATTGGAGGTATTTGTCACACATCCAGACGGTGTAGTGCCGAGATATTGAGCCATACGCAGAGTGAGCTTCCGTTTGTGATATTTATTAAAAGTAAAATAAACACATAACAACGAACGATGGCAAAAAAACTACAAACACTGAACTTTAAATTAACGTGTGCTTTAACAAAGCAACAACTAAACATACAAAGCAGTGATATCCTAACGAACACTCACCACATCAGACGTGACTTGAAACAATGCTCAGCTCCGTGCAACCACACCCAGTGACTTACATACACCTCCTAATTAACCAACTCAACGCAGGTGTGCATAATTAACTCGACCAACCTAAAGGAACAAGTGAGCACAACACAAAAGGAACGAAAAGCGGATGACTAGTTTCACTAGTCATCACAGTATTGCTCTTTTGCATGATTTTGATATGTATTGTTTTGCTAGAAGCGAATTAGTGTTCAGTGTATATTTGACTGTGTCATATCTGCAAGTCACTCTGGATCATCGCATCGACAGAAATGTCAAAAGCAAATATCGACGACCTTTGCACTCGAGGGATTCTTCAATCTATGACACTGATGCCAAGACAAAACAATCTGTGGGTTAGAAAAACATGGTTTTATAAGCCTTGTTCAATAATACTGCTTGAATGCAAAGTGGCAATGTCTGTGCAGTGTGTATCTCGGTGTGCACGGCGTATCCGACAGCTGTGATTGCCTGGTGCCTTGGATCAAGGGCCAGGGAGGGCCGACTTAACCTGGGCGAAGGTGTGTCTAGAACCGCCTGCTAAAATGAGATAAAATCGTCGGCCATTCCTCTGTTTTGGCGCCAGGATTTCTGCGAATATCCTAGCGGTAGCTCCAGACGGGCTGTGCCGTGCATGCTGATGGCCAAAACGCCGCTCCACCACTCCTCTTAATGGACGCTGCTAAAGCAGGCTTCAAAGACCTCCCATCTTGGAGCTATGATATATCGTTTGGTGGACGAGACGCAGAGCCGGCTGAGCCACCAACATGGCTGGTGACACACACACAGTGAACAGTAGGAGTTTTATATTTGCCCTCCTCTTTTGGCAGTTCTCTATGTACTAAGATCTGCAGTGTTGCATAACAAACGGACACACGGACGTGTTGCTTTCTCGGAATACGGAAATGTGGTACGCCACGAAACATGCACCTATTTTACAAGTTTAATTTCTCCATTTCATTAACCTGTCAACGTTCAAATAATGGTCTCTTTAAGACCAGGCTGATAAATGTTCTTTATTATCAGTGGTTCTGTATCTTTCCAAGATTAATTTGTATTTTTTTTTAGAGTGATACAAAATATAAACAACACCAGAATGCATCAGTTTTATTCATTTTTTAAGACATCCTCCCTTTTTGGCTACACCTCAAAGTTGTCTGTTGTCTGTTTGACAAACACGTATAATAAAGTAGTCTTGTTAATACTTTGGTTTTTAATGGTACTCTAGATTCTTATCCTATTAACCTAGGGCAGGGAAAGCCCTTGAATTTTTAAAACCTACTTCTGTTTATCTAGAAGGAATAAAATAGAGAGTAATCCTCTAAATTTACAAGGTGTGAAATCGCTTCAGCGTGCATTAAACAAGCGTCTAATATTCTCCTTAATCCTCTAACACTGCACAGTCACCAGACCAGACAGTACTGGTGTTCAATAAAACAAAAATGTGTAACCTACACTTAATTAAAATGTTATTATCAGAGTTAAAACATTTAAATACAAGGTTATGTTGTTAGCCTGAATGCATTTGACTATGTATTAAATTCAAATCTCAGTGCCGAAACGATAAAGACCTCATACTGAAACAGAGATCCATGACATAAGTACCAATAGGAAATAAGTAGCATTGGGTGTCTGAAGATTTGATTTCATTTATGATCAAGTTTCAACCTGTCAATGTGACAGTTTTGATCTACACAACCCTTTTGGTCAAAAAGTAACAATACAAATATATAGCCTGATGGAGGGATCCTAAAAATGTAGATAATTCCACCACATCCACTGCCACTGTTTCCTGCAGCAGCTATATATTTGGCAGTGTCCAAAATCACTTAATCTCAACAGATACCAAAACAATTCTGATGCTTGTGTTAAAAGCCATGATTCGAGCAAAGTGACTATACCAACGCAATTATAATTAGGTTTTGTGAAGATGGGTGAAAAGAGCGTTCATTAATATAGGGATCTGACATTTAGTTTAGTTCTCATTAGAAGCAAAAGACCACCTAAAGCAGTTGTCTAAATGTCAGAAATATGCAAAGTGACATTCTGTATCAAGCTGTTACCTCGCCCAACTGAAGCAGAATGTGGTCATACTGCAAATGGTTCTGTAGCTTCAACAATTAGGACTTGATCGAGCTACCTTGGCCCAAGAAAATAACCAAGTAACAAAATGACATATGGCTGCAACGCATTGAGATCCAAAGAATCCACAAGTTATTTAGTTGAGCTTCACAATAAAACTCCCAACCGTTTAAATTTGTTGGAAAATGATAGATAAAAAGTGCTTTAATTGCTGTCCATGAACTGATATACATAAACTTTTAGTAAACTTAGTAAATTACGTGGACAATCCCTTGAAATGTATACAGGTTCAGTCAGACAATATGACAAGTATAAAACACCAAGACAGACTACATGTATTCAACCGTGGCATTAAACAAAATGTGTGTGTGTGTATATTCATGGACATTTTACGAGCTGGCAGTTGGCCCCCAGCATGTTCGAGGCAGGCAGTGACTCAAATACAAAATGGAAACATGAGGCCACCTCTGTACGCCTCGTACAAATCACCTGAAATAACATGAGCCTGTCTGATTCGGTGGGCTGTTCCACACACCACCAGCCTACTCAAGACTCTCTCATCCCTCACTGACAATACCGAACAGTTGTCATTATCAGAACTAATGCATTTCTGTTCAAAGGTCACCAGAGCCCTACACGCGAACAATTCACAAATGCAGGTTGGGATGCACACACACACACACACACCACTGCAGTTATAACATAAACTGCCCTCCATAAACCTGCCGCCTGTTATTTGATTAACAGCTAAATGTAATCCTGGAGACGTAGTCATTCTAATATCATTAGATTTTTTGAATTGAGGAACTGTTCTTCCAGAGGCATCAGTCGACCCTAGAAAAAGCATCTGCTGCCTTGGCAACAGCAAACTGGGGATTCTACTAAAATACTAAACACAGGTATAAACAACCTTGATGTGAAACCCTTGAGAATAGTAGCAGACTATTTTGCAAAGCCTATTTGCCATGTGTGTGTCCACATGCGTGGAAAAGAGCTGAAGTAATCCCACTAGCTAACAACAGAACCTTTTGCTGGCTATAACAACCGTACCAATCAGTTTGAGGCCGGCTCTCGGCAAACTGATGGAATAAATTGTGTTTGACAAAATACAATGCTCTTTTAGAGAACGAGAGTGACTTCTAGCATGTACGTGGAGACGGTCTCAATTTCTACTGCACTAGCTCAGATGACTAGTGATCCGTTAAAGTTGATAAGAAGATGATAGTTAAAGCTTGATTATTTAAATAGTTTCAATAGTAACATGATGACCATTAAAATATGTTTGTTTTCCCGACACAAACACAGTTTAGAACTTAAAGTGAGTCCAACTTGATGAAAAATTATACAGCCTAGCTAGCTAGCTAGCTATAAAAGCATATAAAATGTCATTGACAAAAAGTCTTAGCAGGTCAGTGCGAGGTTGACCAGTTGGTAAATTAGCTCATTAAAACTATTGTAGCCAGTATCTTTACTGAAACTCAGTGTCAGTGCCATAATGAACATCATACCAATTAGTGCAAACTGCAAAACACCACATTGTAGCTAAATGCTTAATATCTAAATGTATCTTGAAAGTATCTTGATTAGCACACACTATAAAGACTAACATATAGTGGCTAAACATTATTATAAAGACTAAGATACAGTATGTATAGTAATGTTTAACCACTGAATGTTAGTCTTTATAATAATGTTTAAACTAACATACAGTGGTTAAACATTACTATAAACACTAACATACAGTGGCTAAACATTATTATAAAGACTAACATACAGTGGTTAGTTCATTACTATAAAGATTAACCTACAGTGGTAAAACATTACTATAAACCATAACCTTTCAGTGGTTAGACATTACTATAAACACTAACATTTAGTGGTTAAACATTACTATAAAGAATAACATACAGTGGTAAAACATTACTATAAACACTAACATACAGTGGTTAAACATTACTATAAACACTAACAAACAGTGATTAAACATTACCATAAACACTAACATACAGTGGTTAAACATTACTATAAAGACTAAAATACAGTGGTTAGTTCATTACTATAAAGACTAAAATACAGTGGTTAGTTCATTACTATAAAGACTAACATACAGTGGTTAGACATTACTATAAACACTAACAAACAGTGGTTAAACATTACTATAAACACTAACATACAGTGGTTAAACATTACTATAAACACTAACATACAGTGGTTAAACATTACTATAAACACTAACATACAGTGGTGAAACATTACTATAAACACTAACATACAGTGATTAAACATTACCATAAACACTGACGTACAGTGGTTAGTTCATTGCTATAAAGACTAAAATACAGTGGTTAAACATTACCTTAAACACTAACATACAGTGGTTAGACATTACTATAAAGACTAACATACAGTGGTTAGTTCATTACTATAAAGACTAACATACAGTGGTTAGACATTACTATAAAGACTAACATACAGTGGTTAGAGATTACTATAAAGATTAACATACAGTGGTTAAACATTACTAAAAAGACTAACATACAGTGATTAAACACCAACATACAGTGAATAAACAGTAACATACATTGATTAAACACTAACATACAGTGAATAAACACTAACATACAGTGAATAAACACTAACATACAGTGAATAAACATTAACATACAGTGATTAAACACTAACACACAGTGGTAAAACACCAACATACAGTGATGAAACACTAACATACAGTGAATAAAAACCAACATACAGTGAATAAACACCAACATACAGTGAGTAAACACCAACATACAGTGAATAAACACTAACATGCAGTGAGTAAACACTAACATACAGTGAGTAAACACTACCATACAGTGAGTAAACACTACCATACAGTGAGTAAACACCAACATACAGTGAATAAACACTAACATGCAGTGAGGAAACACTATGATACAGTGAGTCAACACCAACAAACAGTGAAAAAACACCAACACATATAGTGAATAAACACCAACATATAGTGAATAAACACTAACATATAGTAAATATAAACACTAACATACAGTGATTAAACACCAAAACATAGTGAATAAACACCAACATACAGTGAATAAACACCATTATACAGCGTAGATTATAAATAACCAGGTCAGTTTAGGAGGAGAAACTATGAGGATGAATGAGTCATGAAATCATTTCAGACATCAGTGAGAGGCAGGTGGACTACAGCTCCACTGTCAGCCTGGGCACCTAACTGGCTGGCTGGCTGGCTGACTGACTGACTGGTTGGCTGGCCTGGCATATGATTGAGAATCACCCTGGGCTCAGTCTGCCTTATAAGTCACTGCGGTGATTGAAGCTGCAGTCACAGAGTGAGGGCACTTTTAAATGATTGATTGCACTCTGGACTAACAAGAGGATCTCGTCAGCACTGTAGAGGCTTAGGTGTGATTGACGGCCCCCCTCGCGGAAACCCCGCCCCCTTCCCTATGCATTAACCTGACCCCAACCCCATTAGCCAACGCTGTGGATATGCCAGCAGCGTTTACTCTTGACAGTGCAGTTACTGTAGCCGGCCTCTGTGAAGGTGAGCATAGAGAATCGGGAGATTTCTCATTATCAGGAACTAATGCATCACTATTCAAAGGCCAGCTGAGCCCTACACGTGGGCAGGGGACGGTGAAGACACACATGTGAGCACACACACACGCGCACACATGCGCGCACACACACACGCGCACACACACACACGCACACATGCGCGCACACACACACACACGCGCACACGCACACACACAGAAAAAAATGCCTTCTATTGATCTAAAGAAGGCTATATTTGTACATATAAATACCACAGACATAATGCAGACATTACGGTATTAATGTATTCATCTGGCGGGTTAAATGATTAGTGTGACGAGGCCATTTTTTATTGAGGAACTGAATAATTGAGTTTCTCTTCTGGGCATGTGAGGCGTCAGCCTAAAACCTCAGCTCTTTGGTGTTTGTGTGTTTTAAAGCAGACAGCGTCTTTGTTCCTCCACCTCGCTGTCACCTCAGATATGCCAGAAGGGGGCTGGTTGAACGTGGCGCTATATCCACCCCTCAAAAGGATTACGCTACTTTCAAAAGGTTTTCTCGAGGCTTAACAGGAAGTGAGTAGTCTGAGGAAAATAAGAAGTGGGTGTCTGAGTTATGATGAAAGAATGTCGGAGGATAAAACAGCAGGGAGTGATTCTCATGATTAGAGGACATAGATCCAGTAAAGGACATGCTGGCACTGGATTAGACCAGTGGAGACACTTCGCCCTCTCTTGGGCGACAGCAGAGCCTCGCGGAAAAAGACCCTTCAGAGCACAAGCGGAGACACTAGTATTTCAAATAGAGCAAATCTGTGGGCAGTTAGCATCACCTTTGCATTCGGCACGTCGCCAGCTGCATTTCATACGAAATGAAGGAAATCAAGGCAGCTCTCTGTTTCTGGCAGTAGATAAATAAGTGGGTGTTCTAAATCGCTGACCCCTCCACCTATCTCAGAACACAGGCACTGAGGACGACGTAAAACAGGACAAGGCATGAACACCAGACCCCTGACTCTGTATCGCCCCCTCACTTCCATCCTGTATGAGACGAGCATGTCTGTCAATACGGCAGACACAAATAACGCTGGCCTCATGGATACATGAACTATACAACAGGTGTCTGACCTCTCTGCACACAGCCCCCCCGCCCCCTCTGTGTGTGTGTGTGTGGGGGGGGGGTTGGGGGGTTGTAGGATGATGACTTGTAGGAGGTGAATATTTTAAATGGAAGACTAGGATACAGTACATCAGATCCTGTTCTAAACGTAGTGAGAGACCACAACCCACTTTCTGATCTAACATTGTTGCAATAGTAGTCTGTCTACTACATCTGCAGTGCTATTGGAGCAGGGGGACAGTCTCTCTGTGTATTGGTAGTCTGTCTACTAGATCAGCTGGGCTATTGGAGCAGGGGGACAGTCTCTCTGTGTATTGGTAGTCTGTCTACTCAATCTGCAGGGCTATTGGAGCAGGGGGACAGTCTCTCTGTGTATTGGTAGTCTGTCTACTACATCTGCAGTGCTATTGGAGCAGGGGGACAGTCTCTCTGTGTATTGGTAGTCTTGTCTACTACATCTGCAGTGCTATTGGAGCAGGGGGACAGTCTCTCTGTGTATTGGTAGTCTGTCTACTACATCTGCAGTGCTATTGGAGCAGGGGGACAGTCTCTCTGTGTATTGGTAGTCAGTCTACTACATCTGCAGTGCTATTGGAGCAGGGGGACAGTCTCTCTGTGTATTGGTAGTCTGTCTACTACATCTGCAGTGCTATTGGAGCAGGGGGACAGTCTCTCTGTGTATTGGTAGTCTGTCTACTACATCTGCAGGGCTATTGGAGCAGGGGGACAGTCTCTCTGTGTATTGGTAGTCTGTCTACTACATCTGCAGGGCTATTGGAGCAGGGGGACAGTCTCTCTGTGTATTGGTAGTCTGTCTACTACATCTGCAGGGCTATTGGAGCAGGGGGACAGTCTCTCTGTGTATTGGTAGTCGGTCTACTACATCTGCAGGGCTATTGGAGCAGGGGGACAGTCTCTCTGTGTATTGGTAGTCTGTCTACTAGATCAGCTGGGCTATTGGAGCAGGGGGACAGTCTCTCTGTGTATTGGTAGTCAGTCTACTACATCTGCAGTGCTATTGGAGCAGGGGGACAGTCTCTCTGTGTATTGGTAGTCTGTCTACTAGATCAGCTGGGCTATTGGAGCAGGGGGACAGTCTCTCTGTGTATTGGTAGTCTGCCTACTAGATCAGCTGGGCTATTGGAGCAGGGAGACAGTATCTCTCGTGTATTGGTAGTCTGTCTACTAGATCAGCTGGGCTATTGGAGCAGGGGGACAGTCTCTCTGTGTATTGGTAGTCTGCCTACTAGATCTGCTGGGCTATTGGAGCAGGGGGACAGTCTCTCTGTGTATTGGTAGTCTGTCTACTAGATCTGCAGTGCTATTGGAGCAGGGGGACAGTCTCTCTGTGTATTGGTAGTCTGTCTACTACATCTGCAGTGCTATTGGAGCAGGGGGACAGTCTCTCTGTGTATTGGTAGTCTGTCTACTACATCTGCAGGGCTATTGGAGCAGGGGGACAGTCTCTCTGTGTATTGGTAGTCTGTCTACTACATCTGCAGGGCTATTGGCGCAGGGAGACAGTCTCTCGTGTATTGGTAGTCTGTCTACTCAATCTGCAGGGCTATTGGAGCAGGGGGACAGTCTCTCTGTGTATTGGTAGTCTGTCTACTACATCTGCTGGGCTATTGGAGCAGGGGGACAGTCTCTCTGTGTATTGGTAGTCTGTCTACTACATCTGCTGGGCTATTGGAGCAGGGGGACAGTCTCTCTGTGTATTGGTAGTCTGTCTACTACATCTGCTGGGCTATTGGAGCAGGGGGACAGTCTCTCTGTGTATTGGTAGTCTGTCTACTAGATCAGCAGGGCTATTGGAGCAGGGGGACAGTCTCTCTGTGTATTGGTAGTCTGCCTACTAGATCTGCTGGGCTATTGGAGCAGGGGGACAGTCTCTCTGTGTATTGGTAGTCTGTCTACTCAATCTGCAGTGCTATTGGAGCAGGGGGACAGTCTCTCTGTGTATTGGTAGTCTGTCTACTACATCTGCAGTGCTATTGGAGCAGGGGGACAGTCTCTCAGTGTATTGGTAGTCTGTCTACTACATCTGCAGTGCTATTGGAGCAGGGGGACAGTCTCTCTGTGTATTGGTAGTCTGTCTACTACATCTGCAGGGCTATTGGAGCAGGGGGACAGTCTCTCTGTGTATTGGTAGTCTGTCTACTACATCTGCAGTGCTATTGGAGCAGGGGGACAGTCTCTCTGTGCATTGGTAGTCTGTCTACTAGATCTGCTGGGCTATTGGAGCAGGGGGACAGTCTCTCTGTGTATTGGTAGTCTGTCTACTACATCTGCAGTGCTATTGGAGCAGGGGGACAGTCTCTCTGTGTATTGGTAGTCTGTCTACTACATCTGCAGTGCTATTGGAGCAGGGGGACAGTCTCTCTGTGCATTGGTAGTCTGTCTACTATATCTGCTGGGCTATTGGAGCAGGGGGACAGTCTCTCTGTGTATTGGTAGTCTGTCTACTACATCTGCTGGGCTATTGGAGCAGGGGGACAGTCTCTCTGTGTATTGGTAGTCTGTCTACTACATCAGCTGGGCTATTGGAGCAGGGGGACAGTCTCTCAGTGTATTGGTAGTCTGCCTACTAGATCTGCTGGGCTATTGGAGCAGGGGGACAGTCTCTCTACATCTGTGTATTGGTAGTCTGTCTGTCTACTACATCTGCAGTGCTATTGGAGCAGGGGGACAGTCTATTGGAGCTCTGTGTATTGGTAGTCTGTCTACTACATCTGCAGTGCTATTGGAGCAGGGGGACAGTCTCTCTGTGTATTGGTAGTCTGTCTACTACATCTGCAGTGCTATTGGAGCAGGGGGACAGTCTCTCTGTGTATTGGTAGTCTGTCTACTCTGCAGTGCTACATCTGTCTACTGCAGTGCTATTGGAGCAGGGGGACAGTCTCTCTGTGTATTGGTAGTCTGTCTACTACATCTGCAGTGCTATTGGAGCAGGGGGACAGTCTCTCTGTGTATTGGTAGTCTGTCTACTACATCTGCAGGGCTATTGGAGCAGGGGGACAGTCTCTCTGTGTATTGGTAGTCTGTCTACTACATCTGCAGTGCTATTGGAGCAGGGGGACAGTCTCTCTGTGTATTGGTAGTCTGTCTACTACATCTGCAGGGCTATTGGAGCAGGGGGACAGTCTCTCTGTGTATTGGTAGTCTGTCTACTACATCTGCAGTGCTATTGGAGCAGGGGGACAGTCTCTCTGTGTATTGGTAGTCTGTCTACTACATCTGCAGTGCTATTGGAGCAGGGGACAGTCTCTCTGTGTATTGGTAGTCTGTCTACTACATCTGCAGTGCTATTGGAGCAGGGGGACAGTCTCTCTGTGTATTGGTAGTCTGTCTACTACATCTGCAGTGCTATTGGAGCAGGGGGACAGTCTCTCTGTGTATTGGTAGTCTGTCTACTACATCTGCAGTGCTATTGGAGCAGGGGGACAGTCTCTCTGTGTATTGGTAGTCTGTCTACTACATCTGCAGTGCTATTGGAGCAGGGGGACAGTCTCTCTGTGTATTGGTAGTCTGTCTACTACATCTGCAGTGCTATTGGAGCAGGGGGACAGTCTCTCTGTGTATTGGTAGTCTGTCTACTACATCTGCAGGGCTATTGGAGCAGGGGGACAGTCTCTCTGTGTATTGGTAGTCTGCCTACTAGATCTGCTGGGCTATTGGAGCAGGGGGACAGTCTCTCTGTGTATTGGTAGTCTGTCTACTACATCTGCAGGGCTATTGGAGCAGGGGGACAGTCTCTCTGTGTATTGGTAGTCTGCCTACTAGATCAGCTGGGCTATTGGAGCAGGGGGACAGTCTCTCTGTGTATTGGTAGTCTGCCTACTACATCTGCAGTGCTATTGGAGCAGGGGGACAGTCTCTCTGTGTATTGGTAGTCTGCCTACTACATCTGCAGTGCTATTGGAGCAGGGGGACAGTCTCTCTGTGTATTGGTAGTCTGTCTACTACATCTGCAGTGCTATTGGAGCAGGGGGACAGTCTCTCTGTGTATTGGTAGTCTGCCTACTAGATCTGCTGGGCTATTGGAGCAGGGGGACAGTCTCTCTGTGTATTGGTAGTCTGCCTACTAGATCTGCTGGGCTATTGGAGCAGGGGGACAGTCTCTCTGTGTATTGGTAGTCTTGTCTACATCTGCAGGGCTATTGGATCAGTCTCTCAGTGTATTGGTAGTCTGTCTAGCAGGGCTATTGGGGCAGGGGGACAGTCTCTCTGTGTATTGGTAGTCTTGTCTACTACATCTGCAGTGCTATTGGAGCAGGGGGACAGTCTCTCTGTGTATTGGTAGTCTGTCTACTACATCTGCAGGGCTATTGGCGCAGGGAGACAGTCTCTCGTGTATTGGTAGTCTGTCTACTAGATCTGCGGGGCTATTGGAGCAGGGGGACAGTCTCTCTGTGTATTGGTAGTCTGCCTACTAGATCTGCTGGGCTATTGGAGCAGGGGGACAGTCTCTCTGTGTATTGGTAGTCTGCCTACTAGATCTGCTGGGCTATTGGAGCAGGGGGACAGTCTCTCTGTGTATTGGTAGTCTGCCTACTAGATCTGCTGGGCTATTGGAGCAGGGGGACAGTCTCTCTGTGTATTGGTAGTCTGTCTACTCAATCTGCAGGGCTATTGGAGCAGGGGGACAGTCTCTCTGTGTATTGGTAGTCTGCCTACTAGATCTGCTGGGCTATTGGCGCAGGGAGACAGTCTCTCGTGTATTGGTAGTCTGTCTACTAGATCTGCTGGGCTATTGGCGCAGGGAGACAGTCTCTCGTGTATTGGTAGTCTGTCTACTAGATCAGCTGGGCTATTGGAGCAGGGGGACAGTCTCTCAGTGTATTGGTAGTCTGTCTACTAGATCAGCTGGGCTATTGGAGCAGGGAGACAGTATCTCTCGTGTATTGGTAGTCTGTCTACTAGATCAGCTGGGCTATTGGAGCAGGGGGACAGTCTCTCTGTGTATTGGTAGTCTGTCTACTCAATCTGCAGGGCTATTGGAGCAGGGGGACAGTCTCTCAGTGTATTGGTAGTCTGTCTACTAGATCTGCAGGGGTATTGGAGCAGGGGGACAGTCTCTCAGTGTATTGGTAGTCTGTCTACTAGATCTGCATGGGTATTGGAGCAGGAAGACAGTCTCTCAATTTTTGGTAGACTGTCTACTAGATCTGCAGGGCTATTGGAGCAGGGAGACAGTCTCTCAGTGTATTGGTAGACTGTCTACTAGATCTGCAGGGCTATTGGAGCAGGGAGACAGTCTCTCAGTGTATTGGTTGACTGCCTACTAGATCTGCATGGGTATTGGAGCAGGGGGGCAGTCTGTCAGTGTATTGGTAGTCTATCTACTACATCTGCATGGGTATTGGAGCAGGGAGACAGTCTCTCGGTGCATTGGTAGTCTGTCTACTAGATCTGCATGGGTATTGGGGCAGGGAGACAGTCTCTCAGGGCATTGGTAGTCTGTCTACTAGATCTGCTGGGCTATTGGAGCAGGGGGACAGTCTCTCTGTGTATTGGTAGTCTTGTCTACTACATCTGCAGGGCTATTGGAGCAGGGGGACAGTCTCTCAGTGTATTGGTAGTCTGTCTACTCAATCTGCAGGGCTATTGGAGCAGGGGGACAGTCTCTCTGTGTATTGGTAGTCTTGTCTACTACATCTGCAGTGCTATTGGAGCAGGGGGACAGTCTCTCTGTGTATTGGTAGTCTGTCTACTACATCTGCAGGGCTATTGGCGCAGGGAGACAGTCTCTCGTGTATTGGTAGTCTGTCTACTAGATCTGCTGGGCTATTGGAGCAGGGGGACAGTCTCTCTGTGTATTGGTAGTCTGCCTACTAGATCTGCTGGGCTATTGGAGCAGGGGGACAGTCTCTCTGTGTATTGGTAGTCTGCCTACTAGATCTGCTGGGCTATTGGAGCAGGGGGACAGTCTCTCTGTGTATTGGTAGTCTGCCTACTAGATCTGCTGGGCTATTGGAGCAGGGGGACAGTCTCTCTGTGTATTGGTAGTCTGTCTACTCAATCTGCAGGGCTATTGGAGCAGGGGGACAGTCTCTCTGTGTATTGGTAGTCTGCCTACTAGATCTGCTGGGCTATTGGCGCAGGGAGACAGTCTCTCGTGTATTGGTAGTCTGTCTACTAGATCTGCTGGGCTATTGGCGCAGGGAGACAGTCTCTCGTGTATTGGTAGTCTGTCTACTAGATCAGCTGGGCTATTGGAGCAGGGGGACAGTCTCTCAGTGTATTGGTAGTCTGTCTACTAGATCAGCTGGGCTATTGGAGCAGGGAGACAGTATCTCTCGTGTATTGGTAGTCTGTCTACTAGATCAGCTGGGCTATTGGAGCAGGGGGACAGTCTCTCTGTGTATTGGTAGTCTGTCTACTCAATCTGCAGGGCTATTGGAGCAGGGGGACAGTCTCTCAGTGTATTGGTAGTCTGCCTACTAGATCTGCTGGGCTATTGGAGCAGGGAGACAGTCTCTCGTGTATTGGTAGTCTGTCTACTCAATCTGCAGGGCTATTGGAGCAGGGGGACAGTCTCTCAGTGTATTGGTAGTCTGTCTACTAGATCAGCTGGGCTATTGGAGCAGGAAGACAGTATCTCTGTGTATTGGTAGTCTGTCTACTAGATCTGCATGGGTATTGGAGCAGGAAGACAGTCTCTCAATTTTTGGTAGACTGTCTACTAGATCTGCAGGGCTATTGGAGCAGGGAGACAGTCTCTCAGTGTATTGGTTGACTGCCTACTAGATCTGCATGGGTATTGGAGCAGGGGGACAGTCTGTCAGTGTATTGGTTGACTGCCTACTAGATCTGCATGGGTATTGGAGCAGGGGGGCAGTCTGTCAGTGTATTGGTAGTCTATCTACTACATCTGCATGGGTATTGGAGCAGGGAGACAGTCTCTCGGTGCATTGGTAGTCTGTCTACTAGATCTGCATGGGTATTGGGGCAGGGAGACAGTCTCTCAGGGCATTGGTAGTCTGTCTACTAGATCTGCATGGGTATTGGAGCAGGGGGACAGTCTCTCAGTGCATTGGTAGTCTGTCTACTAGATCTGCATGGGTATTGGAGCAGGGGGACAGTCTCTCAGTGCATTGGTAGTCTGTCTACTAGATCTGCATGGGTATTGGAGCAGGGGGACAGTCTCTCAGTGCATTGGTAGTCTGTCTACTAGATCTGCATGGGTATTGGAGCAGGGGGACAGTCTCTCAGTGCATTGGTAGTCTGTCTACTAGATCTGCATGGGTATTGGAGCAGGGGACAGTCTCTCAGTGCATTGGTAGTCTGTCTACTAGATCTGCATGGGTATTGGAGCAGGGGGACAGTCTCTCAGTGCATTGGTAGTCTGTCTACTAGATCTGCATGGGTATTGGAGCAGGGGGACAGTCTCTCAGTGCATTGGTAGTCTGTCTACTAGATCTGCATGGGTATTGGAGCAGGGGGACAGTCTCTCAGTGCATTGGTAGTCTGTCTACTAGATCTGCAGGGCTATTGGAGCAGGGGGACAGTCTCTCAGTGTATTGGTAGTCTGTCTACTAGATCTGCATGGGTATTGGAGCAGGGGGACAGTCTCTCAGTGCATTGGTAGTCAGTCCACTTGTGAAAGGGGGGGGATCTGTGTGAATGCATGTGCTGCGTATGAATGAGGACAAGAACAGAACGGAGTCGTCCGTCCTCCATTTCAATAGACCCACTATCAGCAGACATTCGTCTGGAATCTGTAAAATAGTTCCTTTCACCAGGAAGCCCACATCAATGTGGCTCGAATTCTCTCGCTCTACCGTACCACAGTCGCATGCGTCTGACACTTCTGTATTTGCTGCCCACACACACATCAAACGGTTAAACGCATTGACAGCTGGGACTGTGGGCTCTGGTGTTTAACACCCACTGGGTAGTGTGGCAACACAGATCACATGACGTCCAAAGCCCTCGTTGGTGCGAAGGACATTCATGCTGGGATTTGACGTCTCCTATAGCTGCATCTGCATACACAAGCACTTTGCCCATTTGTATTCTTAAAAGCATACAGGCACAAAGACACACAGTTGAGCCGTTATATAATGACAACAGCAAGTCCAATTCTCTCTGAAGTTGCCCTGCAGGCCCTTATACTGCCCCCGACAGCTTTTGATCCAAGAATTTGGGGACAAACTCTGGTGTGCTTATTGCCTCTGTCACGTGAAAGAGGCTCCTCAGAGAGCATCTCTTCACCGTGCCAGTGAGATATGCCCCACTCTGTGCCATCCCTTCCACACTGGACGGCGCAAAATGAAGGACAGGCCCAACCTGGATCAAAATGGACTGGGTTGAGTCTAGTTCTACCTCCACGCTCAATCATCATCAGCACTCTCAGTTACGAGTTATTCTTTGCACAATGTAGTTTGCAATTCCGTTCCATTCTCAGTTGTCCACAATTGCACAAGCACACACCCGGGAGCTGGGCCTCTTCTTAATTGACGTCCTTCAGTAGTGCTTTCTTTTCGGCGGTTCATCCAGATGTGCCGGCTTTAGGCGGCTTTAAACACTTTGACTAAGTATAAAGATTAGAAAATGTAGACCACAGCATTCACATAGCACTTCTGGGAAAAAGGAACTCTATTGAGACGAGCCATTTCATTGATGATAGAACTGGCAGACGGTCCCGTTCCCAGCCTGGCCACTGGGCATCATCACATAAGTGGAGACAACAAGCGGATGCATCAGATTCGTACATCCAATGAGCCATCTGGAGTTCTATCTGTGCTAGTGTCGGTTGATACTTGTGTCGGTTGTGACTTGTGTCGGTTGTGACTTGTGTCGGTTGTGACTTGTGTCGGTTGTGACTTGTGTCGGTTGTGACTTGTGTCGGTTGTGACTTGTGTCGGTTGTGACTTGTGTCGGTTGTGACTTGTGTCGGTTGTGACCTGTGACGGTTGTGACTTGTGTCGGTTGTGACGGTTGTGACTTGTGTCGGTTGTGACTTGTGTCGGTTGTGACTTGTGTCGGTTGTGACTTGTGTCGGTTGTGACTTGTGTCGGTTGTGACTTGTGTCGGTTGTGACTTGTGTCGGTTGTGACTTGTGTCGGTTGATAATTGTTTTTATTTTGACTTGTGTCTGTAGTGACCTGTGACGGTTGTGACTTGTGTCGGTTGATACTTGTGTCGGCTGTGACTTGTGTCGGTTGTGACTTGTGTCGGTTGTGACTTGTGTCGGTTGTGACTTGTGTCTGTAGTGACCTGTGTCTGTAGTGACCTGTGACGGTCGTGACTTGTGTCGGCTGTGACTTGTGTCGGCTGTGACTTGTGTCGGCTGTGACTCGTGTCGGTTGTGACTCGTGTCGGTTGTCACTCGTGTCGGTTGTGATTTGTGTCGGTTGTGACTTGTGTCGGTTGTGACTTGTGTCTGTAGTGACCTGTGACGGTTGTGACTTGTGTCGGTTGTGACCTGTGACGGTTGTGACTTGTGTTGGTTGTGACTTGTGACGGTTGTGACTTGTGTCGGTTGTGACTTGTGTCGGTTGTGACTTGTGTCGGTTGTGACTTGTGTCGGTTGTGACTTGTGTCGGTTGTGACTTGTGTCTGTAGTGACCTGTGACGGTTGTGACTTGTGTCGGCTGTGACTTGTGTCGGCTGTGACTTGTGTCGGTTGTGACTCGTGTCGGTTGTGACTCGTGTCGGTTGTGACTCGTGTCGGTTGTGACTCGTGTCGGTTGTGACTTGTGTCGGTTGTGACTTGTGTCGGTTGTGACTTGTGTCGGTTGTGACTTGTGTCGGTTGTGACTTGTGTCGGTTGTGACTTGTGTCGGTTGATACTTGTGTCTGTAGTGACCAGTGACGGTTGTGACTTGAGTCGGTTGTGACCTGTGACGGTTGTGACTTGTGTCGGTTGTGACTTGTGACGGTTGTGACTTGTGTCGGTTGTGACTTGTGTCGGTTGTGACTTGTGTCGGTTGTGACTTGTGTTGGTTGTGACTTGTGACGGTTGTGACTTGTGTCTGTAGTGACCAGTGACGGTTGTGACTTGAGTCGGTTGTGACCTGTGACGGTTGTGACTTGTGTTGGTTGTGACTTGTGACGGTTGTGACTTGTGTCGGTTGTGACTTGTGTCGGTTGTGACTTGTGTCGGTTGTGACTTGTGTTGGTTGTGACTTGTGACGGTTGTGACTTGTGTCTGTAGTGACCAGTGACGGTTGTGACTTGAGTCGGTTGTGACCTGTGACGGTTGTGACTTGTGTTGGTTGTGACTTGTGTCGGTTGTGACTTGTGTCGGTTGTGACTTGTGTCGGTTGTGACTTGTGTCGGTTGTGATTTGTGTCGGTTGTGACTTGTGTCGGTTGTGACTTGTGTCGGTTGTCTCTTGAGTCGGTTGTGACCTGTGACGGTTGTGACTTGTGACTTGTGTTGGTTGCGACTTGTGTCGGTTGTGACTTGTGTCGGTTGTCTCTTGAGTCGGTTGTGACTTGTGTTGGTTGTGACTTGTGTCGGTTGTGATTGTGTCGGTTGTGACTTGAGTCGGTTGTGACTTGTGACGGTTGCGACTTGTGTCGGTTGTGATTGTGTCGGTTGTGATTGTGTCGGTTGTGACTTGAGTCGGTTGTGACTTGTGACGGTTGCGACTTGTGACAAGGATTCAGGTTTCTCTGATAAAAAAAAAACATTTTTATGCTGGAGGGTGCTAGCGTATACGAATAACCCAGCCCTGAACTTAAAGGCTGCCTGAAAATAATATTCACACCATCTTATAGGAAAAGACACGGCACCTTCGCTGCGAACTCTGAGGTGACACCTTCCATTTTGCTTCTTCAATGCTAAATATATCCAACTTGAGCTAAAATGTTTTGCGTTCTGAACTGATCACACTTTTTAGATATGATATTACAGATGGCACTTGCACTTGATTAAAGCAAGAACAAAATGTAATAGGAGATCCTTATATTTGTACACATTAAATCCCTATAAATCCTGGAACAAGAGCCTCTACAACTGAACTTCTTTACTATTTATCTAGAGCTACAAATGGATCACAAAACATGTACAGTTAAAACACAGATCCACTCAAATAGAATTCGTGACCCCAACAGAACATGAACCTATAGTGTAGACAATTTCTCTAGGATTTCATGGGTTCCCTGTGTAGAATATGTCCATACTTTCTGTCCACTCTTGTTCGTGTGTGGCCTTTGAGCATAATAGAGCAGATGAATAGCAGGAACCTATTTGTGGGAGATCTTTAATATATATGTACATATTTCTATGGGGCTCATTTTGCACGACCAACGATGGGAAACGGGCCCCCAGTGACTGCAGATGTATTGCTCGTTATTCTGCTTTTGTTCCACTTCAACAGGAAGGTTTCCATATTTCAGAGGACTCTGGATGCACATGACCTTTCAATTCTGTAGCTCTGGCTGCACACAACCTTTCACATATGTAGCTCTGGCTGCACACAACCTTTCACCTATGTAGCTCTGGCTGCACACGACCTCTCACCTATGTAGCTCTGGCTGCACACAACCTTTCACCTATGTAGCTCTGGCTGCACACGACCTTCCACCTATGTAGCTCTGGCTGCACACGACCTCTCACCTATGTAGCTCTGGCTGCACACGACCTTCCACCTATGTAGCTCTGGCTGCACACAACCTCTCACCTATGTAGCTCTGGCTGCACACGACCTCTCACCTATGTAGCTCTGGCTGCACACAACCTTTCACCTATGCAGCTCAGGCTGCAATCAACCTTTGACCTCTCCCTAGTTGCTGATGATATGCATTGTATTCTGTTATTGACATAACCACTTGTTGTTGCACTCCTAGCGCTAAATGAAAACATATTTTAGGCATCATATCTGATAAAAACGAAATGTTCATTCTCGTAATTGTATATTGTAAGTCTGTGTGAGCCTGTTCAAAAGTAACTAACAACACCTACGCCATCTGTTTCAATAGAAAGTTACCAAACTGGCGTAATAGGGATACTTTAAGTAAACAAAAAAGTGATAACTAATTATTCGAGTAAAGTATTTTCAAAGATAAGGTATTCGTAATAAACAATATGTGAGTTATCTTTAATATATTGCTGTAACCTCTAATTCCGACCAAGCTAATCTCTAATTGGGAACAATAAATTAAGTTAAGTACATAAACACAAACATCTGAAGATTTTGTTTGAAACAAATAATTCTCTGCAACTTCTACATGGTCCGTCACTATGTAGTGGGAACTTAACATCCATCAGATCAATTATAATGGCAATTCACAGTGTCCTAAAATAAAACTACCTAGATATAACAAGCACAAACATTGGCTTAAAGAACTATTAGTAGCCTTTATGAAATTAGCAATAGTGAACGCAAAACAAAACCAACGATGAGTCCTATTTGGAGATTTAACACATGGGGGATGTATTGTTTCATTTCAACGCAACATTTTAATTAAGAAGACATTTTCAGGGCTATATCCAATATTTAAAATAGAACCAAAGAAAGTGTGATGAAACTTTATTGTTTTTTTTCTGGGCCTCAGTCCCCGAGGCCTGTATTAGATAGCTTTCACCTTTTCCCGTTTCCCTGGGTAGAAATACGAGGTCACACGCGCACCTAAAATCCCCTTGTCATCCATCACCACGATAAAAAACCAATGAGCTTTCCGTCGAAAATAAACAGATGGTGGTCGGCCTACACAGGTCAGGTAAAGGACATAAAAAATGCACACGCAGTCGAAAATACCACTACGCGCTGTCAGGCTCTGCCAGGCATCGACTTCAAAATCAACACAGTAATGGTTCCGGGACCGCGGGAATCTGTGTTTGGCCTCGTCGTCTCCGGACTTAAATCTAATTGAAGACATCTGAATTGGAGAGCGCAGCCCACCGGCCCAAACCAAAGACCTTCGTGGATCTTAAAATGGGACGAACGGAGGAGCGGCACGGGATCTCCAGAATTGTGCGCCGACCTTGTCGGACCTCACGGGGAGATGCCCGGCGCTGTTACGGCTCCAGGGGAGCTTCACGTAATGCGGACCGTCTGGGTGCCCAATGATTTGGATGGAAGTGCGTTCAGACGCTATATATTTACGACGCGATAAATGCAGCGTGCTGTCGTCTGATGAAATTAACTGGAAATGCAATGATGGGTCCCCAACTTAATGTCATGAAGACTCTCCCTTTTGTTTTGTATAGCTTATTGACATATCAATGCTGCTCAACTGAACTACATGCACATCATCCTGTATTATCTGTGTAGTGACTCTCCACTTGATCATGGATTGCCAGGTAGAATTCCACTACTATTTGCACTCTTGTGTTCTGTGTATTTATTCTGTAACTGTATGTTGTCCTACACGTTCTTGCTTTATCTTGGCCAGGTCGCCGTTGCAAATGAGAATTTGTTCTCAGTCAGCCTACCTGGTTAAATAAATGTTAAAAACAATTAAATAAATGCTTTTGGTACTCTGTGTGCTGCCAAAACAGTTCCAAACTGCCACGAAATGGACTCTACAAGACACCGGAAGGGCCCTGTGGTGCCCTGTGGTGTCCTGTGGTGCCCCGTGGTGTCCTGTGGTGTCATGTGGTGCCCTGTATTGTCCTGTGGTGCCCCGTGGTGCCCTGTGGTGTCATGTTGTGCCCTGTGGTGTCATGTGGTGTCATGTGGGGTGATGTGGTGCCCCGTGGTGTCCTGTGGTGCCATGTGGTGTCATGTGGTGCCCTGTGGTGTCATGTGGTGTCCTGTGGTGTCATGTGGTGCCATGTGGTGCCCTGTGTTGTCATGTTGTGCCCTGTGGTGTCATGTGGGGTGATGTGGTGCCCTGTGGTGTCATGTGGTGCCCTGTGGTGTCCTGTGGTATTTGGCACATTAGCAGCAGATGCTTTAAGTCCTGTGAGTTGCAAGCCGGATCCGCTGTGGATCAGACTTGATGGTCCAGAACATCTCAGAGATACTCAATCGGATTGACATCTGGTGAATTCTGAGGCCAGGGCAGCATCTTGAACACCTTATCATGGCAACTTTCCATCACTGCTCCAAGGACCAGTTCCAATGCTCGTGTGCCCGGTGTAGGCACCTCTACGGTGAACTGGGTCATCCCGGGGACCCTGGCTGCTCTGGGGCTACGCTGGCACATACGTAATGCGTTGTGACACATTCCTCCTGTGACCATCATTAAAATAGTCTGTGACTTGTGACCACGGTGGACCTTCTGTCGGTTCGGACCAGACTGGATGGCCTTTTTTGCCTCGTGCATCGATGTGCTTTCACATACTCTGACCCTGTCATCTGGCATAAAAATTTGGCCCATGTCAAAGTCGCTCAGGTCCCATTTCCCTGGCTGGTTGAGTACGAGAACAGATTGTTCGCCTATCGTCTGATCTGCCCAGACTTTGACATCTGACCTGGTAAGAAGATGATCAACGTTATTTGGTTCACATGTGAGTGGTCGTAATGTTCCGGCTCATCAGTGTAGTATAGTAAATGTACTATATATATATATATATATATATATATTTATTATTTCAGTACAGATATAAAGGCTTACCATAGCCCTGTTACAGTAGAATATATAAAACAAATGTTCTAGCTTTTTACCCTGGCGCTGTTACAGTAGAATATATAAAACAAATGTTCTAGCTTTTTACCCTGGCGCTGTTACAGTAGAATATATAAAACAAATGTTCTAGCTTTTTACCATGGCCCTGTTACAGTAGAATATATAAAACAAATGTTCTAGCTTTTTACCCTGGCGCTGTTACAGTAGAATATATAAAACAAATGTTCTAGCTTTTTACCCTGGCGCTGTTACAGTAGAATATATAAAACAAATGTTCTAGCTTTTTACCCTGGCGCTGTTACAGTAGAATATATAAAACAAATGTTCTAGCTTTTTACCCTGGCCCTGTTACAGTAGAATATATAAAACAAATGTTCTAGCTTTTTACCCTGGCGCTGTTACAGTAGAATATATAAAACAAATGTTCTAGCCGTTTAGCCTTTCCAACCTTGTCTCACAAAAACCCTGTCTGACTCTGTTTATCACAGACAGAGGGGCCACACTCCTCCTGGTAATTTGACATAATAATTATTTTAAGCGACCGTCTGAAATGGCTAGCTGTGCGGCTTTTCTTACAGGCTAACAGTAGCCACAGTGTAACAGGGCGACCAGCTGAGTGAAATCCTCGTCAGACAATTTAAGTCACCTACATAGTGGGAATTGATCTAACACCGTCACACCGACGCGTCCATACCAACACGTCAAGCAGCGGGTTCCAATTAACGACATCACAGCTTGACAATTAGCTCACAGCCATTGGTGACCATTTATAGCATGTAAAATGAATAAATGATGTCATAGCCCCAGTGGGGGGACAGATAATTATTTGACATGTAGACTCCATTAAAGATTGTGTTCGGTTGACATGTGAGCTACAGTCCTCACCTAGGAAATAAAGATACGGGATGGATTCCACACGTTTTGTGTCCTACTTGTGTCCTACACACGTACAGCCAATAGTAATCATAGTATATTGTCATACATATATATATATATACATATAAGTAAAAATATATTCAAGCAAAAATACACAAGCCTGGTCCCACTATGTTTTAAGAGGAACTTATGGCTTGTTGGCATGTCCATGGCATTGATAGGGTTAAACAGTCATCAAGAATATTGAGGTTGTCATTTTGTATGACTTGTGCCGTGACTGTTAATGCATTGTAATGTCTCACAGGCTGAAATATAATGATTATAATCCCATATTTTGTTATTTGGCTTTGGAACATTTCAAAAGTAATTTAAATTGGAATCCAATTACTAATCTCTAACATCCCATTGGGTGACACAGTTGTAATTATTCGGAAACTGTAACGGTACAGAGCTCTCAGAGATTCCAAAGCAATTATGAATTAATTAAAACGAGATATCCCAATGAATTTGTGATGATTTAACGATTACTGAATATTCATTGTTTATTTCCCGATATCAATACCAAGTCTACCAATAGCCTACACCAAAAGTCTACACCAAAGTCCCGCATATATACCTCCTATGTAGTCCCACTGTGACCGTTTCAACATTCCAGAGCAGGAAAACTAGTTAGAAATGCCCCGCGGATGGTCAACAGTGCTTCATTTATGCTAGCAAATGGCACAGGAACGCTTGAGGTCTGGCTAAAATTACCCACCGAGGCGACTAGTGTAAACTGGGAATGGGTTGAAAGAGCCGAACGCAATCCGCCCATAAACCGTGTTTATTCTTAAAAAGCTTAAACATCAACAACTCCACAAAAGGGACGTACACTTAGTGCGTCCAATTGACAAGAACGATCAGTGACGCAAATCAGAGGGAAATCAGGGATGAAAACAGGAGTACAGTCGAGTCTTCCTGCTGAAATCCACAATGACGATGTGAACGAGAACAAATAAATGGCCTGTGTTATTCACCAGATCTCTGTGTGATGTACGCCGTGCTCTCCTTCCTGTTTAGATGGTACGGGGGGGTGTGTGGGGGGTTGAGGTCGAGGAGTACTGCTGGGTGGTTGTGGGGCCCGCTGAAGGATCTCTTTACGCATACAGAGGACATGAAGCTCCTCCAGACTCATTAAAACTCGCGTCACGTCGGCTCGGAACACTCTCCCCGCTCACTCCGCACCCTCTGCGTGGCCTTTACTTTACGGGAAGACAGAGGCAGCTCCGCTAGCCAGCGCCAGCCAACGCCCGGCTGCTCATGGCAGACACACACACACGCGTCGACGTGACACCGGGCGGCCCGTGTGACTGTCGAGACCGATCAGCCCGGCGGATTGGTGACGCCGTTGGTTACACTTTAAGCCGGGGGAACTGCGACGTTGGATCAGTGGGAACAAACTCACCAGAACGGTTCCCTGGCGTTATTACGCTACGAGGGGAGGGGGAGTTGTTTATGCACTCCTAACGACGGCACATTCCTTCCCTGGATATTATTGTGACTCTTGACCACGAGCTGAAAATGGTTTCCATAAACAACTCAGCAGTCTCCGTCGTAACTAAAGGAAGTGATGAGCCCTGAATGCTGTTTACTCTCTTCGCAAAATACCTCACAGCGGAAAGAAAGAAAAAATCCACCAACTTTATTGAGACCGTCAATAGGTTTATGTTTATTAAACCACGGCGAACATTGTTACAGAACTCATATTTACGTCCATTCCCGAACAATAAAATCGAACGTCCGAGGCTGTCGATTCGATCTCTGCCCCCAAGCTGTCTTCCCCATCGCGCGGTTTCTGTCTCAGACAGTCCCAGTGCACGCCAGTAGGCCACACACGTACACAGCCCACACGTAGACCTCCGCGGAAGTCCCGCCGACCGAACGGGAAGTGGGAGTGAGGAACAAGTAGAGTGCAGCTAGGCAGAACCGGAGTGCGAGCCGAGCAGGTGCCTCCTGAGATATTCCACTGGCTGTGTGATGCCTGTTCCCTTGTTCATCCCGTTCAGAGGCTCTCGCTGCATATCAATGAGCTTGGTAGAGCCTGGGGGACGTCTGCGCGGATACCCGGGCAGCAACGGCAGCGACCGCCAGCTCACTGCATCAGCTTCAAACAGACACTATTAGACAGGCGCCACCATTGATCTCAGCGCACTCTAAAGACGGTTTAGTCACGAGGCGCCTTAATACTTTTCAAAGAAAAGCGAAACCTTCGATATAGGTCACTTTGTCAGGATGGCCCTGTGAACTGATTTGAACCGCCGCAGTGTCCTGAGAATTGTCCCATTTTCCCTCGATATCGCCGACATATACAGGCCAGAGAGGAGGCGGTTTCAGGGAAGCGCGGGTGCCGTGCAAAGCATGCTGGGTAACGGCTCCGCCACCGTAAACGGCAACCCCGGTTGACGACGCTCCTCAGCCAACTGCCAGCTAAACCAAGAAATGAACCGCTCACGAGCATCAACAGTCTATCAGACGCTTCATTGGCCATGCAATGAATAAAATATCAGCACGAACCGAGAGGACGGTCGGGGGGGGGAGTAGAGAGGGGGTGAGAGATTCATTTTCACGGGGGGGCGATAACGAACTGAAAATGAGAAAAAAGAAACTCTGTTTATATGAATTATTAATACGTCGTTTCGATCACTACACAACACTTTCTGAGAATTAGATCACTGCAGCTAATTCGGTATTGTCGTTTCCGCATTAGATTCTGGGATAACAGTTTGCTTTCAAGAAAAAGGGAGACGAGAGAAGTGCATTCAGACATCAAGTTTGTCACAATAAAAACACCATGCTGTCATGTGATGAAATACTGGAAACGCACTGACGAGCCAAAAACATTATGCCAAACGTTCTGTTGGTCCTCCTAGCCCCTGTCAAAGTCACTCAGGTCTGTACTCTCGCCCATTTCTCACGCATCCAACACATTGACTACAAGAACTGATGGTTTGCTTACCATCCTATACCCGGACCTGGACATGTGCCACATGCCAACGTTATTCGCCTCACCTGTGGTCACGGTGTTTCAGGTTATAGGTGTGCACTGTATACTGTCTGTCTGGTTAAACCGTATTGGGACAGTAGACGCTGGTTGTTTTAGAGGTGGGAGCAATAGTGTATTGATCAATAGTTCAAAGCGATCTGGAGGCACCATTCGTGAGGCTGGCTGAGGCTCCGCTCAGAACCTAGTTTGTAGATGAAATAGTAACACGAGAATGTGACAGCGTCCCCGGAATCTACAGTAAAACAAGGATCTGATAAGATCCCATTCAAACAGCCGACAGCAGATTGTAAACTATATCGTTGGTTTAACAAACAGCAAGATTGTACATTCCCTCTCCGGGAACGAAAAAAAGAAAGATAAAAAGCCTCCAAACCAATCCATTAGGACACTGCTCTCAGCCAGGGTTAGGGTGGGCGGTTCCTCTAATCTTCATCATTTCATATGTAGCCTTTATGCCTCCATCACAGGTAACTGGTAACATAAGGACACAGGGTCTCAGTAGGAGACTGGCAGAGCATTTGGGGATTTGCCTGTCATCACACCAGGGGGTTGGCTGGCTGGCATAGAGAGTCACACACACACACACGTACCCACCCTACCCCCCAACACGCACACACACACATACACACACACATTGGGACAGACACGCCGCCGGTCCGTACTTTATACGTGCCGTAGCCATGAAATGCAATGCCGCGGACGATATGTGGATTGATCGTCAGATTAAATGGAGCGTCTAGCCCCTGCTCATGTCGTCCACACCAGGGGCATAGAAGATCACACACAGGACACAAAGGTCCAGAGAGTTGCTGAACGTCAAACCTATTGATCGTGCCAATAAAGAGGGCTTAATGCTGGCATTACATGTACCGACACACTGGCAGGTGAAAAATGAACACGCATACGCAATGCAACGCAAATGCCTCCTAAACACCGGGAGACTCACAGATGCACCAAGTTGCCAAGCGACAGTTGCATAATGTAACAACCGTGCGTACAGTTACAATGGTAACGCGCGCGCACACATGACGTGACCGGTCTTTTCTGTGGGATCGGAGCAAAAAGTTCGACAAGCACTGTGCGGGGATATCGTTAAGTGCAAAACACAGCGAGGATGAGAGGAAACAGAATGTCACCACGGCCGTGTGTGACACGACATCAACCGGAGATCATTAACAACAGCGCATGGTCTAATTGTTTCACCACAGGCGCAGAACATCGGGCAAACAACAAGATGACATGTCGTTTTTTGGTGGCCATCGATCGGTCAGACCTTCAGATCCGTCTGTTCTCACATAAACAGCGACGCGCGTACAGTATATGAGTACATAATAGCGGACAACGTCTACGATCGATCTGCGCCCTCAGCTATTTTATAAAACACTGTCGACCTGTGCATGAGGACCGAAAAAAGAACAGCGGCCCCTTGCCGTACACATGCCCATAGTCAAATCCATAATTCCATTTCACTCTGGGTGGACGACCGGACGAGAAGGTCATGGGGCATAATGGCAGCTAATGTTATTGGAAATCATAATTAGAGATATGAGGGTTGGTCAAGCGTATAGACATATTTCCGTTCCAGTTGTAATTGCAAACAAAAAGCTTTCACACACCCAAGGACATCAGGAGGTCATTGGTATCGAACACACCACTGTACCGGAGTAAAAAAAGACCAGACACTTTGGCAACTCTCTCAATGGCAAAAAAGATTAAACACATCGGTAGTTTTAAATGCTAAATATGCCACAGGTCACTGTCGTCCATGACGAGGCTGTTTCGCCTTAATGATGCCGCGATAAAACAGAGGGCTGGCGATACACTGTGCTTAAGCCTACGGATTGAAAACATGTTAAGTCTGCTGTGATTTCAAACATGATGTTGTGAACTGATAGAGTGACATTTGAAGGAGCACTCGGTTGGGTTTCGGCCTGACTGGCACGCTGCCGCTGTGAGTTGACACCAGCACAGATCACCAGGACGGCCATCCTCAGAGAGAACAGCTCAGGATCATAGATAGCTTAACAGTACACATATCCGAATGCAGAGACGAGGCTAAAGAAGCTTCCCATGCCATTTGATGACAGTTTCTTTCCCAGATCTAGCTCTTAGATATTGTAAAGTGAACCCAGCGCAGAGCCACAGAGTTTAGGGTCCCGCAACAGGACTATAGACAAGTCAGCGACCACACAAATAATCCAGCTAAAGAAAAAAAACTGACAATCACTTAACA
Organism: Dallia pectoralis; assembly: GCA_029465975.1. NCBI lineage: Eukaryota > Metazoa > Chordata > Actinopteri > Esociformes > Umbridae > Dallia > Dallia pectoralis. The sequence goes on along the minus strand of CM055745.1, from coordinate 5,169,722 downwards.
TGTAAGTGGGCAAAGCACTGCCTTGTTAAATAAATGATGTGCCATATTTTCAAAGCACGGCCCAAGTTAATGATATACAGAGTTTTCAAAGCACAGCCAAGCTATAGCGTAATGACATACAATGTTTCCAAAGCGCAGCTAACTGAACGACACACAATCCTTTCACTTAGAAACTAGTGAGCCTCGGTACAACGCAGAGCACCGTTTCACCAGCAACAGGAAACAGAAGCTGTTCTCCGCAAGAGGCAGCCTCCTCTCATTATTGGAGTCAGTATTTGGTTGACATGCTTCTGAATGACTGACGGTCTTTCAGTCAGTCACGCTGTTCTCTGTTTAGTTCAAAAGAATGCCAGTGATGTCATCGAGAATCTAGTGAAGGTGTGTGAGGTGGTCACTCTCAGAGCCGTCTGAATCTCCTGTGAACGGCAGTCTCCTACTGCATAAGTAACTCGTGTCTTCTGCATTTTTTTGGCCGTTTACATTTGAGGAGAAAAAAGCATTTCCACAAACAAAATAGGAAACATAATGTCATTTTTGTGTGAAATAATATTTATTGCTTATATGCGGTCAATTTGCTGGTATAATTAATTCATTTGTTGATATTATAATTACGTTGGGCTTCCTGAACCTACACAGAAAATGGTCTGCAGCTCTAATTGAGTACACCTGGAGTGCAATTTCTGACAGGCTGTTGACCAATTTATGGATAAAATGTGCAAAAACAATCGGCTAAACTAGATACAGTCCCCCGTCTTTAGGAGAAGCAATAAGACATAATCTGTAACATTTCTGAAACGACAAAAACGGGTCACGCGATGTCATTTGGGGCGACACATGTTTCATTTTCCTGTTATGCCTGTTGACAATTGTGATAAGAACGGCTTTGAGTAAAAAGAGCAGTGTACATTGAATGCCAACAGCACGGCCATGACAACAAAACACCAAAACAGTGTCTTTACCACCCCCTTTATGGAAATATAATGAACCTGTCTGAAATCTGGTCATATCATGCAGAATCATATTGTGGATGCATTGAACGTTGAGTCAAAACGCAAGGATGAGGGTTGAAAGTGTGGCTCTCAAAAACAACACTTTCCTTCTCATTGTCGACAGTGAAAACCAAACCCCGTCTAATCCACTTCAAACACACTTGGTTCCACAGAAATGAAAATGCCCATTAGGATTAGCTCTCTAAAACATGCTTCGAACGCCAAAGCATTCATACCTCATTAACAGTAAGCCTAACGACGAGGAAAGCCTGGTCACACAGACCACTCCACACAGAGTAGGCTATGACATCACAATGAGGGTGATCTCCCTCAAGCGGCATATTTATCTCCCTGCCATTTGCTGGGACAAATAATGTGCCGCCAAAAAGGTACAACATTGAAGCCTTGAACCACTGCCAGTCAGAATCATGTATATGTTTGGACTGTTCTCTTTTAAACATTGTGTGGAAACTACAGTACTGTGCGTTGGCGCAATATGACACTTAAAGCAGCATTACAGAAGCGTAGCTCGGATTGAATTGAAGTGGAAAAAATGCCTATGTTTAAGGTAGGCGACATAATTTGACAAACATAATAGGCCTACTTATAATTCCCGCGAATACATTGCCGCAAAACGATAATTCCTAATAGAATTACTGAGGTTTAGAATCGCAAACTCAGTATGATGGTGCAGTGAGAGAAACGCAGCCACCGTTTAATGCAGAGAGCTGCCAAAGGCACGGTTCCTTCAAGGTCATGGTATATTAAAGAATGATACGGACACTCACTTAGCTTTGCTGTTATGGGGACTGCAGATTCCCTCAAATAGCCTACGTGAGATCATGTGAAGGAGCTGTCCGGTTGCACGGGGTGCTGAATGACTGCTGCATGAATAAGAGCAAAGGCTATATGCAATTGTTCTCTGCAACATGAATCAATGAAGCCATGAAAGTAGAATAAGAAACGTCAACATTGTGCGTTCGTAATCGCATCGCCCCAGCGAATGACGGAGAGTTCCAGAAGCCTCCAGCCCTTCTAGTGGCGTGTAGAGAGTTCCAGAAGCCTCCAGCCCCTCTAGTGGCGTGTAGAGAGTTCCAGAAGCCTCCAGCCCCTCTAGTGGCGTGTAGAGAGTTCCAGAAGCCTCCAGCCCCTCTAGTGGCGTGTAGAGAGTTCCAGAAGCCTCCAGCCCCTCTAGTGGCGTGTAGAGAGTTCCAGAAGCCTCCAGCCACTCTAGTGGCATGTAGAGAGTTCCAGAAGCCTCCAGCCCCTCTAGTGGCATGTAGAGAGTTCCAGAAGCCTCCAGCCACTCTAGTGGCGTGTAGAGTTCCAGAAGCCTCCATCCCCTATAGTGGCGTGTAGAGTTCCAGAAGCCTCCAGCCCCTCTAGTGGCGTGTAGAGAGTTCCAGAAACCTCCAGCCCCTCTAGTGGCGTGTAGAGTTCCAGAAGCCTCCAGCCCCTCTAGTGGCGTGTAGAGTTCCATAAGCCTCCAGCCCCTCTAGTTGCGTGTAGAGAGTTCCAGAAACCTCCAGCCCCTCTAGTGGCGTGTAGAAAGTTCCAGAAGCCTCCAGCCACTCTAGTGGCATGTAGAGGGTTCCAGAAGCCTCCAGCCCCTCTAGTGGCGTGTAGAGTTCCAGAAGCCTCCAGCACCTCTAGTGGCATGTAGAGAGTTCCAGAAGCCTCCAGCCACTCTAGTGGCTTGTAGAGTTCCAGAAGCCTCCAGCCCCTCTAGTGGCGTGTAGAGTTCCAGAAGCCTCCAGCCCCTCTAGTGGCGTGTAGAGAGTTCCGGAAGCCTCCAGCCACTCTAGAGGCGTGTAGAGTTCCAGAAGGCTCCAGCCCCTCTAATGGCGTGTAGAGAGTTCCAGAAGCCACCAGCGCCTCTAGTGGCGTGTAGAGAGTTCCAGAAGCCTCCAGCCCCTCTAGTGGCGTGTAGAGAGTTCCAGAAACCTCCAGCCTCTCTAGTGGCGTGTAGAGTTCCAGAAGCCTCCAGCCCCTCTAGTGGCGTGTAAAGTTCCAGAAGCCTCCACCGCCTCTAGTGGCGTGTAGAGAGTTCCAGAAGCCTCCAGCGCCTCTAGTGGCATGTAGAGATTTCCAGAAGCCTCCAGCCCCTCTAGTGGCGTGTAAAGTTCCAGAAGCCTCCACCGCCTCTAGTGGCGTGTAGAAAGTTCCAGAAGCCTCCAGCGCCTCTAGTGGCATGTAGAGATTTCCAGAAGCCTCCAGCCCCTCTAGTGGCATGTAGAGTTCCAGAAGCCTCCAGCCCCTCTAGTGGCGTGTAGAGAGTTCCAGAAGCCTCCAGCCCCTCTAGTGGCATGTAGAGTTCCAGAAGCCTCCAGCCCCTCTAGTGGCATGTAGAGTTCCAGAAGCCTCCAGCCCCTCTAGTGGCATGTAGAGTTCCAGAAGCCTCCAGCCCCTCTAGTGGCGTGTAGAGAGTTCCAGAAGCCTCCAGCCCCTCTAGTGGCATGTAGAGTTCCAGAAGCCTCCAGCCCCTCTAGTGGCATGTAGAGTTCCAGAAGCCTCCAGCCCCTCTAGTGGCATGTAGAGTTCCAGAAGCCTCCAGCCCCTCTAGTGGCATGTAGAGAGTTCCAGAAGCCTCCAGCCCATCTAGTGGCATGTAGAGAGTTCCAGAAGCATCCAGCCCCTCTAGTGGCATGTAGAGAGTTCCAGAAGCCTCCAGCCCCTCTAGTGGCATGTAGAGTTCCAGAAGCCTCCAGCCCCTCTAGTGGCATGTAGAGTTCCAGAAGCCTCCAGCCCCTCTAGTGGCATGTAGAGTTCCAGAAGCCTCCAGCCCCTCTAGTGGCATGTAGAGAGTTCCAGAAGCCTCCAGCCCATCTAGTGGCATGTAGAGAGTTCCAGAAGCATCCAGCCCCTCTAGTGGCATGTAGAGGGTTCCAGAAGCATCCAGCCCCTCTAGTGGCGTGTAGAGAGTGGAGGATGCACGCGCTCTGAACATGTTAGACACCGTGCAAGTCAAGTAAAACCAATCACTCGTTGGTAGATTCAGTACTACAGGCAGTGGGTAACAGAGAGATTCAAACAAAATGACCTACTTGTGCTTACTTTATACTGTGTTTAATTATAACCAGGCAGCATTGTTTGAAAAGACTAATTATGCCAATGTTTGGATGTGTTTTCGTCTCGTAAGCCCACACATTCAAAACACTAAAGCAAATAATAAACTTCCCAGGCTATGTATAGCTATATAAACTTCCCAGGCTATGTATGGCTATATAAACTTCTCAGGCTATATATGGAAATGGAGTGGATTCAGTGCAAAGCAGAGAGAGGTTGTCATGGCACCCTCATCCTCCGCAAATCTCAACAAAGCATCAAATAGCCTCTAATGAATTGGGGTCTGTTCCACAAAAACGCAGTCTCTTCAGCTTGCGATGTAACCGCCAGGATATACAATCTCACAGTGAGCTGTCTAGACTCACATTAGATGGTCTTTTTTGTTCTTTCTAAAACGACTATTCGTCTGTTCCTTATTGCGTCCTTTCGAATCGGTTGGAAGTGGAATGCAAACCGGGTGAAATCCAAATTCACCATGCAGGCAATGAGGGGGAGCGCAAAACAATCCTTAAAAATCCAGCCGAATCGGCCTGAGAGTTAGAAAATGATTCTGTAACAGGACTAAATGCATTTAAAAATACAATTATTATACAGGAATATATGGAATCATGTCAGTGATTTATATTTATGAAGGCATCACTCGTGCTCGGCTACACGTAGGCCTGTATAGGTTCCACTGCGAATGTAAGAAGGGAATATCCAGCAACACATTTGACTTCTTCTATGCTTACAGTCTATTTCCTTCTTCCTAACTATGCTTATAGTCTATTTCCTGCTTCCTACCTATGCTTATAGTCTATTTCCTTCTTCCGACCTATGCTTATAGTCTATTTCCTTCTTCCTACCTATGCTTATAGTCTATTTCCTTCTTCCTACCTATGCTTATAGTCTATTTCCTTCTTCCTACATATGCTTATAGTCTATTTCCTTCTTCCTACCTATGCTTATAGTCTATTTCCTTCTTCCTACCTATGCTTATAGTCTATTTCCTTCTTCCTACATATGCTTATAGTCTATTTCCTGCTTCCTACCTATGCTTATAGTCTATTTCCTTCTTCCTACCTATGCTTATACTCTATTTCCTTTTTCTTACCTATGCTTATAGTCTATTTCCTTCTTCCTACCTATGCTTATAGTCTATTTCCTTCTTCCTACATATGCTTATAGTCTATTTCCTTCTTCCTACCTATGCTTATAGTCTATTTCCTTTTTCCTACCTATGCTTGTAGTCTATTTTCTCCACTCGTGCCAACCACTTGAACAGAATGGTCCGTGCCATGAGTGGGGGCCACGTGAGGAGAAACATGACATAAAACACAGTTTACTGGCTTGATACAAAACTTGACGTGGTGCCGATTATTTAGAAGTGGACTGTACATACTGAGATTATTTGACTGAGTAGTAATAATAACAGCCGATCGAACAATACATGTCCCTCTTTCTCTTGATCTAATGATGTCAGACATTTGCAATATGATGCTCCCGACATGAATGCAAAGCAGTTTTAAGCGTCACCAACGCAATTTGTGTGCAGTATTTCTGGGTTTGGATTAGGTATAGTATGACGTATGAACGGGCTCCAATACAACAGGTATACTTGGAGGTTGACATCGAATTATGCATTTTTTCCCACACCACATTTCACACACAGATTTGACAGACTTACATCGACGTGATGTTCTTGAACAGATCTTCAATGCTGTTATTCCCATTGTTCCCGGTGTCCTGCAGAGAGAACAGCGGGAAGGATATCCCATTGTCAGATTTATTGCAATAGATCTCCGTTGGGGAGCAGCTGCAGGTCGGCGGACAGTCCAGCATATTGCTCAGGTAGTCCTGGAAGATGCTCAGAAGAAACAACACCCTCCACCAGCAGATCCGTTGTGGAATAAAAAACAAATCCATGATTGATGTGGGGTTTTCACCCCGGTTACTGTATAATATCCGTGCGCGTTTTTAAGTCTCCTAACGGGAGTCCGCGTGACTATTCAATTGCGTGTGTGTCTGTGTGTGTCTGTGTGTGGGCGAGTGAATTAATTAGGCTATGTCAAATGAATGCAAATGCACCAAGCTCCATCCATTTAATAGACAAGGACAAATGTGTTCGGAAAAAATACTCCGTCAAAGTATTAATAGATCAGAAATCACTACTCCGGGTGTGTCCTCCTCAGACTGCATGGTAGCTGTTTGGGAACCCGGTATTTAGGTCCAGCTTGTTCCAGCACCGATTCAACACTGGAATCAGAACATAGAGAAGAGAGAGCGGAGCTGCATGCTGCGAGCACCAAGTCCCACCTACTGGGCAGAAACCAAACTGACACACCTACTACATGCACGGAGCACCACGTCCCACCTACTGGGCAGAAACCAAACTGACACACCTACTACATGCACGGAGCACCAAGTCCCACCTACTGGGCAGAAACCAAACTGACACACCTACTACATGCACGGAGCACCACGTCCCACCTACTGGGCAGAAACCAAACTGACACACCTACTACATGCACGGAGCACCAAGTCCCACCTACTGGGCAGAAACCAAACTGACACACCTACTACATGCACGGAGCACCAAGTCCCACCTACTGGGCAGAAACCAAACTGACACACCTACTACATGCACGGAGCACCACGTCCCACCTACTGGGCAGAAACCAAACTGACACACCTACTACATGCATGGAGCACCACGTCCCACCTACTGGGCAGAAACCAAACTGACACACCTACTACATGCATGGAGCACCACGTCCCACCTACTGAGCAGAAACCAAACTGACACACCTACTACATGCACGGAGCACCAAGTCCCACCTACTGGGCAGAAACCAAACTGACACACCTACTACATGCACGGAGCACCAAGTCCCACCTACTGGGCAGAAACCAAACTGACACACCTACTACATGCACGGAGCACCACGTCCCACCTACTGGGCAGAAACCAAACTGACACACCTACTACATGCATGGAGCACCACGTCCCACCTACTGAGCAGAAACCAAACTGACACACCTACTACATGCATGGAGCACCACGTCCCACCTACTGGGCAGAAACCAAACTGACACACCTACTACATGCACGGAGCACCACGTCCCACCTACTGAGCAGAAACCAAACTGACACACCTACTACATGCATGGAGCACCACGTCCCACCTACTGGGCAGAAACCAAACTGACACACCTACTACATGCACGGAGCACCACGTCCCACCTACTGAGCAGAAACCAAACTGACACACCTACTACATGCACGGAGCACCACGTCCCACCTACTGGGCAGAAACCAAACTGACACACCTACTACATGCATGGAGCACCACGTCCCACCTACTGGGCAGACACCAAACTGACACACCTACTACATGCACGGAGCACCAAGTCCCACCTACTGGGCAGAAACCAAACTGACACACCTACTACATGCATGGAGCACCACGTCCCACCTACTGGGCAGAAACCAAACTGACACACCTACTACATGCATGGAGCACCACGTCCCACCTACTGGGCAGAAACCAAACTGACACACCTACTACATGCACGGAGCACCACGTCCCACCTACTGAGCAGAAACCAAACTGACACACCTACTACATGCATGGAGCACCACGTCCCACCTACTGGGCAGACACCAAACTGACACACCTACTACATGCACGGAGCACCAAGTCCCACCTACTGGGCAGAAACCAAACTGACACACCTACTACATGCACGGAGCACCACGTCCCACCTACTGGGCAGAAACCAAACTGACACACCTACTACATGCATGGAGCACCACGTCCCACCTACTGAGCAGAAACCAAACTGACACACCTACTACATGCATGGAGCACCACGTCCCACCTACTGGGCAGAAACCAAACTGACACACCTACTACATGCATGGAGCACCACGTCCAACCTACTGAGCAGAAACCAAACTGACACACCTACTACATGCATGGAGCACCACGTCCCACCTACTGGGCAGACACCAAACTGACACACCTACTACATGCATGGAGCACCACGTCCCACCTACTGGGCAGAAACCAAACTGACACACCTACTACATGCATGGAGCACCACGTCCCACCTACTGAGCAGAAACCAAACTGACACACCTACTACATGCATGGAGCACCACGTCCCACCTACTGGGCAGAAACCAAACTGACACACCTACTACATGCATGGAGCACCACGTCCCACCTACTGAGCAGAAACCAAACTGACACACCTACTACATGCATGGAGCACCACGTCCCACCTACTGGGCAGACACCAAACTGACACACCTACTACATGCACGGAGCACCAAGTCCCACCTACTGGGCAGAAACCAAACTGACACACCTACTACATGCACGGAGCACCACGTCCCACCTACTGGGCAGAAACCAAACTGACACACCTACTACATGCACGGAGCACCACGTCCCACCTACTGGGCAGAAACCAAACTGACACACCTACTACATGCATGGAGCACCACGTCCCACCTACTGGGCAGAAACCAAACTGACACACCTACTAACTGGAACGATGCAGGTTGGTATACGGCATGTTTTGTCCCAACTAGGCACCAAATCACAGCAACTGAGCTAATTGATACGTTCCCCGATTGACTCAATTGAGGTCTTCAGACTTGACTGCACCACTCTAGAACCAGGCTTGCCACAAATACAATATTAAATCATGTCTTAATGATGTAGTAGTATTAAAAGTATAAAGTAGTAGTGGTATATTTCCAGTTTACTATATTATAGCAGACATTAATGTGTGGTCATTTGTAATGGGTCTTAGGTTGGCTGTTTATAATTGTGGCTACTGTGTAATGCTGTCTGACCAAGTATTGGAAAAATAATCAAAATAATTGCAACTTTTATCATTGGAGATATCAATGCTGGTTTGCCCCAACTTCTACGTACATTAGTTTCAATTGTTCAAGTTTGTCAAAATGTTCTGCAAACAGTAGCAATGGCAGACCATACAAATCAGCCAAAAATCTCTACAAATAACCAGCTCAAGTGAGGAAGAAAATATGTAAAAGTTATAATTTGGATTGTTAACCCTGGTATATACAGGGTTTGTTCAATACATAATGCAAATGGTGGTGGTATACAATCAATATATACTATTTGAATTTATCTAAAATGTGTGTTCGAGGGAATTGTCTTCTGGAATATTCCCTCAAGACAAAGGTGTGTTGTGGACCTCAACCGTGATTCTTTAAGGATTTCTCTGTACTTTGATGCATCCATTGTGCCTCCACCCTTTACAGTTGTTGTCATGGGAAGGTGCAGTGTTAGCCTTGGTCAAAAACACATTTTTGTTGAGGCCAAAAAGCTCAATTTTGTCACTCATCAGAACATTGAATATTCTAACACCTGTCTTGGAATCTACCTCATCCCTTCTGGCAAACTCTAAACGAGATTCGATGTGAGTGTTCGATTTTCTTATAAAGGCACTTTTTGCAATATGCACAGTCTCTCCTAGCTCAGACATAAAGTCTAAAACACATTATGAGATGCCATCGGCCTCTTGGTGGCATTTTTGACTAGTCCACTTTATACCTGAATACTCCGCTTTTGAGGATGTCCAGTTCGAGACAGATTCACGCTTGTTCCAAATCTTTCAATGGCGTAGACATTTTCTTGATGTAGTTTTTGTCAAACGTTGTTTGCTCCAATGGAGCTCAGTGGTCCAAAATCTCCACAATAAATAGAAAAATGAATTTATCATGAGTGTGGGAAGATCCCCTTCAACTCCTATGGTAACACGTTTTGTCTCCTGCACCTCAACTAAAGAAAGCTTTGCTACAGATTTTCAGGAAATTCTAACATTTATTTCACAACATTTTATATTGAATAAATGGATAAACTAGATAAATGGATACATCTGAGATCACACAGGCAACAAACAAGATCTTGAGAACGTGTTTGATTTGTATCGATGAAAATCAGAACCTTCTAAAGTTGAGGAATCGAAGCGCTGTAACTTTGCAAAGATAATGCCTGTGAGGTAGTACAAAGATAATGCCTGTGAGGTATGACAAAGGTAATGCCTGTGAGGTATGACAAAGATAATGCCTGTGAGGTATGACAAAGATAATGCCTGTGAGGTATGACAAAGATAATGCCTGTGAGGTAGTACAAAGATAATGCCTGTGAGGTATGACAAAGATAATGCCTGTGAGGTATGACAAAGATAATGCCTGTGAGGTATGACAAAGATAATGCCTGTGAGGTATGACAAAGATAATGCCTGTGAGGTAGTACAAAGATAATGCCTGTGAGGTAGTACAAAGATAATGCCTGTGAGGTATGACAAAGATAATGCCTGTGAGGTATGACAAAGATAATGCCTGTGAGGTATCACAAATATAATGCCTGTGAGGTAGTACAAAGATAATGCCTGTGAGCTATGACAAAGATAATGCCTGTGAGGTATCAAATCCAGTGACAAAATCGTTACCTTCCAGTTAATATGTGCTACTTAGTTAAGCAATTAGATATTATCCATTAGTTACTTTTTTACTATAGCTTCATTATTTGAATAGTTTAGCAGCATGTGCTGATTGCCAAACAACACACCGCCACGTAAGTGTAAGATAAACACTTCCTTAAAAAAGTTTGCGATCGTGGAAATAGTCACATGTTACTAAGTTATTAACCCCGGAGGGTCCAGCCCTAATACTGGAAATGTAGGAATATTATGTGGTCCAAAAACTTTTATATTGTGTTTTCTGCTACACATTTAAAAGGACCTGCCCCAGTGCGCACAGTTTTACTCCACAAATGTACCTTTGATAGGAACCGCTTTAGGAAACCAATGAATCCGGTTAGTAAACGCGGGGTTTTACAAGAATCAAATTCCCGCCACTATAATTGATCCTAAAAAGTTCTGCAAACATTATGCCATTTGTGGCCTCAATCTTCTCTGCAAACTACAGCACTCAAATATGAGAAAGTAGTGTCTGCTGGTAATATCGATGGAGCTAATATTGTTGAGAGCTTTAGCAGTAAATTCGTCAGGGCTGGCCATCAATTTGCACCTGTCCTGTCTACTTCTGCTGCCAACACAACTGCCTGTACGGCGTGGGGTTCTCCATCATTGTCCCAACCATTTCTCATTTCATCTCATACTGGTCATTGAGGTACAGAATAAGTTACTTAGACTGAAACTCTACAACTCAGCTGGGCTCCATCTGTTTGGTTACATGCATTGTCACCTGCCTATTAAATCTCTCATTGCAAACGGTAATCCCGACAGATTTTAACGAGAGCGACAGTCTCAATACGGACCAGTATAGGTCGACCTCAATACGATCGGATTGAATGTCAGGGCAACATTTTGTTAAGCCGCCATTTTGTTTTTCGCCGCCGTTCAGTCAGGCTTCGGAACTGGCCATGGGTTCATTGCTGGGCTGCTGGGTGGCTGGTGGGTGGCTGGTGTGCTGGTTGCTGGGTGGCTGCTGGGTGGTTGCTGGGTGGCTGGTGGGTGGCTGGTGTGCTGGTTGCTGGGTGGCTGGTGGGTGGATGGTGTGCTGGTTGCTGGGTGGCTGGTGGGTGGATGGTGTGCTGGTTGCTGGGTGGCTGGTGGGTGGATGGTGTGCTGGTTGCTGGGTGGCTGGTGGGTGGATGGTTGCTGGGTGGCTGCTGGGTGGCTGGTGGGTGGCTGGTGTGCTGGTTGCTGGGTGGCTGGTGGGTGGCTGGTGTGCTGGTTGCTGGGTGGCTGGTGGGTGGATGGTGTGCTGGTTGCTGGGTGGCTGGTGGGTGGCTGGTTGCTGGGTGGCTGGTGGGTGGATGGTGTGCTGGTTGCTGGGTGGCTGGTGGGTGGATGGTGTGCTGGTTGCTGGGTGGCTGCTGGGTGGCTGGTTGCTGGGTGGCTGGTGGGTGGATGGTGTGCTGGTTGCTGGGTGGCTGGTGGGTGGCTGGTTGCTGGGTGGCTGGTGGGTGGCTGGTTGCTGGGTGGCTGCTGGGTGGCTGCTGGCCTTGCTGATGGGTGGCTTATTGGCTGGCTGCTGGGCTGGTTGATGGAAAAAGCAAAATATGCACTGACAGGAGCTGAGATCCCGACACAGCACCACATTCTTCCTGGAAAATCTCCAGAAACTCTGCATACGTGCACCGTTTCCACACCTCAGTCGTGGTGAACCATTGGGCCCAGCTCCATGCCCTCCCAACCTGCCACAACAGGCGTTCACCATCCAGACCCGGTCCATTAGAAGCCACAACCCAGACTGGCTGAAGGGCACGTTGCCATGCTGCACGGATGCCTCCACTTGTGCTGGATCTCCCATAAAGCAGTCAGGATTGGACGATCCGCTGCTCTCCCATTCATGGAGACGGGTGAGGTACAGGGGTAGACGGGTGAGGTACAGGGGTAGACGGGTGAGGTACAGGGGGTAGACGGGTGAGGTACAGGGGGTAGACGGGTGAGGTACAGGGGTAAAGGCTACCTCACCTGGGCGGCAACCCTCCAGCAGGTAACATTCGGGATACTCCTCGTGCTCTTCTGGACTCTGTAAAGTCAGAAATGTTTTTGTTGTTTGACAATCGACATAGCAGCCCGCGTCTGCATATACCTCCTGCTGAGTGTGTTCGCTCTTTGGGGAGGCCCAGAATATAATGACGGTTACCGAGTTCTCCACAGTGTTAGTGGTGATTCTGAATTCTGGAAGTTAGAAAATATAAATGAGCCACTTCCCCCGTAATTCGCTACTGGAGTTAAATATGTGTGTCAGTAGAAATAATGCTCTATTCCTGGGCTGGAATAAGCAGTCGTATTTCTGTCTCCCATCTGTTTTTCCAACACAAAGATTCAACGATTCATTGAAACAGGGTTCTGATACAATGGCTTATTCTGTTGGGGAAACAATTCTTGTGTTGGGGAACTGGATGTTAGCCCGGTCTTTATGTAATTGTAGAAAGTGTTTGATTCGAAACCCCTATAGAAATCTGTCCTAGGTAGGCCAACTAATACTGTAAGATCGTGGTTATGACTTTAATTGGTCTCCATGGAAAAGTTGGTACGTAAAAAGGAAATGAAATCGAGAACATCTTCAATGGTACAGAACTCAGAATGAATTCAAAATAGTATAGTTTTGACACTCACAGGGGTGCAGTATATGCAATATTTTCTAAATTATTTTATCATAAGTGTGCACACAGAGACTGAATGTATGTTAATGTTAGAAAACGGTTTAGCTTCCAGTGGGACTGAAATGTTGGCAGACTTCCTAATGGTAAACCATTATGACCTAGTATTATCAACGAGCCAGGCAATCAATAAAGACTTAATTTATTTATTGACAGCTCAATGCACTTTTGTTTCCAGTTAGGTTGTGTGCTACTTGTAGCTCAACTTGTGTTGAAAAGAAAATGTGAAAACATGTCAATTTAAAGCTAAATATGAGGGCAGACTGATTCTATTAAAATGATTACTATGAATGCACCTGCAATTGTGTCTGCCGTTTGGGAAAGTTATTTCATTTCATATTCTGTATAAATGAAACGAACAACTGAAATATGTGCCGGCAATCGCAACTGTATTGATATTTGGTAAAATGAGGAAAATATGTATTAATTTTCTGGAGATTATATTTTTTTAAGTGCATGTTCCTTGCCCTGACATACCATCTTAATGCTTAACTTATTGTGTGCTTTTATTTTGGTTTCAGATTAAGTGAAAAGAATGGCACAATGCAGAGACATGGGAATTCAACTGACCTGGCAACTGCCAATTGTTGTAATTTCTGACTTAAAAAACAAGAGTTCACTTAAACTTTATTTTTTTACTGTATAACAGTTCCTAATATTGTGTTCGAAAATAAATTGTTGTACTTCCTTAGATAAACAAAGATCTTGCTAGAGATCACCAAAATGAATCTCTGGTGTGTGTAATGAAACCAAACGAGCCACTCAAACAGAGCTAGCCGTGTGCACCCCACTAACAGCCCCGTGTGGAACAAAAACTCACCACTCGTGACAGACATGAAGATTATATTAGCATAGCATCTAATAATAATTAATAATTTAACGTCAGTGTTGACATAGTGGTAGCTATTATTACACCAGATGATAAGATTATATAAATAATCCTCTTTTAGTGTTAATCCGCCAACTGAACTTTTGCCCTAACATGTCATCAATGGTAGTTAACATGGTCACCTTCTAATTCAACTTATTATCCTTCATTGTTTAATGTTGGTCATATAAAAAGCATAATAGAACTGCAAACTCTATCTGAGGACATCATGTAAGCTGGCTAACTAACCTTTTCATTACTCGGATATTATGATAGCTATCGTACGCTAAATTGTCATTTCAAAATCCTGTGCAAGGTGGGTTTTCTAATTGACTCTGAACAAAGTTAAAATTCTGCTTTAATCTTCCAAATCCTTTTTTTAGACACAAGCTCACAAATTGATTGTATCCCATTGGAAACCCTTGTTTCATGTAAAGTCACGCTATTTAAACTCCACAAATCCTCCCATGTTTTGCGGATGAACAATTATTTAAGATGCCGGACCTCAAAGTACATAATTGTAAATAACACACTTTTATTAGACACTTAATGTGTAGAAGCATAGTCATGATATTTGGAGAGGACAAACGATTCCATAGACAGATGTGTATCTATTTCAGGAACACATTAAGCACACCTCTGAATGTCCTCTAAACTTGTTTTCTTATGGCTATTGATCGCTTGAGACTCGTTTTTTTAATTGTTGCCTTTGATTCCCGATTCATATCCGACACTTTGAGCAGAACATATTTCTTCATACACATTCGATACGCCTAATTGACGACTGGTTTCAAGCTGGTGTTTGAGTCTAAAATAGGATGGGTTGGAGCCTGTCAATCTCACAGCCTTTATATAATATATCACAGCTTTTACTGGCTTGTATAAAATCCCAATAGCAGGACTGTGACGGTTTAGACAAGTGTTTTTACCCCATTGACAAGGAGTGCTTGACTGGACCCCACCTGTTTCAGCCTGGGGCGATGCAGGGCCTGTATACACCATCCACTGTAGCCTCGCAGTCACGTCCTGCTGTGCCACAACGCGGTATTTCATGTTGGTTGTAGTTCCTTCGATAAACGCTACGCTAAACGAGGTTCGTCTGGAATCCGGCGCAGTTTCTTGTCACCGAAACACCCCGTCGCCTGTGCGCCAGTCCGGAGTACGATCGCCTCTCTTTTCATGAAAGGATACGTAATGGCAAGACATTTTTCCCGTGCCTTCGTCCCCTTGCGGCAATTTGCCAACGGGTCTCCTTCAAGTTGAAAATTGGGTCTTGTCGTCGGAAATATGTTATGCCAAGCTGCACTGCTTCAAATCACACTGTTTGCGCTTTGCATGTGGGTTACCCAAACCGCTGTATCAAAGCAAACACCTTCGGGCTGTCTACGT
This sequence comes from Dallia pectoralis, assembly GCA_029465975.1. Taxonomy (NCBI): domain Eukaryota; kingdom Metazoa; phylum Chordata; class Actinopteri; order Esociformes; family Umbridae; genus Dallia; species Dallia pectoralis. The sequence goes on along the minus strand of CM055745.1, from coordinate 5,154,249 downwards.
CAGTCAGCTTGCAGGAGCTCGGCCCACCAACAGGGGTCACTGATATGCAGTGAACCTGGAATGTAACCGGGTTGTAGTGGTACCGCTGCCCTTCTGTTAAGCCACCCGGCACCAACCGAGAGAGTAACTTGACAGTCAATTATTGGACAGAAAAAAAACGATGTCACAATTACATAAAACATGTTTTGGCATAATCACAAGTCATGGAATTGGTCATGTCTTTACCGTCCAAAACGGTATTGCAATGATAACTGTGTCTCTCCTTTGTAGCTTCCGTTTAACAAGCCCGTTCTAGAACTACACCTCTGAGTATATTGCTTTGCCCGCATTTTCTAAATTGAGTTGAAAACGGTCGCATTTGGTTTCAATCAATAGAAACTATTTGAATTTGCGACTGAAATTGCACCGTTCCCTGTTTGAATAGGCAATGATTTGGTATATTGTGTGATCAATCGACACTGCGGCACTACAGATGGGACCCTGAAAATCTCCGCCGTCGGGAGAATCAACATTCTTCCCTCTTGCTTCACCAATCTTGTAATCTCTGGAAGTTTACACGTGCCTCTGGCGCTGCCATGGTGATGACACGATCAGAAAACAACCCAGACCGCCGCCGCTTAGAGGGGCTCTCTCTGACTGGGAGGAGAGGAGGAACAACTGCCTGCCGTGTCACACGCATTCATATGCAATCCCTGAATAAGATATGAAATGAATAAGTGGGCGCCAAATTGTGAATGTTCTCTTGTAGTGCTGCCTGGTCTTAAAATACGTCCACGGCGCCGGGTTACTGAATCACTGCTCTACAGTGTGGGTGTTGCAGAGGATAGGACCGCTTTACTGAAGCACATTTAGACAACATCTCTGATATGTTGGACACACGGTTTACCGTTGTGTTTTAAAAGACATAGAAGGGACTGTTGGGATAAGACCCATTTTATTCATCGTTTCTCAACAGTGGGGTCGAGGCCCTGAATGGCGGCTTTAGAGAGCTACCAAAGGAAGCTTGAGATTACAACAAAAAACGTTATTAAAATATCAACCATTTTCTGCTATCGCTAGTTTGCTAATGAAATAATCCATGGACTTTTAATGCACTGCACAATTATTCAAAGCCCTAAACATTGCTCAAGTCACTGAAGTACAAATGGTAAATGGAAGAATTAACAGTCAAACTAAATTCATGACCGGGATTGAGGTTTACAGGCATTACCTTGGTGCTTGGTCAAACATCCTGTCACGGATGGAGCGGCGTAGTGCGGTGAAAGCCATGTGCAGAGCCAATAGATCCGTTTAACCAGGTTTATTAAAGACAACCTGAACATAAAACAAACCGAGTACGGCGAAAACACACTAAACTGTGAACTTAAATCAAAGATGCGCACATAGCGACTTACACACAAACGTTTAAGAACGACAGCTATATATGTACAAACACTCACCTCTAAAACACAGTGACATGTAACAACAAACAATGCTAAGCAAGGAGTGACTTGCTAGCGACCCCTTTTATCCCCACATAAAGTGACAGATTACTAACAGCTGTGACCACGTGAAAGAGGAAGTAATCACAGCTAGTGAACACAAAAACACGGAAGTGGATCACCGAAATGGAAGTGTAGCAACGCCACCACACCAATCGTGACAGTATCCCCCACTAAAAGGCTAGCTCCCCAGATAGCCGAACGAACCAACAAAAACCACAAGGGAGCAACAAGACAGGACCCACAGTTAAACCCAATGGGTTAGTCCATCAGGACGGGTCCAGTCCTGAATAGGCCACGGTAGCCGACCGCCATCTCGAGCGGCTGAGAGGCCGCCAGTTTGAGCGGCTCAGGGTGCGTCGTGGCGGCGGCCATCGTGGGCGACGTGGCGGAGGCCATCGTGGGCGACGTGGCGGAGGCCATCGTGGGCGACGTGGCGGAGGCCATCGTGGGCGACGTGGCGGAGGCCATCGTGGGCGTCGTGGCGGCGGCCATCGTGAGCGTCGTCGTGGCGGCGTCCATCGTGAGCGTCGTCGTGGCGGCGGCCATCGTGAGCGTCGTCGTGGCGGCGGCCATCGTGAGCGTCGTCGTGGCGCGGCCCTCGTGGGCGGCGATGCGGCAGCCATTGTGGGCGGCGATGCGGCAGCCATTGTGGGCGGCGATGCGGCAGCCATTGTGGGCGGCGATGCGGCAGCCATTGTGGGCGGCGATGCGGCAGCCATTGTGGGCGGCGATGCGGCAGCCATTGTGGGCGGCGATGCGGCAGCCATTGTGGGCGGCGATGCGGCAACCATTGTGGGCGGCGATGCGGCAGCCATCTTGAGCGCCGGCGTGACGGCAACAGCCATCTTGAGCGCTGGCGTGACGGCAACAGCCATCGTGGACGCTGGCGAGACGGCGGCAGCCATCTTGGGCGCTGGCGGGACGACGGCAACAGCCATCTTGGGCGCTGTCGGGACAACGGGGACCATCGGGGACGCTGGCGAGACGGCGGCAGCCATCTTGGGCGCTGGCGTGACGACAACAGCCATCTTGGGCGCTGGCGTGACGGCCGGGGCCATCGTGGGCACTGGCGTGACGGCGGCAGCCATCTTGGGCGCTGGCGTGGCGACGGCAGCCATCTCGAGCGCTGGCGTGACCACAACAGCCATCTTGGGCGCTGGCGTGACGGCGGCAGCCATCTTGAGCGCTGGCGTGACGGCGGCAGCCATCGTGGACGCTGGCGTGACGGCGGGAGCCATCGTGGGCGCTGGCGTGACGGCGGGAGCCATCGTGGGCGCTGGCGGGACGACGGCAGCCATCTTGGGCGCTGGCGTGACGGCGGGGGCCATCTTGAGCGCTGGCGGGACGACAGGAGCCATCGTGGACGCTGGCGTGACGGCGACCATCTCAGGCGCAAGCGTGGTGGCGACCATCTCAGGCGCTGGCTCCTGTAAATCCAGCCATGTCCTCCACCACGTCCTAATAATGGCCGTGGGCTGGTCATCCAACCCCTCCGGGGGTTTTTCTGTCCCTGACGTCGGCGGCAGAAAAGGGTCTTCCCACGGCGGGGGTAGTGGCTGTAGATCCAGGGGTTTTCCTCCTCCTGTCTGCAGCCCCGGAACAGTGGGCGGTGTCTTCTGCCCGCCCCAGCCGACGTCCGATGTTGCGGGGACTAGTCGACTGAGGACGGGATCCCATAGCAGGGCGTCTTCCAGGGAGTCCTCCTCCACTCGCTCGTAGACCGCCTCCTCATCATCCGAGGAGAGGGAGTCGGACCCCCAATCACCCTGCCAGGTGTAGCGCCGCTCCTGCTGCTCCGTGGGTTGACGGTGAGCTTCATACCTCGGAGCGCTATAGCTTGCCCCTCCGAGGAATCCACTCACCGTCCGGCTCTGCGGGCTTTTTGGATGGCTTAGCATTCTGTCACGGATGGAGCGGCGTAGTGCGGTGAAAGCCATGTGCAGAGCCAATAGATCCGTTTAACCAGGTTTATTAAAGACAACCTGAACATAAAACAAACCGAGTACGGCAAAAACACACTAAACTGTGAACTTAAATCAAAGATGCGCACATAGCGACTTACACACAAACGTTTAAGAACGACAGCTATATATGTACAAACACTCACCTCTAAAACACAGTGACATGTAACAACAAACAATGCTAAGCAAGGAGTGACTTGCTAGCGACCCCTTTTATCCCCACATAAAGTGACAGATTACTAACAGCTGTGACCACGTGAAAGAGGAAGTAATCACAGCTAGTGAACACAAAAACACGGAAGTGGATCACCGAAATGGAAGTGTAGCAACGCCACCACACCAATCGTGACACATCCCTGAAAAACTTGACCTTATTCCCAGAAGCCAGCAGCAATCCAGACACAGAGTTAGCAGCTTTTGCATTTATCATCTGACTTTCTGTAATAACAGTATATATTTTTTATAGTGAAGTTATATACAGTATAGTTATATATACTATAGTTATATATTATACTAGAGTTATTTAAAGTGGAGTTTTATATAAGGTAGTAGAGATTCCTGCCGCCACCGGTTCTCTCATCTCATCTCATCTTCAACCGCTTATCCGGGGTCGGGTCGCGGGGGTAGCAGCTCTAGCAGGGGACCCCAAACTTCCCTTTCCCGGGCAACCTTAGCCAGCTCTGACTGGGGAATCCCGAGGCGTTCCCAGGCCAGTGTGGAGATATAATCTCTCCACCTAGTCCTGGGTCTTCCCCGAGGTCTCCTCCCAGCTGGACGTGCCTGGAACACCTCTCTAGGGAGGCGCCCAGGTGGCATTCGTACAAGATGCCCGAACCACCCCAACTGGCTCCTTTCTACGCAAAGGAGCAGCGGCTCTACTCGGAGTTCCTCTCGGATGACTGAGCTTCTCACCCTATCCCTAAGGGAGAGGCCAGCCACCTTTCTGAGAAAACCCATTTCGGCCGCTTGTACCCGCGATCTCGTTCTTTCGGTCATGACCCAGCTTTCATGACCATAGGTGAGGGTAGGAACCAAGATTGACCGGTAGATCGAGAGCTTTGCCTTTCGGCTCAGCTCTCCTTTCGTCACAACGGTGCGATGAAGCGAATGCAACACCGCCCCCGCTGCTCCGATCCTTCGACCAATCTCCCGCTCCATTGTTCCCTCACTCGCGAACAAGACCCCGAGGTACTTGAACTCCTTCACTTGGAGTAAGGACTCATTCCCTACCCGGAGTAGGAACTCCACCGGTTTCCTGCTGAGAGTCATGGCCTTAGATTTAGAGGTGCTAACCCTCATCCCAGCCGCTTCACACTCGGCTGCGAACCGATCCAGTGAGTGCTGAAGGTCACCGACCGATGAGGCCATCAGGACCACATCATCCGCAAAAAGCAGTGATGTGACCATCAGCCCACCAAACGGGAACCCCTCCCCCCCATGACTACGCCTTGATATCCTGTCCATGAATATTACAAACAGGATTGGTGACAAAGCGCAGCCCTGGCGTAGGCCAACCCCCACCGGGAACGAATCCGACTTACTGCCGAGGACACGGACACAGCTCATGCTTTGAGCGTACAGAGATTGGATGGCCCTGAGAAGAGACCCCCTCACCCCATACTCCCGCAGCACCTCCCACAAAAGATCCCGGGGTACCCGGTCATACGCCTTCTCCAGATCCACAAAACAGTGGATGGGCATACTCCCAGGCCCCCTCCAAGATCCTAGCGAGAGTAAAGAGCTGGTCCGTGGTTCCCCGGCCAGGACGAAAACCGCATTGTTCCTCTTCAATCTGAGGTTCGACTATTGGCCGAACCCTCCTTTCCAGCACTTTGGAGTACACTTTACCAGGGAGGCTGAGGAGTGTGATACCTCTGTAATTGGCACACACTCTCTGGTCCCCCTTTTTGAAGAGGGGAACCACCACCCCGGTCTGCCACTCCTCTGGCACTGTCCCAGACTTCCATGCAATGTTGAAGAGGCGTGTCAACCAAGATAGCCCTTCCCCACCCAAAGCTTTTAGCATTTCTGGACGAATCTCATCAGTCCCTGGGGCTTTGCCACTGTGGAGTTGTTTGACTACCTCAGCGACTTCCCCCAGGGAAACTGACGATGACCCTCCATCAGCCTCCAGCTCTGCCTCTGTACTAGAGGGCGTGTAGGTCGGATTCAGGAGCTCCTCAAAATGCTCTTTCCAGCGCCCGATCACATCATCAGTTGAGGTCAACAGTGTCCCATCCTTACTGAACACAGCTTGGATGGTTCCCCGTTTTCCCCTTCTGAGGTGCCGAACGGTTTTCCAGAAGCATTTTGGTGCCGACCGAAAGTCCTTCTCCATAGCTTCTCCAAACTTCTCCCACACTCGCTGCTTTGCCTCTGACACGGCAGCGGCTGCAGCCCTTCGGGCCTGTTGGTACTCTGCAACTGCCTCCGGAGTCCCCAGGGATAGCATATCCCTGAAGGCCTCCTTCTTCAGTCGGACAGCTTCCCTGACCACCGTGGTCCACCACAGTGTTCTAGGGTTACCACCCCTTGAGGCACCTAGGACCTTGAGACCACAGCTCACCGCCGCAGCTTCAGCAATAGAAGCTTTGAACATTGCCCACTCAGGTTCAATGCCCCCAACCTCCACAGGGATGCCTGAAAAGCTCCGCCGGAGGTGTGAGTTGAAGATCTTTCGGACAGGGGCCTCCTCCAGACGTTCCCATAACAGTGTATATAGTACATATATCATTTCACTTATAGAACATAATTAAGTGTATCCATTGGTCACTGGTAACCGTTGGATTGTGTTAATTGGCCACCATTGTGTTCAGAGGGTACATTTGGTTAGTTGCACTGTACTAACAACAACTGTACTAAAGTTGTATAAGGTTCTGTTGGAAGTTCCCTGTGATGCTGCAATGTGTTCAGATGGTACTTTAGGTAGTCCATTTTAAATGAGGTCAAGACCAAATAGACAATTCCCATAGACACCTTTATTATCATTTTTATTTAAAAAAAAATTTGGCCAGTGATTTTCTTTGAGGCCGTTCTTTTTCCATCACATCACAACCAAGGATCTTAACGTTTTCTAGTCAACCAACGTCTACTATGATTTGGGACAATGTGATGATGTCATTACTGCTTTCTTCTCCAGTGTGCGATGACTTTATCGTCTCAGATTAAGTAGATGGTATCCACCGTGAATTGGTTTTGGTCAATTCAAGTAGGATACTTTAAAAACAACAAGATACAATTTGTTAGCTCCAGATCGTAAAAACAGAAGTTATCATAACTGTAACCAAGCTTCGTTCAATTGTTCAACTTTCTGATTGCATCGAATGATCAATTTTACATCAGGCTGCACAAACCATGATACACTGCCTTAACACCCACGGTAAACCTCTTTAATGGACACAAGAAAACGTTTTTCTTATCATCGATCGTTGATTATAAAAAGGTCTTCACATTTCCGGCTGCCAACGCAGACAGTATTAAGTGTTATTTGCTCTAAGCTTTTTGTAAGCGAATGGGTGGAGCAGCAGTTGATTCTGCAGCCATGATTAGATTAACGTTGTCGCGCCTCCTCTCCCATTCCCAGACAGAGAGACACGCTTGGCTCCAGAATGTAACACTGACTCACTCATTGTACTGACCTGCAGTCTCCTGCCAATTCTCTATGAATCGAAGCTAGATACGGTTGTTTTGGCTGTCAGTCTAATTGAAAGTACAAACACACAAGTACATTTCCAACGGGCAAACACTGCGGCAAAAGCTAGGTTTAAGGTAGAGCGAAAAAAAACGCTTTGCTCTTCTCAAGTGTGTTGTCACATTTTACAGATGGGATCACGAGCCATGGATTTTGTGCGAGTTTTTGTGCGAGTTCCAATCTGTATGAAAATGCTACATTGTTGTGTGCTCACGTATTATCTTGAAACACAATGAATTAATTAAACATTGCGAAACAAAAACTCCCGTCTATTGCGTTTATTGAATAATGCGGAAAAGCTTGGGGAAACTCACAGCTACTGATATATCCGATTTTTTTGTAAATGCTCAATATTCTAGATCGATTACGTTTCTCGATATTTGATTGTTATTGTAAGCGTGAGTACGACGACCGTAACAAAATATTTCTGCTGTACTCAAGTAACTTTTTTTCAATAATGTGTGCTAAATTAGCATTAGACTGCATGTAGATGTTGAAAAAGTACAAACGTCTTGATTAAAAGTTTCAGATTTGGCTTGATGTGTTGAGCATCGTACTGGTAGTCTCTTTTGGCCAGATGGCTTATAGCTGAGCACAAGCCCATAGCACTAGAAAATAAATTGTTCAGATGGTGGATATTTTGCTCCTGTTTGCCTAGGCCTGCCCCCCACCTGCTAAGAGAGGAATTTGGGAACAATGACTCACCAGTCATTGGCCATCAGAGTTTAGGAGGGGAAGACAAGAGTTGTAAATCAGCATTGGGTAGGCAGATAAATCACTCAATCGATTGATTTGATTGATTGGGTAGGCAGATGAAATAAAACAGATGACTGTACAATTAGATCCACCCTAACCTGCAGCAAGGGCAAGAGGGTAGAACGTAGACGTTAAATATCTTAATTTATTGAGCCTGAATCTAAAAGTATTGCAGATAAATAACTGTCAGAAAGAATAATGTTTGTGTAGATCATATTGTTGAGAATACTACACATTCGATGAGGATGCGATTGGGTGAAAAAGGGTTTAGGTTTTAAAGGTTTGTTTTTGATACCGGCCCAAATAAAGTATAGCCATTCCTGAGGATTAAAGTAGAATGAAGCAACCACCATTTTTTCCAATTTGGTACAACAGCTAGAAGTGTTCCGAATAGACTTGAGACAATTTATTGGAACTCAAATAGGCTCCTCATATTAGGGATACAAGTCATATTCACACTGAAATATTAAAGAATAACCAATTACCATAAGTTCAAGATCAGTGAGCTTCCGATTTGTATTCACGTGAACAATGTTTCAGCACTGAATAGGAACAAGAGCCTGGTAGCTGGCTAGCTACAGTTTCAAACATTGTGACATTGACTCAGGTTAGTAGAATCTTACCATAAAATTGACACAGCTAGCAGAAGACATGTGCTAGCTGAATTTTGTGTGACCAGTCTAACTTACATTTTAAAAAGAGAAAAATATCACTCGTCACAGGGTGAGAAGCTTATTTGTTTTCAAACAATGCAGGTTTTTATTGTCGTTTTTATTTTCTGTGCTAAATTAGGATTTTAGACCCCATCCTAGCACTGAGACTGCACTCGTTAAGGTGGTAAATTACCTTTCATTGGCTTTTGATAAAGGTTCTGCATCTCTCCTATTGCTTCGTGATCTTAGTGCTGCCTTTGACATTATTTATCACCGCTTCTATTGAAGAGATTGGAGACCCATGTTGGGCTACGAGGACATGTTCTCGGCTGTTTTTGATCTCATTTATCAGATAGACTTCAGTTTGTTTGTGTGGATGGCCTATCCTCTATGCTTTGGTGTTCTTCAAGGCTCGGTTTTATGACCACTTTTGTTCTCACTATATATGCAGCCTCTGGGTGATGCCATCCGAGCCGTAATGTCCTTTTTCACTGTTATGCTGATGACATGCAGTTTTATATTTCAATTAAACATGGAGAAGCCCCTAGGTCAGTTACTATGGAAGCATGTGTTTCAGACATACGCAAGTGGATAACAGAAAACGTTCTGCTTCTATATAAAATATATTTCAGCAGGTGCCATTAATACAGGTAACGAGAGGAGGAAAGAGGAGCCTCTTAAAGAAGAAGTTAAAGATTTGTGAGAGCCAGAAATCTTGCTTCTTTTTAGCTGACAAAATACTTATTTTCCACAATAATTTGCAAATAAATAAATTAAAAATTCTACAATGTGATTTTATGGATTTCTTTTTCTCATTTTGTCTTTCATAGTTGAAGTGTACCTATGATGAAAATTACAGGCCTCTCTCATCTTTTTAAGTGGGAGAACTTGCACAATTGGTGGCTGACTAAATAATTTTTTGCCCCACTGTATGTGATTACAAAGAAAGTTAATGATTTTTTTTACCGTGTAACTACACATACTGCAATACTGCTATTCATGGAATAATTTAAGCATCCTTCTGAGATGCCAAAAACAATGTATTATTCCATTGGTATTTTTGGTATCGAAAGGCTTGGCATTTTTTGTCTAATGTGTTTTAATGTCTAACCATGTCTAGAGACAATAGCTATTGTCTAGAAAATGTCAGAGTGCATGTAAGAATCAGTATTGTGCCTGTCTCATTCTAATATGTGGCGCCGAAAGTGTCGCAAAACAAAATTAAAATGTTAAATGTTTTAATAAGCTTTCATATTAAAGGTCCTGTTCGGCTGTCTGAAAAACATATTGGCGAAACTGAGGCACTTAAATCCCAATTCAGCACCTTATCCTGATGAATCAATAGAAACAAATCTCTAAATGAAAATAGAAAAACATGCATGAAAAACTTTAAACCAAAAGTGGATAAAAGCATAACAGAGTGGAAAACAATGACAACAAGTGTAATGTTTTATAAAATGTGGGTAAATATACATAACGTGTCTAATTATACATAAAACAACAATACATTAAGCAACTGACATTAGTCATTGTTTTTATTGTGCATCATGACAGGTTGGAACCAACATATACGTTTTCAAATTTCTTACATTTGTTTTATTATGTCTGAAATGCAAGGGCGAAATAGTCACTCACACATTGGGGGGGGACAGCTTTGGGACTTTCTGTGTTGGGGCATGCCAAAAAAAAAAATTATAAAAAGAAAAGAAAAGTCAAGAGTACAAATGTTTGTGAAATGCTGCTAGCCTGTTTCGCGGGTATATAGGTAGTATGGAGTAGTGGTTAGTGTGCTCTGCTGCGGAGCTGGAGGTCGCTGGTTTAATTGCCACATTATATCTATTGAAATAGTTTTCAAATTTTCTGAATTCTATTTTTGCCCATGTGTATGATGAAGTTAAAACAGCTAAACATCAACATTTTAGCTGTAAAATGCCACATGCAGTAGCTAAGAAATATGTTGTGCTTTTACTTTTTTAGTCCCAGTCCGTCCTGGGTAGTAGGTATCACCTGGCTTGTTTAAAGTCCCATTCATAAAAGCTGTATAGTATTGCAATCGAAGTTTGCACTAATTCTCCGAAATTCACCTAGTCGTTATCTAATGGATTATGTTCGCGAAATACTGAATATTTACCATCCATGTGCCAAATGTCGGTCTCATTCCACGCTCACAAGAGTACAAAGGTATAGGGAAAACATGACATGGATTTCAGGAGAAATAACTTTTGTTAATGTATAGTGTAAGGCAAGTCAAATGGATTTGGGAAATGGACCGGCCGGGATTTGATATTTTCGGTGCTGAAAAGAAAGACGTTATGTACTAGCAGTCACATCAATATTGCCCGCATAATCATACCGTATGATCAAATATTAGGGGGGACAAATTGTCCTTCTTTGAATTTTGGGGGGGGGGGACGTGTCCCCCTGTCCCCCCATAGGATTACGCCTATGCAGAAATGTGATAAATTGTCTTAATCATTTTGCATAACAGAAAAGAATCATGGTGGAGACATACAGACTAGCAATATGAAACATTGAAAAATAGATTAAACATAAACGTTGTTTAACTGACAAAAAAGAATCATACTCACATAATTTCATGTCATTATGGAAAGCAGGATTTGAATGATTTGAAGGACAAATATGTCAAAAACAGTATGGTGAATCATTTCATAAGAGTTTTTTGAAGGGAGAGATTTAAATCAGGACAAAAAAACAATGAAGGAAGGCTTTGAATATTTTGTTATGCCATGCCTTATAATTTTCATAGAAGCTGATGAGCAACACCCTGATGAGCAACACCCTGATGAGCAACACCCTGATGAGCAACACCCTGATGAGCAACACCCTGATGAGCAACACCCTGATGAGCAACACCCTGATGAGCAACACCCTGATGAGCAACACTCTGATGAGCAACACCCTGATGAGCAACACCCTGATGAGCAACACCCTGATGAGCAACACCCTGATGAGCAACACCCTGATGAGCAACACCCTGATGAGCAACACCCTGATGAGCAACACCCTGATGAGCAACACCCTGATGAGCAACACCCTGATGAGCAACACCCTGATGAGCAACACCCTGATGAGCAACACCCTGATGAGCAACACCCTGATGAGCAACACCCTGGGTCATAGAAAAATCACTAAGAATTTAAGTTGCACTTGTCAAATCGTAATTATTTCAATACACTTAAAACTGCAGTAAATTAAATACAACTAAAGCTTTGTAACAATTGTGACAGCCTGAACGTTTTGTAATGCATGGTCTGGAAAAAAGAAGGGAGGGTGGGGCCAAGAGGGCGTGATGTCAGGGGCCAAGAGGGCGTTATATCAGGGGCCAAGAGGGCGTAATGTCAGGGGCCAAGAGGGCGTTATATCAGGGGCCAAGAGGGCGTAATGTCAGGGGCCAAGAGGGCGTTATATCAGGGGCCAAGAGGGCGTAATGTCAGGGGCCAAGAGGGCGTAATGTCAGGGGCCAAGAGGGCGTTATATCAGGGGCCAAGAGAGTGTAATGTCAGGGGCCAAGAGGGGGTGATATCATGGGCCAAGAGGGTGTTATGTCAGGGGCCAAGAGGGCGTTATATCAAGGGCCAAGAGGGCGTAATGTCAGGGGCCAAGAGGGGGTGATATCATGGGCCAAGAGGGTGTTATGTCAGGGGCCAAGAGGGCATTATATCAGGGGCCAAGAGGGCGTAATGTCAGGGGCCAAGAGGGGGTGATATCAGGGGCCAAGAGGGCGTTTTGTCAGGGGCCAAGAGGGCGTTATATCAGGGACCAAGAGGGCGTAATGTCAGGGGCCAAGAGGGGGTGATATCAGGGGCCAAGAGGGTGTTATATCAGGGGCAAAAAGGGCGTAATATCAGGGGCCAAGAGGGCGTGATGTCAGCGGCCAAGAGGGCGATATATCAGTGGCCAAGATGGTGTGATGTCAGGGGCCAAGAGGGTGTTATATCAGGGGCCAAGAGGGTGTGATATCAGTGGCCAAGAGGGCGTTATATCAGGGGCCAAGAGGGCGTAATATCAGGGGCCAAGAGGGTGTAATGTCAGGGGCCAAGAGGGTGTTATATCAGTGGCAAAAAGGCGTAATATCAGGCGCCAAGAGGGCGTGATGTCAGGGGCCAAGAGGGCGTTATATCAGTGGCCAAGATGGTGTGATGTCAGGGGCATTGAGGGTGTGTTGTCAGGGGCCAAGAGGGCGTGATGTCAGGGGCCAATAGGGCGTAATGTCAGGGGGCAAGAGGGCGTGATGTCAGGGGGCAAGAGGGCGTGATTTCCTTACTCATATGTTTCCTATTCCCCTCATCCGTCGAAATTGATTAGAAATTGATTAATCAGAACTTGATTAGAAGCAAGAGAGAACAGGGATTCAATTCATCACGAAAGTCCACTTGAAATGTAATTAAGTTGCAGTAGATTCAGTAGATTTTCAACAGGAAAAAATGGCTATTGATGTTTGAAATTAACACAAGCTAAAAATATCCATGACCTTTTAGCTTGCAGATTCTCTCACACTTGTCCTGATCATTTTCCAATCCAGATACTCTGCATAGAATGCCTTCGCCCGGAAGATCTTATTGTCACTTTCTACAAGTTTTTTTCCGATTTGAAATGTAACGTTACAGAGGTGATTCTTTGATTGCAAAACACCAGAGTTTGAGTCTAGTTCACTAGGCATGAAAAACACTTGGTACTCCGGCTGATCAAATAGCATTAGCATTAACAATATGTTTAACATTATGTTTAACGTTACCATTGAAGATATCCCGTTTATACTAGGAACTGTTCAGCAACTTAGGCCTCTATTTGGACCAATGATGGTAAGGCTGTAAAGTAGGTGGGTGTGCCCAAAGGGGTGTGGCCATTTTGATTTCCACTTTTATCATGACAGAAATACAGAGGCCGTTGAAGTGCCATTGAAATCGGTACATTGAAGCAGTTTTCTACATTCAGCTGTATACATAAATGTTTGAATAAGAAATCGTATAATGGCGTAAAAAATTATCGTAACAAATCTTAGAGAGTATTTGTGTACGTCGGTTATTTTATTGGAATTTCTGTACCTGTACTTTTCTTTACTTTTTTGTGTCGATACTTGACAATACTTCGTCTTTGGGGTCGGCTATTGGTGTCTGTCAACATGAAGATCAAAGAAGTGTCAAAAGCAATTGGCCCCTGGCATGCTAAAGAAAGCATCTATAGTAGATCTACTACGATCCACAGAAGACTTCACCAGTAAAGATAAAAAAGAATGAAGGTGCAAAAATAAGGGAAATGGTATTGTGGAACGTTTAAACAAGGATTAAGATGTACAATGTATCACAGCAAGACTGAGTCTGAGTGTGGGGGTCGTTTTTATATTGTTGGCTCAATACTATGTACAGCTGCTACTAGATAGCTGGTCTTCAACGATGCTGACAAAAGCAAGAGGAATTCTGAAGCGCACAGAAACGTTTTGTCTGCTGAAGTTCAAACTAGGGCGTCCAAAACCAGTTGACAGTGGGTCATCATTTAGTACATCAATCAACTGAGACCCAGCATACTGCCAGAATAGTACACAAAAGTCCTTAATTTTTTTAGCTGAATTCTGTCCCAAAGCTATTGACGCTCTGAGACAGGAAATGACTTACAAAAAGTGTTGTCCTTTGTACGTATACACACAGAAGGGCTGTATGCTCTTGGATAAAAGCTGAATGAAAGTATACAGGATTCGTATCTAAATGAATTATGTCAGTCAAATGACTGCAAACAGTTCCCCATACTGAATAGCATAATTTCTGCAATGGAATAATTTGTGTTGTTTTTAATTGAAAATCTTTAATTTGGTTTAATTGGTCACTAGTACCATGTGTCAGTAGAACTGGGTTATTTGAAGGTCACAGGTTAACTTGCTTCACTTGCCACTGCTAGTAGCAAAACAAATCCAGTTGAAATACTCGGAGATATAGGCATCTATTTATATTTTACAAGGACAGCTTTCATCACTTCAGGCGAGGAAGTTAAAAGAAAGAGAAGAAGTCCTCCACAGACAAATTGAAGCTGGAGCAGGTTGTGTTTTGCTATAATCACCATATAATTGGAATCACTGGTTTGGTTGAATGGCTTTTGTTCAGGGATAAAATTGCTGTTTAAATTATTCCCTTTCGCTTCTGTCCGCCCATCAAAACTTTCCCCCCGCTGGTCCACGTACAAGCTGCAGCTAGAGATCCTGTAATCCCATCAGATTGATTGCACAGGAAGAAGCTACGGTGTATAGGGAGAAATAACCACCCTGTCAGAGGATCAATGGGTTGAGGTAGAGGCGTTCTGTTGCTGTTCAACTATTCATGCAGGCTACAGAGGTACATAAAGTCAAAAAGTGGAAATCTTCAATAGTGAAAAGTTCATTGGCAATATCAGAACAACAAAGAAGCTGCCACATACAACGAGAGCACGTGCAGATTTTTCGGTCAGCAGAATTGCAGGTGCAATGAAAGTGCGGCGTAACTTGTGTACTGCAGCTCTTACTTTTATTTAGATGCTTCGTGCTCGCCAACCATCTTCTTGCCCTGCTATGTTGATCATGATTCAGTTAAATGATTCAGTCAGACCAGGTTCCATTTAAATCCATCATTGCACTGCATCGGCACTTGTGACACAAGTTCATCTGGTTGTAGTTTTAGGTTGACTTGACCATGGAATAATGTATATTAGAGAGACACACTGATGACAGGATCATATAATATAGAGACAGACTGATGACAGGGTCATATATTAGAGAGTCACACTGATGACAGGGTCATATATTAGAGAGTCACACTGATGACAGGATCATATAATATAGCGACAGACTGATGACAGGGTCATATATTAGAGAGTCACACTGATGACAGGGTCATATATTAGAGAGTCACACTGATGACAGGATCATATAATATAGCGACAGACTGATGACAGGGTCATATATTAGAGAGTCACACTGATGACAGGGTCATATATTAGAGAGTCACACTGATGACAGGATCATATAATATAGCGACAGACTGATGACAGGGTCATATATTAGAGAGACACACTGATTACAGGGTCATATATTAGAGATTCACACTGATGACAGGGTCATATATTAGAGAGACACACTGATTACAGGGTCATATATTAGAGAGTCACACTGATGACAGGGTCATATATTAGAGAGACACACTGATGACAGGGTCATATATTAGAGATTCACACTGATGACAGGGTCATATATTAGAGAGACACACTGATGACAGGGTCATATATTAGAGTCACACTGATTACAGGGTCATATATTAGAGATTCACACTGATGACAGGGTCATATATTAGAGATACACACTGATGGCAGGGTCATATATTAGAGAAACACACTGATGACAGGGTCATATATTAGAGAGTCACACTGATGACAGGGTCATATATTAGAGAGTCACACTGATGACAGGGTCATATATTAGAGAGACACACTGATTACAGGGTCATATATTAGAGATTCACACTGATGACAGGGTCATATATTAGAGAGACACACTGATGACAGGGTCATATATTAGAGAAACACACTGATGACAGGGTCATACATTAGAGATTCACACTGATGACAGGGTCATATATTAGAGAAACACACTGATGACAGGGTCATATATTAGAGAAACACACTGATGGCAGGTTCATATATTAGAGATCCACACTGATGACAGGGTCATATATTAGAGATTCACACTGATGACAGGGTCATATATTAGAGATTCACACTGATGACAGGGTCATATATTAGAGATACACACTGATGGCAGGGTCATATATTAGAGAAACACACTGATGACAGGGTCATATATTAGAGAGTCACACTGATGACAGGGTCATATATTAGAGAGTCACACTGATGACAGGGTCATATATTAGAGAGTCACACTGATGACAGGATCATATAATATAGCGACAGACTGATGACAGGGTCATATATTAGAGAGACACACTGATTACAGGGTCATATATTAGAGATTCACACTGATGACAGGGTCATATATTAGAGATACACACTGATGGCAGGTTCATATATTAGAGATACACACTGATGGCAGGTTCATATATTAGAGAAACACACTGATGACAGGGTCATATATTAGAGAGTCACACTGATGACAGGGTCATATATTAGAGATACACACTGATGGCAGGGTCATATATTAGAGAAACACACTGATGACAGGGTCATATATTAGAGATTCACACTGATGACAGGGTCATATAATAGAGAAACACACTGATGACAGGGTCATATATTAGAGATACACACTGATGGCAGGTTCATATATTAGAGAAACACACTGATGACAGGGTCATATATTAGAGATTCACACTGATGACAGGGTCATCTATTAGAGAGACTCACTGATGGCAGGGTCATATATTAGAGAAACACACTGATGACAGGGTCATATATTAGAGATTCACACTGATGACAGGGTCATATATTAGAGATACACACTGATGACAGGGTCATATATTAGAGATACACACTGATGGCAGGGTCATATATTAGAGAAACACACCGATGACAGGGTCATATATTAGAGAAACACACTGATGACAGGGTCATATATTAGAGATACACACTGATGACAGGGTCATATATTAGAGATACACACCGATGACAGGGTCATATATTAGAGAAACACACCGATGACAGGGTCAGTAGTAAAAGTTTGAGTTTTTAGAGCCGAGTGTTGGACCTTTTAGTGTCCATTCTTGTTAGTACTTCTGTTACTGTTAACACAATTGTCTCTATGTATCATTAGGTCAGAGAGTAGTAATCAAAGTCTCCTAATAGGCTTCACGGGAACAAAAACATAATTAGGCTGAAAGGAAGAAGGATGTGAGAGGAGCAACTATGGGCATTGTTCATCCCCAAAACACTGAAGAACGGAGACAGGGTGTAAATAGCCACTCTAGTGGCCTCTTGGCAGATGCACTTAAAACGGGAATGTGTGAGCAGTAGAGGAGAGAGAGCATCTCTACAAACCTTGGACCAGAGGCAAAGTTTTGTGTGCCTTTGATTACAGAGCATTCATCCCGGAGTAGAGATGCTTGGGTAACACATACTGCTAGCACCTGGGTATTCTGGTTCAAAACGTTTTAAAGGGGCATTTAGATTTTTAGCACGTCAAAAAAAATTTCCAGTTCCACGTTCAGTGTTGAAACGTCATCCAGACAGTGATTTTTGTCAGATTCCATCTGAGGGATCTATTTGGCTGTCTAGTCGCGTCCACGAGCCGAATACCGCAGATACGCGTCTCCACAATAATATTCTGAAGGCAAAAATATTTCACGTGTATTCAGAAAGAAGAAAACATATTCAAAAAGCACTTGTATTTTAATAAAAAAGATTAGGTACTTTAGTTCAGGTACATTAAGTGTACCTACTCGTTGCAATCAAAAACTGCCCAAAAATTACGAAGCATATAATCTCTTCTTTGTCTAGAGGAGCTGCGTGGCCACACATTCCTAAATAAGGACTTAACGGTGTTGCTCTTTAAAGTAGTGTCAAGACGGTATTAATTCAGGAAATGTACCGCGTAACGCTAGCACGCTAGAAACTAGCACTGCACAGAATCAGAGATTAGCAGTGAACACAGTTTGAGTGATCAATCAATCAATCAAATTTATTTATAAAGCCCTTTTTACAACAAAAGTTGTCACAAAGTGCTTTTACAATCACCAGCCTGAATCCGACAGAGCAAACATCAACAAGTTGAACAAGTTGACACACGGCGGCTAGGAAAAACTCCCTGAAAGTCAGATTTAGGAAGAAACCTAGAGAGGAGCCAGGCTCTGAGGGATCACCAGTCCTCTTCTGGCTGGGCTGGGTCAGTTTATGACAGTACAACAAGCGAGGTGTGAAAAACTGAGAACGCAAAATAGTCCGGGATGTCCAGGAGGGATGATGGATTTGATAGGACTTGGAGGAAGAAGCTCCGGTTGCACCAGCTGTTCTGTCAGCCGCACAGTCAGGGGCCCCAGGGAGGATCCGGCATATGCTCCAAGCTGGAGCGGTCCCCTTGACAGAAGTGGACACAAACACAGGGAAAGGTTGGACACTAGTTCCCGGCACAATAGTATACCGAACATAATACTTTAAAAGGAGACAGGGGGGTTAGTGAGACAATGGCCATGAACGGGTAAACCCAGGACAAGTCCAGACAGATGTTAGTAGAGACAGGACACAGGAAAGATTAGACACCCTGGTTCCCTACGTCCCCGGCACCATAATATAGCAGCATAGATCTTAGAATGAGACAGGGGGGTCCAGTGAAGCTGGGGCCCTGAACAGGGTAAACCCCGAAACAGGGCCCAATAGGCCGGAAAACACCCACCCACTATGCCGAGCATCAACCCAGGGACGCCAATCGACCATGACCACTCGGGCAGGTTTAGTTTTTGCTCACAAAGCTACTCGAATTGAGGCTGCAACGGAGCACTATAGCGAACCAGTGACTCCTCCCCACAGTTAACTGGGATAATCAGAGTTTAATTCACCAGCTACTCGGATTGAGCGAACAAAGGAGAGCTAAGCGAACCAGTGACTCCTCCCCACAGTTAACTGGGATAATCAGAGTTTGTTCACTAGCTACTCGGATTGAGCGAACAAAGGAGAGCTATAGCGAGCCAGTGACTCCACCCCCCAGGCAGCAGCCTGGAGGTATCGTTTTTGCTCAAAAAGCTACTCGAGAGGCAACAACAGGGAACCATAGCGAGCCAGTGACTCCACCCCCCAGGCAGCAATCGAGAGGA
Source organism: Dallia pectoralis (assembly GCA_029465975.1). Lineage (NCBI taxonomy): Eukaryota > Metazoa > Chordata > Actinopteri > Esociformes > Umbridae > Dallia > Dallia pectoralis. The sequence goes on along the minus strand of CM055745.1, from coordinate 5,134,905 downwards.
CACCCCAGGGGAGATGTGAACCCGCAAGGCAAAGACAGCAGGGCAGAATGAGATCCGAGCCTTCCGTTCAACCTTCGTACCCTGGGCCATATTACACTCAACCATAGACCTTACTGAAAAGATATGTTTTTAATTGTGATTTAAAGGTTTGAACAGAATCTACATTTCTAACCCAGATTGGCAACTCATTCCATAATAGAGGAGCTCTATAGGAGAAGGCTCTACCTCCAGCTGTTTGTTTCAAATTTTAGGTACAATTAGGAGACCGGCATCCTTTGATCTAAGGTTACGCGTGGGTATGTATGGCTGGACTAATTCAGCGAGGTAGGTGGGAGCAAGTTGATGTAAAGCTTTGTATGTTAACAGTAGTACTTTAAAGTCTGCCCTAGCCTTAACAGGCAGCCAATGTAAAGAGGCTAAAACTGGGTTAATGTGGTCAAACTTCTTAGTTCTAGTTAAGATTCTAGCAGCCGTATTAAGTACTAATTGAAGTTTGTTTACTGATTTATCAGGGTAACCAGAGAATAGAACATTGCAATAATCTAATCTTGAGGTAACAAAAGCATGGATTAGTTTTTCTGCATCAATTTTTGATAAATAATTTCTGATTTTTGCAATATTCCGAAGATGGAAAAATGCTGTCCTTGAAATATATTTTATGTGATCGTCAAATGAGAGATCCGGGTCAAGGGTCACTCCAAGGTTTTTGACGTTTTTTTGTGAAATGACTATACATCCGTTTAGGTTCAGCGTAAGGTCTGTCAATAAATCTCTCTGTTTCTTAGGTCCTAAAACTAGCATTTCAGTTTTATCTGAATTTAGGAGCAGAAAATTCTCTGTCATCCACCTTCTTATATCTGAAACACAAGCTTCCATAGTGGCTAATTTAGGGGCTTCTCCATGTTTCATAGCAATATTCAGCTGCGTGTCATCGGCATAGCAGTGAAAATTGACATTATGTTTTTGAATTACATTACCCAAAGGTAACATATAGAGTGAGAACAGAAGTGGTCCTAAGACTGAGCCTTGTGGAACACCAAAGCATACCTTTGATTTGTTAGAGGATAAGCCATCTACACAAACAAACTGAAGTCTATCTGATAAATAAGATCTAAACCAATCGAGAACATGTCCTCTTAGCCCAACAAGGGTCTCTAATCTCTCCAAGAGAAGGGAGTGATCAATAGTGTCAAAGGCAGCACTAAGAACAAGAAGCAATAGGAGAGATGCAGAACCTTTGTCAGAAGCCAATAAAAGGTCGTTTACCACCTTAACAAGTGCAGTCTCAGTGCTATGATGGGGTCTAAAACCGGACTGAAGTTTTTCATATATATTATTTGTCTTCAGAAAGGCCGTAAGTTGTAGTGAGACAGATTTTTCTAGGATTTTTGAAAGAAACGGGAGGTTTGATATTGGTCGGTAGTTTTTTAGGATGTCTGGGTCTAAGTTACATTTTTTTAGCAGAGGCTTAATTTCTGCAATTTTTAGTGAGGTTGGCACTGATCCGGAGGACAGGGAGCAATTTATTATGTTCAACATTGATGGGCCAAGCACAGGAAGTAACTCCTTAAGTAATTTAGTTGGAATTGGGTCTAGTTGACAGTTGGTTGATTTTGAACTATTTATTAATTTTGTAAATGTTTCAAGAGACACAGGTACAAAAGATTCAAGAGTCGCCATTGAAACTAAATCAGGGCAGCTCTGCGGGCTCACAGTACAACAAAGTTTTTGAGAACTAAGGCAGTTAAGGGTACAATTTGCAATTTCTTTTCTAACGTTCATTATTTTTTCATCGAAGTAGTTCATGAATTCATCACAACTAAAGTGAAGACCCAATTCATTGGTTAAACATTGCTTTTTAGTGAGTTTTGCAATTGTGTCAAAAAGAAATTTAGGATTATTTTTGTTTGTGTCGATTAGATTAGATAAGTAGGCTGATCGAGCACTTATAAGTGATTTGCGGTATAGCACAGTACTATCAATCCAGGCTAGTCTAAATACTTCTAACTTCGTGGAGCGCCACTTTCGCTCCAATTTTCTGGAGGCTTGCTTAAGTGTTCTAGTAGTGTCAGTGTGATCCATATTTTAGATTGTGATCATGGGGAGAGGAAAAGGGTTTCATACACATGACGTGCCTCTCAACAGATCTCAAAATAGAATGTGGGCTGGATTTATATTTAAATTAAACCTGGTCGACTGTAGGGTGTAAGGGACAGAGTCCTGTCTCCCCACGTTATGGTGGTGCTGACACCTCCCCCGCATCCGGAGAGAGGGAAAATTAGGGACTTGTTGGTTCACCTGTGTCTCGTCCGCACCTGTGTTGTGTTTGCTCGTTAGTCCCTGTACTTAGTTCTGTCGTTTCCTGTCTTTCAGTGTTGGTCATTGTTAAGGTATGTTTCTCTTGTGTTACGTTTGCTGGTCCTGTTATGTATTTGTGTGATTATTCTGGTGTTCTGCGTTTAGTATGTTCTGTCTCACTAAGGGGAGGTTTTGTTAATTATGTTGTTCTTCTGTGTTTGTGTTAAGTGTTAGGATTGTCTTAAGCTACCTGTTACTGTGCCTGTCTTGCCTGTTTTGGGAGAAAATAAACCCCTTGTATTGCAAGGCACTCTGCATTCGTGTCCTCAACCTGCTTGAAAGCCCGAATCCTGACAGAATGACCGACCGTCGAAGGACACAGCGGAGAAAGGGCTGTTCGTCTGTGGTTGACCAGCCTCCGGAGTTTCCAGAATGTTTTCGCCAGTGCGCGATACGGCGCGGACCGCCTCTGTCTCCTCGACCATCCGCCCCACAGTCAAGATGGCTACCGGCGGATTATAAAGCTCTGCGGGAGTGGAGAGAGTCACTGCACTCGGAGCCGGAGGAGTCGAAGGAAGAGGAGTATCTGGAGGGGGAGTTCAGCTGGGATCCCTACACCCTTCAGCTGATTCCTGCCTCACCTTCCGCTGTCCTGCCCTCAGCCTCGTCACTCCTAAGTGCCGCCCCGCAGCTCAAGATGGCTGCCGCCCCGCAGCACAAGATGGCTGCCGCCCCGCAGCACAAGATGGCTGCCGCCCCGCAGCACAAGATGGCTGCCGCCCCGCAGCACAAGATGGCTGCCGCCCCGCAGCACAAGATGGCTGCCGCCCCGCAGCACAAGATGGCTGCCGCCCCGCAGCTCAAGATGGCTGCCGCCCCGCAGCTCAAGATGGCTGCCGCCCCGCAGCTCAAGATGGCTGCCGCCCCGCAGCTCAAGATGGCTGCCGCCCCGCAGCTCAAGATGGCTGCCGCCCCGCAGCTCAAGATGGCTGCCGCCCCGCAGCTCAAGATGGCTGCCGCCCCGCAGCTCAAGATGGCTGCCGCCCGGCAGCTCAAGTTGGTTTCCGCTCCGCTGCCCAAGATGGCCGCCGTTCGGGCTATAGAGGAGGCTTTGCGGGAGGATCAAGGGTCTTTGGGGACTATAGGGCCTGGATAGGAGAGACAGGGTGTGACCCGGAGGAGGAGAGCGGGCTGTTCAGCCAGTTCTTCACGTGGCGAGCTCGCCAGGGAGTGCTTCCCCCTCCAGCTCTAGGGAAGCGTGCACAAGGCCTACATACCCCAGAATACAGAGGTTTAATACTGATGGGGGAGCGTGCACGAGGCCTACATAGACCAGAATACAGAGGTTTAATACTGATGGGGGAGCGTGCATGAGGCCTACATAGACCAGAATACAGAGGTTTAATACTGATAGGAAAGCGTGCACAAGGCCTACATACCCCAGAATACAGAGGTTTAATACTGATGGGGGAGCGTGCACGAGGCCTACATAGACCAGAATACAGAGGTTTAATACTGATATGGGGAGCGTGCACGAGGCCTACATAGACCAGAATACAGAGGTTTAATACTGATATGGGGAGCGTGCACGAGGCCTACATAGACCAGAATACAGAGGTTTAATACTGATAGGGGAGCGTGCACGAGGCCTACATAGACCAGAATACAGAGGTTTAATACTGATATGGGAGCGTGCACGAGGCCTACATAGACCAGAATACAGAGGTTTAATACTGATATGGGGAGCGTGCACGAGGCCTACATAGACCAGAATTCAGAGGTTTAATACTGATAGGGGAGCGTGCACGAGGCCTACATAGACCAGAATACAGAGGTTTAATACTGATAGGGGAGCGTGCACGAGGCCTACATAGACCAGAATACAGAGGTTTAATACTGATATGGGGAGCGTGCACGAGGCCTACATAGACCAGAATACAGAGGTTTAATACTGATATGGGGAGCGTGCACGAGGCCTACATAGACCAGAATACAGAGGTTCAATACTGATATGGGAGCGTGCACGAGGCCTACATAGACCAGAATACAGAGGTTTAATACTGATATGGGAGCGTGCACGAGGCCTACACAGACCAGAATACAGAGGTTTAATACTGATATGGGAGCGTGCACGAGGCCTACATAGACCAGAATACAGAGGTTCAATACTGATAGGGGAGCGTGCACGAGGCCTACATAGACCAGAATACAGAGGTTTAATACTGATATGGGAGTGTGCACGAGGCCTACATAGACCAGAATACAGAGGTTTAATACTGATAGGGCAGCGTGCACGAGGCCTACATAGACCAGAATACAGAGGTTTAATACTGATAGGGGAGCGTGCACGAGGCCTACATAGACCAGAATACAGAGGTTTAATACTGATATGGGGAGCGTGCACGAGGCCTACATAGACCAGAATACAGAGGTTTAATACTGATAGGGGAGCGTGCACGAGGCCTACATAGACCAGAATACAGAGGTTCAATACTGATATGGGAGCGTGCACGAGGCCTACATAGACCAGAATACAGAGGTTCAATACTGATAGGGGAGCGTGCACGAGGCCTACATAGACCAGAATACAGAGGTTCAATACTGATATGGGAGCGTGCACGAGGCCTACATAGACCAGAATACAGAGGTTCAATACTGATATGGGAGCGTGCACGAGGCCTACACAGACCAGAATACAGAGGTTTAATACTGATAGGGGAGCGTACACGAGGCCTACATAGACCAGAATCTATGCAGCACACTCTACTCTATCTTCACCACTTTCTTTCTCTCCAATATAACATAGAATTTACGAAAATTGCATACTGATACAGGAGTGTACATATATAACACATCACTATAATATTTTACTGACGTAAAAGTGTCAGCTGCATTCTTATGCCGAGATGGCGTTTTTTCTCAGAAAATAAACCAGATTCAACATTTACTACTTAACTAAAGTAAAAACATTTTTAGTATTTATTTTGTTCAAGGGACAGCTTGTCATCTAACCAGATTTAGATATCATGTATATACAGACTGAACAGTAATGCACCTCAAATGTAACCCTGGGGACTCTTTTGTCAAATAAAATACCTTCTGACGAGACCCCATCTGTTATAAAGGCCTCCGTTCCTTTGACAGGTCAATAAATAAAGCCCAATGTGATTTATTATCCAAGGCTTCTGAGAGCAAAAACCTGACTGAAGCCTGCTCAAAATACGCATTTTCAATAGCTAGCGCAACTGTACTTCTGCTAAAGACGCCAGGATTTTAGCACGACAAGACAGAACGCTAATTGTCTAGGTCAATCCTATGTAGCGTGGCAGCGCATTGTCAGTCCCAAGGACAAACCCCACAATTGACTGTAAGGTTGAACATGTGTTAGAGCGATAAATACAGGGCTAGTAGTAAATCGCAGACCGGGGTCAAATTGAAAGCTCTGTCCCGCGGAGTAACCAGATCCCTCAAGAAGACGTGGTTAGTCAAACATGTCAGGCTGGTGTGGTCGGTGGGAAACTGTGGTGTCCTCCGTTGTGCATTGTGCCGCCTCCTGGCGTGGGACCTACAAGCTCTGCTGCTGGTCGACATCACATACCGCCATCTGTTGTAGAAGGCCTGATTCATGGCCTGAGGTAGACATGTCCCTTGGTAAATGAGCCGCTCTGCAGACGGAGGACAGTAGCAAAAATAAAGATCAAACGGGAACAGGTTTGGAACTGGCTCAGCTTTTGTCCACAGTCCCGCTGAACATGCTGCCCAAAGTGAATGGTATACATTAATCTATTAGAAAGTATGGTGCTTCTTGTATTACTTAAAATATATATAATAAAAACTGGGTCTTACTGATTCTGAGGACAACTAGTGAATGGTATACATTAATTTACTAGAAAGTATGGTGCTTCTTGTATTACTTAAAATATCTATAATAAAAACTGGGTCTTACTGATTCTGAGGACAACTTCTTGTTGTCACATAAATTTTTTTTCGGTATTGTGTATTGTAATTTTATGATGGTAATTTCTTTCCTATATTACTAAGTCCATACTTCTGTTGAAAAGTACCTCATAACCTCAGAGAGAGAGAGAGAGAGACTGAGAGAGAGAGACAAGTGAGATGGAGAGAGAGACTGAGAGAGAGACGAGAGAGATGGAGAGAGAGACTGAGAGAGAGACAATCTTTATCCTCCACATGTGTTATCCACGATCTCAGCTGGGAGACAAGCAGACCGGAGACAAGCATGGCCGATTGCTTTCATAATAACTTCAAATCACTTAATGACTTGTAATATTATTGGATTTTGTGGCTCTTCACGTTGTTAATGAAGTGTCAGCTAGAACCAGCGTTCTGACAGGGCCGTGCTCCCAGTTAATTAATAGGGTTCCTTGGTGTTCCGGAGGGTGTTCCGTACACTGCCTGCTCGGCGGGAAAAGGAGAAGTGGGTGGAATGATCTCCGAGTGCTCTGAACCCTTTAAAGGCACAATGGCTCCATCTTGGATGAAGTCGAGATGACATAGCAGCAGCCACAAGAAAAAGCACATTATCTGCACAAGAGAGACCCGTCTGGGTCATTGTCACGAAAGTGGGTTTAAGACATCTGTAGGATATTTAGAAATAAAACCGTGACGCAACGGCAATGATCCACTTTCAATCTGTATTCTAGTTTTTAGTTATTTCTAAATACTTACATTAAATATGTTAAAAGTATGGCGGTGTTTTGTAAATAAAGCAATGTAAATAAAGCAATCAATGAAATTTATTTTTTAAAGCTTTTTTTACAACAAAGTTGTCGCTAGGTGCTTTTGTTAGCACCCGGCCTGAAACCCGAGAGAGCACGCGTTAACAATTTGATACACAGCAGCTGACGGGTCGAATATAGGAAGAAACCTGGAGTGGAACCAGGCTCTGAGCGGTGCCAAATCCTATTCTGGCTGTGCCGGGTGAACTTTGAATTATGAAATGCATTTACTCCATTCAGGGAGTCTATATAAATGTTTTATATTTTTTATATGTTTATACATGTATTTGCATTTATTCCAGCGTTAATATTAACGTTGTGACAAATTGCATCGCCGGTTCAGCCAAGAAACCCTAGTGGTAATTGGCCATAAAATGCCTTCATTATTGTCGAATCACTTCTATGACAGTATCAGATTTCGACATCTGTCTATTAATCATCAGTTCACTCACTCAGTCAGATATGCTAATGACTGTCTAGCATGCAGGTGATGGCTATCGACTGTCTAGCATCCATCCACCACATCTGCCTCCAACTTTTTGGTTCTGTGTTTCCTGTTGCAGGGGGATTGGTACTGGGTCCTTGTTTTCTATGGGCATTGCTAAAAATAACAATATCACAATTATGTTATTGTTCGTAGCGTTGTCTACGTACAATTACATTGCTGTGCCGAGTTTAATAAATGATTTAACGACAATTTGTTTTTTTTCTTTCTAGTCAGAACTATGGTAAGCTGTGTACTATCTGTGATCCTATTGACGCGAAAGAGCTCAATTGTGAGGTCAAAGTAATTGGTAAACAAGACTTCCTCATCAAATGTGCGTAGCTCCAGACGAGGTGTAGGGGTAACAAACACCTCAACGCCTTGCAAATGTACCACTTTCCCTGCTAAAGCGACTAGTCGCGTAACGGGGAAAAAATCCATTCAGCTATAGCACTTGAGGACGGAGAGAGAATTTTCACACATTTGCCCGCGCGACATAAGCAAGCACACCGGTATCCTCAAGGATATGTTCGCCGATATGAAAGAAGCGCCACAAACTACTCCTGATGTTTAAACATATCAATTCGCAATATTGATATCTGTGAGGCCTGCAGTTCTCTATCAACGCGTTGGTTTTTTCGGCATAACGGAATCTCATGCAGAGAGCGGAGGAACGCATCGGACTGAAACATTTGACAAATCGTCATTCCGACATGTTACATCAGTCTTGGGGTGAACTCAAGACATATTATAACAACTTAAGACACCGCTTCAATAAATTGAACGTGTATTATGGATATATACGGTAGTTGAGTCAACACACAAGCGTAGATGTTGGTACAAGTGAGAAACCCCCCCCCCTCAAAACATCTAAAGTGTGTACGTTTGCCTGTCTTAGCGAATGTACCGACGTGCCATCCTTAGTCAGCCTCCGTCTCACTGAAACTGCGTGTCAGAGACTGAGCGGGGAGCGCGAAGCAGATGGCTGGAGTGCTAGCAACAATGCATCCCTGACAGGACGCAGAGGAATCTATGGAGGCGTCGTTCTTGCCTGTGGGGCCGTGTGGAGGGTGTTTTGTCTGGCTGTCTTCTTGCCCGGTCTAAGTGAGAGTCGGCGCCTGAAGTGGGGGAGACTGCCGTGTATGGATCCGACCTGCGTTCACGTTCTGCAGACAACGGGACAATTGAACATGTCGTGAGGCCGACTCCACTGCGTGAACTGTAAACACTTGAAATCCAACTCAGCCTCTTGATGATGATGATGATGATGTAAGCCCTTCGATGCTCGGCTGGCCCGCTCTCATGCTCAATTATGAACGTGTTTGAGTCGGGTAAGAGTTCCCGACACAGAGATGACGCAGGTTTCAGTGGCTAAAAATAAGTTGTTAGAATTTGTCACTTCCGATCAAACGGCAAGCCGCTACGCCGAATGTGCTACTCAACTCAACGATAATTAGAGATTTAATTCTAGAAAAAGCATAATTTACATTGGACAAACAGTCAGGTGAGATCAAAGCCGCTCTGTAACAGTCAGGTGAGATCGAAGCCGCTCTGTAACAGTCAGGTGAGATCAAAGCCGCTCTGTAACAGTCAGGTGAGATCAAAGCCGCTCTGTAACAGTCAGGTGAGATCAAAGCCGCTCTGTAACAGTCAGGTGAGATCAAAGTCCCTCTGTAACAGTCAGGTGAGATCAAAGTCGCTCTGTAACAGTCAGGTGAGATCAAAGTCGCTCTGTAACAGTCAGGTGAGATCAAAGCTGCTCTGTAACAGTCAGGTGAGATCAAAGCCGCTCTGTAACAGTCAGGTGAGATCAAAGCCGCTCTGTAACAGTAGGGTGAGATCAACGCCGCTCTGTAACTGTCAGGTCAATTCCCCCAGCATGTTGGCAGCACGTCATGTCTGTAAGTGTATGAAAAAAGCACTAACAATTTAATATCAAGTGTTAAAACTGTCTAATATCTGCACATCTTCAGATGAAGTGCTTGAGTATAATTGTCCAAGGACACTAAAAGAGCCCTCAGTGGATTTACAATGTAGCAAAGAGTTAAAGTATTCAGGCTGCAGGAATCCTGGAGAGGTTGCGTAACTCCGAGGTGAGTCAGTGAAGAGCTGTAGAGAGTGGGTGAATCAGGCTCTATATATGAACAGTGTGGTGCCTAGAGCTTATATCTGCCTCTCACCAAACATATGCCCCCTTACCAAACATCTGCCCCCTCACCAAACATCTGCCCCCTCACCAAACATCTGCCCCCTCACCAAACATCTGTCTCTAACCAAACATCTGCCTCTTACCAAACATCTGCCCCCTCACCAATCACCTGTCTCTCACCAAACATCTGTCTCTCACCAAACATCTGCCTCTCACCAAACATCTGCCCCATCACCAATCACCTGCCCCCTCACCAATCACCTGTCTCTCACCAAACATCTGTCTCTCACCAAACATCTGACCCCTCACCAAACATCTGACCCCTCACCAAACATCTGTCTCTCACCAAACATCTGCCTCCTCACCAAACATCTGCCTCTCACCAAACATCTGCCTCTCACCAAACATCTGTCTCTCGCCAAACATCTGTCCTCTCACCAAACATCTGCCTCTCACCAAACATCTGTCTCACCAAACATCTGCCCCCTGACCAAACATCTGCCCCCTCACCAAACATCTGTCTCTCACCAAACATCTGTCTCTCACCAAACATCTGTCTCTCACCAAACATCTGTCTCTCACCAAACATCTGCCCCCTCACCAAACATCTGCCTCTTACCAAACATCTGTCTCACCAAACATCTGCCCCCTCACCAAACATCCGCCCCCTCACCAAACATCTGTCTCTCACCAAACATCTTCCTCTCACCAAATATCTGCCCCCTCACCAAACATCTGCCCCTCACCAATCACCTGTCTCTCACCAAACATCTGTCTCTCACCAAACATCTGCCTCTCACCAAACATCTGCCCCATCACCAATCACCTGCCCCCTCACCAATCACCTGTCTCTCACTAAACATGTGTCTCTCACCAAACATCTGCCTCTCACCAAACATCTGACCCCTCACCAAACATCTGTCTCTCACCAAACATCTGCCTCCTCACCAAACATCTGCCTCTCACCAAACATCTGCCTCTCACCAAACATCTGTCTCTCGCCAAACATCTGTTCTCTCGCCAAACATCTGTCCTCTCACCAAACATCTGCCTCTCACCAAACATCTGCCTCTCACCAAACATCTGTCTCACCAAACATCTGCCCCCTCACCAAATATCTGCCCCCTCACCAAACATCTGTCTCTCACCAAACATCTGTCTCTCACCAAACATCTGCCTCTCACCAAACATCTGTCTCTCACCAAACATCTGCCTCTCACCAATCACCTGTCTCTCACTAAACATGTGTCTCTCACCAAACATCTGCCTCTCACCAAACATCTGACCCCTCACCAAACATCTGTCTCTCACCAAACATCTGCCTCCTCACCAAACATCTGCCTCTCACCAAACATCTGCCTCTCACCAAACATCTGTCTCTCGCCAAACATCTGTTCTCTCGCCAAACATCTGTCCTCTCACCAAACATCTGCCTCTCACCAAACATCTGCCTCTCACCAAACATCTGTCTCTCACCAAACATCTGCCTCTCACCAAACATCTGTCTCACCAAACATCTGCCCCCTCACCAAACATCTGCCCCCTCACCAAACATCTGTCTCTCACCAAACATCTGTCTCTCACCAAACATCTGCCTCTCACCAAACATCTGTCTCTCACCAAACATCTGCCTCTCACCAAACATCTGTCTCTCACCAAACATCTGTCTCACCAAACATCTGACCCCTCACCAATCATCTGACCCCTCACCAATCACATGCCCCCTCACCAAACATCTGACCCCTCACCAATCATCTGCCCCCTCACTTTTTACCATGTAGATTCTAAGGAACTATATCCTATACATTACATTTATTTTAGTGCATAGTAATCCTGCCAGCCAATTCATCTACATCAGAAATGCCTATCATGACTTCCCCAGGGGTCGCGCTATATTCTACTCGTCGTTTCTCTAAATGGAACTGCACGATATTTGTAACAAAAAAAAAAGATGTCTTTACTGACAGCCTGTAGGGTCATGGGGTAGAGCGAAAGATGACTCTGGTGGGATTTGGGCATATGTGCTAATGGAGTAACCTATCCCTCTGTGGCAGTAATGGAAGGTTCTGGGCCGGGCTGCCCAACAATGGGCTTGGAGGCTGGGGGCCAGAAACATTACCGTCCTCCAGATAACACTGACATGTACTGGTGATCCTTTTCCCTGTCTCCATCGTGTTCCTGGCACAGAGGAAAGGTCGAACAAGGTGAAGGTCTGCATTGACTTGACCCGGTTCCATCTGGACCAGAGTTACGTTTCAGTCAAGGTCGCTGATTGTCGAACCGTCTAAGAAGTTCAGAAGCATAAAAACAAGCTGGTTATCAAACCCCTGGGAGGGAGAAGAAAGTCTATTTACACGTGACAGGTTTTCCACTGTGCTGGAACCAATACGAACGCCAAGAGGAAGTGACCGAGGGAGCAGATAGAGACGGCGTGGTGGATAATCTCTTGATGGAAAACCATTAGGGTGTCATCCTGCTAAGCAACAACAACGCTAAACTACTGTTTCAAATAAAATAAAATCGAATTATACATTTATTTCACATCAACAGGCTATAATTGCCAACAAGAGCGTCAGGATCATTAAGGAAAGAAAAAAGGAAGGCTCTTATCGTTTTGTCTGCTCGTGATTTGTCTCTCTGCTCGTTACTTTAGCTCTATCTCTCTCTCTCTCTCTTTGGTTGACCGAAAGTTCGCTTTTCTGTCTTTGCATTCTGTTTATTGCTACAGCGGGAAAAGTTCTAATTACAACTCGAAAAGCAAGCAAGGGTGAACAGAAGTGATTTGTTTGTTCTGTCTACGTCTTCTCTCCATTCAGTATAGTCTAGGGACAACTCTGCCCGGCCCTAAGCAAATAACCTTTACATCTGTGACCGGCAGGCTAAACCAGCAGAAAAATAAACCTGCTAGATTTCACTTAACTTTTCTCTGTTGAATTGCAGCCTTGTTTTTTGAACTTTAAGAATAAGCGAACCTTCTAGTCTTCTTCCCAAAATCGTTCAAACCCCATGTTGTAACGAGTCAAAAGTAATTTTTTTATTTAAAATTTTCTAATCAAAATTGTACATGTTTGAGGCTCAACACTAATAAATGAATCTCTGGACAATGCACAACAAACAATCAATCTATTTCTAATCTTAATTGGAAATTACATCTTCATGATTCAGAACCGTGTTTAAATGCTGTTGCACTGTGGGGAAAAATAACGATCATATAACAAGCAATTTTTGTAAGTATTTAAAACAAAAAATGGAGGGCGCAGAGCCTGGTCGGAAGCTCCAATTTGTTTTGGTCTATTGGAGGCTGTGACTTGTAAAAGTTTGTCTCAAAATAAAAATTCAAGATAGAAGGCAATTTGTCATAACGGCCTCCTTTGTACAGATTTAACCTTAGCTTACTCACTTCTGTAAAATCTAACTTTGATTGTAGGTGGACTGGCAATATACTGATTGGACTGAACAACCCCTTTGGAGACACTCCATGTGCGGTTGGAAAACATATTTGATTGTTTTTGATAAATATAAATATTATAAGCCAAACTATTACAACCTCCCGTCACCCTGCTGTTGGTCCTCCACATGCCACTTAAATCACCCCAATCTGCCAAGGCATGGACTCTGCAAGAACGGGACAGAGATTTGGAGAAGTTGGACGCCATGGCAACACCTTGGACTCTTCGTCGATTTCCTTAAACACCATTCCCAAGCAATGTGTGCAGTGTGGCAGGGCGCAATATCCTGCTGATAGAGGCCACTGCCATCAGGGAATACAATTGCCGTTTACAGGTTTGACGATTGCGTGTCCATTGTAAGCGCTTTCATTGGTAGACAGCGGTCATCACGAGCACTCTGATAGGTCAATCGCAGCCTGGTGAAACACACTGTGTGTTATGATGACACATTCTTCCTGCCACCATTATAGAAAACCTTCTGTCGATTTGGACCAGATGGGATATCCTGGGTGGCCCTCACGCATCGATGAGCCTCGGGCCCCCCCACAACCTGTCGCCAGCTTGTCCCTCATTGGACCACTCTTGGTTCGTAACCCCCGCTGCTGACCGGGCGCACCCCACACGCCTTGTCATTTTAGAGATGCTCTGACTCAGTCGTCTGGCCATAAGAAATTGGCCCTTGTTAAAGTCGCTCAGGTCCTCAGTCCAGAACCTTTCTCTTGCATCCAACACGCTGACTACAAGAACTGAAAACCGTCTAATTTACCCAGTTCCCTTGTTTGGAGATCCACAGTATTTTCTGCACCTGCGGTCATAATGTTTTGGATCATCAGTGTAATTTTTTGCAATTTGTCTTTCAAAAAATGCATTAAATATTTAAAAATATTTGTTTCAGAAACAATGTCTGGAAATTCTGTTTACACGAGCAAAGTATCCCTATTTTAAACAGTCAAGAAATAATATGAAAGGTGGTTGGCTAATAACTGAAGATAAATTGTGACAGTCTGTCTTCTAGCTGATATACAGTCAGTTTAGAGCAATGCCCATTCATACAGTATAGATAAACCCATTTATCAGAACAGTAACAGAGTGTTTTCTGTTCTAAAAAAACTATATAGGCATATAACATTAATATAATTTCTTTCTTATTTGGCTACAAAATTGAAGCATTAGCTTTTTTAGGTAATTTTTGTTGTATATCCCATTGATAAATTATTCAATGCTTTATGCAGAACCTGCCGTAACTCATCTGTTGATTTTTTATGTTCTTTGTCCGGTTCAAGTGATCCTATACAGCTTAAATGTGCTTGGTGCTGGGACTCCACAGTGGGCAAACCAATACTCTAAGTTCTTTCTATCTCAGAACATACCCAGCTCCAGTGAAGTCCACATCATCCTTGCAGTGTCAGCCTCGGAAAAACAAATCTTTTTTTAATAAGTCGAAGATGTCCATTCTGTGTGAGACTTCTTCAAATGGCCGAAACGTATGCTTTGATGCGAAATGAGTACTGCTGATCAAAGACCTCATTGGATTTCCCAGTTGGTTTGTTTGGTACTTGCCCGCGTGGTTGAAACAGAAAGGTCTGTTTTAGTAACGCATGCATAATTTATACGCTGTATGAAAGACTCTGGATGACTAAATTACCATGGGAAACATTTGGGCCGCGGACAGATCATGTCCCTGGTCCAAATGGCTTGTTCCCCCGAAGCATGCAAGTGACAATTGCCAAAAATTAAGGTAATAGAATGAAAATGTGACGGGCAAAAAATGGCAGTCGGGAAAATTTGCTTTTTTCATATGTGTATCTGAAACTGAATGTGGGCTTTTCTCAATGGCCTGTACCAAGGATTTGAAAGTAATGTGCCAGCAGTTATCAAGGTACCATGATTTTGTTGGCATTTGGGGAAGAGCTTTTATTCCCGGTTTTGTTGTGGAATTGACTTATGCTCGCTGTACCAGCTTTTGCCCATTTGGCGAATGACCAATACGCAACATACTGTATATAAATGACGGACAGTAATCTACTGAAGCAAATAGGAACTCAGTCAACAGTCTCTGACTGTATCCTTGTTCTACTACCTTAGCCTTTGTCCCTATGGTCACAGGAGTCAAAGTCCTGATGGAACTATGTTTCTGGTCAAACGTAATGCACTGTCTACGGAATTCAATTCTATTTGTGAAACAGCCAGGGTCTTAACCATTCCTGGTAGATGCTTAGACAAATCTCCCTGGCTTCTTACCAAAGACATAAGAAAATCCTATGATTTTTAAAATTCTCATCGAAACTCATCTAAACTGAAATGTTTCACGGGGGAAAAGATTAATTTGCACTTCATTCTTACTCAGAGAAGATGTTGAAACTCAACGGGCAGTTTTTAGTTTTTCATTTGGGTTTAATTGAAATGGAAAATATTATGATTATGTCTAAAATGACTAAGACTCCTCATTCCCTGAGGTGAATAACAAAATGAAAGAGAATGTTTAAGTCATGTTTGGTTTTAATTGTACGTCTCTAAGCATCGGTGAATAAAGAATAAAATATCTGTCACAAAATCAATAATGAAAGAAAAATCTGAGACAAGAAAGTCTCTTTCATGATACTTTACATGAAAGGGATTCTCTTGTGAAAAGCATAGGACATGTTCAATTTAGAGCACAGAACGTCATCCAGTTTGAATAGAAAACTCAAAGCAACTGATTTTTCTCACAAGAACTTGTAATCTGTAGAGTTGGGTTGTACTGACAGAGAAAATATAATACTGAATATGAACAAAATGTGATCAAAAATAATTATTTCTTATGCTTGTAAGTATTTTCCCTAATACACAATTATCCTCAAAGTGCATTAAAGGTTAAATTGTTTAATACAATCTATAATGATACAAGATTTGTTCTAATATCAGGATAACTATTTACAAAGAACTCGTGGCCTTGCAAAAACTAAAACATTGTTCAACTTCAGGCGCCCTGTATGTCTTCATAGCATGTTATTTTAAAGGGGAACAATCAGGTGGTTTTCAACACACACACACGCACACGCACACACACACACAGAGAGAGAGAGAGAAAGAAACATTATTGGAGAATAAAAATTACGAGTCTGAGCTCGTTGTCCGTGGCAGCAATTTTCTTTATTGATCGATTCCAACATCAATTTGACATTTTGTATTAAATATGTGCAGGTAGAATAATCAGTCCAAGTTTGACTATGAAGGAATGGGCTTTGAATACTACAACTTCGTTTCCCCCGGTCAACGGGAGAGGCACATAGTGGGATTGTGGATGCGAGCGCTGTAATTGATATGATATTCTACAAATGATCAGTCTAAATGATAGCCTATAGCTTCCCTGCCACCCTATTGAATGCCTGCCATTTTAGGTCAACGAAAATTGCACATCCCATCAAATCTCTGAACGTCGAATGTTTTGACGCAAGCCGCTGCGTTCACTGTGTTTCGCTCGCATTGTTTGGCGATGTGTTGTCATTTCATGCGGCTCGCAAGTTCAATGTTCTGCCGGGAATTTCTGAGAGTCGTGAGCTTTGCTCGTTGTGTCCCAACACGATATCACAGGTTTTCGTGAAATAGACACGATTTTTGTACCCAATATTTGTGACATGCACACGTAAAAGTGCAGTTTTTCGTGTCCTGGACACGATTAGTTTTTTGTGTACAGGACACGTAATATTTAGGACTCCATGGAAAATCGTCACACACACAAAAAAGCACAACAACGTTTTTGGTCAACAACACGTTAAACAAATAGGTAAATCGAAATGTTAGGTATTGGTTAAGGTTAAGGTTAGGGCAAGAGTCAGGCTTTCGTTTAATATTTATAGTAATAAAAACAGTTATATTCCAGAAAGTTAAGTCTGTCGTGTTTACAATTCAAGCAACGCCCACTTCCTGGTTGAAATGCACATTGAGTCAACCAATCACGACACTTGCTTTCAACAGCTCAAGAAAATCGTGTCCAGAACACGAAAAAACTACCTTTTACGTGTGGATGTCACAAATTTTGGGTACAAAAATCGTGTCTATTTCACGAAATCTCATGATACTGTGTGTCCGGGCCCAGTAAGTGCCCTGGGATTTTTGTGAATTGGTTTGTTCAAGACACATATAGTTGTCTAAGAGCCCGCGGTAGCATTCTGACGAGGAAGTGGCTTTGGGCTTTTCAGAAACAACAACAAGAAACATTCGTTATGAAAGTAACACAGAGGGAGCTAATAGACCCTCTGACCTTAAGATTTGCCCGAAGCGCTCAGAAAGCCAAACAGATAGTGGTAACCTTGAGTTCTGCTCTGACGTCGGCCCGCCTGCTATCTGGTTAACATTCTCAAAATCAGAGCTTTGACCAAAACCAAATGTATTTGCACACGCCCTATTCAATTATTTCCTTCTATCTAAAATCAGAGTGGAGCCTAAAAGGACTAGATGTCCATTAACAAACCGGGTTCTGTCTCTGCGGTCCACGTTGGCCCATTTCATCTTCAGTGGATAGCTATAAAGCAAACAAAAAATGAAGCAATTACGTGTTTTATGGGCCTGCCTGAATGGAGAAATTCTATCCCACAACAGAGACCACATCCTCCTCCGTCCTCCCCAAACAGCCGCCCTTCCTTTAATGGGCAGGGAAGAGAGACAACGGCCTTGTTAGTGCAAAGGCTGATCTAATAACATCTTACCCTGCCCTAATGGATTCTGCCCTCCACCCTCCCTGGTTTGTCTTCAGCTTGGTACCACAGGTAGAGCATCTTGGAGACCATTGTAGCACTGGTTGGCTGCTTCACTGGTTAGTTGGCTGTTGGGCTGGTTGGCTGTTGAGCTGTTTGGCTGTTTGTCTGTTTCACTGGTTGGCTGTTGGGCTGTTTGTCTGTTTCACTGGTTGGCTGTTGAGCTGTTTGGGTGCTTGTCTGTTTCACAGGTTGGCTGTTGAGCTGTTTGTCTGTTTCGCTGGTTGACTGTTTGTCTGTTTCACTGGTTGGCTGTTGGGCTGTTTGTCTGTTTCACTGGTTGGCTGTTTCACTGATTGGCTGTTGAGCTGTTTGGGTGCTTGTCTGTTTCACTGGTTGGCTGTTGAGCTGGTTGGCTGTTTCACTGGTTGGCCGTTAAGCTGTTTGTCTGTTTCACTGGTTGGCTGATGGGCTGGTTGGCTGTTTCACTAGTTGGCTGTTGGGCTGGTTGGCTGTTGGGCTTGCTGGCTGGCACTACATGATAGGCACTGTGAATTGGGACCTGTGATGGGACTCAATTAGGATAAAGTATTTGCAGGAAAAGTGTGCAGCCAGTGGCAAATGAGTTCAGCATATTGGCCGTATTAACTTGCAACCAGAACCAATAAACTCTCAGAACCATGAAGGATAAAGCTTGGCTACTGAAGGCAATGATTTGGTGTCACTCCTATAACACTCACACACATACATATTTGTATTTCTATCCTTGGTCCTGAGACATTAAATTGACCTAGAAATCCATGTTCTCTATTCACTAGGACGAAACCAT
This sequence comes from Dallia pectoralis, assembly GCA_029465975.1. Classification (NCBI taxonomy): domain Eukaryota; kingdom Metazoa; phylum Chordata; class Actinopteri; order Esociformes; family Umbridae; genus Dallia; species Dallia pectoralis. The sequence goes on along the minus strand of CM055745.1, from coordinate 5,116,281 downwards.
GGCCTTGCAGTAACCCAAAATCAAAACTAGTAAATTCTAAACCTAACCTTACCGTAATTCTAAATCTAAACAAGTAATGATAAACCCTAATTCTAAATCTAACCCTTACCGTAATTCTAAATCTAAACAAGTAATGATAAACCCTAATTCTAAATCTAACCCTTACCGTAATTCTAAATCTAAACTAATAATGAATAATCCTAATTCTAATCCTTCCCCTTAGCAAGAGCTAGTCAGTGAGAATTGTGGTTAAAAAAGTTATAATTTGTCATTGCCTATTCTAATAAAAACAAAACTCCCTCGCAGAAGCGAGTCATTTTTATTATTTTATCTGAATCAAAGTAAAATAATTTTTACATACCATGACATATCTTTATACAGACATATGATAGTTATAGTATTCAGGATAGGTGAGGGATTATGGGAGGTATTTTGAGCCTCAAGCCGAGTGTCGTAAGAGACGCTAGTCACTGGTCCTGTGATACTGCGTGTGTTTCCTGTGAGATGGCATCACCAGCAGCTGTGCCAGGCCAAGTATGCGGCGTCTCCTCTGAGAATATCAGGAGAGTGACTCGTCCCAAGGTGGTTCTCGTTTCCTGTCTAGTTTGCCTTTCGGAGTGCTCATCACTACACGCAATGTTTTTCCCCATCCCACCGAGACGTAGTATCAGACAGTCATAGAGGCACGCTGAGGCTTTTTTGGTCACTCTCGGCGATGCCCCGACCCAGCTTGAAGTGTTTGCAGTTGTCGTCAAGTGCTCGGCCAGAACGAGGCCAAATCAAGTCGTGTTTCTGTTGTGTTTGGCCGTAAATTCGTATTGTACCGGGGTTAATTGAATTACACTGCTGAAGGGCGGGTAGCTGGTTGCAATATAATAATGTTCTGGTTCAGAAATGCTTCTATACAGGGTGACCTTATATGCATGGGAAAATGCAGAGCTGCAAGGAATGTAAAATGAACGTAAAATGTCAATTGATCTTAACTAACTAGATAAGTGAGGTAAGCGCATTACGAATTAGGACTGCTAATTAAGCGTCACACTGACTATTTTATGTGTCATGAAACTACAGTTGGACACAATGTTCATGTTGTATATCTAAAAACCCATTTTCTTTTTATTCCCTAAGTCCGTTTACACACACAAGGATTTTTTTCTGACCACTAGAGCTGCAGCATTTAGAACGTTTTAAGATCCAAACAGTCCAAACAGAGTAAAACACACAACACAAACAGTCACGTTGGCATATGTACTGGCATATCTACTGCACTGAGTTAAACGCCAGCCAACTAATGCATAGAGGTTGCACTAGTGGGTATTGTATGGGGCATTGGTTACAAAACGTATAACACTATGGTCAACCACATCCAATTTTTTCAAGAGAGAGTTTGAGGCAGTTCGATATATGACAATGGATGAAACGCAACAGGCAATACAACACTCATTATTACCCTGAGAGACTCTAGCTCTAAGTCTCGACTTGGACTCTAGTTCAAAGACTTGAGACTCGACTTGGACTCGAGCTCAAAGACTTGAGACTTGACTTGGACTCGAGCTTAGAGTCATGTGAACATCTCTGCAATAAGATCCTGTTCAGGTAATACCAGGTTGATCGGGTTCTGGTTATCTTGCATTAGCAGAAGTGTTTTAGCGGTTTCAACAGTTTTCCAATTAGACAACCAGACTGAGGTGTCTTCGTTAGGAAGTCCAGAGTCCAGTTGCAAAGAGGATGAACATGTTGAACGCTGAGCTGAAGTCTATGAACAGCATCCTCACATTGGTGTTGGTTTTGTCCAGGTGGGTCAGACCAGAGTGGACAGTAGTGGAGATGGTGTCCTGTTAGGGCAATAGGGAAACTGTTGTGTGTCCAGAGTTGGACGGAGAGGGAAGCAGGGTGTATAAGGTGAGCCAATACGAGTCTTTCAAGCCCTTCGCAACAAGTCAAAGGTCATTTAGGCATAACGCAGTCGACTGCCTCAGCCCTGACACAATGGTTTGAACAGTAACAGGTTGAAAATGTCCATGAAGATCCCAGCTCGCTGCCCAGCACATGTTCTGAGCACACGCCCTGGCGTGCGTTGACCCTGCTAAGTGTGGGTGAGCTCCAGGTTAATGGCCGGGTCTTTGTTTTTTGTGTCGAAGCAGGCGTAAAAGGTGTTCAGCTCGTTGGTCATGGAGACATCAGTGACAACGGGGATTGGGTTGATGGCTTGAAGGCCCTGCAACATACGCTGACGGTGGAAGTTGTTGTGAAAATGTTCCTCGATCTTCAGTTTGTCGGTGTGTTTGGCCATCTTGATGCCCCTTTTCAGGTCGGCCCTGGATGAGCTGTAGGCCTCCTTACCACAGGATCTGAGAGCAGTATCACGTGCCTCCAGCAGCAGTCTGACCTTTTTTTTCATCCAAGGCTTCCGGTTGTGGAAGATCTTTATTTGTTTATGAGTGGTATGTGTCTCAATGTCAGTGTGGGATTCAACATATTTTGCCGGTTAGATCAGCAAGAACTTTGGGTTGGAATGCGGTTGAGTCTTGGTATTGGCACAGTTCAGCCCAAAAAAAACTGTACCGTAACTTAACATTTGGGAGTAAAAACAATGAGAGAATGACTTCCTCCTGTTGGGTCATTCTGCTGAATACAGCCCATATATATATATATATATATATAAATATACACAAACATATATCAGATATATATACAGATCCAATGAAATAAATTAGCATATCACATGCAAAGTGAGATATTTCAAGCCTTTATTTGATATCATCTCGATGATTATGTCTTACAACCTATGAAACCCCTATATATTAGTTGTTGCACCTGTATATACACACACATTTATGTGCACACATATATATTATATATATATATATATATGTAAATATATATATAAATACACGTATACAGACAATGACAAATCAACATGCTAAAAAGAATAGGTAAACACCAGGAACATTGGTGCCTGAGTAATAGAACAAACAAAGCAGCAATTCTAAGCAGCCTTTTCAAACAGGAGTACAAAGTCTGTTTTTTCCCCAGAGTTTCTTGCTTCCATTGACTTTTTGTCAGTTAATTTCTGACCTCATCTCTATGGAAAACAGGATTTGAATCATCTCAGACATTTTCTCATAAATCAGCTCAGTGACGTAACTCCCCAAAAGATAACGCAACTAAGATTTCACAAAACTCTGAATAGAATAAATTCAGTTATTATCTCTGCATTGTGGCAAGGAAACAGTGCAGGAGCCTGTCACATGCCTGTTCCACACTTATATTTACCACAAAATCAACGTTTCCTAAACACTGGGTTCTCGAATTCTTTGGTTTCATAATGTCCTTTAGAGTGCCAGTTTAAATGTCAAAAGAATGACAGTCCATTAGCTTCAATACGATGTGCAAATTCGTATAAACTTTAGAGAGTGTTAATGATGAATACTATGAATTGTTCAAGGCTGTGCATTTTTGAGGGAAGATAGAGAGTGTGCGGACATGGAGACAGTGGGTATTGAACCTGCGCGCCACAGCAGCCGTGAATCAGTGGAAGCAGCAGAGGCTGTGCCACCCCAGGCGAGAAACTATGTCCTTTTGTCTTGACTTCAGCAGCATTCAATGTGCACAGGGAACACAGTATTCGGAAGTATGTTGCTACACAGTTATTACAATTTTTATTCCAGATTTGCTTGAAGTTACAAGTACATTGCTATGAGAGCGTTAAGTGGGCTAAATTGAAATGTAATTGCAAACCCAAATAGCATTTTCATTTTGAAAGTAAGAAACGTGTGTTGGTCGACATAATTCAAATTTAAATGTACATTTAAAAGGGATAAACAGCGCCACACTTTGCAATTGTATTCTCAAGTTCAAAAGCAGTTTTAAGGACTAAATGAAAAACATGAAAATGCTATCTGGGATTGCATTTCCATGTTCTTCCTAACCTGTCAGTCATTCTCAGAAGGCGGGACCAAAACGAGTCAAACCATAAACGTTATTGTAATGTACAATGGCAACTACAGGGCTAGTGCAAGGAATGTTAAATTGCACCAATTAGAAGGACAACCATCACTGCAACACTCCAATATGGTGGAGTGGCCAGACAGATATAATTTCTCTTGAAAAGGCCCATGACAGCCCGTCTGGAGTTTGCCAAAAGACAACTAAAGGATTCTCAGACCAAGATTCTCTGGTCAGATGAAACAAATATTGAACTCTTTGGCCTAAAAGCCAAGCGTCATGTCTGAAGGAAACCAATACCGTCACAACTGTAAAGCATGATGGTGGCAGCATCATGCTGAGGGGATGTTTTTCAGCGGCAGGCACTGGGAGACTAGTCAAGATCGACAGAAAGATTAATTCAGCAATGGACAGAGTCATCCTTGGTGTAAACCTGCTCCAACAGGAAACGACCCTATGCACACAGCGAAGATAACAGTGTCCCTGGTCGTTGTGCCTCAATCAGAAGGGACCCTCAGACTTCGGGTCCCAGGTCAGTATGTCTCAATCAGATGGGACCCTCAGACTTCAGGTCCCAGGTCAGTATGTCTCAATCAGATGGGACCCTCAGACATTAGGTCCCAGGTCAGTATGTCTCAATCAGATGGGACCCTCAGACTTCAGGTCCCAGGTCAGTATGTCTCAATCAGATGGGACCCTCAGACTTCAGGTCCCAGGTCAGTATGTCTCAATCAGATGGGACTCTCAGACATTAGGTCCCAGGTCAGTATGTCTCAATCAGATGGGACTCTCAGACTTCAGGTCCCAGGTCAGTATGTCTCCCTAACAAACCACTTGAGTTGATATTCAGTGTTACAAAACCTTTACCTAGTTAGGCACCTGTAATCGGTGGCATGTTTTGTAATAGGCACAGCTAAATACTACAAAGTATTTTTACAGATTTTTTGCAAGACAAAAAAACTTGTGGCATAGAACTTTACCTTGATTGCTATAACAGCACATGAATGCGTAATAATTTACATGCGACTAGGAAATAACTTTCTGACGTTCAGGGAACGTCTTAACTACACAGTGTTGTTTGCGGGATAAGACAGCATTAAGGAAGATACATCTGGACTAATGGCCTTCCATTACCGCTAAATCATTTCTGGAATTGCACTTTAAAACCACAGTGCTGCCTAATTTGGCCAAATATCTCCAATACAGGCTTCCTATGTTTTACAACAATTGAAATTCTGCCTTCATGAAGCATTTTTTCAGCAGATTTGCTGTTTATTGTTTAGTTTGCAATGCATACATGGATTTTTTTCTGTTTCCTATCAATGCTAAGTGCCATTAACCAAGAGATTGGTCAGCATGTTACTTATTATCCTGAGATTCGTAACATCAGGCCCTGACAGAACCTTTTTCTGTGCAGTTAGTGCAAACCTGAGACACCTCAGATGAGACTTGATACGTGGCAAATTCAGCAACCAAGCAGTCAAAGACTTAACTTCTGAGCAGAAAAGCCTATTAGCAGAATCTGCTTTTCCTTGTTTGTGTCAGAACTCAACACTTTTGATTTCCATAGGCCATTATGACACTGAACAGAGATACACTTCTCAAGTGCCTCTTCTGGAAGCTGCAGGTTCGACTGTCTGTAAGTTGCCGTTGCTGATTAATATGGCTGAACGCTGAATGGGAGCTTTTCTCACACACATAATAAATCAGGAGGAATCCGCAGCCAGGCTGAGAGGAGGGGAGTAAAGAATGGGAACCACCTGCACATCTAATAACTTACCAATGTTTGAACGTATCGAATGGGGCTGTGGGTGACACCTTGCCAATCTTCTACCACACAACCCACATTCATTTGCTGTTCAAGGGACAGATAGAGATTGTAGGGCGAAGGGTGAAAAATAAACCAGTAGAGGAGGGCGGCTCCAAAGGGTGACAGGTCCATTTATATGGTCGTGTCGAGAAAAGATTGAGAGTACAAAGCCATGAAAGGTGTGATTGTTCAACACGGTGCAAGACGTTTAAATGTCCGGTATGTCCAATGACTTACTTCAAGTAAAACAAATCCAACACAGTTGAGTGTTAAAAAAAACCTAACGCAAAAGCTCGGCAGCTTTTCAGGACAAACGTACATTTCAATTGGCTCTTCATTGGCAAGTCAGGTGGGCAGTGGGTAGCGTATCATAAGGCCAGATGGTCAACGGAGAAACAGAGGAGTATTATAATGAGAGTACCTGAAGTCAACGGGACACCGTTTACAGGAAGAGATTGGGAAGCAGAGAGACCCTGTGGCCAGAACCAATTGGACAAGACCATCTGGGCAGGAAATAGACCCAGAGCCATCAAATAAACATTAACGTAAACACTAACTATCTAACCTGAGACAAGGCAGGTGTCACGAACTGTCCAAGGTGATGTGCAGAAAGCCATATCCCGATAATCCGTATAAACAATGGTTTAGTAATGTTATCTTCATTTGAATTTACGTTACTGTCTTGTTTTAATTTGTCTGTTTTTCCGAGCAGATCGATCAAACGGGTGTTTGTGTAGGCTGTTCATTAAATAATAAATAATAAATAAATCCCAACTATTGCATAAAGAGCGGCGTACGTCCTCTTCTGTGCGTAGCCACGTTAATAAATGAGGCCCCAGGTCAGTGATACAGGCAGGGGCCGGTGCCACCAGGGGGCGGTTTGGAGCTCGACCCCCTTAGTTGTGTTTTCTGTTTAAGTTTTAAATGCTCAATAGAAAAACATCACATTTTAATTAGCCCCCTCGTCATTTTTAATAGCACCCTCAGTCACTTCGTCCTGGTGACAGACCTGGATACAGTTGACATACACATTGAGTATGCCTCAAAACATGGCCGGTGTGCACCCACTCAGGGACAACAAGAGAATATTCTGGTTTCCAGTGGAAGAGTGTCCCCGGGCAGAGGCGAGAGCCGTCCAGTCAGACATAGCGGATGCCAGAGCCTTGTCGTTCACCTTTAAACTCCCGGGGAAGGCCGACTAAATTGTAAAACCAATTGGAAAAAAAATAAGTTCGAGACAGTGTCTCACGTAGACGGGTGAAATATAAAATGTGGATCTATTGCCATAGCTGTGGTCCAGGTGGTCCAGTGGTCTAGACTTCATTAGCATTGGCTCTTTCTGCATGGAGCCTACTCTATCTTCTCCAAAAGCTTAAAAATGACGGATTTTTTTTATATGAGAAGGAACACCTAATTCTGACCGTTTGCGTGCACGATATAAAACGGGTGTCCTAGCGCTGCAGCTAGTGGTCAGATAAAAAACACTGCAAGCATGCTATGGCACGGTCATCTCTGAGAGACGCGTAACAATCTGACCGGCGAAGTCATAAAGATGCATCCATTTACAAAACGGGCAACATTGTCCTGCAGATTGATTGAGTGTCCCACGGCAGGAAGAAAACACAGCCATTAGGCCTCTTTAAGAGTAAAAGGCTTATTCATTAGTTATAAATAATGGACTATGAAAGCAGAGGGTGTGGAAGGGACGGCATCCATTGTTGGGACACTCTGTTTACTTAATTAATAGCTCCAGCTAAGAGCCATTAATGTGCACTGTAATGGGCGATATGATTTTCTCTCGGCCTCCACAGATAACTCACTAAACAGAGAGCCTTCATTTAGGAGTTTACACAGAGCTTGTTATGATCCAATAGCACTAACGCTCGATAAATGGCACTGTCTGTGATTGGTCCCGTGGGTGGGGTAAAATCGAAAATCTACTCAACCGGTGGTGAAGATGGCAATCACACAAACTGAAATACGATCGTGCTTTTTCCGGCTAAGAGTGCCGAAATATAATGTTGACTAGGAATCTAATGCTGTTTTGCCGAAATTATATTATATTAAAACATTCACTCTAAAAACATTCATAAGTCAGTCGTCGATGATAACCTTCGTGGAACCTATAGGAGAAACATTTCCAGAAACGTAGAATATGATGAACATGTCGTTATCTATTCTTTGAAAATTGTAGCACTGCATACTTTTGCACGGCCAAGGGAATGCGAGCAGCACGTAGGGTTCTTTAAATAGTTTGATGCATTGAATCTGTAAAGCACTCAGCCATTCCTCTTCGTCCCTTCAATTGCCACTTGACTAGGATCTGAAGGGCCGTGGCCAGCAGCTCTAGGACCTGCAGTAAAGGGACATATCAGAAGAGGGTGCATTATTGTCTCATTAGCTACTAGCTATTAGTGACCACGTAATCCAGCGCGCTCCCTGTTTCTCTCTCCGATTGCGGGCAAGTTTTCCCGGCCGAGCTGACGAGGTTTTTAGCTAAAACGTTCTGGTACTTGGTAGGCTGTTGTTTATAATGTGGAGTTCATTAGGACAAGGGAACGCATAGAGGACGCATAACATCAATGATCTAACACTATAATTTATCGTAGGTAGGACAAACTGACGGAGGGATATGTATGCATAACAACAGATCTGTGAGATATGTATGCATGACAACAGATCTGTGAGATATGTATGCATGACAACAGATCTGTGGGATATGTATGCATGACAACAGATCTGTGAGATATGTATGCATGACAACAAATCTGTGGGATATGTATGCATGACAACAGATCTGTGGGATATGTATGCATGACAACAGATCTGTGAGATATGTATGCATAACAACAGATCTGTGAGATATGTATGCATAACAACAGATCTGTGAGATATGTATGCATAACAACAGATCTGTGAGATATGTATGCATGACAACCGATCTGTGAGATATGTATGCATAACAACAGATCTGTGAGATATGTATGCATGACAACAGATCTGTGAGATATGTATGCATGACAACCGATCTGTGAGATATGTATGCATGACAACAGATCTGTGAGATATGTATGCATGACAACCGATCTGTGAGATATGTATGCATAACAACAGATCTGTGAGATATGTATGCATAACAACAGATCTGTGAGATATGTATGCATGACAACAGATCTGTGGGACACGTATGCATAACAACAGATCTGTGAGATATGTATGCCTGACAACCGATCTGTGAGATATGTATGCATAACAACAGATCTGTGGGATATGTATGCATGACAACAGATCTGTGGGACACGTATGCATAACAACAGATCTGTGAGATATGTATGCATAACAACAGATCTGTGAGATATGTATGCATGACAACCGATCTGTGAGATATGTATGCATGACAACAGATCTGTGAGATATGTATGCATGACAACCGATCTGTGAGATATGTATGCATGACAACAGATCTGTGAGATATGTATGCATAACAACCGATCTGTGAGATATGTATGCATGACAACAGATCTGTGGGATATGTATGCATGACAACAGATCTGTGAGATATGTATGCATAACAACAGATCTGTGGGATATGTATGCATGACAACAGATCTGTGAGATATGTATGCATGACAACAGATCTGTGAGATATGTATGCATAACAACCGATCTGTGAGATATTTATGCATGACAACAGATCTGTGGGATATGTATGCATGACAACAGATCTGTGAGATATGTATGCATAACAACAGATCTGTGAGATATGTATGCATGACAACAGATCTGTGGGATATGTATGCATGACAACAGATCTGTGGGATATGTATGCATGACAACAGATCTGTGAGATATGTATGCATAACAACAGATCTGTGAGATATGTATGCATGACAACAGATCTGTGGGATATGTATGCATAACAACAGATCTGTGAGATATGTATGCATAACAACCGATCTGTGAGATATGTATGCATGACAACCGATCTGTGAGATATGTATGCATAACAACCGATCTGTGGGACACGTATGCATGACAACAGATCTGTGAGATATGTATGCATAACAACCGATCTGTGAGATATGTATACATAACAACAGATCTGTGGGACACGTATGCATAACAACAGATCTGTGAGATATGTATGCATAACAACCGATCTGTGAGATATGTATGCATGACAACCGATCTGTGAGATATGTATGCATGACAACCGATCTGTGAGATATGTATGCATGACAACAGATCTGTGAGATACGTATGCATAACAACAGATCTGTGGGACACGTATGCATGACAACAGATCTGCGGTGCCTACCGGATGCAGGCAAAACAACGACACACACACGCACCCGGTACACCTATCTGATGAGGATCAGGTGGTGTGAAACAGACCGTCGGCGACCCCAGATATAAGTGGTGGAAGAGCAGCGGAGCTCTAATTCAGGCCTGACTGAGAGAGAGAGAAGGAGAGAGAGAGAGAGAGAGAGAGAGAGACAGGAGGAGGCTGTGAACACAACACCTGTCCTCCGGTTCAGTGTGCTGCCCTCAGCCAGTTCGGGGTCGCCTCTCCCATACATGTCCATTGATGTAACGTTCTGGATCATTACGGCGGCTTTCTCATAGGCAGGGTGCTCAGGAATCCCCTGCTGGTCACAGTCAGCACGGCATGCAGGCCTGCCTGGGACCTGTGTCGTTTCTATTTCTACCGTTCTCTCGTATCTCCACAGCTCTCTCTCTCTCTCTGTCTACCACCCTTACGCTGCACGGAGCTTCTCCCGTAGGGCCGAGTAGAAAGGCACAAACAAGCAGCTTCTGAAAATCGATAACATAGTTCCAACTCCAGCAGAAATCAAAGGCCTCGTCTCCTGCAGCAAATATCTCATTGAACAATCTCTCCAATATGTTTTTGCCAGTTCTGCTTATTTCGCTTACTATTGCCTAGTCCACTGCAGCTTTCGAAAAAAACGATTCAGTATGGATTCCTGAGTCAAAATAGTGTTTAAACTGCTCATAGCTTCGTTCAGAAATTATATTTTTAAAGAACATGTTACTAGCAGTCAATCAGACCACTACATATGTTGGTGCCAATGTCACATCAGGTAGTAATGGACTTTCTGCCCATTTTAAGCAACTTAGTCCACAAGTGTGGGCACTAAGCAAACGTGTTATGTTATAGCACTCCATCGGTAAAATATTTACTTAATAGAATTACCTATACATCCTGTCACATTAATTCCTCGTCCAGAGAAGCCATAGCAATCTGCTAATGCTTTTGACAACTGGAAACTGAAACGTCAGCACCTTTGACCTAATCAACCCATTAGAGCGGTGATCTATTGTTTTCAAGATGACTTCATGGGCAATTTAAAAGGCATGATGTAGTTTTCCTGGGTGCCAGTGGTTACCAATGCTCATCGGGTTAGCGATGTCTTGTGCATTATGTGGTCGTTTTATGTCCCTCTTCCGACTCTGAGGAGCACAGAGCGGTCGTATGAGGTTGCCTCGGAATGCGCTAAAGACTTCTGTTGTCTGGCTGGTGATGTGCCCGAGTTGGGTTCCTTCTAAACGTCCACATTTCCCTCCCTTAAAAACAATTAGGGAATATTTATGCTGTACAGATGTAAAACCAGGGTGGTTTGTAATGGCCTCTGTCAGCCCCCCCCAAGCCTCCTGAGTGTCTAAGGGATTACTTCTGGACCACTGAGATGACTTGTGCTAGCCCACACATTAGGCTCATGTAGCTACGCAATAGACACACGAGCAACAACACGGCAACAACACGAGCAACAACACGAGCAAACAACACGAACGACAACACAAACAACAACACGAACAACAACACGAAAAACAACACAAGCAACAACACAAGCAACAACACGAACAAACAACACGAACAACAACACGAACAAACAACACGAGCAACAACACAAACAAACAACACGAACAAACAACACGAACAACAACACGAACAAACAACACGAGCAACAACACAAACAAACAACACGAACAAACAACACGAACAACAACACGAACAAACAACACGAGCAACAACACGAACAACAACCCAAGCAACAAGACAAGCAACAACACGAACAACAACACGAGCAACAACACAAGCCAACAACACGAACAACAACACGAACAACAACACAAACAACAACACTTCAGGAAAACCGGTCACCCACATTATTTATGATGCTGAACAGAATCAACAATGGATAAGTGATGCAGTGTTGTGTTGTTAAACTGTGTAGTGGAGCCAGTAGTTATCAAAGTAGTGCTGTGATAAGTCTCTGTATTTTTTGTGTATCAAGTAATTCAATTGGTTATTAAATTGTACACTCAATCGTCCATTCTGTATAAAAAAACAAAGGATTAAAAATTTAAAAAAGTATATTATTTACATCATTATTTAAATGAATAGATAATTTTAAGAGGCAAATTATTGTGAAATAATTTTATAATGCTAGTTTTCAAAATGTTAGTATGATATTTTATAACAGTACATTGTATTTCCAATTGTATTTCCAATTTCCATTGTTCAACAAAAGATAATATTATGATTTATGTCATGTCATAATGTTGTTTTTAAAAATGTCATGACCAAATTAATAATTGACAGCCTATTTCATTTTATCATGTTGTTTTTTTGATAAGAACAGACATGTCAATCAATCCAAGTGGGTTGACATTAGGCTCTGATTGGTCGGACTTTCATCATTGCTACAACGGAGACAACTCGTGCTAGCAAAACATGTACAACGTGGTATGTCATTCCTATTAGGACATCCGCAAATCACTCACATGCCCGTGTTGTGGCCAGCGCCTCTTCAAATTCAGCATTTCTATGTCCGCGAGTGCTTTAGATGTGTATGCGATTGGCATCAGCTGTTTGTCTTCCTGTCTCTGAAGGAGCACAGTATCAAGGCCAGATGATAGAGTGTCTGCTAAAACAATTGTCTCCTCTGTGGTGTTGTGAGGGCAATGCCCGGGGTGCTGAACTCCTTCTAGATGTTGTCCAATGCTCTTTGCTGAGCCGTCCCCCACGTCCAAATATTGTGCCTTCTCTGCGGGGTGGAAAGGGAAGATTCCTAGGCTCACTAATGTGGGCCATCGCTTTCACCTATCCAGGGTCAACTCTGATTCTTGACGCAACAAAAACTTCACATTGTCTTTCGAGAATTCAGAATGTTCAGTCAATGTGATGCCGACATCTTGTGATCTTGTCAGCGTCGCTAACGGCCGCGAATCATTGAGTGTCTACGTAAACACGGTATCATCCATTTGGCACGGAACTGTGTCCAGGCCCTACTCTGGTGGGGACGACATTCAGTAAGGGGATCGGTTGTTATGGTACCTCCCAAACTGGCCTTATGAAGGTAGCAAGCAGTGCTGATTTCTTGGACACTTTGGAGGACACTTTGGCCCCCTGTAGTTTTCCCAAAGTGGCCTTAAATAGAGGATCATGCACCCCTTCTTTTTTACTGAGCTGTTTAGGTTGGTCATGTCAACACATACGAACACTGTCTCATTAACCTTGGACCCAAGCACATGCCTGCGCAGCAGCCAGTGAATTGATCAACCGTGGAAATCACTATCCACTGCTGATCCATCCGAAAAAGTTGTTCTGTAACTCTGGGCTTGACAGAAAGTGAGATATGTTGCAGCGTTGATAATGAGAACGGTTTAGCGTCAGGCTTAAATACAATCTCATACACTGTCTGTTCGGTTTTTCTAGGTCATCAAATACCATAAAAAACGGTTGTTTCACCCACTCTTTAGTGTTATGCTGTCAACTCTAGCAACTAGACCGAGCGCTTGGATATCTGGGCGAACCGGTAATGCTGAATTCAGCCCTTGCACTACATACAGTTGAGCAGAGATTTTATGTTAACAAACTATACTTTTGGCAAATCTGGACTGTGCTGTTAAGCAGTTTTGAAAATTCCTGAAAAAATTTGGACTTTAGAAGCTTCTGGAAAGGTAATTTACATAATTTGAATCAATTGGAGATGTAGCTATGAATGTTTTTCAAGACCTACCTTCAAACCAGTTCCTTCTTGCTTGACATAATGTGAAAATCTAAAGCAAACTGACAAGATGGAAAAAGACCTCCACATGTCTGGTTCATCCTTGGGAGCAATTTCCAAACACATGAAAGTACCTCCATCATCTGTACAATGATGTCAGTATAAACACCACAGGACCACACAGCCTTCATACCGCTCAGGAAGGAGACACGTTTTGTCTCCTTGAGATAAACATGATTTGGTGCGAAAATTGCAAATGAATCCCAGAACAACAGCCATGGACTTTGCAAAGATGTGTAAGGAAAAAAGTAAAACAGTATCCATTTACACAGTAAACCGGTCCAATATCAACATAACCTGAATGGCTGCTCAGCAATTGAGAAGCCACTGCTAACAAAAACTGCCATAAGAGAGCAAGACCATCATTACATCATAATGACCATCATTACATTTGTAGGAAAAGGGGAAGGCTTACAAGCCAAAGAACACCATATCAACCATGAAGCATGTGGTGGCAGCATCATGTTGTGGGGGTACTTTGCTGGAGGAGGGACTGATGGCCTTCATGGGGAAGTGAAACTGTGATATTTTAATGCAACATCTACATACATTAGTCAAAAAGTTAAAGCGTTGTGGCAAAATGGGTCTTCCAAATCAACAATGACCACAAGCATACTTCCAAAGTTATAGCAAAATGGCAACAAGGACAACAAAGTCTAGGAATGGCAGGCCATCACAAAACAGGGACCTCAATTCACTATAAAGTTGGTTAGCAGACCTGAAAAGGCAGATGTGAGCAAGGAGGACTGTAAACCTGACAAATTCTGTCAAGAGTAATGGGCAAAATTTCACCCAACTTAGTCTGGGAGGCTTGTGAAAGTTTACCTAAAATGTTTACCCAGGTTAAAAAAGAAAATTAAACGCAATGTGTATGTAAACGTTTGGACCACTGGATATTTGATTAAAGAAACAAAAGCTGAAATAACGTCAGGGCTGGTGCAAAAGGAGTGGAGAGCCATGTGCAGGAGTCGTTACAAGGGGTTTACATTTTCCCAAGGAATGTCAAACATAAAACACTGAAATCAGCCCTAGCTGATGCGTATATGATGCGTAATTGTTATTGTACTGGTAAATGTAATCTTCACTCACAGAGCACTAACATATAAGAATAGCAGACAAAGACATAGCCCAACAGAGGGAAAATATTTACACCTCGTAATTAGGGAATAGACACCAGGTGTGTGCAATGATGAAAGAAGACAATTGGAGTGATGGTAGGAGGAGCCGAGTGGGTAGAAGGCCAATGATGACGAACACTGAGGCCTGCATGCTGATGGAGAGAGTGCAGCTTCGGGAGGAGTTATGACAAATAAATAATTCTCTATAAAAATCTAATTCTCTTATTTTTAGAACTTTATATTCTTAAAATAAAGTGGTGGTCCTAACTGCCCTAACAATGAAATATTTACTAGGGTAAAACATCAGAAATTGTGAAAACTGAGTTTAAAGTATTTGGCAACGGTGTATCTGTGTCAGTGCATTTGCAGCTATTCCTTCATCTCCTTGTCTTGCAAGCACACAGCTAGCCTGTCTCTTATTATCTCATCTGTTGTTCTTTATAAACACTATGCTCAGACAGAAAATACGACACATAAATAATGCTAGCTGCCGATTCTTCCACTTCTTGCTGTCTATGTCAATCTGGCAGTACTCACTAGCTACCTTTGTTAAACGAACTGATGTACTCACGTAATCTGCCACCACATATAGAAGAAGACAATGTTTCTGTGCGGTTTTGGTGATACGAAGTTGGAAATGTCCTTGCTCTTTGAAAGTGGCAATGATGTCAAGGTGAGTAATAAATAAGCCGCGGATACATGTTAAGTATTGTCCATAGTTAATGCTGTGAAATGTTGGTAATATATTTTAAATAGCAAAACCTGTAATTACTTGGATTGCTCAATAAGGTTAAGCGTTATGGTATTTTGCGTTGTAGCGGGCTAATTTGTTCAACGTTTTCCTGCGTTTCTTTTCCGATTTCATTCATAAATGTAAACTGTCATTGCTAACTAGACAACAAATTGTCCATATTGGTTCGTTTGTCAGACTATAGAAAAGCTGTTTGGCCATAAATGTGTGTTTCATTTTTCAAGTGACCAACTGTCACTTTCACTAGCCAAGATTGTATGCAGTAACGTTTTGCTATGCTAACAACATCGTCATTTTATCACGATAATAATAACATGTCTTGAGATTTGTGTGCCTTGTGATTACGTTGTTATGATCCCATAAAAGACCTGTTTCACTCTCGCCAAAAACGAGGCAGTGTTTAGTTTAATGCCAACTTAGATGTTCCATCTTGTTTCTAACGAAGTCAGTTATATAGAAACAACTTTAAATGCATGCTGAAGCTAGCTAACTATCAGTTTTGTCTCAGAAATTTTAGATATATTGTGTATTGGCAAATTTTTTATGCGCTTGCCAAAAAAGATGAGTAAGACAATAGTATATAATAATAGTTATTATTACAGTTACTTGAACGTGTAGACAAATTAAAAAAGAGGATGTGCTTTTAAAAACAGGGCTAACTTTCAAATTTGATGTCTTTATAGTTTTTTTGTGTTACGCCTGTGTTTGTTCAAAATGTGTGAGAAAATGTGATTTATTCAGTAATCGCCAGCTGCATTTTTTTTATTCTATTGGGGTCTACAGCCGTCCCATTATTCGCACGCATGTTCATACCCCTCGGACGAACATCGAAAAAACTGTCTAATTCTCAGTTATTTCCAAAACGTACACCATGGTCGGAATATTTTCATCGGTGCCATAATGAATACGATTAATTGAGTTGTGAGGAACTCCTACCAGTGAGGCAGTAAGTGCAAATGCGTTTCTCCTTCATCAGTCCTCCTCCTAATTAACATGACCGCCTCAAAATGAGCTCCTGTCAGCAAGAGGTTAACAGCCCGGCCTGGCGGCCTTTAGCACACCCTCACACAGCCAATTAATCATATTCACCTATTCTCAGGAAGATTGATAAGGAAGCGGGACCGTCACGGAGGGAATAGATATTGATTAGTGGCCCTGCACCCTGTGTGGAGCTCGTGTCTGTGAGCCGGCAACCATATGCGTATCCCAAATGTCCGCCTACAACCTAGATCGTGTCTGACTTTTGGCACGGTCAAAGTAGTTCGCCATGTAGGCAGTAGGGTGGCATTTGGGCGGAAAACAGCGGCGTGAAAGGCAGTCAGCAGCTCCTAAATCTTCTCAGACCTTCATCCACTGTTCCATGTTGAGGCGTGATGTTTATGTATAGCACAATGATGGAGCTGTGCTCAAGGTGTCTCCTGGCAGGACATATATAGCCTGTGTCTGAACTGGCACCGCATAGCTTGTTTAGTCTTTCCCTTCGACCACACAGTCCAACAGTCTAATGTATTTCTAACATATAGATATATATCAGCCATAACAATACCACTAACATTGTGTAGGTCCCCATTTTGTCGCCAAAACAGCCCTGATCCAAAAGGAGTGTTATGGAGCCGTCGTGGATCGCACTTCCATCAGGGAACTGCATTGAGTGGGATTGTTGTCTTCCTACAGTGTCTTCCCACTGAGCCACTGCCGCCCATGTAAACAAAGCACACATACACAGCCTGATGGAAAGATGACCGGACTCATTTGACCAGGCTACCTTCTGCCACTGCCTGAAGGTCCATTTCCTTGCTCGCCTGTCCATTGTGGAGCGCTTTCTACCGTGTACAGGGCTTATCGAGTGTTGAAGTTGGAGTCACCTTATACATCTTTGCATTTTCCTTACACCACTAACTTAACATATTTGAAGGTAAAGTTGAAGTCAGACTACACACACTTTAGACAAATGCATTTAAACTGTGTTTTTCCCCCAACCATTTCTGTCTTAATCCTATGAAATATTCCCTCCTAAACCCGCTATAATCGCCACGTGTATATGCCCTGGGTAGAGCTACGCTAGTTCGCACTGCTGAATTGTTGAGACCAACAGACACAATTGGCTGCAGTTACTGTCAAAGACAGAGACAGACTGCGACGCATCATCGGCTCTGCGGAGCGGACCATTGGTTGTAACCTGCCGTCCATCAACAATCTGAGATTGCGGCAGACCCCTCCCATCCAGGTAACGGACTATTCAGAACTCTCCCCTCTGGCAGACGGCTACGGTCTATCAAGACCAAAACATCCGGACACAAGTACAGCTTCTTCCCCACGGCGGTGAGTCTAAGGAATATGCCTCTAGCACTAGACTTCCATTAGCCGCCCTCCCCACATTACCCACCCACTGGACATTGCTCTTCTTTTGCACAACTGCATATATAACTAGATATGGCTCTTTCGCACTATTTGATACTTGAACCTGGTCTTTCTTTTTCTGCAATCTGCTCACACATCTAGACATTGCTCTCTTGCACTATTCAGATACATATTGTACAGTCTATATTTACCCAGTACATACGGCAAATAGGCAGGGTCTTGCACTGTTTTGTGTACCTCTTAAAATGTGTGTTCTAAATGCTGCAGCTAAAAAAACTAAAAATAACAGTGTGTGTGTGTGTGTGTGTAAACAGACTTGACGAATAAACCTGATTCCGAATGGCAGTAACTTCGACAAAACCAAAAAAATCTCAAGGTTAAAGTCACAGCATCAAGGACATCATAGTAATATAGAATTTTGATTGTGGGAGGAAAAAACGTTTTTTGTAGATTTTTAATAAAACATGAATATTATAATTTTTCTCATGCATTTGCCTTATAATACTATTCCCTTTTCCTACTACACCAACATGCCTGTCATTTCGGAACAACCTCCTTGAATACTGAATACATTTTGCTCTCATACTCACCTTCAGGTGATTGAATTTAAGGAGTTTTATATATATATATATATATACATATATATATACGCTGGTTCAAGTGCAGAAGGGGCGCACAAAAGCATCTCCTCCGCATACACCTTAAGAAGAGAGTAGGTGGGAGATAAATTATTTAAGGTGAAATTCATATGGAGAGGTGAGGAGATGTCCCTGTAATGGGTTTAATAATGCAGACACTGGGTTCCATCCATCACGGCAGCAGTCTCCATGCGAAGATGCTCCTGCCTCCTGCTGTAGCCCTCCAGCTGCCTCCGTAACTGCCACTGTTTAACCCCGGCAACGACAGGGCACCTATCGGCACTGGGCTTTAATTACCGCCCAGGATTCTCCCCTCACGGCGACACACGGCACACACCGCCCCACACTGTTTATCTTACGGGAGCAATTCTTCTCTCTCTTTTCCATCAGCGGAGGTTGGCCTCACAGAGCTTTATTCCGGGCCTTTTTTCGACCCTTCCTCCACACTTGATTTCTTGTCCGTGTTCCCAGCCTCTGTCTGTTCTTGATTCATCTGACCCGTCCGCTGACCATAATTAACCTGAGCGAGTTTGCCTCAGGCAATAGGCTTCAGCTCACTCACTCACATCTCACACCTTTTTCTTGCTGCTCTGTCAGGAAAGCGAGAGATTGTGACATTCTGACGCTCGGTTTAATTTTCTCTTCAGATGCTCATTTTCAGATATACGTATTCTTTGAATTAGTTTATTTGGTAAAGCTGCAATTGCTGTTTCTTATGCTGTAATTATTCTTAATGAATTATACATTTATGACCAGTTATGTCAATGATTTACCGTTGCGACTGGCAGATTGGTAGTTTGAAATTCGTTTGGGCAATGTGAGAAAGGAACTACCGGTACCTGAAATCGAATGCCATCATCTAGTTTTCTTTTTAATTCTGACAGAGGCAACAATAATTTGGTTTTAGTAATCGTGGGGAGGCTGTAATAATGGTATGTTGTTGTTATTGAGTTTGTGTGTATTAAAGATACCTTTAATTGGAAGCAAATGTCAAAATGTCCTGTGACTTGACAGCAAAGACAGCATTGTGTTTGGAATATTAAATATGGCCATATGGAGCAGCAAGCATCTGTCTCCCTCTCTGGGGATGTCCTTACTTTGACCTTGGTGGCTGTTGTGTCAGTACCCGTGACGGTGTATTCTGTGTTCTGTGTCAAAGGGACCAGCATACTGGCAAGTATTCACAACGCTTCACTTTTCCCACATTTTGTTGTGTTACTGCCTTGTTGCAAAATAAACTAGTCATTTTTTCACTCGAAATTCTACACGCAATACCCCATATTGATAATGTGAAAAACCTTTGCAAATCTATTACAAATTCTAAAGATCACATGTACATACCTATTCACAGCCTTTGCCATGACAATCAAAATTTAGTCCAGGTGCATTTCTGTTTCCACTGATGATCCTTGTGATGTTTCTACAACTGTATATGCGCCTGTCTTAACACCTGTCTATTTAAGGTCCCACAGTTGACAGTGCATGTTAGAGCACAAACTAAGCCGTGATGTCCAAGGATTTGTCTGTAGACCTCTGAGACAGGATTGTATCCAGGCCCAGATCTGAGAAAGGGTACAGAAAAATGTCTGCAGCATTGTAGGTCCCAATGAGCTCTGTGGACTCCATCATCTGTAAATGGAAGAAGTTTGGAACCACCAGGACTTCCTAGTTGGCCGCCTGGCCATTTATTAGATAGAGGCACATAACAGCCCATCTGGAGTTTGCCAAAAGGCACCTGAAAGACATTCAGACGATGAGAAACAAGACTCTCTGGTGTGAGGAAACAAAGATTGAACTCTTTGGCCTGAATGCCGAGCGTCATGTCTGGAGGATACGAGGCACCGCTCATCACCTAGCCAATACGTTCCCGACAGTGGCGGCAGCATCATGCTGTGGGGATGCTTTTCAGGAGAGACCGGACTTTTCAGGAGAGAATTGAGAGACTAGTCAGGATTGAGGGAAAGACGAATGAAGGAATGGTAAGAGACAACCTTGATGAAAACCTGCTCCAGAGCGTTCGGGACCACAGACTAGGGCGAGGGTTCATCTTCCAACCGGACAACGACCCTAAGCACACAGCGAAGATAACTAAGGAGTTTGGAACAAGGCTGTAACATCACAAAATGTAGAAAAAGTGAAGCGCTGTGAATACTTCCCGGATGTACTGTATAGCGCGGTCAGCACCGTGATGGTGTATTCTGTGTCAGCCCCATGGTGGTGTATTCTGTGTCAGAGAGACCAGTGTATTGCAATCTCGGTACCGTGATGGTGGAGTTGGCAGCTCAGTGCATGCTTTGTATGTATAATGTCCTGGGTTCAACCCCCAGCCTTTCCCCAGGACGGGATGCAAATTAGATATTGTTCTCAATCAGCCTACCTGGTTAAATAAAAAATACCAAAAACTGTGTGTTCTGTGTTAGAGGGACTAGCGTATAGGGCTGTCAGTAAACGTGATGGTGTATTCTCTGTCAGTACCGTGATTGTGCATTCTGTGTCAAAGGGGCCAGCGTATAGCGTTGTCAGTACCGTGATGGTGTATTCTGTGTCAGAGGGCCAGCATATAGCGTTGTTAGTACCGTGATGGTGTATTCTGTGTCAAAGGGACCAGCATATAGCGTTGTTAGTACCGTGATGGTGTATTCTGTGTCAAAGGGACCAGCATATAGCGCTGTCAGAAGCGTGATGGTGTATTCTGTGTCAGAGGGACCAGCATATAGCGTTGTCAGAACCGTGATGGTGTATTCTGTGTCAGAGGGCCAGCATATAGTGTTGTTAGTACCGTGATGGTGTATTCTGTGTCAGAGGGACCAGCATATAGCGTTGTCAGAACCGTGATGGTGTATTCTGTGTCAGAGGGACCAGCATATAGCGTTGTCAGTACCGTGATGGTGTATTCTGTGTCAGAGGGACCAGCATATAGCGTTGTCAGTACCGTGATGGTGTATTCTGTGTCAGAGGGACCAGCATATAGCGTTGTCAGTACCGTGATGGTGTATTCTGTGTCAGAGGGACCAGCATATAGCGCTGTCAGTACCGTGATGGTGTATTCTGTGTCAGAGGGACCAGCATATAGCGCTGTCATTCTGATGTCATTCTGTGTCAGGGACCAGCATATAGCGCTGTCAGAACCGTGATGGTGTATTCTGTGTCAGAGGGACCAGCATATAGCGTTGTCAGAACCGTGATGGTGTATTCTGTGTCAGAGGGACCAGCATATAGTGTTGTCAGTACCGTGATGGTGTATTCTGTGTCAAAGGGACCAGCATATAGCGCTGTCAGAACCGTGATGGTGTATTCTGTGTCAGAGGGACCAGCATATAGCGTTGTCAGTACCGTGATGGTGTATTCTGTGTCAGAGGGACCAGCATTTAGCGTTGTCAGAACCGTGATGGTGTATTCTGTGTCAGAGGGACCAGCATATAGCATTGTCAGAACCGTGATGGTGTATTCTGTGTCAGAGGGACCATTGCAGAACCGTGATGGTGTATTCTGTGTCAGAGGGACCAGCATGATGGTGTATTCTGTGTCAGAGGGACCAGCATATAGCATTGTCAGTACCGTGATGGTGTATTCTGTGTCAGAGGGACCAGCATATAGCGCTGTCAGTACCGTGATGGTGTATTCTGTGTCAGAGGGACCAGCATATAGCGCTGTCAGTACCGTGATGGTGTATTCTGTGTCAAAGGGACCAGTGTATAAAGTCTCTGGTCTAATAGTTATGTAATCAGAGAGAACGGACAGGCTAATATGTAAAAATTATACATTTTGGCAGTGAGACTGAATATTCCTTAGCGGCTGAGTGAGGCCTGAGAGACAGACTGTAAATGATTATCAGATGAGGTGTTTGAGCAGTTTTTCTGGGCCCAGGAGTCTAATGATGCCAGCATGTATGTATTAATCATGCTCAGGTTTATAATTATAGATGTCCTGTATAAAAGAAACGCTGGGATTCTGCACACCTCCAGCCCACTGTGTCCCCGGCATAATTCCAGATATGCCCCCTCAGGTAGTGACATTGTGGTAAACCGTTCAACATCAGACATTTGGGTGCCTGTCAATATAGCCAACACATTGTTATCATGCTTAAAATTATTGACACCAAACATACAAATATTATTGCTACTGTGGTTTTCACATCAGTCCACCATTTTATTAGTTGTTTACGCATCAGTTCACTGCTTTACATATTACTTAAGTTGTTTAGTAGTACCATACTCCTTAATACCACAACATGTTAACAAGGCGTTGGCCTGCTCACAACATTCAAAAGCTGGATACAAAAGATATTATTTCAAAAATATATCAAAAAGTGGATTAAACAATCTGTCTCCTTCGGATCCCTATGTAATTCTTTTCTCACAATTTGCTAAAAAGAATGAATGGAACCCTAAACGGGTTCTATGAGAATGTCCCGTGGTGAAGTCACAATGTGACGAAGCAACACGATGCATTGTGGGATAGCCTGAGAATCCGTTTGTGTTGGTCGGGGGGACAAATGTGAAATAACAGGGATTAACCAGAAAGTGTTTAGATTAACACGTCTACATATTGACAGTCTTAAAACTGGTCCGGAAAAAGTGTCTGATCTCTAATGAGCCGGTGTTCATGGAATGGGGGAATGTGACGATAAAATCAACGTTGCGTGAAACATTTTTAATAAAGAGGCGAAAAAATACAACAGCTTCCAAAAAAAGTGTGAGTAATATAATTGTAATATAATTGCCTGGGCATGGTATTCTGAACTCTTGTCAGTTTTTTATGGTATTGTGTCACCTTATTGTTCTCCCAAAGGGATTCAATTCAGTACTGACGAAGGGCTGACAGCAAAATGAAAAGAGATTGGGATGACATGTTGGGACACGTTTGATGGATTTATAGAAATTGTGTTCCATGTCATATTATTTGTCAAATGGTTTCAAAAGCCCTGCACCACAAGATTATATTATTCTCACGTTTATGTTCACTTGTTCTTGTTGTTTTTTTAGTCTGTTCTACATATTTTCTGTGTCGTGCTTCTGTCCCATTTATACACACCAACCAATCACACTGCCTTTCACAGTAACGACATCCATTGGCAGGTAACGATGACAACATTTTGATTAAGCTGTTGGCCAAACAAAAGGTGTCCTTAGTCATAATTACCAAGTTGTTGTCAACTTGTCTATTGCCTCAAGTATAGAGAAGAGTGATCGGCCAAGCGAACAAAAGCCAATGAGACGATAACTTTGAATCGACCAGAGCAATGACAGATATTTTATAAGGTACGTTTGTAGACAGGGCAATGTCAAAAGGTAACAGCAGTGATATTCACAAACTATATTATTCAATTCAAAATGTTTTGGCTAGATATTCCAGCTCTGTATACCATGCGTGAATGTCTGTTTGGAAACGTTTATGGGACTGCTTTAAGCCACGTCACATTCTAGCTATGTTTATTAAAGGGAGAAAGGCTGTTACCGCGAGAAGCGCCGTTGATATTGACTTGAAATCAAATTAGCTCCGGGGGGTCACAGGAAGGGCGATGGAAACAGCAGGAAGTCTGGAGGTTGGTAGATGTTTGAATAGGCTCACATTATGCCACTCCAGCAACACCTTGTGGCATCTTGGGCTTCTATTAGCTCGATCCAGGTTTGAGTCCCGGGAGTGCATGCCTTCCGCTGCATAAGGATTCTGGTGTTCACTTCCTGGTTTAGCCAACATCGTGCTAAGAACTAGAATGTGCGATCAGTTAGTATCAAACCAGTTAAAAAATAGCAATGTTGCTTTATGGACAGAGATTCTAGCCCTGGGATATCTACTTGGTTTGGACCATTTTTACTAAATGGACAGGAACAGCTACGACTAATTCAGGCCCGGTAGTCCTGAGGTGGCATCCGCCCCGAATGGCCTTGGTATCACGGTTCCTAGTGGGTTAGGAGTGTATTGGTTAGTAGTCGGTCATAGCTGGTTTACATTGGTGTTTAATTAGAGTATCACGGTTCCTAGTGGGTTAGGAGTGTATTGGTTAGTAGTCGGTCATAGCTGGTTTACATTGGTGTTTAATTAGAGTATCTTGGTTCCTAGTGGGTTAGGAGGGTGTTGGTTAGTAGTTTCAGTCACAGCTGGTTTACATTGGTGTTTAATTAGAGTATCACGGTTCCTAGTGGGTTAGGAGTGTATTGGTTAGTAGTCGGTCATAGCTGGTTTACATTGGTGTTTAATTAGAGTATCACGGTTCCTAGTGGGTTAGGAGGGTGTTGGTTAGTAGTTTCAGTCACAGCTGGTTTACATTGGTGTTTAATTAGAGTATCACGGTTCCTAGTGGGTTAGGAGGGTGTTGGTTAGTAGTTTCAGTCACAGCTGGTTTACATTGGTGTTTAATTAGAGTATCACGGTTCCTAGTGGGTTAGGAGTGTATTGGTTAGTAGTCGGTCATAGCTGGTTTACATTGGTGTTTAATTAGAGTATCACGGTTCCTAGTGGGTTAGGAGTGTATTGGTTAGTAGTCGGTCATAGCTGGTTTACATTGGTGTTTAATTAGAGTATCTTGGTTCCTAGTGGGTTAGGAGGGTGTTGGTTAGTAGTTTCAGTCACAGCTGGTTTACATTGGTGTTTAATTAGAGTATCACGGTTCCTAGTGGGTTAGGAGGGTGTTGGTTAGTAGTTTCAGTCACAGCTGGTTTACATTGGGGTTTAACTAGAGTATCACGGCTGTGGGGTATTTGGTGAGTATGTGTGTTTAAAAGTCACTGTATTTGTTATGCACATTTGTTGGTTATTGTTTGCCGTTCACAAGGTGAGTGTTTGTATTTGAAGACGTGCGGCCGTTGTTTGAATGTTTTATTTGTCGCTGTGTACGCGCAATATTATTTCAATTCAACCAGAGTGTTTTTCGACGTTCTCGGTTTGTTTTACGTTTGTAATCAAAATTAACCCGTTTCGAATGGATACCTGGCTCCGCCCATGGATCTAATGCACTACGCCTCTAGGATAACAAAAGCACATTTAAATCTGACCTAGACTACACAGGCGGCCCGTATAGCGAGGCTAAGACAGGAAAACGGTGTCCAATTTTTGTTCTACAAAAGGCTCTTGCAGCCGTGCTGAGCACTAATTGAAGTTTATTTACTGAATCACCTCAGAAACCGGGGTCCGCTGGTCTGTGTGTAAGACGTCTCTCTTTTCCATCACGTTGACCGTTAACCTGTGCGCTCGACGTGGTCTCCATGTTACAAATGAGTGAAATTACTAAATCAATACTAGGCTTTAAAATGGAGGGATCAGACTGTCCTGGAAACCAAAACACCACAACAATACCAGATGTGCCGTAACCGAGCTGGGTTGCATTTTGTCTTTGTTGTTTCGGGCACAAAGAGTTGAAAAATGTTCTCTCAAGCTGTTCTCTGTACTGGTGCAACAAACATGGTGCAACCAGGTCTTCCTTAATAAACACGGTATTTATTTAGCTACATAAATGCCCTCTTATTCACTACAGTATACAGTTCAGTTCTGATTGCAAAAGGAATTGGATATGTTGGCTTGTTTGGATTTCACACAGTAGGGCTAATGTCTCCATGCGCCCTAATAGTACTGAGACATGTTACTTCATTCACATTACATTGCATCCGCTTGTTAAGTGACGTTTTACTAAGTAAATAGGATTACGAAGGAGCTCATATGCACAAAGTCACTTGATTTCAGGGATGCCGAGAGCCAAATAAACAGTATTATCACAATCATATCCTATTATTCAATGTGTGCCTCGAGCAAATAAATATATTCGAATTTTTTGGTGGAAAACAAAATCAGCTCGAATACTGCATGTGAAAGTCACATTGCATTTAAGACACAGTTTTGGTTGTTAGCAAAAGGGTTTTGCAGGAGTAAAAAAATTATAATAAATTACGTTCTAAGTAAAAAAGTAGGGATTTAGAATAAAATAGGGGAATTCACAGACTTGTTCCAGCCAAACACGACACCAAGCCTAAACATGTTTGTGTCATTGCCAAAAGCCTGGATATGAGACTCTGGACAGCCGTTGTAGAGATATGTCTCCTAAATCATATACGATCACATTCTGGATCTGAGACTCAGGACAGTCATTGTTGAGATATGTCTCCTAAATCATATCCGATCACATTCTGGTTCTTCGACTGCTTACTCAACCAGGAAGCTAGTCTGTACCAGAGTCCTTACATGTCGGAAGAAACACACTCTTCTGGCTTTCGAAATCGATCATGGTCGAGTGCCCAAGCTGCCAGAGTTGCTATGGCGCATTGAGGCATGACAATCACATTGGCCCAAACCCCTCAAACCCAGACAGCGACGGCCGACGGCACCACTCAGCCAACCAGCATTCAGCGTGTGAACAACTTGTTCATATGCTCATACTTTTGCTTAAACCCACGAGACATGGATACGTTTTGTTGTTCACCGGAGGTTTATGACGACCATTTGGTTTGACACACTCCACAACAGAGGAGGTGTGAGACAGAGTCTGAGATTGGGAGAGAGGAAGGTGTCGAACGCATTATCAAGATATGTTTCGTCAACCTCACCGGTTCCCGTCTGTCATAATAACATGCATTTAAACAGCGCCGGGTCCGGTAGACACCATGACCTCTCTGAGAGACAGGTGTCTGCAGGCAGTGCATTCAAGTAATGTACTCAGTCTTTTAACACACAGGGTCACTAAGCACCCTGAACCCATTCGCTCTGAAAGGCTCTAATGCGGTGATAGTCACTAATATTTCAGACGGAGCCGTTGTTGTAAAACCTAATCCCTGGGCAGGCCGCCATACACATTTGAGTACAGTGGGGTTGTCCGGGTCACAAAGCCATATTGATTCAAACATAATATTAAATGAATGTATACCTGATACTGCTATTAACATGGTCCCACGATGCGTTTTGGCTCTCTGAATCTAGATTATTGTATACTTAGGGACATCTATAACGATTGATTCCTTTGAAATGCAGCAGAGCTTCAAGAATGCACGTGGGAAAATATTTTTAAGAGAAAATCTCAGTAAACGTTATTTCAATTTTCACAATGAACTGTTTGTTCTGATTGACTACTACTGTTTTCTTTTGTGTGATTATCTTTCGCCAATTTTGACGTTGCTTGGCATTGTGGTCCATGTCACGTTAATAGCGTTAGATATCGTTAGAGGTGCATGATACTGTGTTTGTGGTCCATGTCAGGGAATTTTTAATGTTTCATTAAGTTGCTTGATGGCACAATTTTATTTACAAGTATGTCTTTTTCTTACGTGATTATCCGCTTTGCCTGGCTCATTCCTGGGATAGGTGACTAAATTTGTCTACATTTAGCCCGGTGCTTGATTTGCGCCAGGGCTGTTCCCGAAAAGCTCTTGCACTTTGAACAAAACAGCGCTCAGATTACTAACCCTAACCCTTATTTTGCGGTTTACGCGGCTACCAGGGCCTACGACATCAGGCAGATGGAGCAGGGACGAGAACCCCGGAGGTGCCCCCAAATTATTTTAGAGGAGCGGCAGCCACTATGATGTTAGTATGATGTCATGTTATTACACTGCTTACTGTGATGTCATGTTATTACACTTCTTGCTGTGATGTCATGTTATTACACTGCTTACTGTGATGTCATGTTATTACACTTCTTGCTGTCATGTCATGTTATTACACTGCTTACTGTGATGTCATGTTATTACACTGCTTACTGTGATGTCATGTCATTACACTGCTTACTGTGATGTCATGTTATTACACTGCTTGCTGTGATGTCATGTTATTACACTGCTTACTGTGATGTCATATCATTACACTGCTTACTGTGATGTCATGTTATTACACTGCTTGCTGTGATTTCATGTTATTACACTGCTTACTGTGATGTCATGTCATTACACTGCTTACTGTGATGTCATGTTATTACACTGCTTGCTGTGATTTCATGTTATTACACTGCTTACTGTGATGTCATGTTATTACACTGCTTACTGTGATGTCATGTTATTACACTGCTTGCTGTGATGTCATATCATTACACTGCTTACTGTGATGTCATGTTATTACACTGCTTGCTGTGATTTCATGTTATTACACTGCTTACTATGATGCCATGTCACTACACTGCTTACTGTGATGTCATGTTATTACACTGCTTGCTGTGATTTCATGTTATTACACTGCTTACTGTGATGTCATGTTATTACACTGCTTACTGTGATGTCATGTTATTACACTGCTTACTGTGATGTCATGTCATTACACTGCTTACTATGATGTCATGTTATTACAGTGCTTACTGTGATGTCATGTTATTACACTGCTTACTGTGATGTCATGTTATTACACTGCTTACTGTGATGTCATGTTATTACACTTCTTGCTGTGATGTCATGTTATTACACTGCTTACTGTGATGTCATGTTATTACACTGCTTGCTGTAATGTCATGTTATTACACTGCTTACTGTGATGTCATGTTATTACACTGCTTACTGTGATGTCATGTTATTACACTGCTTGCTGTGATGTCATGTTATTACACTGCTTACTGTGATGTCATGTTATTACACTGCTTACTGTGATGTCATGTTATTACACTGCTTACTGTGATGTCATGTCATTACACTGCTTACTGTGATGTCATGTTATTACACTGCTTGCTGTGATTTCATGTTATTACACTGCTTACTGTGATGTCATGTCATTACACTGCTTACTGTGATGTCATGTTATTACACTGCTTGCTGTGATTTCATGTTATTACACTGCTTACTGTGATGTCATGTTATTACACTGCTTACTGTGATGTCATGTTATTACACTGCTTGCTGTGATGTCATGTTATTACACTGCTTACTGTGATGTCATGTTATTACACTGCTTGCTGTAATGTCATGTTATTACACTGCTTACTGTGATGTCATGTTATTACACTGCTTACTGTGATGTCATGTTATTACAGTGCTTACTGTGATGTCATGTTATTACACTGCTTACTGTGATGTCATGTTATTACACTGCTTGCTGTGATTTTATGTTATTACACTGCTTACTATGATGCCATGTCATTACACTGCTTACTGTGATGTCATGTTATTACACTGCTTACTGTGATGTCATGTTATTACACTGCTTACTGTGATGTCATGTTATTACACTGCTTACTGTGATGTCATGTTATTACACTGCTTACTGTGATGTCATGTTATTACACTGCTTACTGTGATGTCATGTTATTACACTGCTTACTGTGATGTCATGTTATTACACTGCTTGCTGTAATGTCATGTTATTACACTGCTTACTGTGATGTCATGTTATTACACTGCTTACTGTGATGTCATGTTATTACACTGCTTACTGTGATGTCATGTCATTACACTGCTTACTATGATGTCATGTTATTACAGTGCTTACTGTGATGTCATGTTATTACACTGCTTGCTGTGATGTCATGTTATTACACTGCTTGCTGTGATTTTATGTTATTACACTGCTTACTATGATGCCATGTCATTACACTGCTTACTGTGATGTCATGTTATTACACTGCTTACTGTGATGTCATGTTATTACACTGCTTACTGTTATGTCATGTTATTACACTGCTTACTGTGATGTCATGTTATTACACTGCTTACTGTGATGCCATGTTATTACACTGCTTACTGTGATGTCATGTTATTACACTGCTTACTATGATGCCATGTTATTACACTGCTTACTGTGATGTCATGTCATTACACTGCTTACTGTGATGTCATGTTATTACAGTGCTTACTGTGATGTCATGTTATTACACTGCTTACGGTGATGTCATGTTATTACACTGCTTACTGTGATGTCATGTTATTACACTGCTTACGGTTATGTCATGTTATTACACTGCTTACTGTGATGTCATGTTATTACACTGCTTACTGTGATGTCATGTTATTACACTGCTTACTGTGATGTCATGTTATTACACTGCTTACTGTGATGTCATGTTATTACACTGCTTACTGTGATGTCATGTTATTACACTGCTTACTGTGATGTCATGTTATTACAGTGCTTACTGTGATGTCATGTTATTACACTGCTTACGGTTATGTCATGTTATTACACTGCTTACTGTGATGTCATGTTATTACACTGCTTACTGTGATGTCATATCATTACACTGCTTACTGTGATGTCATGTTATTACACTGCTTGCTGTGATTTCATGTTATTACACTGCTTACTATGATGTCATGTTATTACAGTGCTTACTGTGATGTCATGTTATTACACTGCTTACTGTGATGTCATGTTATTACACTGCTTACTGTGATGTCATGTTATTACACTGCTTACTGTGATGTCATGTTATTACACTGCTTACTGTGATGTCATGTTATTACACTGCTTACTGTGATGTCATGTTATAACACTAGAGCAGCTAACTAGAGCAGGATGTCATGTCTGTCTGGCCTTTATCTTAATTGAGCTCAGAGACACCCAAGCCACAAGAGTTGCTATCGTGCGATGAGTCAGGGCAGCCATATTCAATTACCAACACTTCAAACCCTGTCCTCACAACAATGCAGCCAACAATTACATTTTTGGTGGAGGCCAACAATGTGCCAGTCATGGATGACCTTTGACCTGCATAAAGCATAGGCAAGAGGGGATAAAAGAGAGTTGAGCAAATCTAATGGATTCAAGGTCAATACAGTATATTCTTGGACATTTGTTGAGGTGTTGCCACGGCCCACGCGCCTCTGTCTGTCTATGTTGCCATCCATGGAGGGGAAACACGTGTCAGTATAAAAGATGTGGTAGACGCTCCAGTATTTATATATTCATACAAAACAGTCAAAGACAAACACAGCGTTCCCAAGAGCTTTCTGCTTCTGACATGTTTGATTATCCATGAAGGTCTGAAGACGGAACAGAGAGGATTGTTGTGGCAGCCGTAAGTAAGTATTGCTTCAACGATGGCAGAATTCCTGACCGTGTATTTGGGGGTTGTTTCATAATTCATATCTTTTGACTTTATAGAGACACTTTTTTGGAAAAGAGTGAGCCTGCAATGACTAGTGGTTTTAGTCACAAGGAACCCTTTAGATTTTGTACTCAACACATCAACCAATGTCTGCCAACGCACGGTCGAACCTATAACCATGGCCTGTCATCTCGTAGGCTGTCCGTACTAGTCTGCAATGAATTCCTTAAATTGTTGTTCAAATATAGTATTTCCTGGTTACTATTGTATTGTAGTTCCTGTCACGTACAGTCGTGTGAAAAAGTAAACGCACCCCCAGGAAAGTTATTTATCTATTTGTCTTGTTGTATATGTGGCCACATTGGAATCTGAACTTAATTGCATATTTCTATATCAACTCAATGTCTCTCTTCAGTTCAACCTTATTCGTCAATAATACGTCTCTCCTCAGCCTCACCCTGGCAGAATGTCTGTCCATTAAGATAATTATTCTATTCCTTGCTCTGCATGACATAACCTGAGACAGTACATTATGATACATGGCTGTACTGTATCTTTCATTTCTTCTTTTTTTCAATCAGTGAGATAGCCATCTGAGGACAGGCCTGTTAAGACAGAAATGGAAAGGTTGTGTGTTTAAATAATTTTAGATTATTAGTTTAGAATTTCTATAAACTTGTTATTAAATGAAAGACTAAACACACCAGGTCTCGTTCTGTTAATTAATTCAGAGCGCTAACAAAACCAAACTTAGCTTAACTATTTGAATCGGCCGCCTCCTAGTACCCGCAATGCACTTCCAGTACCTTCAAAAGTCATTATGTATACAGTACAACTTCCAGGCAGTTGAAGCCATTTCAACATTGTAATTATATTTTTCTCCCAACATGTAGCCTCCCTGCATTGCCGAGTAGTTTCAAACACTGCAGCCCTCCACTGAACCTCATTTTAACCATGCATGGCACATTTGGTGACACTGAGTGACCATCACTTCCTGTTTGCTGACATACCCCGTCACTTCCTGTATGCTGACATACCCCGTCACTTCCTGTATGCTGACATACCCCGCCACTTCCTGTTTGCTGACATACCCCGTCACTTCCTGTATGCTGACATACCCCGTCACTTCCTGTTTGCTGCCATACCCGGTCACTTCCTGTATGCTGACATACCCCGTCACTTCCTGTATGCTGACATACCCCCTGTCGCTTCCTGATAACTTTTGTGAGGCTTAATTATATTTCGATAAGATTATATTATTATAACTTCTGTAGCCTATGTAAACTTGTTCAGAAAATGTAATACAATTTAGTTTGGATTAAATTAAAACGGGGTGTTGTTCAGCATCTGCTTTGAATCCTTTGAGACCAGTTTTAGGTCTTTGGGGCAATCAGAGTTAAGGTTATAAGCATTAGAAAATTGCAGCTCCGACCCAATGTTGGCGCTAATGGGATTGGCCAGTAGACACAAAATCGCTGTGCGTATGTCTGAACAAGCCCTCTATGAGCCTGCAAGCTGGCAGAAATCCTTAGAGGGCAGAAGCAGATGCACTTGGAATAACGGTGAAGGAGGAAAAATAATAACCAGAAAAACCTAACAATTCCAATTGGGTTCTGCAGCTTTGCAGCTTGGGCCCCTGAAAAAAAACAAAAAAACAAATGTGTTATTAAAGCAGATCACTCATGGTAAGTGTTCTTCGCGTCAACACCTCCTCTTTATTGATGACGCTAGGCCGCCATGATGAATTCCCTCACCACAACACCAGGCTGCAAACGCTGCATGTATGCAGCACAGGTGCGCACGCAAACACGCACACACACACACGTGCGCACGCACGCACGCTCACACACACACGCGCACAGTCCCCACGCGTCCCTTTGTTCACTAAATGTGCTGACTGTCACGTAGACCTGGCTGCTGACATCACTCCATGCATTCTGTTCCTCACAGTCCTCATCAGCATAACCTGACACGATCCTGGAGGTGTAATTCAAATCCCCCTTAATTTTGCTCCTCCGTGCAGGTTGTTAGAACGTCGACGTGGAACCAATACGTCATGTCTACACACAAATTCCTGTTCGACTCACAGGCCTTACTGTAACACCAGGTCAATATGTGTCGACGACACACAGTCCAAAGAGAAATACACACGTGTGCTTACTGAAATCATGCGTAGGGTGTTTTTTTACTTTTCGCTTTGATAATACAAAATAAAGCATATCGTCAGTAAAACAATGACTTGATTTTCATATCCTACATATACTAAACTTCATCAAAGGGTTTTTTTCATTTTTTCATCTTACATTCAACACTTGAATAATATGTTATTCTTCTGCTCCATAATTCGCAAAAGACTTAAGCAAATTGTGCCATTTACTCCCCCTCATCTTCTCTTCTCTTCTGGTACATTTGATACATTCTGATACATTCTATGGTAAATGCTGCGCTTTTATATAGCGCTTTTATCCAAAGCGCTTTACAGATCCTGCGTCACATTCCCCATTCATTCACTCATTCATTCACTGACGACCGCGTCTACCATGCAAGGCGACTGCAGGCTCGCCAGGAGCAGCTGGGGTTAGGTGTCTTGCTCATGGACACCTCAACAATTTCCCAGGAGGAACCGGGGATCGAACCACGAACTTTCCGATTGATAGACAACCAACTCAACCCACTGAGCCACTGCCGCCATTATGATACTTTCTGATACTTTCTGATACATTCTGAAACATTCTGATACGTTCTGATACTTTCTGATACATTATAATACATTCTGATACATTCTGATACATTCTGATGGCCCTGGAGCCTCTTCTACAGCACTGAATTATAAATTACGCTGTCAGGAGACTTACTGTTTATGAGCTTGGGGGGTCATTCAAATTTAATTTGAAATGGGATTTCTCTTTGGGGGCTGTCTGCTCAGCAAAACAAAAGCGTGGAGGAAAGAAATCTTTGCCCCAGTTATGTGGTATCTCCATCAAAACAGAGAGACTACACATTCACATGAAATGGCCCCAGTTATATGGTATCTCCATTAAAAGGGAGAGACTACACATTCACATGAAATGTCTCAACAGAGGTGTTGAAATACTGCTGGTATGGTGGTTAGCTAAACAACAGAGGTGTTGATATACTGCTGGTATGGTGGTTAGCTAAACAACAGAGGTGTTCATATAATAAAACAGATAATTAAGTCAAATCTTTCCAATTCTTGTAGCCAATGCCAATTAAATCCTGTTATAGCGGCGCAAGTGGCAAACGCATTATTTTTAGCACCAATGAAAGCCACTCACATCAGTGGGGGTTGTAGTGATCCAAAGCCATGAACTGAATTATAACTTGCTGATTTCTAGTAGGTAACCAAGAGGTGTTCTAAACGCATCAAAACAAATTCCAGATTTTGCACAAAATACACATATTTATTGTACTTTCGAAGTACATGTCCCGACCACACAAAGGCTACTTTCAGTATTAGATATGTTCGGAATTTGTTACCGGATGTATTTTTGTTAGCGGTAGTTTGTTACCCAATTTGTTCAACTTTTCACCGCTGAAAGTACTCAATTGGTTTACGTTTAAGTGCAGGGTGTTTTGTTGCATGGCTTCATTCCCTCGTTAGAATGTTGTTTTCCCGCACACAGCACATACAGGGGGTTAAGTGCGCGCGAGTCATTGGTAGTCACAAAGCCATATATTATGTTGTTATGTTGTGTTGAGGAGGGGAACCGTGTTCTGGTGTGTAGAGGAGTACTGTGGTCTGGTGACTAGGTGAGGAGAACCGTGTTCTGGTGTGTACAGTATTGGAGAACCATGGTCCCACCTGCCACTTAAAAGCATTCCATAGACTCAGTTTTGTACAGGTGGATTCATAAAAATGCCAAGGCAATATAATCTTAAATGACAACAGGTACATTAAACTGAAGCCTTTATTGGAGGACAGGTATCATGAAGTAAATAAAGACATAACCTTCGCTCCTCTGATTCTGGTTTGTTAACAGTTCCTACTTCTGGTTGACGCTCTATGGGTGACAGGGCCTTTTGTTACCACCATCAGTAACACGCTATTGAACCCTTTTTCCATTCTGGTCAGGCATGCTCAATCTTTCAGTCTTTTTAAATCTCTTAAAACACATTTTTCTTCCGATTCGTCTTTTACTGCATGTTTTGGCTGCATTGGTATCTGTTTGCTTTTGTGTTAAAAACGCGGTGAGATGCTGCTTATAAAGGCACCATAGAAAATGAAGTTTACTATTATTATTAAACTAAACTAAACTAAACTAAACCTCGAGAAAACCCAGGCGTCCTGCTCCAGATGGGCTGACTACAGCATAAGGTTATTGTCTGGATAGAGCTAGGGGCAGACGGTTTTAAGGACGCGGTGTCGACACATGTCTTGCTCTCATACCCAAACTCCCCGGCAGAGGTGACAGTGAGCTCTCACACGGTGGAGCGCTGCTGCCCGGGGCAGGTCACATATGCTGGACACGGGGGGCTGTCCTGCGGGGCTATACCAAGAGCCTCGTTCCCCCCGGGGTGAAAGATCACTCTGAAGAGGGAACAAGGTTAGTCTTGTTTCTGTCGCCTGACGCCAGTGGGCCAGGACTTGGACTTCTGAGGACATCTCACAGGGTTCAGTTGGATCTGTCTGTGCGTGACCATTGGGGATGCTGTGGACGTACACAGTATATTTTTCCACGGCGGACCTTTTAGGTTCACTCTGCTCTGGTTGGTCCATGAGTGGGTGTTCCAGTCGATTTCGTGCGGAATAAAAAACGACAGCGATTCTTTTTAGAGATATTAGCTAACGGCAAGCTTCCAGATCGCCCCGACGCCATAAATCTGTATGATGACTCACGCTGATAAATCGGTTTCAACATTTCTACATAGTCGCTCAACACCTGACTGACACACTGAGGGATGATTGTGATACTGTGTCTTTTAACACATCATAAAACATGGACAACATCTCTCCAGTGTCGAGTTGGGCCCCCGGCAGTATGGACTGCGTACCTTCTCACAATATCCGTCATATTTCTACCGGGTTTCCTCATTGACACATATAGTGACAGCTTCGGAGTGTCCTGGGTGGGTGGGTGGGTTGGGGGGTGGGTTGGACAGGACTGCCTTCTCTTGTTGCACTTCAGCAACTACTTGTGGCGGCGGGTCAAGTCCCTGCAAGTTCAAATGTGTTTATTGGCTGAAGAGGTTGCTCTCTTTCCTAATGTATGGCCTGATATGGACTGATCCAAACAGAATTACAGCTGTGATCCAAGCATCAACAAAACTGCACTCACTATTAAGGTAGCAATTAAGGTGTAGAAATGAAGCACAATAAAGAACCCTACAGTACTGAAAAAGCTCAGTACAGAACAGTACAGTAAAGCTCAGTACAGAACACTACAGTACTGTAAAGCACAATACAGAACACTACAGTACAGTAAAACTCATTACAGAATACTACAGTACATTAAAGCTCAGTACAGAACACTACAGTACAGTAAAGCTCAGTACAGAACACTACAGTACAGGAAAGCTCAGTACAGAACACTACAGTACAGTAAAGCTCAGTACAGAACACTACAGTACAGGAAAGCTCAGTACAGAACACTACAGTACAGTAAAGCTCAGTACAGAACAGTACAGTAAAGCTCAGTACAGAACACTACAGTACTGTAAAGCACAATACAGAACACTACAGTACAGTAAAACTCATTACAGAATACTACAGTACATTAAAGCTCAGTACAGAACACTACAGTACAGTAAAGCTCAGTACAGAACACTACAGTACAGGAAAGCTCAGTACAGAACACTACAGTACAGTAAAGCTCAGTACAGAACACTACAACACAATACAGTAAACTACAGTACAGTGTTCCAAGATACTGTGCTTTACTTCACTATACTCTATTGTACAGTATTGTGTTCTAATATACTGTGCTTTACTTCACTATACTCTATTGTACAGTATTGTGTTTAATATACTGTGCTTTACTTCACTATACTCTATTGTACAGTATTGTGTTTAATATACTGTGCTTTACTTCACTATACTCTATTGTACAGTATTGTGTTCTAATATACTGTGCTTTACTTCACTATACTCTATTGTACAGTATTGTGTTCTAAAATACTGTGCTTTACTTCACTATACTCTATTGTACAGTATTGTGTTCTAAAATACTGTGCTTTACTTCACTATACTCTATTGTACAGTATTGTGTTCTAATATACTGTTCTCTGCTTTACTATACTCTATTGTACAGTTTTGTGTTCTAATATCATGTTCTCTGCTTTGTTATACTCTCTTTTACAGTATTGTGTTCTAATATACTGTTCTCTGCTTTGCTCTACTCTATTGTACAGTATTGTGTTCTAATATACTGTGCTTTACTTCACTAAATTCTATTGTACAGAGTTGTGGTCTAATGTAGGCTACCGTGCTTTACTTCACTCTACTGTATATCCACTGATATTTTACAACACTAGTACTGCATTTGATGTAGCCCATAGCCATGGTAGTTATTTTTGTAGATGTCTTGGTTTTAAGTAATACAAGGTTCCTCTGAATGAATCCAATAGTATTCCCAAGACACTTGTGTAACACCGTTATGACCTGATTCTCCTCAGAATTTGTAAAGCTGTATCAAGGTCTGTTGTTTTAAAATATATTCTGAGGCCCCCCGCATATGAGGAGGAGGTGATTTAGAAACACTCAAGAGTGTGGTTACATCGCCCTTCTCGTTACAAGTGGTTGGTATGACATAAGCAGGCACTCTAAAACTGTAGTGGTCCACATGTCCAGCAGAGGGCAGTGTTGGCTTTTTTCACAAAAAAATATCTCTATTTTCTCAATGAAAAAACTCAAGTTGAAATATTATTTAAATGGCAATACACTATTGCAATACTATTCAAAAGCTTGGGGTCACCTAGAAATGTCTAATACTTAAAATGTATTTAAATAGGAATCAGGGTTACATTTTTTTGAAATATAGTCATTGACGAGGTTAGAAATTATCTTTAAACAATGATTGTGTCCTTCAAAAACTTTGCTTTCGTCAGAGTATCCTCCGTTTGCAGCCTTGCAATCTTTGGCATATTAGTTGCAATTTTGGTAATTTTAGTAATATCTTAAAGCAAAATTATAAAATGCTAAGCTTGTATTAGCAAACACAATGTGCCATTGGAACACAGGACTGATGCTTGCTGATAACGGGCCTCTGTACATCTAAGTAAATATTTAATTTTGATCCCGGTTCTTTCCAGCTACAATACAAATTTTTTAATAGAGAAAAAAAACGTTTAAAAACATTACTCAGTGACCCCAAACCTTTGAACGGTAGTGTGTATACAATCTGAATTATATCACCCAGCACAGCAATACAATTTGCCTGCACCCACATCTCCTAGATAAGGTTAAGGACAAGGTTATACCAACAAGGCTTTAAGTTTGACTGCTTTGACACATAACGATGAATATTAATGATAGATTGTTCCCCAGCTATTATGATAAAATACTAGCCCTAGAGAATGTACCTGGACTCTAATGACACAAGTTTATATAATAATTATTCTCATTATACAATCGTGTCAGGAATAAGAAAAGGGGAATATGGGCCTTAGTTTAATGGACATTTTAATTAGGTGTTGGAGAAGTGCATTTGAAGTGTTGGGTACATATAACTGACTGTAGGTCACCTGCATGTCTGTATAATTAAGATAAGTGTTGGGTAAATGACTGGGTCACCTGTATGTCTGTATAATTAAGATAAGTGTTTGGTACATATAACTGACTGTAGGTCACCTGCATGTCTGTATAATTAAGATAAGTGTTGGGTAAATGACTGGGTCACCTGTATGTCTGTATAATTAAGATAAGTGTTTGGTACATATAACTGACTGTAGGTCACCTGCATGTCTGTATAATTAAGATAAGTGTTGGGTAAATGACTGGGTCACCTGTATGTCTGTATAATTAAGATAAGTGTTGGGTACATATAACTGACTGTAGGTCACCTGCATGTCTGTATAATTAAGATAGGTGTTGGGTACATATAACTGACTGTAGGTCAACTGCATGTCTGTATAATTAAGATAAGTGTTGGGTAAATGACTGGGTCACCTGTATGTCTGTATAATTAAGATAAGTGTTGGGTACATATAACTGACTGTAGGTCACCTGCATGTCTGTATAATTAAGACAAGTGTTGGGTACATATAACTGACTGTAGGTCACCTGCATGTCTGTATAATTAAGATAGGTGTTGGGTACATATAACTGACTGTAGGTCACCTGCATGTCTGTATAATTAAGATAAGTGTTGGGTAAATGACTGGGTCACCTGTATGTCTGTATAATTAAGATAAGTGTTGGGTACATATAACTGACTGTAGGTCACCTGCATGTCTGTATAATTAAGATAGGTGTTGGGTACATATAACTGACTGTAGGTCACCTGCATGTCTGTATAATTAAGATAAGTGTTGGGTAAATGACTGGGTCACCTGTATGTCTGTATAATTAAGATAAGTGTTGGGTACATATAACTGACTGTAGGTCACCTGCATGTCTGTATAATTAAGATAGGTGTTGGGTACATATAACTGACTGTAGGTCACCTGCATGTCTGTATAATTAAGATAGGTGTTGGGTACATATAACTGACTGTAGGTCACCTGCATGTCTGTATAATTAAGATAAGTGTTGGGTAAATGACAGGGTCACCTGTATGTCTGTATAATTAAGATAAGTGTTGGGTACATATAACTGACTGTAGGTCACCTGCATGTCTGTATAATTAAGATAAGTGTTGGGTAAATGACTGGGTCACCTGTATGTCTGTATAATTAAGATAAGTGTTGGGTACATATAACTGACTGTAGGTCACCTGCATGTCTGTATAATTAAGATAGGTGTTGGGTACATATAACTGACTGTAGGTCACCTGCATTGTGAGAACCACAGGGCTTTCCCTCCCTCGGCCCCTCTCTATGCCAGTGTTGGCACTCCCCTCCTGTCAGCGGATCGAAAACGAACAATCAGAGACATTAATGACACCTGAGGTTATGTTCCACACCTGTTGTCAGTTGCTAATCAGCTGGGTATTTAAGTCCTGTATTTTCTGTCTGTCGATGTCGGAACATTGTTTGCCATGTGGTGGTTTTCTGTGATTTACGGTCTTCCGTTTATTGTTTTGTGCGTCCCGAAGTGTCGGGGTTAATTGAGTCTTGGAATAAAGACATTATTGTAAGAATCCTCTGCGCCTGTGTCCACTACCTGCTACCCACTGAACCTGCCCGTGAGCCCAGACGTGACATGCATGTCTGTATAATTAAGATAAGTGTTGGGTAAATGACTGGGTCACCTGCATGTCTGTATAATTAAGATAAGTGTTGGGTACATATAACTGACTGTAGGTCACCTGCATGTCTGTATAATTAAGATAGGTGTTGGGTACATATAACTGACTGTAGGTCACCTGCATGTCTGTATAATTAAGATAAGTGTTGGGTACATATAAATGACTGGGTCACCTGTATGTCTGTATAATTAAGATAAGTGTTGGGTACATATAACTGACTGTAGGTCACCTGCATGTCTGTATAATTAAGATAGGTGTTGGGTACATATAACTGACTGTAGGTCACCTGCATGTCTGTATAATTAAGATAAGTGTTGGGTAAATGACTGGGTCACCTGTATGTCTGTATAATTAAGATAAGTGTTGGGTACATATAACTGACTGTAGGTCACCTGCATGTCTGTATAATTAAGATAAGTGTTGGGTAAATGACTGGGTCACCTGTATGTCTGTATAATTAAGATAAGTGTTGGGTACATATAACTGACTGTAGGTCACCTGCATGTCTGTATAATTAAGATAGGTGTTGGGTACATATAACTGACTGTAGGTCACCTGCATTGTGAGAACCACAGGGCTTTCCCTCCCTCGGCCCCTCTCTATGCCAGTGTTGGCACTCCCTCCTGTCAGCGGATCGAAAACGAACAATCAGAGACATTAATGACACCTGAGGTTATGTTCCACACCTGTTGTCAGTTGCTAATCAGCTGGGTATTTAAGTCCTGTATTTTCTGTCTGTCGATGTCGGAACATTGTTTGCCATGTGGTGGTTTTCTGTGATTTACGGTCTTCCGTTTATTGTTTTGTGCGTCCCGAAGTGTCGGGGTTAATTGAGTCTTGGAATAAAGACATTATTGTAAGAATCCTCTGCGCCTGTGTCCACTACCTGCTACCCACTGAACCTGCCCGTGAGCCCAGACGTGACATGCATGTCTGTATAATTAAGATAAGTGTTGGGTAAATGACTGGGTCACCTGCATGTCTGTATAATTAAGATAAGTGTTGGGTACATATAACTGACTGTAGGTCACCTGCATGTCTGTATAATTAAGATAGGTGTTGGGTACATATAACTGACTGTAGGTCACCTGCATGTCTGTATAATTAAGATAAGTGTTGGGTAAATGACTGGGTCACCTGTATGTCTGTATAATTAAGATAAGTGTTGGGTACATATAACTGACTGTAGGTCACCTGCATGTCTGTATAATTAAGATAGGTGTTGGGTACATATAACTGACTGTAGGTCACCTGCATTGTGAGAACCACAGGGCTTTCCCTCCCTCTGCCCCTCTCTATGCCAGTGTTGGCACTCCCCTCCTGTCAGCGGATCGAAAACGAACAATCAGAGACATTAATGACACCTGAGGTTATGTTCCACACCTGTTGTCAGTTGCTAATCAGCTGGGTATTTAAGTCCTGTATTTTCTGTCTGTCGATGTCGGAACATTGTTTGCCATGTGGTGGTTTTCTGTGATTTACGGTCTTCCGTTTATTGTTTTGTGCGTCCCGAAGTGTCGGGGTTAATTGAGTCTTGGAATAAAGACATTATTGTAAGAATCCTCTGCGCCTGTGTCCACTACCTGCTACCCACTGAACCTGCCCGTGAGCCCAGACGTGACATGCATGTCTGTATAATTAAGATAAGTGTTGGGTAAATATAACTGACTGTAGGTCACCTGCATGTCTGTATAATTAAGATAAGTGTTGGGTAAATGACTGGGTCACCTGTATGTCTGTATAATTAAGATAGGTGTTGGGTAAATGACTGGGTCACCTGTATGTCTGTATAATTAAGATAAGTGTTGGGTACATACAAATGACTGTAGGTCACCTGTATGTCTGTATAATTAAGATAAGTGTTGAGTACATATAACTGACTGTAGGTCACCTGTATGTCTGTAAAATTAAGATAGGTGTTGGGTACATATAAATGACTGGGTCACCTGTATGTCTGTATAATTAAGATAGGTGTTAGGTACATAGTATACACTGATGAGACAAACGTCTCTACCTAATATGCTGTTGGTCCTCCGCGGGCTGCCAAAACGCGCTGACCCGCCAAAGCATAGACCCCGCCCATGAAGGTGTCCGGTGGTTTCAGTTTTTTAGCACTAGGGAACCTGTCTGTCCGTCAACATCACTAGAGCGTATGTATATCTGTAAATCTGTAAATCGTATAATAATTTGTTATGTATCGATCGCATGAACGATGCTTGTTTCATTAAGGCTTTCTGTCTTTGTTTAAAATTGTGTGGAGCTATGTAGTTTCCATATAAACGCAGCCTCCACAATAGAATATTATGATTTGACCCAAGAACCTGTCTCAAAACACAGTC
Organism: Dallia pectoralis; assembly: GCA_029465975.1. Taxonomy (NCBI): domain Eukaryota; kingdom Metazoa; phylum Chordata; class Actinopteri; order Esociformes; family Umbridae; genus Dallia; species Dallia pectoralis. The sequence continues at coordinate 5,072,912 of CM055745.1, read as the reverse complement.
CATAATCATATTTACATTTTAAATTAGAGAACAATTTCTCAGACAACCATGAAATAATGGGATGTCAAATGCCCCCATCTTCACTATGAAGTAATACTAATGGCATTACTTATTAATAGCAAACCAATATGAGGCAACATTGCAGAAGTGTTCTCCCAGGAATGCAGATGAAGACACAGCGTGCTGGATATCTCATACAAACACCAATCACATGGATGAACTACGTCTCAACTCTAACACAACCGAGTGGGGCAATTATCGTGAGATATGTGGCACCACTTTCATTTTCTTGTCACCCAAAACATTATAACTCAGATGCATATTGCAGACCATCACTCAAACGACCAGGAGTTGGGATGGGGTACTGTAAGAATGGAGTGGTTCAGGATGTCACGAAGTGTGCCGGGTGTAGTGAGGTTAAAAGCCAGGCGCAGAGCCAGAATGACGTTTGTGGTATTTCAATTCCAACCAACACCGGGAAAAACAAATACGAAAATGCAGAACGGGAAAAAACGTACACTAAATAAAACTACAGTTGTGCATACAAAGCGACTTACTAAAAAACCTCTAAACAGTGCAGACAATCTCCAACACTTACCTCTCGTACCAACGTGACTTGAAACAATGAACAACCACGTGGTGACATTTCCCAGTGACTTACGTATACTAGCTAATCACTCCGCTAAAGGCTAACTATGCCCAGCTGTGCTCATTAGCTAACACCCTAATCACCAAACGGAAACTAAAACATAAGCAACCTACCTACTGTCCCGTGTGAAACAAAACCCTCACCACTCGTGGACACAGGAAGTGGGAACACGAGACTCGTCTGTACCGGTCCACATCCCTGTGAACTGTGCGACAGACGACAGTCACGATATCTATTAGCTATCTTAGGCCGTCTTCTGTCTCTCTCTGGACGGGACTCCTTCACCGCACATTCTGATACTTCACCTTCCCATTACCAATATATTGCAGACCCACGCATTCACCACGAAAACATCGGGACTGTCTGCTAGGTTTGACTGTGATTGTAGCAACAACATGAAAGAGTAGGGTTGGTTTGTGATCGTAACCCAACCTTATCCTGATTGCGTTGTTTAGTGGTTCGGGACATTTTCTTTGTTACATTCCCTTTTGGGCAATGACGTTCACCATTGTGTTCCCTCTGCGAAAAACCCTCCAGACAAATACACGTATAGAGAAAAGAATTTCGAATGAGATTGCAGGAAACGCTTTGACCAGAGGAGAAATGCCAAAGTGGAAGATTTCTCCGACACCTCCGCTACATACTGCGACCAAGGGTAGAAACGCCACAGTCTGACGAGAGAGAGAGAACGCATGGTCAGCGTGTGGCTGTTTTAGGCTGCAAGCCCAAGGTCATTGATGCGGAGGCAAATTGTCAGGTGATGCTAACAAAGAGAATATGCTAGTGCTCGTTCCTGAGAAGGGGCGTGGATCTGACAAGTGGATGAGAGGAAGGACCTGCTGTGCTGCTGATGGGAGATGAACGCTTAAAAGCCAGAGAAGAAGGATGTTGTAAAAGCATCAGGCATCACGCAGGGAGAAAGGGGTTATGCAAGCGGAGTTTTTGAGGAGCAAAACCACGGATAATCCAAGGACTGTTATTTTCTTTAATGGGCAACAGTTGTCATTGGTGCCATGGAGGCGTTTAGACTGCGGTGTGACAACACCCAAGCCCAAGAACAGCCCAGACTTTGAATAGCCAAGCTCAGATCAGCATGTTGGCTTACTGGTCGAATGGGAACCTTAAAACATGGATAATGTGGAAGGGCAGGAGGCGCGAGAGGACACGGGATACACGCAAGGGGACACGGGAAACACGCTAGGTGACACGGGAAACACGCTAGGTGACACGGGAAACGCGCGCGAGGTGACACGGAAACACGCGAAGAGACACAGGAAACACGCTAGGGGACATGGGAAACAGGCTTGGGGACACGGGAAACACGCTAGGAGACACGGGAAACACACGAGGGGACACGGGAAACACGCGAGGGGACACAGGAAACACGCTAGGGGACACGGGAAACACGCTAGGGGACACGGGAAACACGCTAGGGGACATGGGAAACACGCTAGGGGACACGGGAAACACGCTAGGGGACACGGGAAACACGCGAGGGGACACGGGAAACACGCGAGGGGACACAGGAAACACGCGAGGGGACACGGGAAACACTCTCGAGGGGACACGGGAAACACGCTAGGGGACACGTGAAACGCGCCCGAGGGGACACGGGAAACGCGCGCGAGAGGACACGGGAAACGCGCGCGAGGGGACACGGGAAACGCGCGCGAGGGGACACGGGAAACGCGCGCGAGGGGACACGGGAAACACGCGCGAGGGGACACGGGAAACACGCGCGAGGGGACACGGGAAACACGCGCGAGGGGACACGGGAAACACGCGCGAGGGGACACGGGAAACACGCGCGAGGGGACACGGGAAACACGCAAGGGGACACGGGAAGCACGCTAGGGGACACGGGAAACACGCTAGGGGACACGGGAAACACGCTAGGGTACACGGGAAACACGCTAGGTGACACGGGAAACACACTCGAGGTGACTGTCCTGATCCCAGTTTTAATAGCCTTCCTATCAATGAAAGCCCCACTGGATAACATTCCCATTGGACAGGTATAATAAGCATCGCTTTGTAGCTTACATGATCACATGATCTTTATATCGTCCAATCATATCGTCTCGACTCAATTGATGGGTGTCCAGAGCAGAAACTGTCAAGCCACCTGTTTCCCAGTGTGAAGGCGATGTTTTCCATCGAAAGTTTTAATAGCACCTCAGACGGAGAAGAGAATTACCTGCATGTATCTGAGTCAGTTCGGCACGTTCCTTCATCTTCAGACCCGTCTCTAACCCAGTGGTTCTCCTGTCTAACCTCTAGTGCCCCGGAGACTGGGTGGTACATCACTCTTCAAGGAGCGCCTACTGCCGAACCCAGAATAGAAGCAAAGAACACGGGTGACAATGAGACAGTGTGGGCCGAGACCTCTGACAGAAATAGCAGTCAATAACAGTCTGTCAAAGGGAGTGGGAGTCTAATGCTCACAGAGAGCTTTTAACAGGGAGGTGGATCAGGAGGGAAAAGGGTCTTCGCTATTGTCATACCACGCTGGAGATGGGTTTTCTTCAGCCCTACCCTACCTGTCTGTCTGACTGACTTTGAAGATGTCAGGATTCAGCCACGGCGACGAACGCGAGCAGGCGGATGAAGTGGGCTGACTGTTAATTATGTAACACGATGTGCAACTGTTTCTAGTGTGTGTGCGATTCAGCCTGGTATTCCCAGTAGATCGTAGTAACCATGTTCCTACGAAACGAGAGATGCTGTTCGTTAGCGTTCGGCTGTCCAAGCCCAAAAGACCGGAAGAATTGTTCATCCACGCTGGAGGAATAATGGGAGGCTTATTTTAGACAGTAAATGCCATCTCTCACACCCGCTGTGGAAATACACCCGAGCCAGTTCAGACATAAACACTGTGTGGATCCATCATCAGGGTATCACCTGATTTTCAACCAATCACATCTATATATACAAACAGCCCCTACAAACAGCACCTGATTCCTACAAACAGCTCCTGCACACAGCCCCTACAAACAGCACCTAACCTTTACAAACAGCCCCTGCAAACAGCCCCTACAAACAGCACATAACCCCTACAAACAGCCTCTATAAACAGTACTTACAAACAGCCCCTACAAACATCCCCTACAAACAGCACCTTGCCCCTACAAACAGCCTCTATAAACAGTCCTTACAAACAGCCCTACAAACAGCACCTAACCCCTACAAACAGCCCCTACAAACAGCACCTAACCCCTACAAACAGCACCTAACCATTACAAACAGCACCTAACCTCTACAAACAGCACCTTACCATTACAAACAGCACCTTACCCCTACAAACAGCACCTTACCAGTACAAACAGCACCTTACCTCTACAAACAGCCTCTTACCATTACAAACAGCACCTTACCCCTACAAACAGCACCTAACCTCTACAAACAGCACCTTACCTCTACAAACAGCACCTTACCATTACAAACAGCACCTTACCCCTACAAACAGCACCTAACCTCTACAAACAGCACCTTACCTCTACAAACAGCACCTTACCATTACAAACAGCACCTAACCTCTACAAACAGCACCTAACCTCTACAAACAGCACCTAACCTCTACAAACAGCACCTAACCTCTACAAACAGCACCTAACCTATACAAACAGCACATAACCATTACAAACAGCACCTAACCCCTACAAACAGCACCTAACCTCTACAAACAGCACCTAACCTCTACAAACAGCACCTTACCATTACAAACAGCACCTAACCCCTACAAACAGCACCTAACCTCTACAAACAGCACCTAACCTCTACAAACAGCACCTAACCTCTACAAACAGCACATAACCATTACAAACAGCACCTAACCCCTACAAACAGCACCTAACCCCTACAAACAGCACCTAACCTTAACAAACAGCAGCTTATCCCTACAAACAGCAGCTTATCCCTACAAACAGCACCTAACCCCTACAAACAGCACCTTACCCCTACAAACAGCACCTAACCTCTACAAACAGCACCTAACCTCTACAAACAGCACATAACCATTACAAACAGCACCTAACCCCTACAAACAGCACCTAACCTCTACAAACAGCACCTAACCTCTACAAACAGCACCTTACCATTACAAACAGCACCTAACCCCTACAAACAGCACCAAACCTCTACAAACAGCACCTAACCTCTACAAACAGCACATAACCATTACAAACAGCACCTAACCCCTACAAACAGCACCTAACCCCTACAAACAGCACCTAACCCCTACAAACAGCAGCTTATCCCTACAAACAGCAGCTTATCCCTACAAACAGCACCTAACCCCTACAAACAGCAGCTTATCCCTACAAACAGCACCTAACCCCTACAAACAGCACCTAACCCCTACAAACAGCACCTAACCCCTACAAACAGCACCTAACCCCTACAAACAGCACCTAACCTCTACAAAAAGCACCTTACCCCTACAAACAGCACCTAACCCCTACAAACAGCACCTAACCCCTACAAACAGCACCTAACCCCTACAAACAGCACCGTACCCCTACAAACAGCACCTAACCCCTACAAACAGCACCTAACCCCTACAAACAGCACCTAACCCCTACAAACAGCACCTTACCCCTACGAACAGCACCTTAACTTTCAGGATTAACTCCATGTTTCTCTTTCAGTAAATAATAATACAAGCAATTTAAACAAATGATTCCTTCTTATCATCTCACAAGATTTTAATCGTTTAATGAATAATAAAAAATTGTAAAATGAAAATCAATTAAACCTATTTTCATTTCTATTATTTACGTCAAGTTACAAAGTCAGACTACGCTTCTACATTCTTTTGCGTGAAATTTCACAAACTACAGCGTGATGTGGAGCTTGATGGGAATCCTCTTTACCCAACAAGGGACTGTCGCATACTTGATTGTAGTGGCCACTGGAGGGTGCAATAGTCCCTTCACACCAGCGATCAAATCAAGTGTAGAAAGACTAATATACATTTGGCGTTCATCCTATCCTTCTAATCAGCCACAGGTTTAGACCAGAGACCAGCTGGTGTAGGTTACCAGCAAGTAAAAAATTTAATTGCATTTCTGATAATGTGCACCCATGCTGTTTACCCACAATCTATTTCAAGTTAGCTTTGGGACACTTTACAAAATGCAGAGTCACACGTGAACATGCAAACAGAGGGCCCAGGAGGTTTCTGGATTTAGCACTGCTGATGGCTTCAACATGCTAACATGCTGTTTTCTCGCTAAAATGTGGTTTAGGTTTTAAAAAAAACACAAAGCGTACCATTCAGATTTTGCTACCAATGCCTCTACCAGTCTCTACCAATCTCTACCAGTCTCCACCAGCCTCTACCAGTCTTCACCAGCCTCTACCAGCCTCTACCAGCCTCTACCAGTCTCCACCAGCCTCTACCAGTCTCTACCAGCGTCTACCAGTCTCCACCAGCCTCTACCAGTCTCTACCAGCCTTTACCAGTCTCCACCGGCCTCTACCAGTCTCTACCAGTCTCTACCAGTCTCCACCAGCCTCTACCAGTCTCCACCAGCCTCAACCAGTCTCTACCAGTCTCTACCTATTAGGCCCTCTTTCAGTCAGTGGGATTCATGTAGAATATTGAGCAGTTCCCTGTGCACATCCTATTTTATTGTCCTGATGATAAATGCTCAATTAATGAGATACCCCGGACAATTGAATTGACATTTATTCTCAGATAAATGTCTAAACGAACGTTCAAAGTGTGCTCATTCTGAACTAACACAAATTAATAAAGCCTATAAAAATGTTTAAACGCCACTGAGACCTGCATGTGGATTTTAGGAGGGGGATGTCGCACTTATTTCACTTTTAATCTAACCCACGATATATTTCCTTTTACTGTCCCACATGGAAAAAACCTATATGAGGATATATGTGCATATATGTAACCTATATGTTACCTATATGCACATATATGCTGCATATATGCACATATATGATAATATATATGCTGCATATATGCACATATATGATAATATATATGCTGCATATATGCGCATATATGCCGCATATATGCGCATATATGCCACATATATGCACATATATGATAATATATGCTGCATATATGCGCATATATGCCACATATCGTCAAAATTGAGGTGCATATATGTGCATATATCCCTTACGAAAAAAAAGTATATTAAAGTATACTATGTATACTACAAAATGGATAGTACACTTTTAGTTCACTTTTGATATACTTTTAAGAAGTATGCTTAGAAAAAAGTATATTCAAGTATACTATAAGTATACTACAAAATGGGTAGTGCACTTTTAGTTTACTTATGATATACTTTCAAAAAGTACATTTAGAAAATAGTTAACGTACTTGAACTTTTAAGTACACTACCAAATCGAAAAACGTTTTTACACATTTCTTCTGGACATGTACGTTTTCTTTTATTATACAGCAAAAACAGTCTAAATATTTTTTAAGTATAGATTACAAGTAATTTTTTTATCTTGTATATTCTAATACTCATCACTATGAAATGCATTGCACATTAAATATTTTTTGTTACTGAAGCTGAAATCATAATTACTGCCAAACATTTTGAAGCCCTATATTCATATACTATACTAATAATAATCAATTGGAGTATTAATAAAAATGTCTATGAACTAATTCCGCCTTTGCTGTATGTATTTTGAGGAACATTTATAAGTCTGATATGAATGAAAGCCCGGACAGACTGGACATTAACATATATTTGAACATATTTTACATGCATTAACTGAGAAAAATGTCCAATGAAGCATCAGAAGAAGGCGGATGTAGGCGGAGCTGATTAGCGACGTCACTTCCTGTTCCTTGCGCGCGAGCAAAATATCATATGTTGAACCGGAGATATTGCAGCATGTTTCAGTCGCCATAAACTACGCTTTAAACTCGAGAATCAGGTGTAAGGATTCCAAAAAGGACAAAGTACAGATGGAATGAACAGGTGAGTTTGAGCTAAATTCTAACTTTATCTAGGCCTATATGAGATAACAGCTAACTAGCTACTTGGCTATGGTTAATGCTCACATTAACATTAGCTAGATAGCTATTTACGTCTGAGCCATGTAAGAAGACAACACGTAACTAGCGCTTGTTAACAATTACTTATCTTTTATCTGCATCTTTTGTTTTTCAGGTAACTGGTAGCTACAGTTGCTAATTAGGCAAGGTTGCTAGTAGGGATGCACCGAAATGAAAATTCTTGGCCGAAAACCGAAAAAGAGGAAACCAAGACCGAAAACCGAAACACCGAAATAAATTATGCCAATTATTAGTACCATTGCATTTATGGATATGAGGCACCAAGGGCGTAGGTTTGGTCTCAGCTTCGGTGGGGACATCTCTCCCCCCCCCTCCGGCAAGTGAACTTTTACTGAGAATAATGTGATTATTTTTGCGTTTAGTTGAGACAATAGCCTGTTGCTTTTAGATGGTAATGCTGTTTGTCAGATTCAATATATTGTAGGGACCCTGGTGGTGCCACTACTCCGCCCCTACTAATGGGATATCCCAAATAGGCCACATTACATAAGCAAAATATACACAGGAAACATTTCCACTGTTTATTGTGACTGCAAGATTCTAACATATGGGGTATGTATTAACAGAAAGCACTGGTAACTTTACCGTTGTCTTCAGTCACTCTCCTGTGTACTTATAGCGTGTCAGAACTCCCCTCCCCTAGGTTTTTTAGCCAATCAAATAACGGCGTTTCTAGTACCGTACCGGCTCTGCGGTCGGAATTGACCCAAATCGCTTCACAAACTCATAACGGAGTTCGCTAAAATATTAGTGGGGACAATTTAGTCATGTTAAAATGTTGTTGGGGACATGTCCCCAGCGTCCCCCCCTAAACCTACGCCCATGTGAGGCACTTTCTTGCAGGATTTCACTGAACATATCAGACAACGAGGGTGCATGCCCCTCATCTAGTGCAGAGAGACGAGTCTTTTTTTCTGCGCTCTGATCTCCGTGCGCTGCTGCTCCGTGCGCTGCTGCTCCGTGCCCTACTGCTCGGTGCGCTATTGCTCCGTCTCCACGCGGGTTCTCCGCATCCATAGCCGCCTGGATCATTTCTCGTGCGCGCTGCTTTATTTCTGCATCCAAGTAATGGTCTTTATAACGCGGATCAAGTACAGTCGCAATGAAGTGCAGAGGATCCGAATAGATCACAACATATTTCGGCCGTATTGTTTCGGTGATAAAAGTATTTCGGCCGAAAACCGAAAATGCCCTTTTGGGCCATTTTCGGCCGAAAATTTTCAGTGGCCGAATATTCGGTGCATCCCTAGTTGCTAGGTAGCTTGTTTGTTAGAGGCAGGGAACAAAAATCACCCTGTACTTTATCCTAATAAGCCATGTAGCCACTAGTTTGCTGATAAATTTTTTTTTCTTGATGCTGTGTGTTATAAATTGTAACACGCTGGGTGTTTATAAGATGTTGCATTTAACGGCTATAGTATAAATTAAACGATGTACCTTACCCTTTCTCATTTCTTCAGGCTTCAGAGGAAGTTAATGTCAATGCAGAATACTCTGTATCTGATCCCAACAGCAAAGAGGGAGACATACCCAATCTCAGTAATGAAGAGGATGATGACATACACAATCCCAACAGCATGGAGCACAATGTACCCGATCCCAGCAGTGAAGAGGAAGACGTAACTGATCCCAGCAGTGAAGAGGAAGACGTACACAATACGAACAGTGAATGGGGCGACAATTCATCTGCCTTGGTATGTTTCACGCAAGTGTGTATTTGGAATCCTAATTTAATATTGCGCAATTTCACAAATTCCGATAAAAGGTTAAATATATTAATCATGTTTGCTTGTTGTCTTGTGTTTTTTTTTACAGGGCATGCTAGGGAGAAATTTGAAGAAATAACAGTGCAAGATGTCCAGAGGATCTTGCACAAGAAGTGCAACAATGAATGCTTCAGACAAGTAAAGGCAGAAAAGATGTGAGCATGCATTTCATGTACAAAAATGAAGCATATTGTTAAATAAAATAACCATGTTTATTTTAACATTTAGAGTTTAAAATAGTTCTACAATGTATATATCAACATTTTAAGTGTTCATAGCTGGTTTATCCCCCTTTAATGTAGCTTTGATAATATTATATCATGAAAATATTTATGAAAACACACACATTGTGTGTCTTGCCTCAAGATTTATTTAGGTATTTTGAATATGTACTGTATTTCCTTTATTTTAAAGATGTTAATTACACTTGAAGACAAAAGTATATTCTAAAGTTTCAAGTGGAACTCCTACCAGACACATGGCACTGATTGTTAGAGTATTGTTTAAGGTTCACTTGACAAACATGGCTTGTACAGTTATACTATGTGTTTAAATCTATTAGTAAATCATAGTAAATTAACATTTATTAGGTTTACTTCTTGAAGTACTTACATGAGTTGAAAGTGCACTTGAAAGTATTCAAATGTATACTTAAGTACTTCAAGAAGTGTACTTCATGAACTGAAAGTGCACTACACAGGTTACTTTTAAGTATACAAAAGTATACTTTTAAGTACTTTAAGAAGTCTACATCATAAACTAAAAGTACACTACACGGGTTACTTTAAAGTATACAAAAGTATACTTTTAAGTACTTTAAGAAGTCTACTTAATAAACTAAAAGTACACTACACGGGTTACTTTAAAGTATTTAAAAGTATACTTAAAATAAACTAAGTGTACTCTAAAGTGTACTAAATAAAAAAAAGTGGGCCAATTTAGTCTACTTAGTATAAAAATAGTATATAAATAAGTACTTTAGTACCTTAATAATAGTATACTTTTTAAACTTAAGTATACTCTCAAAAATGAACTTAAAGTATACTTTTGTTTCGTAAGGAAACAGGCCATATAGGTCTCCTGTATTGCTTCTTTATATCCACAAATAAGACCTATATGTACATACAAGATGTCTCCAATCGCAGCTGTACTGTAAGCACTTTGGGTTCCTGATGAAGTCTGTTGAAGTATTGCGCTCTTACTCGTTGTATTACGGTAACAGATTTGTTTTGGTGTTTGTGTATTAAGTGTAATACGTCTTTGACGTAGTGACTTAGTCGACTGCAGCAGCTGAAGATCTGTGAGCACGTTTGAGTTGTTCCGAATGATTCTGAAAATAAAGATAGCCTGTTTATTTCCAATTCACGCATTTACCGTTGAGCGCAACACGCAGCTGAGAGGATTAACAAGTTAAATCGTTTTTTTAATGTTCAGTTTTTTGTCTTGTTTTTGTTCTATTTGATTGTTCTTAAGTAAATAAATAATGTACATTTCTACATTTTGGGCTTTTATTTATGTTGCTATGGATTTCAATAATTTAACATATAGGTGCATATATGTTAGGTGCATATAGGTGCATATATGTTAGGTGCATATAGGTGCATATATGTTAGGTGCATATATGTTAGGAGCATATAGGTGCATATATGTTAGGTGCATATATGTTAGGTGCATATAGGTGCATATATGCACCTAACATATAGGTGCATATATGCACATATAGGTGCATATATGCACATATAGGTGCATATATGCACATATATGTACATATAATATAGGAAAACGGCCAATTTTATATATGTCACATATATTAAAAACATATATCAAAACCTATATTAAAACATATATGTTTATATAGGTTCTTTCCATGTGGGGTAGTTTCTACCTTGAAGGAGCCAATGATTATGTATGATTTTTACTGGTCCACTATGAATACAGGACATCAGACACACACAGTACAATCTGGTCCAACCCATAACCACTAAACATAATACATTTAGATTATACTACTAAGGTCTCGTTCGTTAACGCAAGCAGAGACAGGCCATGATATTGTTCAAAATAACTGCGTAAACATTAGAGACAGTTCCCCTTTAACGTTGCCTATTCTGAGTGGTTGATAGCATGTCCTCAGATCAGTGTTAGCCTTCTGCCATCCAGTGGTACAGGGTAGCATTAGCATCCTGACTGAGCACATTAGCATCTCCCAGATACCAAAAACGGTGAAATAGGACAAATCTGTATTTTCATTAGACAAACATGGTACATTTAGATTATACTACTAAGGTCTCGTTCGTTAACCAAAGCAGAGACAGGCCATGATATTGTTCAAAATAACTGCGTAAACATTAGAGACAGTTCCCCTTTAACGTTGCCTATTCTGAGTGGTTGATAGCATGTCCTCAGATCAGTGTTAGCCTTCTGCCATCCAGTGGTACAGGGTAGCATTAGCATCCTGACTGAGCACATTAGCATCTCCCAGATACCAAAAACGGTGAAATAGGACAAATCTGTATTTTCATTAGACAAACATGGTACATTTAGATTATACTACTAAGGTCTCGTTCGTTAACGCAAGCAGAGACAGGCCATGATATTGTTCAAAATAACTGCGTAAACATTAGAGACAGTTCCCCTTTAACGTTGCCTATTCTGAGTGGTTGATAGCATGTCCTCAGATCAGTGTTAGCCTTCTGCCATCCAGTGGTACAGGGTAGCATTAGCATCCTGACTGAGCACATTAGCATCTCCCAGATACCAAAAACGGTGAAATAGGACAAATCTGTATTTTCATTAGACAAACATGGTACATTTAGATTATACTACTAAGGTCTCGTTCGTTAACGCAAGCAGAGACAGGCCATGATATTGTTCAAAATAACTGCGTAAACATTAGAGACAGTTCCCCTTTAACGTTGCCTATTCTGAGTGGTTGATAGCATGTCCTCAGATCAGTGTTAGCCTTCTGCCATCCAGTGGTACAGGGTAGCATTAGCATCCTGACTGAGCACATTAGCATCTCCCAGATACCAAAAACGGTGAAATAGGACAAATCTGTATTTTCATTAGACAAACATGGTACATTTTCACAGACAACCGTCAACTGCCTTTATTAAACTCATCTCATCTCATCTTCAACCGCTTATCCGGGGTCGGGTCGCGGGGGTAGCAGCTCTAGCAGGGGACCCCAAACTTCCCTTTCCCGGGCAACATTAGCCAGCTCTGACTGGGGAATCCCGAGGCGTTCCCAGGCCAGTGTGGAGATATAATCTCTCCACCTAGTCCTGGGTCTTCCCCGAGGTCTCCTCCCAGCTGGACGTGCCTGGAACACCTCTCTAGGGAGGCGCCCAGGTGGCATTCTTACAAGATGCCCGAACCACCTCAACTGGCTCCTTTCTATGCAAAGGAGCAGCGGCTCTACTCCGAGTTCCTCTCGGATGACTGAGCTTCTCACCCTATCCCTAAGGGAGAGGCCAGCCACCTTTCTGAGAAAACCCATTTCGGCCGCTTGTACCCGCGATCTCGTTCTTTCGGTCATGACCCAGCTTTCATGACCATAGGTGAGGGTAGGAACAAAGATTGACCGGTAGATCGAGAGCTTTGCCTTTCGGCTCAGCTCTCTTTTCGTCACAACGGTGCGGCGAAGCGAATGCAACACCGCCCCCGCTGCTCCGATCCTCCGACCAAACTCCCGCTCCATTGTTCCCTCACTCGCGAACAGGACCCCGAGGTACTTGAACTCCTTCACTTGGAGTAAGGACTCATTCCCTACCCGGAGTAGGCACTCCACCGGTTTCCTGCTGAGAGTCATGGCCTCAGATTTAGAGGTGCTAACCCTCATCCCAGCCGCTTCACACTCGGCTGCGAACCGATCCAGTGAGTGCTGAAGGTCACCGACCGATGAGGCCATCAGGACCACATCATCCGCAAAAAGCAGTGATGTGACCATCAGCCCACCGAACGGGAACCCCTCCCCCCATGACTACGCCTTGATATCCTGTCCATGAATATTACAAACAGGATTGGTGACAAAGCGCAGCCCTGGCGGAGGCCAACCCCCACCGGGAACGAATCCGACTTACTGCCGAGGACACGGACACAGCTCATGCTTTGAGCGTACAGAGATTGGATGGCCCTGAGAAGAGACCCCTCACCCCATACTCCCGCAGCACCTCCCAAAAGATCCCGGGGTACCCGGTCATACGCCTTCTCCAGATCCACAAAACACATGTAGACTGGATGGGCATACTCCCAGGCCCCCTCCAGGATCCTTGCGAGAGTAAAGAGCTGGTCCGTGGTTCCCCGGCCAGGACGAAAACCGCATTGTTCCTCTTCAATCTGAGGTTCGACTATTGGCCGAACCCTCCTTTCCAGCACTTTGGAGTACACTTTACCAGGGAGGCTGAGGAGTGTGATACCTCTGTAATTGGCACACACTCTCTGGTCCCCCTTTTTAAAGAGGGGAACCACCACCCCGGTCTGCCACTCCTCTGGCACTGTCCCAGACTTCCATGCAATGTTGAAGAGGCGTGTCAACCAAGACAGCCCTTCCCCACCCAAAGCTTTTAGCATTTCTGGACGAATCTCATCAGTCCCTGGGGCTTTGCCACTGTGGAGTTGTTTGACTACCTCAGCGACTTCCCCCAGGGAAACTGACGATGACCCTCCATCAGCCTCCAGCTCTGCCTCTGTACTAGAGGGCGTGTAGGTCGGATTCAGGAGCTCCTCAAAATGCTCTTTCCAGCGCCCGATCACATCATCAGTTGAGGTCAACAGTGTCCCATCCTTACTGTACACAGCTTGGATGGTTCCCCGTTTTCCCCTTCTGAGGTGCCGAACGGTTTTCCAGAAGCATTTTGGTGCCGACCGAAAGTCCTTCTCCATAGCTTCTCCAAACTTCTCCCACACCCGCTGCTTTGCCTCTGACACGGCAGCGGCTGCAGCCCTCGGGCCTGTCGGTACCCTGCAACTGCCTCCGGAGTCCCCAGGGCTAGCATATCCCTGAAGGCCTCCTTCTTCAGTCGGACAGCTTCCCTGACCACCGTGGTCCACCACGGTGTTCTAGGGTTACCACCCCTTGAGGCACCTAGGACCTTGAGACCACAGCTCACCGCCGCAGCTTCAGCAATAGAAGCTTTGAACATTGCCCACTCAGGTTCAATGCCCCCAACCTCCACAGGGATGCCTGAAAAGCTCCGCCGGAGGTGTGAGTTGAAGATCTTTCGGACAGGGGCCTCCTCCAGACGTTCCCAGTTCACCCGCACCACCCGTTTGGGCTTACCTGGTCTGTCCAAAGTCTTTCCCCACCCTCTGATCCAACTCACTACCAGATGGTGATCAGTTGACAGCTCTGCCCCTCTCTTCACCCGAGTGTCCAAAACATGCGGCCTTAGATCAGCCGATACGATCACAAAATCGATCATTGACCTTCGGCCTAGGGTGCTCTGGTACCATGTACACTTATGCGCCTCCTTATGTTCGAACATGGTGTTTGTTATAGACAATCCATGACTAGCACAGAAGTCCAATAACAAACGACCGCTCGGGTTTAGATCAGGGAGGCCGTTCCTCCCAATCACGCCTCGCCAGGTGTCTCCATCGTTGCCCACATGTGCGTTGAAGTCTCCCAGCAGAATGATGGAGTCCCCTACTGGAGCCCTATATAGGACTCCCTTCAGGGTCTCCAAGAAGGCTGAATACTCCGAACTGCTGTTTGGTGCATAAGCACAAACAACAGTCAGAGTTTTCCCCCACCACCCTTAGGCGTAGGGAGGCAAACCTCTCATCCACCGGGGTAAACTCCAACACCGCCGTGCTCAGACGTGGGCTCGTGAGTATCCCCACACCAGCCCGCCGCCTCTCACCCTGGGCAACTCCAGAGAAGAACAGAGTCCAACCCCTATCCAGGGGTAAGGTTCCAGAGCCACGGTTGTGCGTAGAGGTAAGTCCCACCAGATCCAACTGGTATCGCTCCACCTCACGCACAAGTTCTGGCTCCTTCCCCCAGTGAGGTGACGTTCCACGTCCCCAAAGCAAGCTTCTGCCGCCCGGGTCTGATCCGTCGAGACCCCCACCTTCACTGTCACCCATATGACAGCGCACCCGACCCCTGCGGTTGTTCCTGTGAGTGGTGGGCCCACAGGATGGAGAGGAGAGAGATGCCACGTATCTCGTTCGGGCTGTGCCCGGCCGGGCTCCGTGGCAAACCCGGCCACCAGACGCTCGCTTTCGAGCCCGCCGTCTGGGCCTGGCTCCAGACGGGGGCCCTGGGCTTCCTCCAGGCAGGGTCTCGATCCTTTTCCCTCGATTTTTCATGGGGTCTTGGTGAACCATTCTTAGTCTGGCCCCTCGCCTGAGACCACTTTGCCTTGGGAAACCCTACCAGGAGCATGAAGCTCCAGACAACCCAGCCCTCAGGTTCATAGGGGCACACAAACCTCTCCACCACGTTAAGGTTATTAAACTGTGATTATTAATATTCGTTTCCTACGCTAAAACCTTATTATATTGACAGGAAGTTTATAAACTGAGTCTGGGTACTCATGAAACTTTGCTATGCCTCAACACTGTATCAAAGCATTTATTTAGTGGTGGGACAAAATGTCAGGCCGTTCACAATCTATCACTTCTGTGCAAACCAGCGACGTGTAACATTACCTGCGTATGTTCAATATCTGATAGGAAAGTTACTTGATCGGTCAATAATACAACCCTGTTTTAAATCAAACTGTTGCCAGGTGAGCTTGGCAAGGCTTGGCTAAGGCAAGATAGTGTGTGCATATTATTGTTTACAGGAAAACAAGTTCACGGTACTAAAACAATATAAACAGGAAAGTCGTTAAGATTTTCACTTATTTCACATATTCATGTATGCGATTAAATGCATTTCTCAAAGCAAAAATACAAATAATTAACATGAATAGATGAATGAATAGATGAGTGAATTGTTTAGAACGAGACATTGGTTATATTGTATTGCTGCATTTTGATCTAACCCCTGATTGATGCACGTTAACAATATATTTCATTTCAAAATGAGAAGAGCTCTTTATTCACCAGCCATTCAAGCATCTTTATTAAACAAACTAATTTAGAAAATGAACGATAACTGTCAAGGTTAGTAGACTTATGGAGTGGTAGAACATGGACAGTTTTTAATACATCCACAATTAAGTTAGATAAATTATACCACAGGAAATGAGCGCCCCGTTGGCCACAAACCACCGATTGGGTAACATACAGTTAACTTGCACGTTCACATAAAACACGCTACATCTTTGAGTGCGCCGTATAAAGTCTCTAATCTCTATTCAGTGCGTTTCGCGTTCGTGCTCTGCATGGTTGACGGTTTGTTGTAGTGCTGCTTTGGCAAGGTAAACACCTGTTCATCATGCCAAGAAGACTTCTTTGAATTAAAGCCATAAAAAGACCCGGCACAAATGCCAAATGACCCGGCACAAATCTTTCACAACTGTCAGACATTGTTCTTGTAAAACCATAACGTGTGCTAGCACGCTGCCCACGTTCTCGACTCTCGGCAGACCACGGGGAAACCAGCCAATGCTGAGAAATGTCAAGGAGGACCAACCCCGGCAGGTTAGAATCTCCCGCTTATGATATGAAGGTTTGTTCCAAGACTAGTCGTGTTTTATTTCTTTCTTTTTTAAATTAACTTGGTATTTTTTTATGGGGGTGTGAAGGGAACAGCATTCATTCGAAGGACGATGAACAGCAGAGAATTGATCTGTAACACGAAAAACTAGCATGGACGTCTTCTTGTCTTGACGTTGACGTTGAAGCAAGATAACTTGCTGCAGTTGTAGCATATTAGCCATCACACTGAACAGGTATTCATGAAGCAGTGAATGCCTTGTTTCGCGACTAGCCAGTGCACATGTCAGGGATGTGCCATTGGTGCTTTCACTTCATACATAATGCTCTGTAACCACCAGTGGCCTTTGCCGATCCAAATATGACTCAGATCAGTCCTAAGGCAGAACATAAAAAACTGTCTACACTGTAAAAAATTGCTGTAAATTTACAGCCTATTTCCAACAGTAATTTACTGTGTCTTGGTAATACAGGCAATTACTGTATATATAAATGCATTGTGGGAAATATGATCGGGTCTTGCGTCTACTCATGCGGCAACAGTATTTTACTGTAATTTGCTTTGCATCACGGGCGATTAAAATATGTGAGGGCAGAGCGCCTTTAGTGATTTGAATCGTTGTAAGATGCTAATTAATTATTGCGGTGGCTGTACTATTATAATTTTAACACTTTTTTACAGCAACCTAAATCCCATGTATCTTACTTTGGCTTCACTATATGGATAAATGTTTGCAGATTGTTTTGACGACATTAGCAGGCATGTTTCTCTCGAGTGGTGGTGTGTCTAACTAACAAGCTAACTAACTTTAGAGGGGGCAACACAAGTATTAAGAAAGCCAGAAATGGTATTATGTCGTTTACTTTTTAACTTGACTGGTTGGCGTTTTTTATTTGAATGCAGCTGATTCTAATTCGACGTAATTATTGGCGACATCTCGCGGAACGTCCACGAAAGATTGCGCCATTTTTTCGACCAACGATTCCGTCTCAAAGTTTGGTAAGTCACGCAGATAAATTGGATATTTTCCTGACAGCTAATGCTTGTTGGTTTCACTGTACTCGTGTGCCGGTTTTATATAATGCTTGTTGGTTTCACTGTACTCGTGTGCCGGTTTTATATAATGCTTGTTGGTTTCACTGTACTCGTGTGCCGGTTTTATATAATGCTTGTTGGTTTCACTGTACTCGTGTGCAGGTTTCATATAATGCTTGTTGGTTTCACTGTACTCGTGTGCCGGTTTTATATAATGCTTGTTGGTTTCACTGTACTCGTGTGCAGGTTTCATATAATGCTTGTTGGTTTCACTGTACTCGTGTGCAGGTTTCATATAATGCTTGTTGGTTTCACTGTACTCGTGTGCCGGTTTTATATAATGCTTGTTGGTTTCACTGTACTCGTGTGCCGGTTTTATATAATGCTTGTTGGTTTCACTGTACTCGTGTGCTGGTTTTATATAATGCTTGTTGGTTTCACTGTACTCGTGTGCCGGTTTCATATAATGCTTGTTGGTTTCACTGTACTCGTGTGCCGGTTTTATATAATGCCTGTTGGTTTCACTGTACTCGTGTGCCGGTTTTAAATAGTTTGTTTTCTTTTATTCAACAGTATGATGTTAAAACAGAAACATATTGATGCTGGAACCTGAGGCTCAAACTAACAAGTGAGTTATCCACGCGCGTCACTGCATGTCCTGTGGTAAAAATTGTAAGGACTTTAACTCACTTATTCTGTGCATTTATATTCACAATGTTTCCCTGTCAACTACATATTCATACACCAGGCACATGCGAATCCCCAGAAACATTCCAAGTTGCACTTACACCAAATGTGCAGCTTTTAAAACGCACCAATTAAGACACCATGTAGAATAAATCCCTGTTGTTGATCCTAGATTGTGTCGGGCTGATCTAAGTTTAGTATGCCATGTGGATTTCTGCAGTGTTTGGTGTAATGATGTGAAGAGTTTGTTCTTTCATTTGAAAATCCATATTACTGAAGACACAACGGTTACTTGTCCATTCAGGCAATGCAACAAAGAGATACTCTTTTATCTTTCAAGCAGATGTAAGTTAGACCAATACATTTTTCCAATGAAACATACTTCCACCATTCATTTTACATTTAGGCTTCGGTATATATTATAGCAGGGGTCCTTTGGTGATATCCTGTGAGTTTCTGTAGTCCCATGTCTGCTTAATGCTCAAGTCTGAAACAATGTCTTTGTGCCTTTCTTTGATCTATTTAAATATTGTTTGGTTTCAGGTGAAGCTGAGCAGTGGATGGTCAGAATAGAATAACAGGTGGCTGGTAAACATCATTCACCACTGTCTTTGCAAGTTACTTCAACATCGAATATGAAGAGGCTGCGTGTACACTTGAGTTCATCCAAAGGTAAGAGGGGCAAATGTCTGCTGTGTCTTTGGCTATTGTGATTGCTGTGATCAGTAGCTCTTTTGGTTGGTCCACAAAAACATCCTCATCTATTGTGGGCACAAGGTGCACTGCTATAGCTGATTGGTGCTTGTTTCTTTGTGTCTTTCAGGCAATTCATTGACATAAATCCTGAGCATGGATCCAAAGCCAGCAGCAAAAAGTGGCATCCAGCAAGACTAGAAGACCAATCCAGAAGACGCAGGTTGGACTAATTGATGAGTGCATACACACATTGTGTATTTTTTTTTTTTTCAAACAGGCCAATAAATCTGTTATATCATGACATCTTTTTGACAACAATTGTACAAAATAAACAAGTAATTTTGATGATATTCTTGGTTATGTTTTTCTTTCCTGATTATTAAGTGATGATGTTCTTGTAAAATTCTCAATCTTATTCTTTGATGCAATTGATTTTGTAAGATTCCACCAGTAGTGATTGCCAGGAACACATCTGCCAGTAATTTGCTGTAAATCCAGTTATGAACAGTATGCTGTTTTATTACAGTAAAAGTCTGTTAGTTCTAATTACAGCAAGAGCTGTAAAAATTACAGTAACTGCCAGGGAACACAGCTGCCAGTAATATACTGTAAATTCAAATAAATACAGTAAGAGCTTGTATTTATTTAATACAGTAAAGGTCTGTAAATTCTAATTACAGCAAGAGCTGTAAAAATTACAGTAACTGCCAGGGAACACAGCTGCCAGTAATTTACTGTAAAATTTACAGTGAATTTTTTTACAGTGTAGGTGATCTAGCTAATGTACATGAGAAAGTGCAGTTTTCTTATTTTGTAGACTTCTATTTGCCCTGAAAGGACAAAAGCAGTGGCAACAAGACATGTGAAACCAACTTGTTCATTCAATAACCGTATTTACCTCAGTCTACCAAGCAATCAAGGGTCCGAACACCTTCTGTATGTAATTTAAATCAAAGCACCAATCACGTCCGCCTGTGTAATGTGCTTGTGGGCAACTGACCATGAAACATATAGGTGAAGAATGCACACTGACTTGGGGTGGATCATTTGGTTGTGGGACAACTGACAATGAAAACAAAATAATGCACACTGGGGCAGATCAACTCTACAAAAAGTCAACTAGTAAACTCTGCTTTCTCAGGTACATTAGTTGTCATACATTTAAATAATGCAGGCAGTTTTTTGTTAAAACACAGCGGAGGTGCTGAAATACACGCATGTATTATCTAGAAATAGTAATTTCTTTGAAACTCTGTGGGGCTCATGTAATGTAAAAGAGTTGATACATCAACAGAGCGATGTGGCTTTGTGATTGTTCACCGCGATATCCGTCATCGCCGTGCTAGCAGGTAAAAGTAATAAAACACCTAGTCTCACAGGTGTCATACAACAGAGCTGTATTACAGACAGCTTGGAAACTGGCGTTAGAGAACAACTATGTTTGTATGGTTGGCTTGTTTTACGTCGGAAATCAAAAGCATTCAAGTCACAGCTGGTGGATGTCAATCGAATATTTCCATCTCCTCATTACTTCGATCAAGTGTGAATGAATGGTTGATGAACGGCAGAATGGTTTAATCGAAGTAGCCTCAATATAATATCACCTGTGAAGGTGATCAACACTTTGATCAAGTTTTGTTATACTTCTCTTTAGCTCAAGGTTCAATGGTGTTTATTTGTGATTACAATAACAAGTTATGCAATGAAATGCTTAGATCTCGCCCTCCCCAACATTGCAATACAATAATAAAAAAATAGAAATGTAAGACCTATCTAAGAAGACATATTTTAATTCTCATGCAATTTCCCTATTTACTGGCAATGTTCTTCCCTAATTTGTCCACAAGGTGGCGACATCCTCACACACTGACACAGTTCAATGGCTGCGAGCGTTTCTGAACTTCTGGTAGAGATGGAGAGGGCTTCTGGGTCGGGGGAAAAAAACCTTGTGTCCGAAATGGGTATTAATACAGGCAATGTAAATTGTTCACTCACCCAAAAAGTCATGACCACAACCTGTGGAGCAAAGCGATACCCCCCGTGCAGAGGTGCCAATATCAATCTTTGTGATTGATCCGCTGTGTGCAGCCCTCTAATTGGCGAGTGTATGCATTCTGTGTGAAGAGCTGAAGACACCTCATCTTGGCCCTATCCCCTCGGCAATGGACTTCCCAAGGACCGGTGGATAGAGGTTTCAGCTGAAAGTAAGTGCACTAGCCAGGGACTAGAATGCCATTTTCAAGGCGGCTGTTGAGATCCAGTCACAAGCGAAGCCTCATGGATTCTAACCGGATGGTGCTGAATAATTCCGTTGACTCAGTGGTCGTATTCAAATGTTGTTTATTTTGCTCTTCCAATTCCTCGCTTTTCAGTCTCCCCTTTCCACCCCAACACCCCCCCCACACGCCCATTCGCATCCCTTAATATTAATTATGCATCACTCAGAGTCATACGTTGATGTGCACACATATTACTCTTACGGGATACAGATATCAGGCTTCACCATTAGACTGTCGAATATGCACGCAGAACCAAAACACTCGCGCACATCACATTCATATCGGGGCCTGGGAGCAAAGCTATGCATAATCATGTTGAGTTCCTCGTAGCCGTTCCATGTTCTTCAATATGAACGTTTCCATTGGCAGAGCCAGGGGCCCCCTGTGGTGAACGGCATCAGTGGGCGTGTGCGTCTGTGAGAGAGGTCTGGATCTCTGCCGCATGGTGAACCATCCATAACACCCCTACAGCCTCCACGTCGGACCAGCATCCGTTCTGCAGCCCTGTTATCTCATTAGCTGACACTGGTGTCAGCAGGCAGTAGCTCTGTCCGACTGGTGAGTCATGTCATAGCATACAGGCCATGGTGTCCTTCTCTGCCTCGCTATCCTTCTCTCTCTCTCTTTCCCTTTCTCTCTCCCTTTCTCTCTCTCCATCTGAACCAGCCATGCCCTGTACACCCAGCTGTCCCTTGAATATAAATCTAATAGTGTCCATTTAACCCGGGAGTGGTGAGGAACTCTGGCGCCGTCTCTCCCCTCCCCACAGACAGACCACTGACCCAGACAAAGGTCAACATGTGAACACATATCGGAAACGACGGTATTATAGATATTATATAACATCAGGGTTTTGATTACGCGTGCATAATGAGGTCAATTTTCCCCAGTTGAGTGGCGATTTATTTCCATCGGGGCTCACGTTTATTGCGGCGCGTTCATCGGGGGAGAAAAGCATTGCCTACACGTGAAGGGCGCAATCATTGCCGCGTGGGCGTCCTGCGCACGTATTTCCTTCCTTCATAATAATAGTGCAGCCTCGCGAGTGAGCTGGCTGCCCTGTGGCTGCACTTCCACCCCGAATCTCCCGCTGAGGCCAAATCAGGTGTGTGTCTGAGGCGGAAATGAAGTCAGCGACGGTGGCACAATGTGTGTGTGTGTGTGTGTGTGTCTTTGTCTGTGTCTGTGCGTGTGTGTGTGTGTGTGTCTGAGGCGGAAATGAAGTCAGCGACGGTGGCACAATGTGTGTGTGTGTGTGTGTGTGTGTCTTTGTCTGTGTCTGTGCGTGTGTGTGTGTGTGTCTGAGGCGGAAATGAAGTCAGCGACGGTGCCACAATGAAGCGGTAAAGTCAGCCTCACCGTGTGGTACTGTAGGAGGCACCGTGAAGGTCTGTGTGTGTGTGTGTGTGTGCCCCTCCCCCCCACACCCACTCTCAATTTACAGACAGCTGGAGATTCTGATAAGACTTGACAACCCACGGGGGTTGACAGACCCAAGTCAAATATTTGCCGTCTATATGAGGATCGTTCATCTTTACTCCCGGAACTCATTTAGTGTCTTTTGGTTACGTGGTTTACTCCAGGGAAGTCAAAACTACCGAGGAATAGTGACGCTTACATTGAACAAATTGGTACGACTCTCGATTTATTTTGACCATGCCAGAAACCCTCTAAGCCGGTTGATATCAAATGTTGACACAGAATTCAAGAAGTGAGCAACAAGCGGCGTGAATGTAGAACTATTGACCTCTTCTGGGGACAATCAATGGATTGCATTGATTATATTATATTGAGTAAATTAAGGTATGTTTTGAACTTCCTCTCAGAGGTGTAAAAGGTACAACATAAAAGTCCTGCATTGTTTGTTAACCAGGTTTACGGAAGTCTCTAATTATGACCTAAATGACCAGCTGATTTGATCAATAAAATAAAATAGAATAGAAAAGTGTCAATTAGGTTAATTAATCTCTTCATCTGGTCATTTAGGTCTTAATTAGGAACGTCTATGCCCTTGTAAACACAGCTGAGGGGATTTTTACACCTTTTACTTTCAATATGATACAGTGCACACACGGATAGAGAATAGAGATATTCCACTTGTCAATCCAGTTACGCAGCAACGTCAGCTATGTATTTACAGTCCCTAGTCCCAAGATCCTGTAAAAAAAATATATATTCTAAAAATGCACTGTAAACACTTCCCTTGTCACTGACAAAATAAAGTGCTTTTAGCTTTCCATCAAATCGACTATCCTGGTCAGCTTAAAAAAGCCTAGTTGCAGTGAAGAGCCTTAGAGAATTTATTGATGGCTGTGCTAGCTGCCCCCCCCCCTTCTGGAGGACCCCGGGGTGAGACATTTGCCGTTAATGATGCCTTCTACAAGGTATGTACAACTGGCCTGACTACCACACTTACAACAAGGGCTTATTGTTAGTGACTAGACAACTAGAAATGACTGTAATGACTGGTGACGTTGCAACTAGAAATGACTGTAATGACTGGTGACATTACAACTAGAAATGGCTGTAATGACTGGTGACGTTACAACTAGAAATGACTGTAATGACTGGTGATGTTACAACTAGAAATGACTGTAATGACTGGTGATGTTACAACTAGAAATGGCTGTAATGACTGGTGACGTTACAACTAGAAATGGCTGTAATGACTGGTGACATTACAACTAGAAATTACTGTAATGACTGGTGACATTAAAACTAGAAATTACTGTAATGACTGGTGACATTAAAACTAGAAATGACTGTAATGGCTGGTGATGTTACAACTAGAAATGACTGTAATGACTGGTGACGTTACAACTAGAAATGGCTGTAATGACTGGTGACATTACAACTAGAAATGACTGTAATGACTCGTGACATTACAACTAGAAAAAACTGTAATGACTGGTGACATTACAACTAGAAATGACTGTAATGACTGGTGACATTACAACTAGAAATGACTCTAATGACTGGTGACATTACAACTAGAAATGACTGTAATGACTGGTGACGTTACAACTATAAATGACTGTAATGACTGGTGACGTTACAACTTGAAATGACTGTAATGACTGGTGACATTACAACTAGAAATTACTGTAATGAATGGTGACATTACAACTAGAAATGACTGTAATGACTGGTGACATTACAACTAGAAATTACTGTAATGACTGGTGACATTACAACTAGAAATGACTGTAATGACTGGTGACATTACAACTAGAAATGACTGTAATGACTGGTGACATTACAACTAGAAATTACTGTAATGACTGGTGATGTTACAACTATAAATGACTGTAATGACTGGTGACATTACAACTAGAAATGACTGTAATGACTGGTGACGTTACAACTAGAAATGACTGTAATGACTGGTGACATTACAACTAGAAAAACAGCAATTGTTGAACATCCTAGTAAAGATCCCATCGGAGTTTCTGTACATACATCATATGCACCGTTGATGCAAAAAAAAACTAGGTTCAATAAAAAATACAGGTAAAATGGTACATTCTCTGCACAAATGGGGAAATTATATTATTTAATATTATGACAGTAGTACAGAGAAGATATATACAATAAAATAAGAGATAACACTGTAAAATTGATTTGTCATATATAGCAATGGTTAATGCTAACAAACCCACAAATATGAAAAGGAAAATTTTTGTTGACCCTTACAAATGTCAGCAATGGGCCAAAAAACATTTCTAAAAAACATAAACTATCAAAAGCGGTTTGATTTCTGAATGCTGATTTGCTGAATGAAAGCTGTGTTACATTGCAAATATCACAACTTTTAATTAAACACAAGGACTCTAGTATAACTTTATTGTTCTAATTGCACTGGTTACCGGTTTCTAAAAGGAATAAGGCGTCTCTGAGGTTTGTGTTATATTTTCAGTGTCATTTCGCTAGTCTCTTTGGAAGACTGCAACAGTCCACAGCATGAAATTGTTCAGATGGCATGATTGACCTGTAATTCATGACTGCCAGTACCTCATGACAGCTGGTTGAGGAAAAAAACAAATGTGTGCAACGCTGATTAAAGGTAAAGAGAGGCTACATTGAACATATTACAATATTACATAGATTTTTCTATTCATTGAATAGGTGTGTCCAAACTTTGTTCTGTTTATATGTATATATATTATTTTCGTCTACAAATAAACACCTACTCCACTAATAAATAGCTTTAGTTTGACATTCAGGTGACATTTTTCACAATATAATTGATTATTATTCTATTTAATGAAATCACATATTGCACTATGCTTTTTCAAAGTTATTCAGATCCGCAACAATCCTCTCACATTTTTGATTTACAAATGGTACACTGACATTTTTTCTCTTCAATATTTTATCTTTGTAAAGAAAGAAAAAACTCAAACATGATGATGTTGAAGGAGTACGTATACGGTATTATCGTTTTCAAAGAGCATTCGTTCCAGTTTTCCAGAAGAGGCCGTTTGCCCTTGTGTAAAGGAGAACCAACAACAGAAAAAGCACAGCAACATACTATGTTCTAATCAACTCACTTCTCAAGTATGGACGATGTTCCCGAAAGCAAAGGGGTCAGGTTGTCTT
The DNA here is from genome assembly GCA_029465975.1 of Dallia pectoralis. Classification (NCBI taxonomy): domain Eukaryota; kingdom Metazoa; phylum Chordata; class Actinopteri; order Esociformes; family Umbridae; genus Dallia; species Dallia pectoralis. The sequence goes on along the minus strand of CM055745.1, from coordinate 5,046,523 downwards.
AACCCCGAATTGCACTGCTAATGCATATTTTTCTAACAAACTCACAAATTGAAGAAATTCCTGTGATTGACAGGCGCGGGATTGTGACCAGCACACCCACCAAAATGGCTAATTGAATACATTTGTTACTGGTCAACAGCCAGTTGTCTTCTTCCTGCCAAGGAGAAGGTTATACAATTTGTTCTAAACATTTTATCTATTAAACCTACGCCGTACAAAATATGTATAAATATAAAAAATAATCGGCCACTTAAACTCAATGGCTACACCATCTTAGCAGTAGAAGGTTTTGTGTGTGTATTGATTAGTCTCACAGCGCAGCATTGAGGAATTGTGTTTCACTCGTCCATGCAGTCGTGCTTCCCCTCAGTGATTTTTAACCATTAACTGCTTGTTTTAGATCCTGCCACAACACGGATGTGGTTGAGGTCTGGACTCTGGCTAAGTATTTTTCCTGAACAAACATGTGTAGACTCGCTTTTGTATTTCCATCATTGTTATTCTGTCCGTGGCAAAACATCCCCAGACCAATACACTACCGTCACGCTGCGTCGCTTTGGGGTTCTTACAGTGGAATGCAGTTTTTTTTTAAAATAGAAAATAGCTACTTTCTAATCTTAAGGCTCCTCTATAACGTGTGGACCTCATGTTCCTAAATATCCAAGGAGCTTTTTGTTTAATACCCAGATGGTTTGGGCGTGACCAGGCTGTTTTGTAAGAACAAAACATCAGAAGCACGGTCACGAATGTGCCATTATTAGTTCGGTTGTCATTATGCAAAAGTGAAAGTCACCGGCCAAAACAAACAAATCAACAGATCTTGTAGCCTCGACTCACTGCTTCTATATGCAACGTCACACTTGCTTAAGGCTCGCACGGTCAAGGATTTATGAACGCCTGTTTCACACTGCCGAACACACAAGTGATTACCTTGGACGTCAAAGTATTTTATTTGTGAAATGCACCTTCTGACGTGGCGTCTCTCAGGACATTGAAACTCTTGTGACATGACAATTTAAGAAAGAAAATAACCTAGAAATATATGAGGAAGAAATAAATATAGAGGACAAAATGTAGACACGTGTAGACACGGGAAATTAGGAGAATATGAATGGAAATTATATAATATGTAATCATATGTAAGTCTAGTAGTGAATATTAGTGTTTACAGCTGGTTATATATGCTATATAATATATAATAATATGTAAGTCTAGTAGTGCATATTAGTGTTTCCAGCTGGTTATATATGCGATATAATATATAATAATATGTAAGTCTAGTAGTGCATATTAGTGTTTCCAGCTGGTTATATATGCGATATAATATATAATAATATGTAAGTCTAGTAGTGCATATTAGTGTTTCCAGCTGGTTATATATGCGATATAATATATAATAATATGTAAGTCTAGTAGTGCATATTAGTGTTTCCAGCTGGTTATATATGCTATATAATATATAATAATATGTAAGTCTAGTAGTGCATATTAGTGTTGCCAGCTGGTTGTATATGCTATATAATATATAATAATATGTAAGTCTAGTAGTGCATATTAGTGTTTCCAGCTGGTTATATATGCTATATAATATATAATAATATGTAAGTCTAGTAGTGCATATTAGTGTTGCCAGCTGGTTGTATATGCTATATAATATATAATAATATGTAAGTCTAGTAGTGCATATTAGTGTTGCCAGCTGGTTATATATGCTATATAATATATAATAATATGTAAGTCTAGTAGTGCATATTAGTGTTGCCAGCTGGTTATATATGCTATATAATATATAATAATATGTAAGTCTAGTAGTGCATATTAGTGTTTCCAGCTGGTTATATATGCGATATAATATATAATAATATGTAAGTCTAGTAGTGCATATTAGTGTTGCCAGCTGGTTATATATGCTATATAATATATAATAATATGTAAGTCTAGTAGTGCATATTAGTGTTTCCAGCTGGTTATATATGCGATATAATATATAATAATATGTAAGTCTAGTAGTGCATATTAGTGTTGCCAGCTGGTTATATATGCGATATAATATATAATAATATGTAAGTCTAGTAGTGCATATTAGTGTTTCCAGCTGGTTATATATGCGATATAATATATAATAATATGTAAGTCTAGTAGTGCATATTAGTGTTGCCAGCTGGTTATATATGCGATATAATATATAATAATATGTAAGTCTAGTAGTGCATATTAGTGTTTCCAGCTGGTTATATATGCGATATAATATATAATAATATGTAAGTCTAGTAGTGCATATTAGTGTTTCCAGCTGGTTATATATGCGATATAATATATAATAATATGTAAGTCTAGTAGGGCATATTAGTGTTGCCAGCTGGTTATATATGCTGGTCTGTGTGATTGCTCATTGTGACTGGTTTGTGTGACTGGTCAGTGTGACTGGTCTGTGTGACTGGTCAGTGTGACTGGTCAGTATGACTGGTCTGTGTGACTGGTTTGTGTGACTGGTCTGTGTGACTGGTTTGTGTGACTGGTCTGTGTGACTGGTCTGTGTGACTGGTCAGTGTGACTGGTCAGTGTGACTGGTTTGTGTGACTGGTCTGTGTGACTGGTCTGTGTGACTGGTCAGTGTGACTGGTCAGTGTGACTGGTTTGTGTGACTGGTCTGTGTGACTGGTCTGTGTGACTGGTCTGTGTGACTGGTCAGTGTGACTGGTCTTTGTGACTGGTCTGTGTGACTGGTCTGTGTGACTGGTTTGTGTGACTGGTCTTTATGACTGGTTTGTGTGACTGGTCTGTGTGACTGGTCAGTGTGACTGGTTTGTGTGACTGATCTGTGTGACTTGTCTTTGACCAAACAGATCTATTCTGAAAACACTTCAATATGAAATCATGTGATGTGACTGTCCACACTTTGTGGGGTGTAAAACAATGGAACTGGGCTCCCTGTTTAAATGCAACCAATGTTGTATGTTTTAACGTAATAAAGACGTTTCAATAAATATAATGCAATATATGTAAAATAAATATTGTTCTTGCATTTAACCGTGTATTGCTCATTCAACTTCTATTTCCTTCAGATTAGTCCTCCTAGATACCTGGACAATATTCCAGTACAGTCATTCAAAACACATTAAGACATAGAACAAAAAACCCTTTAGTTGAAACATAAGTATAAACTAAATTGAGAATGGCAGGAGAAATGTTGTACTGAAATTCAGAAGATTTTCCTGCTAAAGAAACATGGTATTAACGTGTCGTGAGAGATGATTGGACAACAGATGGAGCACCTGGTAATTCAATAAAACATTTTCTCGAGACCATCTGAAAACGATAATTAACTGAATACTGGTCCACTGTTAAAACCCCCTTGAAAGGCCCTAGTGCCAGGGTGGTATATTACAGTCCGAGAGGGTAGCTGCTAAAACATATAAGAATTATAAACAGCAGGACAAAATGGGATCTAACCTCATTCACTTTATCCACCAGGAAATTATTACAATCAGTAGTGTCAGAGTGAAAGTCTATATCACAGCAGCCCTCAAGGACACGTTCGAGAAAACCACAGATCTAATCAATGGTCTGGTGCTCTAGGTAGAAACCTAAGAATGGCGACATCATCTTGCCCATCTCTGAGATGCTTGTTGCCCTTTCCCAGGATTACATTGCTCGCAGCGTTGCCAAGACAACAGCAATTAGCAATGACTGGGTTACTAGGCAGAGAGTGGCTATAACTCTATGCACCGGGTATCCATAGCAACCAAGGTCAACAGGGGAGCGCTAGTCTGCTGGCTCCGTAGTTGTGCTACAGAACACATATTCCAGATGAGGGCCCGGTCCGGTCAGACAGCACGTCTGAACGCACAGTAAATAAACACCACGGGGTGCGGAGATAGTCTGTTCATTATGACAAATGACCACACATAACTTCTGAACAAATATGCTTGTTACAATGTTGTAACATGTTTGTTTACTAAATAATCTTCCGCACCACACTGCTCATACTTAACGTTAATTCAAACCTGTATTGGAGAATAGCAATTAAATGTCGATTAAGGAGGACCAATTTAATTTTAGAGGATTATATTGGGCTAACAACAAGTTGCAATTGAAAGATAGATCGGCACCTGTGGATTTCAAGTCGTACTGGTGGGTTTACCTTCAACAGAATTGAAAAAAAAACATATCCTCGTCTCGCTTCTACATTTCACTCCACTGTGAAACATAATGAGCTCAGACTACAAGAGATTGAATTCATTCCACATGAGGAAATATGACAAATTAACTAGACGCTGTAACCCCTACCTATCCTCTCATCACCATCGACCCCCAAGACCCCCCCCCCCCACACACAGAGAGAATATTCTCCCCCAGCTGTCCAGCGGGTGTTTGAATGTGTTCAATTACCCTGTGTAACCAGAGGCAGTGTGAACACTTAATCCCACAGCACCTGCTGTCTGTTCACAGGTTAACCTCAGAGAGCTGGGCCTCTGGAGGGGGCAGGGAGAACATCGCCACGCTTGACCCTTTGTTCAGAAGCACTGGATTTACTCCCACTATCTGATTGCAGATTATTGCTGAGCAGGGTGACAGGCGACCAGCTGGGCAGAAACTTTGTCGCGGACATTCACTTTTACATTTGGCTAATGAGCTAAGTTTAAAAATGGAATTCTTACTGAAGAATGAGCCTACATATGATGGGAAAATACATACCATGATATAGGTTTTACAAGCGCAGAGTATCTCAGCTAATGGGGGAATAAATTATTTAAAGTCCAGCCTAAATATTTCCTGTCTCACTGAAGATAAAATTGATGATTAAAGGCAGCAGTTATTTACGTCTTTGCAGTAGATTGTTAACCCTGACATGGTGTGCCTAATTTTTTTAATAAAGCCATTGTTTTACACCAAACTTTGCTTTACTGCATCGAGTCGACAGAACTATTCCTGGGGAGCAAATTATGCAAAACAGTAAAGAATACATCAGAAAGCCCACTTTGCTTTTCATTCACCACATGTTATTGTTATAGTTGTAAATAAATAAATAAATACTTAAATCTACACACCCCACATGAAGCAGCGTCACGTTTGAAAAAAAAATGTGTGTGCTAATAAAAAACGTGAAATATATCATGTTCACATGCATTCAGATACTTAGAGTACTTTTTGTAGTGCTATTGTCAACGGTCACAGCTTCCTGTCCTCTTGGGTATACTTCGACTAGCTTTGCACTCATGGATTTTGGCAGTCTCTCCCATCCTCTCAAGGTTGGTTCGATTTGATGCGGAGCATCTATGAATAGCGATTTTTAGATTTCCTCACATATACTCAGTAGAGTTCAAGCCGCTTTGGCGAGGCCACTCGATTCAGGTATTTTTTTCAACGACCTCTCTGTGTTCGGCTCCAGGAACCCGTCTCTCCAGCCTTACCAGTGTCTCTGTTTCTGACGCCTCTGGGTACTTTCAAAGGTTAATCAATTGTTTTACAACCTTCCTCAAACGAATGTCTTGAGAAACTTCTTCGGACTTCGCGGCTTGGACAAAGACGGACTCCTACGAAGTTCTTAAGAACATTATGGGGTAGATTGATGCAAAGGAAAAATGTGACTTACAATTACGAATTCAGTCAACAACACCAAATGTGGATGATTGAAGGGGTCTAAATACTTTCAGAAGGCACTGTAGATGAGTTTGACAAAAAGCATAATATAATGAGGAAGCCTGAAATGGGGAAGGATGAATAATACAATCAATCATTGTCATTTGACAATCTCTATAAAGTACTTTACAAATGTATCTTTCCTTGTTGCGAAAAACTGAGCTGATTGGATGGTTTGCATTACTAGGCGACATAGGAATACACATTTTTGCAGAGCTAATATGAACTTAACTGCCCTGAGAAAGCAATTTTCCCATTCTCAAACCCTACAAACAGATCCATTCGAATCACTTTGGATTCTGCAATTGTTTTAGATACGATTAGATTCAACTTTATTGTCATTGGGCAGTACAAGTACAACGAACAACAGTACATTGTGCAAATGGCAGATAAAATATATAAGGTAGCAGTGTGAGTGTAAGGTTACTGAAGGGTTTCAGAGTTCAGTATGTTAACAGCAGTAGGGAAGAAACTGTTCCTGAGCCTGCTGGTGCGGGTGAGAAGAGATCTGTAACGCTTGCCTGATGGCAGGGTGGCAAACAGTTTATGACTTGGGTGTGAGGGATCCCAGATAATGTACCACGCTCTCCGCAAACAGCGCTTGTGCTGGATGTCTTTGATGGCGAGGAGCTGGACACCAAGGAGGGGGTTTTCATCACCCACTGCAGGGTCTTACGGTCGGCCGAGGAGCAACCGATGTACCAGACTGTGCCACAGTTAGTTAGAAGTTGCTTTTGACGAGGCATCGATGTTATTAGATTGGTGGGCCTTATTGAGCTTCCTTAAAAGGCACAGGCGCTGTTGCGCCTTTTTGACCAGGGTTGTGTGAAGAGGGAGTATAAGAGTGGGCTGAGCACACAGCCCTGTGGGACACCGTTGTTCAGGGTCAGGGTGGAGCAGGTGAAGCTGTCCAACCTGACATCCTGTTTGTTAGGAGGTCTAGAGTCCAGTTACATATAGAGAGGCTGATCCCAATGTCTTGGAGTTTGGTAACCAGCCTATAGGGGATGACTGTATTGAATGCTGAGCTGAATCAGTAATATCAGTGCCTGAGGGGGTTGGGTGCTTGGCTCGGTAGTCAGTGATGGCTTAAAAGCCCTGCCACATACGTAGAGGTTACAGAGTTCTTGAGGATATGCTCCTCAAGCCTCAGTTTGTGGGAGTGTTTAACTATCGTAATGCACATCTTTATGTCGGCACTGGATGAGCTGTAGGCCTCCTTATCACAGGATCTGAAAGCAGCATCACATGCCTTTAGCAGTAGTCTGAACTCTTTGTTCATCCAAGGCATCTGGTTGGAGAAGGTGTTTATTGGACTATGAGTGGTGACATTGTTGGTGCAGGAGTTGATACAATGTCAATATGGGAGTCCGTGGTAGCCTGTGTGGCAAACTGACTCTAGTCTGTGTGTTGAAACTGGAGCTGTAGTAATGAGTCGGACCCCTCAGGTCACACTTTGACTGTCTTCACTGTGGGTTTCACATATTTGATGATGGGCAGGTAACTTGGTAGCATTAGCAGTGAGCGGTGGCCAGACTGTCCCATGTGGGGGAGGGGGGTGTAAGCCTCTGTAAAGTTAGTGTACACCTGGTCGAGTGTATTGTCTCCTCTTGGAGGGCAGGAGACAGTTTGGTGTAATTTGGGAAGAACAGTTCAGGCTGGAGTGCTTAAAACCCCCATCTGCAACCATCTTCAGCCCAGACTGTTAATTCCAAATGTCCTACAGCCAAACCCATGAACTGGAGAATCACTAAAATGCAGCTCTCAAAAGAGAATATTCTCTCTAGTAACGAGGGAGACATCTTAGGTCAAATACATCCAAATGTTGGAAAAATTACTAGCATGACTACACATTCCCTAAGTTGCCTTTAGCAACCGGAAAAAGCAGCAGTTTATTTTTTACCTAGAATAGGAAAAATTAAGTTAGAAATCTCGATTAATGGGCAAATAACATATTTAATGCCGTTGAAAATATGGATACAGCTATTTATAGACCACCGCAGTACCCTCACATAAATCCACAGACTTGTTCATTTTTATTATTTTATTTCAAATATGAGCTCCAGCAGCAGAGTAGTATCGAAATAGTACATTGAATTTGAACCGTTGAATGGGTTCTTAAAAAATACGAAAATAAATGATAATGGGTCATACAAGTTTAGAGAAGGCAATTAGGTATATTTAAAATATGTATAAAAAACAACACTCTCTAAATATTTAAACAATTGATTAAAATTAAAATAAAACCGCAAAAAATGTTTTAACTAAAACAAAAAAAGTATATCATAAGGATGTGGAAAATTAGATGTAAAGAGAACACGCCACCAAACACATATTTTGGCCTGCAAGAAGACACCCCACATTTCCCGCACCCGAAGGACTCCATTTCAACTAGAGTTTGTTCTTCCCACAGTTCGGTCTGGTCCTGTTCCTAACATTAAGATAAGACAGTGGCAGAATCCTTCAGAACAGCTCTCCGGGTCCGCCGGTTACCTATCATACGCAGACATGCCTCATGTGAAAATTCACCACATACTCAGCGTTGGTTCTCTGTACAGAGATGGCGAACGGCTCAAAGGGGTGGAATGTGAATGCCACTAGCCGCCGGACAGCATGGTTAATGGGCCGTCCCAGCAGGCCGGCCTGGATCTTAAACTTCAGCAAGCCAGAGTCCCGAGCATAAAACCTGCACGGTGAACAAGAAAAACAGTCTTAGATTTACATAACTATGCAAAAGATACTGCAACAGACGGCGATGAAGACATTTCTCTATTTAAATCAGATCTCATGTATAAAATGTTAAGGCTACGCACACAATATAATAAGAATATCAGGCAAGTTGGCAATATGAAAGAGGCCAAGAGGCAAGTATGCAAGTTTTTGCAAAAACAAATGAACACGTCGCAAAATACTTCCTGCTGGCTCCAACAACGTTGCTTAACACTAACCATCTGCCTGAAAGTTATACAGCATTCTATGACACAAAGTTATCGGAGAAGACCAGGAGAGATTCATGAATCTCCAAAAGAATCAGAAGAATAAATTATCTGGACTATTGTATTCTATTCTATAGTGATAGCGTAGCAGCTTAATTAGACATCTCTTTCATTAATGAAGTTCTATAACTGGATCATAAATGACATCTTAGAATGTGCAATAAGAAGAATTAGTATACATTTGCCCTTGTAAGAATGTTTTAATTGTTGCCGATGACAATGAGAACAATTAATCAATTCCCTGCTTTACTGAGTCAACCCTCACATGTTTATTGATCTTTTATTGAGAGTCAAGGCTCCATTTACAACTGCCTTTCAGGGGAAAGTTTGTCTGCTGGGAGGACCACATCTTTGGTAAAAGATTAGAAAAATACAAGAGCACATACCGTTCGGAAGTGTTCTAATGCAACTGCATTTAAATGACAGAGTTAAACCTAAGAAGAAATTTTGACAAGTCATCATTTTCAATTAAGTATAGCCCAGTTTATAGTCCAATTTCTGAAAGACAGCGGCACAGAGTAAGAAAACATGTTGTTGGTCTTTAAATGTGCTGTAAATGCTGACTAATATCCCAACACTAACATATACACGGTCTTCTGAGAGTATTCACACTCCACATTTTGTTGTGTTAGAAGACAAAATTCATAAATATCAAATAAACGTTTCTCCCCACAGATTTAAGGGGTTTGCTCTGGCCACTCGAGGACATTCACAGATTTATCACCGGCGTGTTGGGTCGATGCCCTGCTGAAAAATGAACCTCTGCCCTACAAGGACCTCTATGTATATTCTTCATGTAATTTGTTGCGCCATTCTGACCTGTCTCATAGTCCATCCGGTTGAAAAGCAGCCCCATAGAATGGGCTTCACTAATTGGCATTCAGGCCTAATAGTTTGATTATGGTGTCATCAGATAATTAAATTAAATAACTTATTTCTCCTTGTCCTTTAGATGCAATTTTACTCAGGAATGACTGCCGCACAGCCTCTCTGTAGTCAAGTGCATGATTGAAGGAGTGCTGCGGAAATTGGTACCCTTCTGGTAGGTTCTCCTTGCTATGCTATCTCGGAAGCTCTGTTAGAGGGGCCACTGGGTTCTTGGTTGGTTCTCTGACCAAAGCCATTCTTGCCTGCTTACTTAGCTCCAGATCTGGATGGTTCAGAACTTTTCCTTTCACAACGCTGGAGCCAACTGTGCTCCACTCTTTATGATTTAGCTTTTGTCTCATAACCTTCCCCGAAACAATGCTTAGTTTCGATTCACAAAAGTCTACAGAGTTTCCGTTTTTATTCCAACATGCATGTTGAACTAAATTTTCCCAAGGTAGTCATCAATGAAAATCTAGAAACATTTAAAGAATGATCAATATAGAGTGTCTCTGCAAAAGGTTAAAATACTTATGTACACAAGATATTTCAGTATTTAATTTTCGATCAATTGTCTTTCAGCTTTGTCAGAACATGAATTTGTGTGTATAATAAAGGCAAAAAAATTGTCTATACCGCAACAAAATATGGGAGAACTGAAGGGGTCTGAATACTTTCCAATTGTCTAGTTTTGAAAAGAAAAATCCATGTTGGTATAATGTGTGCAAACCGTAACACAAAGCCACTGTTTTATTCATATGAACTCAGGACTCAAAAATACCCTGCTTTAACAAAGTAGAGTAAGCCAAGTTTTTCCCATCATGCCTATTTTGTAATTATTCAAAAGTGAATGTAAGCCAGTATGGTTAGAAATGCCTCCCCTGAATAAGAAATGTTGAGGTACACAAAACAGCTACATGTATTTTAGGGAACATACACAACTATTGAAAAATACAACATGAAAATGAGTGTAGAGTGGAAAGGAGAAAGCAAACATTACCATAAAAATGCATACAGGTTTGATGGGAACACTAAAACACTAGTAGCATTTATATTAGACGTGTACACGCAGCTCCAACTAGCAGCATTTATATTAGACGTGTACACGCAGCTCCAACTAGTAGCATTTATATTAGACGTGTACACGCAGCTCCAACTAGCAGCATTTATATTAGACGTGTACACACAGCTCCAACTAGTAGCATTTATATTAGACGTGTACACGCAGCTCCAACTAGCAGCATTTATATTAGACGTGTACACGCAGCTCCAACTAGTAGCATTTATATTAGACGTGTACACACAGCTCCAACTAGCAGCATTTATATTAGACGTGTACACACAGCTCCAACTAGTAGCATTTATATTAGACGTGTACACACAGCTCCAACTAGTAGCATTTATATTAGACGTGTACACGCAGCTCCAACTAGCAGCATTTATATTAGACGTGTACACGCAGCTCCAACTAGCAGCATTTATATTAGACGTGTACACGCAGCTCCAACTAGCAGCATTTATATTAGACGTGTACACGCAGCCCCAACTAGCAGCATTTATATTAGACGTGTACACACAGCTCCAACTAGCAGCATTTATATTAGACGTGTACACGCAGCTCCAACTAGCAGCATTTATATTAGACGTGTACACGCAGCTCCAACTAGCAGCATTTATATTAGACGTGTACACGCAGCCCAACTAGTAGCATTTATATTAGACGTGTACACGCAGCTCCAACTAGCAGCATTTATATTAGACGTGTACACGCAGCCCAACTAGTAGCATTTATATTAGACGTGTACACGCAGCTCCAACTAGTAGCATTTATATTAGACGTGTACACGCAGCTCCAACTAGCAGCATTTATATTAGACGTGTACACGCAGCTCCAACTAGCAGCATTTATTTTAGACGTGTACACACAGCTCCAACTAGCAGCATTTATATTAGACGTGTACACACAGCTCCAACTAGTAGCATTTATATTAGACGTGTACACGCAGCTCCAACTAGCAGCATTTATATTAGACGTGTACACGCAGCTCCAACTAGTAGCATTTATATTAGACGTGTACACGCAGCCCAACTAGTAGCATTTATATTAGACGTGTACACGCAGCTCCAACTAGCAGCATTTATATTAGACGTGTACACGCAGCTCCAACTAGTAGCATTTATATTAGACGTGTACACGCAGCCCAACTAGTAGCATTTATATTAGACGTGTACACGCAGCTCCAACTAGTAGCATTTATATTAGACGTGTACACGCAGCTCCAACTAGCAGCATTTATATTAGACGTGTACACGCAGCTCCAACTAGTAGCATTTATATTAGACGTGTACACACAGCTCCAACTAGCAGCATTTATTTTAGACGTGTACACACAGCTCCAACTAGCAGCATTTATTTTAGACGTGTACACGCAGCTCCAACTAGCAGCATTTATATTAGACGTGTACACACAGCTCCAACTAGCAGCATTTATATTAGACGTGTACACACAGCTCCAACTAGTAGCATTTATATTAGACGTGTACACACAGCTCCAACTAGTAGCATTTATATTAGACGTGTACACGCAGCGCCAACTAGTAGAATTAATTTTACACTGAGCTTGCTAGTTGGATATGTTAGTTTCTTCGAACCACGTGCCCTAAACATTACATTTTGAAAGGATGATGAGTTTGAATGTGTCTGTGTCCAGTACCAGTAATCTGTTGCCTCGGCTGAACATGGCTTCTCCAATAAATAATATTATGACAAACGGTTTGAATTTTTCCTGTGAGCTCCAACAAGCACACATTTCTAAATGTTAGTGTATGTTTTGTATGTTCGAGCATCACAAAAAAACATTCAACGTTTAGCGGATACATCTTAAACGATTGAAAATGTTTACCTGATGGGGTGGTCTCCACACGTTTTGGGCCGCTCCATCACAGACACCCACTTGTCATCATAACTAAACAGGGACAGATCCAGGTAGGGGCTGCTGCTATAAGACTGAGCACTGATGGGCAGCTGCCCCAGAAGCCTCCTGACTGCTTCCGTGTGACCACCGTACTTAGCATTCACTATGGTGTCTTTGAACCTCAAAGAAAAATATAACATATAATTACCCAAAATAATTAGACGAACAACACGGAGGCTAATTGAGCTACGTTTTAAGGAGAAGTTTTCATTTTGGAGACCAACAATACCTTCTCTGGACCTGCCGAGCAAAGTTGTTGCTGGAGGCTGAACAGGGAAACTGAACGGCCTCGCTGTGGAGCGTAGCATTCCTGAATAGATCACAGAAGTTCTCAAACAGCTCCAGCAGTTTGTCAGAAGTGTTCTCGAAGACAGCCAACACCTCTGTCGACACCATGTTGTACACTACAAAGAAAGACGGCTGAAGGGGGGTGTGGGCGATCAACGGACATTCATTAACACATCAGTAAGCATACATGAGACCCATGGCTGCACCGTGACAATATTACAATTTTTTTTGTTGATGCGTTCTCTGTCAGGTTTCAGGCAGGGGTGTCTGAAAAAGCGCTCTGTGACAACTGTCGTTGTCAAAAGGGCTTTATGAAACAAATGTGATTAATTGGTTCTTCAACGCTGGCCGCGAACACGAGATATCATGAATACCTGGGAGGGATCAGTAACTCGCAGGGTGACCACGTCCTCGCTGGTGTATTTGATGAACAGGTGAGTCTCATCCAGCAACTGCATCTTCCACATCCTCAGCTGCCTCAGCTGGTCGAAGAACTGGAAGAAGCGACGCTTGGCGGTGGCGCTGCCGTCCTGCTCGGCCCGTCGCCACAGGTACACGAGCAGCCGGTGCTTCAGCGAGTTGATGGTCTTCTCTTTGTAGAGGCGGGAGAAGCCCGGCTGGCCCTCGCCCTGGGCGTCGGTGTACACGGCGCACAGAGTTAGGAGGTCGTCTTCGTAGCAGAACCGACCGATGGTTCGCACGTCCAGGAAGGTGCCCTCTGATGTCATCTACAGGATGACGTCAGAACGCAGACACACATGTACAGAAATCTACTTCACGTTCGACGCAAACATGTTTCGTGGCGCTTTAATTGCATAATCGGTTTACCTGAAAGACGTGGATTGTCTGCTGCTGAACGGAGAGAACGGCCAGTATGTTTCTGTAGAGGTAGAGCCCCTGGTTGTGCGAGAGAATTATCTTGTCACACTTGAAGGACCGGGTGTCACAAAGGCGACCGGTGTGCAGGTCGATGACGTGCAACGAGTAGTCCTCCAGCGGCGAGCGAGGATTGGGAGTCACCGACTCGTTGTTCCGGTACACCTCGAAGAAATGCGGAGAGGGCTCCTCCGGCACGTAGACGGCCGATCCCACAATCACATAGCGGCAGTCGTCCGTGAACAGGCTGCACTCTCTGTTCAAGTGCTCCCCATTCGAAGCCACGTTAGTGACGTGCATGAGGGAAAAGAAGCGCTCGAACAGGCGACCGCGAATGTTGAGGGAGCGCTGGTCATTGCCGTTGGCCAGGGTCTCCCCATCCTGGTCCAGCAGCAGATCCTCGGCCGCCTGGCAGCCCTGGTACTCATAGATCTCCAGCGAGGTCTGGTCTGAGGAGAAGGCGATGAAGCAGCGTCCGTCCGGGGAGAACTTACGGAGGAAGCAGGGAGGCTTCTCCACATTGACAACAGTAAAGTTGGGGAACAGGTTCTGGTGGAAGCAGCGCACGCGGTACCAGTGGGCTCCGGCCCGACCGGAACAGATGCGTCGCCTCTCCAATCGATGGACGACATTCTGGTTCTGAATGCGCCTAGGTTTCAAAGTCGGGGAATCATCTTCCATATTTTCATTAGTTGCCAGCTCCCATCCATGGGTAGCTTGCTCAGCGATCTCTCTCTACAGCACCTTTTGATGGGGGGAAAAAATCACAAATATCAAAATAAAATATCTTTGGTATATTTCAAAGTGAAACATGTTTAGGTAGTTATATATTAATACATAGATATGAACATATATCTATATATAGATATGAACATATATATATCTATCTAAACAGACAGACAGTACAGACAGACAATACCACTAAGAAAAACTAAGAACTGTTTCAGCAAACATTAAAAATTTCTTCTGGACTGGTTAATGTTGATTACAAGTGCATGTGAGGTTGTTGGAGCCATTTAAACCTGAAAAGTATTATCTGGCTTTCCGCAGGTTCCCTGCAATATTCACAGAAATATGTCTTGTACAATTAAAAAGGGAACTGGGAAAGCTGTACGTTGACATGTGTAACGTTTGTGGTACACACTTTTTCATTCATTTTGTACACACTTCTATCAAAACGAGAGCAACCTGAGGTCTTGATTTTAAAAATGGACTGCCAGCTATAAGGATTTGAATATCCGAATATTTATCAAATACATATCATCCAGATCACAGTACTTCACCACAGCGTTTTAATAACACTTATCTTAAACTTTCAAGATAAAGATAACAACATCGATAACAAGACAATCGCAATATAGTTGCCGATGTGATTCAATGGGTGCATTATCTGAATTGACCCTTAAGAAAACGCAATATCACTGTCGGCACAGTAAGACATAACATTATATACAGTTCACAACCTGCATAAATCAGAGCCTTGTACCAGCATCAATGCATACCTGTTGCTTTAGTTGTGCATCAAAACATACCTGTTGCTTTAGTTGTGAAGAGTGAAGTAACGTGACGCTAGCTTGCTATTTCTGTACATCGACGCAACATCGACATGAAATGAAGTAATCCAGTTAATACGCTTATAATCCTGGGGCTAGCTGCTTGACACGTTCAAAACATATATTCTCAGCATCATACAAGTTTAAAACATAACTTCTCCGCACAATTCTCCTTTTTTCACAGCTATTTGCCCAGTATTGTTAGCATTAGCAAGCAAACCTAGCTAGGTGCATTAAACGACTGCAGCCGAAACGGTCACAGAACCTTTAGAACGCAGGAATAAGTACTTCCGGGTCACGGGCTCATTTATCGACCCGCCCCCAATTCCACCTTTTCAGAAAGCTGGTTCTAGAAGTAATATGACCACAAATAATATGAACAGATTGGCAACCAAAAGATGTGATGTGAGGATAGAATTATTTTAGACTTTTACCTTTTCTCCAATATTATCAATAGAAAATGTATCTTCCTAAATGAATGTTCACCAGTGATATTATTGTACCAATTATTCTTATTATAGATTTGGGTTTATAATATGAAGTAATGTTGATGAAATGACTAGCCATCTCTTTTACCAAACCAACGAGGCAGTGGGAATACATTCTCAGAATATCCTAAAGGGTTCTAGATGATGATATTTTGAAATCTTAAATTTCAAATACCTATTTTCTTATTCCTAAGAAAACATCTTTCTTCGGCTATGTCTAGCATATTTTTGCTGGTAGAGCAGAGATTGCTGGGTGTAATGACGTAGCAACAGATGGATGTATTTTCTTGTTGTTGAAAAATATCTCAACCATCTGAGAGTAGTAGATGGACAGACAATTGGGCTTATACTGTAAGTGTTTTGTACAGTGTCAAAATGGGATCTTACTCTTTAGAGTTTGATACTTAGTCTTGACAGCATGATAGTTGCTTAAGCAAGAACAGTGTTAATTTGCATAGAGGGTCATTCTGTGACTATCTTGCACCTAAAAGATAATTAAAAATATCGGAATTTTGTGTATTTTGCATCTACCAAAGTACCCAGTTTGTAAAAAACAAACACATATCCACTTCAATATACTGTAAGCCACAATTCAACTTTTGCTGATGTAACAGCTAAACTCACGTCCGATCAGGCCTTGTTTCACCAGAAATAAGATATTGTAACCTACAATAATTGTATTTACTGAAAAGAGTCAACATGGCACAAGAGAGGCATTGCCAAGATCAGTACATCCCTCTAGAAATGATGACCAGCTATGGTAGAAATGTTTCAATGAGGCAACCAAAATACAATAATCAATCAATCAAAAATATTTGAGAAAGCCCTTTTTACAACAAAGGTGTCACAAAGTGCTTTTTCAAGCACCCAGCCTGAACCCGACAGAGCACGGATCAACAAGTTGACACACAGCAGTATCAAATACATTTTTTAAACGCAGAGAGTCTCAAAAAATAGTCCAGGTCAAATACATGACCAGTCGGAATGGGACAACTGGGAACTAAGGACCTCTGCTTTTTCTAACACCATGTGCATCAATTTGTTATAGTCAGTTTGAACCAAAAAAAATGACTAGTTTAATCATTTTATACCTCCCTTATATCATTTAGCTTTTTATAAAAGCAGGCTATACAGTATATAACTATTTATTTATCTATAAAATGATAACCTGAAAAATAATCCAACTCTCATGACTACATCATATTGTATTAATAATGGCGCAATGTTAATGACCTTTTGGGCTGGCCACCGTACTGGCCCAGAGGAGAACATGGAACATGGGAGCCAATCAGGAAGAAACCTCTGCGCCAAGCCCAGCCCTCAACTCTCATTGCAAATCATGATTCGCACCCATGTCTTATCAAACCATCTGACCACTCATTTTTGATAATATGTGGACATTAGTATTTCAGTGATTTAGCAGACATTCGTATGAAGAGGAACTCTTGTACACTACTGGTACAAACATGTTTTTGAATTTGCTGGGTATCAACCCCTAAAACTGGCACTAAAACACCATGCTGTGACAATTGAGCTACAGAGGATGCTTCCATCAAAAGAAATGGATGGAAACGTGGAATTGGTCTTTCACTTACTGTATTCATGACATCTGTGTATATATTTGTGTATACTTGTGCTGCATTACCTGTTCCCAGAATAATAAAAACTCAGTTTCTTATTTGCTAATATTTTGTCAAAATATGCTGTGATATCATTGTGTTCTGAATGTTTAATATGTTTTTATAGTACATCTTACGTGGAATATAAAACCTAATTCTATCAATAAGATTTATAAAACGTGTCATTCAGATACCTTAATAACCTTTAAGTGAACATTTGGATGTCTTACCCCATATTTTTTGTACAGAGCGTTCCCTCTGACGAAAGAATTGCATAATAAATATACATACATGTTCAAAATTCTCTAATAATAATAAAATTAATTAAATTCTACCAGAAAATACTAGTTCTCATTCCTCTATGTATGCCAGATATTTCAGCTAGAAGACAGTTAATAATACTTACAGCTCAGCTACATACAGTGTGTAGTTTAGCAATATCTTGTTCATTGATAGTCTTTGAGTTCTTTAATTAATACCCAATTACAGAAATCTGCCAAAAATGAAAGGGTGTCTGAATGCTGCACTTCCTGGAGGAATATAGGTATTGAGCCTCCAGAATTTCCTTCCATTTGCTTTCTACATTTGCTCCACAGAGGCTGTAATTTCGTGCGCAGACTAGAGGCCTTAAGGGACAATTTCAAAGATTTATGTTTACCAGTTAATGGAAAATAATAATAGATGAAAAAAATGCAGAACTGTAGAAGCATACAGTAGCTTAGTCATTTTAAGGTAAAATGACAGGGACATATGGATTGTTAATAATTGTACATTTTTTGGCATAAATATTATATTTGTGAAATTCCGCTTGAATCTGAAATAGCAGTTTGAAAAGGTTGCTCTTAGCACAAAGAACATGCTGAGATGCATTGTTTTACCATGTCCATGTCACTAAAAGGTTTTATTTGACATTTTGGAAAAGCTTTCAACTTTCTAAGGGACATTAAGTTAATCTGTTTTGTGGACTACTTCACAAGTACCTCAACTCACCTGAACTTTTCATGTCTTTGAATTTAAGATTGCAGCGTCAATAGACTGTAAACACATCAGCTTTTGAGATATTCACATTGTAATTGCTGATTGCTACACACTTTTTCAGTTATGTTGTCCTTTGTTCTCTGCTTAATTGATAGAGTAAGCTTTTGTTCAATTCCAATGGGACCACTTACGTAAATAAAATATTTATCCACGTGCGACTATTAGCCACTTTTGATGAAAACATATACCAACATATATTTTGGCATGCACAGATAGTTTGTTCCAATAGTCTAAGGATTTCTTTGTTTAAAAAAGCTTATTTTCATTTCATTTTGGAGAGCATTTTTTGTTTTCAAACGAAGGACATTTTGCCATAGGAACAGTTTGGATTTAGGGTAACTGTTAATATTCATTGTTGGATGCAATTAGTCATAGACGTTGAAGTATTGTATTTCTTGATGATTTGGTATAGGCCTACAGTTTTAAAATGTGTACGTACTTTTTTTAATTAAATGTTTTAATTAAATAGATTTCCAAATACAATGTGAACATGATCATGTTTTCATGAGTTGTTATTGTCTGAATGTTATTTACTTCTTGAAATAACCTACTGGCAAAAAATGCTTTTAGAACCCGCAGCTTCGATTTTGAATTAAGTGTTTGAATGATTCAAAACTGCATCACAGGACATTATTCTGTTTCTGAATGTTTTTCACAACCCCATTTCCTGTCTAGTAGTTTTAACCCCAGAAATGCTTTATCCCTGTTCTCGTATAACGGAGAACTCTACTGTTCAACACTCAACAATTTAATTTTTCTTCAAGTACGGCATGATATTAAATGCTAGTTTACCACAAAAATCCCTGAATGCTGAATTAATAACATATGAAAACTAGAGCAGGCAGAAAAGGAAAACTGCAGTCTGGAATGTAAACATGCAAATACTTATATTTTATTTTGCTATTGATTGTTTGCTCATGGTTTGTCCTTATCGATTTTCCAGTAGTACATATTTTTCATGCGTTAAAGCAGCAAGTACGATCTGCGCAGTGAACAGAACAATAGAACAATGGCCATTTGATCGGGACCTATTTCTAGCTAACCTCTGTGTTCAGCTCATTGGAGATAGATGGGAAAGGCTTTCAGAAAACCTTGAAAAGAGCCAGTGACAGGTCAAGCACACGGCTCTAGTTGAACACCCCTCTTACCTTTGCAGGCGAAAGCGCAGGGCACCTCACTGGGGAGCATGACTGTTGCGCATGTCTGCGCTACAGGTTCTCTTGTCGATGTGGAGGGTGGCAATTTCTGCCATTTCTGAATACAGCCGAGAAGAGTAATGGGCACTTTTCTATTATTACTTGTTCGCTGGGCGTATAAGATGCATTAGAGTACTGGAACTACTGCACACTCTCATTCTGACCTTAGCTAGAGGTTCGATGTGTGAATTCTGTTTGTTTACACTCGATTACTTTTCAGATGTTTGTGGCATGGTTTAGAAGTCCCTCTGTCTAAATGTCTGGCAGTAAGCCACGCTTTGCCGGAAAGTGATCTCTTGTTTGTAAGTATTAACCCAGGGAGAGGTCATTATCTGATGAACGCAGTTACCCGGAAAAGAGATACTTTCCGCCAGGTGTTCAGGTGCTCAGGGTTTCTTGGCCAGTCGCTGGTATGGATGAACACGTACTCCATCGCTCTGAACACAGTAAAATACATCCATGCTCTTTTGGAGAATAAATAATTGCTCGGACAGGTTTGCAAAACACCGATGGCGGCGCCTGTGCAACTCCTGAACTTGGCGTCTCTTTAGTAATAGGTAACCAAACGTCTATCCAGGGACGAGTTGGTGACGTCTCATTGTGGATTATCCAAAAGCAGTGACATGTGTGTATGATTAAATAAAAAGGCATTAGGACCATGCAGATTTGGTGTCTGATTTTAAATGTTAGTCATTTTTCTGGTGCCCTAATTCAGTGATATGGTGTGTTTACATAAAAAGGCATGAGGACCAGGCAGATTTGGTGTCTGATTTTAAATGTTAGTCATTTCACTGGTGCCCTAATTCAGTGCATCTTCCAGTATTGAGTGTGCATGTTCCGAACGCGGTCCCTCATGGGAATGAAACCCGGAATATCGGGATCCTGCGGTAGAAATGTTCAGATTATGTAATTATGTAATGTCATAATTGTATAATTCATATTGTGTGTGCTAAGTGAGGTCAGGTAACTGCTAAGGTCAGTGTGAACTTTGACTCTGCTCGTTTGTACAAGACGTGCTTCTCTACTTTGATTAAACTCCTCACGCCAGGGCGACATCTTGGCATGCTGAAACATGGGTGGAGACGTTTATTCCAACATCCACTGGGGTGGGGGGTGTTACACTGAAGTATATATGCCTGAGCTCAACTCTGGTCAAAGATGTTTTGAGTTGACATGACGGCAAATGTCTTGCTAACTGCTCTTAAATTAAGTAATTACTTGTTGTTAGAAGATACAACAGTCTCTGTACTTTTCCCATTCACTTCGCAAGTGCCATGCTCCACCACTTAACACATATTATATGTACTTATGAAACTATCATTTACAAAGTTTTCCTCCAGGTACAAAAGTGTCGGTGATTACAATAACAGTCTGTTATCGACTTGATTACTGTTGGGTGTTGTTATGTCAGATTACCACCCCAACATTAACAAGAATGCTAAAGTGCTCTACAGCTGAATAAAATCACCGAATGAATAATAACAGCTTCTAAAGACATTAAGATATTCAAACAACCTAAAATGGACCCCCAGGGTCTACTAAATCTGGTTTAATGATTGTCCCTGCTGTGTGACGACATTTCTAAATTAAAACATTGCTGTTATTGCCAAACACAGTATCCTCAAAACAGCGCCCATGCATCAAACCACACAGCACTCTAGATTCCTGGACTATTGTTCGATTGAATGTACAAAACTACAGACAGAGATATTTCTCCAGTGTCCCTATACAGCAGGCCTTCAAGTCTTGAAGATGTCATTGTTCGGCAGCCCTGCAACATGGCCCAAACAGGCTTGGGAACAGCACAACAAAAGAGCCATTGAGAGATTTCAATTGTCCCCCAAATACATGCCACAGAAAAAAATACTCTACCTGTATTTCTTAGACGGCGTTTGTCAAGATACAGTATTCCGAGCACACAGTTTTCTCAGAATAAAATCCCACACTGGCTTGTCTGCCCGCATGCACACAGTCACAAACATAGATTCCACAAAGACAGAAATGCAATATTTCAGATAATACGTTTTTTCCGTTTGGGAAGAGAGCACAATGGTATTCGGCACACTAGTGTTTAGTACAATGAGCATGTTTGTGTCTGAAAATATACCTTTTGTGTAGCCTTTTTTCTTCAAAATCATGGAAATGTACAACGGCTGAGCTCCTTCCAGCTGTCATCCGATAAGTGGGTGAAACACACGTTAAAGACGAATCTAACTTAATTTTGCAATGTCTTTGTTAAGCATAGAGCAATTTATTACCACTTATTATGGTTGTGGGGAAGGTGGGTAGAATAGGAAATGATTTTTTTTATGATTCGTATTCACAAAAAGACATATAAAATCAATTTGGTGATTGAAGGCTATTAGGAAGAGGTCCACACACAATTAATTAAAATAGACAAATTAAATAGAAGCTTACTGTATTATTATAATTTTTTTTATTACATATCATTCAATCCGGTAAATTTTAAAGTACTGTACACAATGTCGTTGTGTCACATCTTCTGGTAATTGAATCAATGACAAGAACAGGTGGCAAGTAGATTGTAAGAGTACAAATAAAGATGGGGAAAAACATAAATTCAATGGATAATGAATTTGAGACAGTTGTTTGATGAAATCAGTGCTCTTTTATATTGTAGGTACAAGTCACACTTCAAAACATTATTTAATCTGTCTCTGTATAGGATCTGTAGGATATTTTTTCCATTATAGGGAGAAGCCTTTTTGGTTCCCGATAAGGCTTTCCTTTACAAAGAAACCTTTAGAAGAACTTTTTTAGGACTTTGTGCATTCCAATATTTTTTTTTAAAGTGCAATATTAAGTGAAGTGCCCTTTAACGTAGAACGTACATAACACTTGAGAAATCATATGTTTTATAACGGCTTGCTAAAATGCCAACATTCTGTACTTGAGCATGTCCCTGGGTGTCAACCTAGAAAGATTTAAAGACACGTAAAAATACCTTCAGGCTTCACCATGGTTGTGATGCAGTAAATAAATTGTTACTTTAAAAAAAGTTAAATCAATTAGATAATCATTATTGCCGTGATTGATTAATGTTAATCCATCATATTAAGGGGAAGAATGAACTTACCTCCAATTGTTAATTATGGTAAAAATATTACTTTAAAACATTTACATAAAATGTTTTCAAGGAGCATTGATTTGAATACTCAAATACTAGAGGTGAAACAGGTGAGTTGGCTCTAATATTATGGTCATGTTTCTGTAGTGGAAAACGAAGCTGGTCAGAAAACGGAGGCCAACGGTTTTGCATTAATGTTTAGGCAACACCTTGTCTTCCATTCTGTTCTCTCCCATGTTGAGCACAACCAGCCCTTGTCCGCCATGACAGGGAGGATTTACGGGTGATTTTAAATGAAATTGTCATTAATGTCACTGTCAAACCTGTTGCATTATTTGCCCTGTAGTAAGCAGATTCCATATATGTTTGTATTTATCTTCTTGAGATGCGAAGATATTTAGTAATATCATTATGACACCCAGGGTGTTTGTGGTGCAAGACCAATTTATTAGAGCTTTCGCCCACTCAGAATGTAGTGCCTGAATCGTCAGTTTATAATGTAATATTAACACACGAAAAGCATAGACAGAAAACATCTAGGCTACAGACATGTACACCACACCATCTCAGGCCTAATTGGCTGATGACATTAAATGTACAGCCAATTTCATAACCGAATGTGAAGCTGTTTTCTGATTGGGTCTTCTTTCTACGGGGTTGTGGTCTTGGGTGCAAAATATTAAGAGTAAGTTATGTCACCATCTCGTCGGCAAATAAACCCTCGTCGGGACTGATCTGACGTCACGCTCGTACACTTGACAGGCCACCTGTGACGGTGAGTTGGATTTAAAGAGACAGGTCCCACTCCCTAGTATAAACTGGGGAGGCAGTCTGACAGCACATGGGCACACAGAGGAGCTGGCAGTTCCAGGAGCAGCATCAGCACCAAGGTACCTACATCTTGTTTTATATGGGTTTATATATGCTTAACACACCGAATGTAGGCCTTTATAACGCGCGGGTATTTTCTCTGGTCTATGGGTTTATAAGCGTGCTTTTATTATTATAGCCAATGATGTAAGTTCTGTGAGTTGAGCGCTGAAATGGTTAACTGAAGGTGTGTAGGCTGTGGTGGAGCGAATGTAGTTGACTCCATTTGATGGTCGTTTGGTGATGTGACTATTTTGTCCTAATGTGTTTTGTTATTTGCACACTCTCTCCCACATCTGCAGATATTATTGGGCAACACCCGACCAGTGCTGATGGATGCTGATCATATCAACAGGTACTGTCGGTTGAAATTGTTTCTGATGAACGGTGCTATAATGTACAACTAGACAGTGAAACTATATGACAGGCCAGTCTCTGCATATTATAATGTGTTATATATGCACGTATATATATATTTATATTTTTAGAAAATCCACTTATACACACATGTTCTCTGGTTTCTCCGATTAGGTTATATTATATATACAAAGCCCCCACCCCCCACCCCACCCCATCCACAAATAAATAGGTTGCCATTGTATTTACTTTTAATTGCAACTACTAAAGTTCAATGTGAGGTGCTTGTTATCACTACTATGCAAAAACAATGCGTGTTGGTTAGGCGACATTCGCATTTCATATGATGAGAAAAAGCATGTCCCAGGTTGCTTTTTATTCAGGCAGAATTAAAAAAAATGCCTATGGGCGAATTAGCGGTGCGTGCGTGTGTGCGTCTGACCGACAACATTAATCGCTGTATTTTATATACCCAGATAAGTTCATGTTCATATGCACTCTTACATAGAAACACATGCTCTCGTGCAAAGTCGGATCAATATGTTTGAGTTGTGTCGCTGTATCAGTCTCATGTTCATGTCAGAGTAGTAGTTTAATTCATATTAAGCAGACCGCCTGATGCTGGAGAATTAAGTTTCCACCGGTCAAACCATGAAAGCCAAGACATTTATTTAGAAAATTACACGTATTCCCAAAGATAAGTGCCAAAACATGTTTCTATTCACTACAGACTAGGCTACAGTTTAGATGGCCCTAATTTGAGTGGTAAGTAGCCTTATTCCCACTCTCCGATGGGTCGCCATTGTGTTTATAATGTACAGGATGCCTGACTGGTTGTGTGTCATGATTCTACATTAAAAAAACGAATTCCCCATAATGGTACCAGTAATTTGCCCAACACTAAATGAGCAATCTGGACACAAGAAAGAAAACAATTTACAGCAGGTGTTCAAACACGACGGTCCGCGAGTATCTCCAATTAATGCAATTTGATGCTGCTTGGTTACGCCTCAGAAATGTCCAACTAGTGCATGCAGGGATAAAGGAGTAGTAGATAGTATGCACAGATAGTATGCACAGACAGAATGCACAGATAGTATGCACAGACAGTATGCACAGACAGTATGCACAGATAGTATGCACAGACAGTATGCACAGATAGTATGCACAGATAGTATGCACAGATAGTATGCACAGACAGAATGCACAGACAGTATGCACAGATAGTATGCACAGATATATAGTATGCACAGATAGAATGCACAGATAGTATGCACTGATAGTATGCACAGATATTATGCACATATATTATGCACAGATAGTATGCACAGACAGGATGCACGGACAGAATGCACAGATAGTATGCACAGATAGATAGTATGCACAGAAAGAATGCACAGATAGTATGCACAGATAGATAGTATGCACAGAAAGAATGCACAGACAGTATGCACAGATATTATGCACAGATAGATAGTATGCACAGAAAGAATGCACAGACAGTATGCACAGATAGTATGCACAGATATTATGCACAGATAGTATGCACAGATAGTATGCACAGATAGTATGCACAGATAGTATGCACAGATAGTATGCACAGATAGTATGGACAGATAGTATGCACTGAGAGGAATAATGACTCCTCTGCAGTTGCTGTCTAGGGGAAACCACCTGTCTGAATTCACTGATGTGTGAACCCCCCACACCTGCCTGAAATTAAACTTAACCTCTACCTACATATATACACACTCAGTCTTCACCTGTTTTGACAGACTGGAAGACCGTAAGCTTTTGTCTTTGACACAAACACATGTATTTAATATAAAATAAAGCCATTTGGATTGTCAACTATCGTATTTTGCTGCTAAAGAAATCCAATCCCCCTTAAGTGAGCGCAAAAGAAATGTCTAGTTATTATTTGACCCTGTACGAGTGGAAATGTCATAAATAGAATTTAGGCGCATGTTTTTGACTGCACTGGGCCCTTTAATTAATTTGCCATTAATTAATTTTAATTAATTTGTAGAATCACTATTGAAAGCGTCTTGCTGGACTTTACTATACAATGATGTCTTGTCTAAGTCTAACCCCCGAAAAAAAGGCATCTGAGACCTCACCCGGTTTTAAAGAAGGATATAGAATGTCGTTTGTCAGAGCTGCAATCACAATCAGCTGACCCCCCCAAGACAGAGACAACTGGAGGGTCTAATGCATAATCTCGGTCTTCAGCACAACAAAGAAGGAACCAGGTGTCCCAAGCATCACACACCGATTAGTTTGTTATGAGACTTAATCGTTTGTTTCTAATGTGGGTAAATGTGACAGTAATATATTATTTACCATCAAGAGTTAGCTTAATGCTTGATGGACATTACATGTATTTTGACCTGCCCTAATGCTAGCATGTTTTTTTCCGGACACATTTTCAACCAACTCAGAGTGAAATGTAATTGTGCCATGCTTATGTGTAAAGACACATGTTTTTCTTTGTGAGGGATATTTTATGAGACCAAACGCATGGTTGCTGGCTCATATAGGCTGTGTTTATCACCAGCGCTAATGACATTTTGAATTGAATCGTCGATATGGAAGCGATTTACAAAAACACGTGCTCGATCTGTGTGATATTTATACGTTGATGCGTACAATTTACGCAAAGATGTGGCTTTGTCTATTAAAAACACAACAAGTTACACCCTAAAGGCTTTAAACTGGTAATTTGATATTATTAAAAAGACAAATCTAGAATTTCTGTCAGGTGCCCGTCACTCAGTTTTATTACATTACAAAGTGCCATTACATGCCAACATTTTCTCTCTTCCATTCCTGCGTTGTAAGTACAGACGTTGACTGTTTATATGACCTCCCCCACTACAGGAGAAGTTGGTTGCAATATAGGAAATCATCATATAACGCGTATTCAATGTTCAATAAAGGGCTTCTGACGTTTGTCATTTCTGACAAATGGTATCCACTTAGAACCCACAGGAATGACAATTAAAATCCACAGGAAAATGTAAATCTCCTGTTGCTTTTTCCTGGTCTAGCAAACCCCGGCTCAAATGAGGACACCACATCTGTTTATTCGTCGCCATAGTATTCGTACGGGTCACTTCCTTTGCCTCGGTTTTGGTCGGTGTGCCTGACGACGATTAGCGCGACTCTGCATGAAGCGCGTAAACCCAGTCCAGACTGCATTCAGTCACTCTGCGCTGGTTGCTTTGGTTACCGCCTCTTTCAAGGAGGGATCCTGAAGATCTGACAGGTGTCATCCCACAGATGCTTTCTCTCGCTGGTTCCCATCAACCTTTGTTTTTCCGGAGCGGAACACAGAGGCACACCCCGGTTCCAGTAGCCGGCTGGAATACAAAAAGACTGGCGGTTGTCCCGGTGTATTGACCCGCGCATCACGGCGTCCGCGGTGCAGTCGGAGGGAGGATGTGCAGATTGGCGGAACATCCCCAGGTAGGAGATGATAGAGGAGGATGATGGAGGATGGGCAATATCAAGCTGAGGCAGAGATTCAACATCAGAGACAGCCCCCAGACCCCCCAGACCTCCCCACCCCCAGACCCCCCACTGTTAGACCTCCTCTCCCCAGACCGCCCCACACCCAGACCCCCCACTGCTAGACCTCCTCTCCCCAGACCGCCCCACACCCAGACCCCACACTGCTAGACCTCCTCACCCCAGACACAACCCCCCCCATTTCCCCTCTCCACCATTCATCCACAGGACTGTCCCGTAGCATGGGGTTACTGAACTTACCTGGCTCAGTGCCAGTACCAATGACTGGTGATCATTATCCCCGGTTAACCGACCCGTTGGCACTGTCTGAACACCGCCAGGTAGCGTCAATGACCGTCCAGAACTGCGTTTGATAGTGGTTGCTGTACTGTCTCAAGGGGATCAGTAGCTACTGGAACACACCTCATTATCTGCCCAGTTGGCTGAATATGGTTTAGCATTTTAAAACCCCCGATTGGCATTTATTTAGCTGTTTTATTGGATCGCACGGGTTGAGGAAATGCTGGGTACCTTTTTAGAGTGGTCGCTATGGATACTCAAGATTAGTACATTACCTTTTATTGTGTATAAAAAAAAATATTAATTGACTTGGGCAACAGAAGTACTACTAATGTTTTACCTGTGTGGTTCTAGTTTAGCCACTTCTTTGTTGCTGCTTTGGTTGAAAAACAAAATTGTCATTGGTCAGTAATTCAAACCACTTCTGACCTTGAAGTGCAGTGTTAAGTATTCAGAGTTCACAAATTTTGCGGGGTTGTTATCTGTGATTGATTGGGTTGATAACGAAAGCAGGTTCTTTATTAGTTCAATTGATAATGAAATCAGGTCATGTTAATTAATTGAATTTATGATGATATCTGGTCATGTCAATTATTTAATTGATAATAAAATCAGGTAATGTGTATTAATTGAATTTATAATGACATCAGGTCATGTGTATTAATTGAATTGATAATGAAATCAGGGCTTGTTTGTTAATTTAATTTATAATGAAATCAGGTCATGTGTATTAATTGAATTTATAATGAAATCAGGTCATGTGTATTAATTGAATTTATAATGAAATCAGGTCATGTATAATAATTGAATTTATAATGAAATCAGGTCATGTATATTAATTTAATTTATAATGAAATCAGCTCATGTGTATTAATTGAATTTATAATGAATTCAGGTCATGTATATTAATTGAATTGATAATGAAATCAGGTCATGTGTATTAATTGAATTGATAATGAAATCAGGTCATGTATATTAATTGAATTGATAATGAAATCAGGTCATGTATATTAATTGAATTGATAATGAAATCAGGTCATGTGTATTAATTGAATTGATAATGAAATCAGGTCATGTATATTAATTGAATTTATAATGAAATCAGGTCATGTATATTAATTGAATTTATAATGAAATCAGGTCATGTATATTCATTGAATTGATAATGAAATCAGGTCATGTATATTAATTGAATTTATAATGAAATCAGCTCATGTGTATTAATTTAATTTATAATGAATTCAGGTCATGTATATTAATTGAATTGATAATGAAATCAGGTCATGTGTATTAATTGAATTGATACTGACATCAGGTCATGTGTATTAATTGATTATTAGAAGCATGTCTAGCTCCCTGTACATCATCTTAAAAGACGTGCAGACTTCAGAACAGACACATGGCTACTGTACAAGGAGAGATTTCTCTTTTTGTCGCTGACAGACACAGAGGGGAGCAGAACAAATTCGCCGCCCCCCCCACCCCACCTCCTTCCAATTTCAGCAATGAAAAAATGAAAATCCATTTCCCACAGGGCTCCTAGAAAAGTGCATGCTCAGGTAATTAAGTGGCGCTACGCTCAGACCCTTGTCAGGGCTATTACCACAAATCATACTGGCTGTAATTACAGTAGATCTGTCTTTCTGCCTTTTTTGGGGGGGCCTCACTCTCCTCATAGCAGATTCACAACAATAGCAATTATGTCTTGTGCCATTACAGGAGTGACTTCTGACGTCAACATAGACGCTGCTTGTCCGGGGCTAACCGCTAATTTGTCCTTCGAGCGAAGGCAGTGAAATAATTCCGTTCATTCGATGATCAATATTAATCTCAAATCCGAATGTGCCCAGCAGGATTTCGCCGTGGACTCCGTTGTACTTTCACAGTGCTCACCCCTTGAATAGTCGACGGCCAATCGCGTGTTGCCCGTGACGACGTACGCAGTTCAGGTGTTTTGCTGGAGCTGATTTAAGTTGGCAGGCGCGCGGATGGCCTCCATCCTTACGTTCTTCAGAGATGGCCTGTTGATATAATAAACGTCTCAACCCGTTGACGGTTGACCCAGGAGATGTCCGAGCTCCCATCACCCCCCCACCAGTCACCACAAACATTAGCCCTGCCATTTAACACTGTGAGAACCAGTTGAAGTGCCTGGAGATAAAGGACGAGGTTCATTCTGAGCTCAGAGCGGTACACTTCTGTCCTAGAGCCTTGGGAGGCAGGTTCATCTAATGAATTTAAGGGCTGAATGGACAGCCATTTAAGGTTGTAGCAGCCTCGCTAGAAAGACATGGTCATTTTAGTAGCAGATAATGGAATAAGAAATTGAGAGCATAGGAGATGAGAGGCACCTTATGGCTTACTGATAGGCTTTATTGAGAATCATCAGATTATATGGATGTTTATCCGTCTAAGGTGTAAAACAGTCGTTTCACTGTTGTTTTATTTCCTTTTGTTTTATTTCCAGGTCGTCTAGCCAAATGTTTCTGAAAGATGCATGCATAACCTAGGTAACCTGCGTTTTATTCTCCCAGTATTTATTTCAGTAACAACATATTGGTATTATTTTCTTCTACAAGTGTTTTTATCCTTTTCTCACGTCGGCGACCAGTTTTTTATCTGCGCCTCCTTGAGTATATTACAAACCACCTGCAAGGTTTAGACGTGCAGCTCAGATCTGTATCTAGTTGCTTCGCTCTGACAGAGGAACCCAGTACAAGATGTTCATAGTGAAAAGCCAATTAAACAAATGATCTGTGTTCTGATGGCCAGGTTGTTTCTGGCCCTAATCCATATCTATTCCACAGTTAAGTAGACAGAAACATTACTTTGCCCGCAGTGGGAAATCAAATCCACATTTAACTGTAGTAGAATTACAAACGCAACGAGACCGCAACGAGACAATTGCAAAAATTATAAAAGAATATATGTTGAGTGTCCAAATAGCGTTAACAGTTGGGCATTTCTACGGCATTATAAGTTATACTCTGTTATTAAATGGTATTTTCTCACTGTATTAAATGTAGGAACGTGATAGGAGCATTAGTCTCGATTCAACTGGCCAATAAGCAGCGTGTAATTTCTCCTCGGCTCCCCAATTGGTTGGAACACAGAGCACCTTTATACACGTCGTGTCTCATCAGTATAATTCTACAGAATGAAAGGCTTCCACCCTCAACTGGAGAGCATAATTTAACTTGCTTTAATAATACATTACTATTCAACGCGGCCCCTACAACCCCGGCCAGGTCTCCCGTGTGGAGGTTAGAAAAGAACCGCGTTTTCGCCTCACCCCTGTTCTCTGGCAAATGCAGAAATGCATGCGACGGCAGGCGTGCGTTATTCGAAGTGCACATCGATCGTAATTATATCGCTTTTTAATGAGGAAAAGTGAAGCTAAGGGGAGCTTATTTCCCCGGGTTTACCATGAACCCGAAAGTAATGTATATCGCCTTCCTGTTTCGCCAGTCTGTGGTGGCGAGGAACCGAAGCCTCAAATGAGGCATTTCTTCTGAACCACAACGTTGGCCCTGTCACTCTCTGTTCTCTGTTCTCTGTTCTATGTCACTCCCAGCTGCCCAGTTGTTGCTCTCCCATTGTCCGTGTTAAGCCGAGCGGTGTCCTTATATAACATAAATGGCCCAGGGTAACTTTAACTTCTGCCCTGCTCCGCAACCTGAAAGCACCTGTCAATCTTGTCATTGTTAAAGCAGGCGGGCGATTTTGAGTAGTTGTTGTAAATGCGAAACACAAGATCCGCCACCCCTCTGTGCTCCCAGGCTATTTATAGACCCCCCCCCAACAAACCAATATATATATATATTATATTTATTATTATTATTTATTTTTCATTATGTAAATACTTTAGAAAAAAAAACTAATCTGGCAGAGGCTGTGGATTCTTATGGTGTAAGGATCAGGCCATCTTCAGACCAAAACATTTTTTATTCTCCATACACAGAGTCTCTGCCGTACTGGTAAAGAACAGAGTACAGTTCAAGTAATGACTTCATTATTCTGTATACTGCAGGTCAAACGGAACCGGTCTGAACCACTGGCATCAAAAGTGTGTACACCCCTACGTGAAATGGCTAAATTGGGCCCATAGCTGGAGTCCTCTTCCACTCCTCCACGACAACATCATGGAGTTGGTGGATGCTAAAGACCTTGAGCTCCTCCACCTTCCATTTGAGGATGCCCCACAGAGGCTCAATAGGGTTTAGGTCTGGAGACATGCTTGTCCAGTCCATCACCTTTACCCTCAGCTTTTTAGCAAGGAAGTGGTCGTCTTGGAGGTGTGTTTGGGGTCGTTATCATGTTGGAATACTGCCCTGCGGCCCAGTCTCTGAAGGGAGGTCATCAGGCTCTGCTTCAGTATGTCACAGTACATGTTGGCATTCATGGTTCCCTCAATGAACTGTAGCTCCCCAGTGTCAGCAGCACCTATGCAGCCCCAGACCATGACACTTCCACCACCATGCTTGACTGTAGGCAAGACACACTTGTCTTTGTACTCCTCACCTGGTTGCCGCCACACACACTTGACACCTTCTGAACCAAATAAGTTAATATTGGTCTCATCAAAGCACAGGAGATGGTTCCAGTAATCCATGTCCTCAGTCTGTTTGTCTTCAGCAAACTGTTTACATACTTCCTTGTGTATCATCTTTAGAAGAGGCTTTCTTCTGGGACGACAGCCATGCAGACCAATATGATGCAGTGTGCGGTGTATGGTCTGAGCACTGACAGGGTGACCCCACACCTCTTCAACCTCTGCAGCTCTTATACATTTATTTCCCAAAGACAACCTCTGGTTATGACGCTGAGCACGTGCACTCAACTTCTTTGGTCGACCATGGCGAGGCCTGTTCTGAGTGGAACCTGTCCTGTTAAACCGCCGTATGGACTTGGCCACCGTGCTACAGATCAGTTTCAGGGTCTTGGCAATCTTCCCATAGCCTAGGCCATCTTTATGTAGAGCAACCAAAAACTATCATCCTCACAGAATTATTTGCCATGAGGTGCCATGTTAAACTTCCAGTGACCAGATTGGGAGCGATAACACCAAATTTAACCCACCTGCTCCCCATTCACACCTGAGACCTTGTAACACTAACGAGTCACATGACACCGGGGAGGGAAAATGGCTAATTGGGCCCAAAGAAAGGGGACATTTGAAGAGAAGTGTATTCTGTTTGGATTATAACTCTAGTGTATTCTGTTTGGATTATAACACTAGTGTATTCTGTTTGGATTATAACTCTAGTGTATTCTGTTTGGATTATAACACTAGTGTATTCTGTTTGGATTATAACTCTAGTGTATTCTGTTTGGATTATAACTAGTGTATTCTGTTTGGATTATAACTAGTGTATTCTGTTTGTATAATAACTAGTGTATTCTGTTTGGATTATAACTCTAGTGTATTCTGTTTGGATTATAACTAGTGTATTCTGTTTGGATTATAACTAGTGTATTCTGTTTGGATTATAACTCTAGTGTGTTCTGTTTGGATTATAACAGTAGTGTATTCTGTTTGGATTATAACTCGAGTGTATTCTGTTTGGATTATAACTAGTGTATTCTGTTTGGATTATAACTCTAGTGTATTCTGTTTGGATTATAACTCTAGTGTATTCTGTTTGGATTATAACTAGTGTATTCTGTTTGGATTATAACACTAGTGTATTCTGTTTGGATTATAACTCTAGTGTATTCTGTTTGGATTATAACACTAGTGTATTCTGTTTGGATTATAACACTAGTGTATTCTGTTTGGATTATAACTCTAGTGTATTCTGTTTGGATTATAACTCTAGTGTATTCTGATTGTATTATAACTAGTGTATTCTGTTTGGATTATAACTCTAGTGTATTCTGTTTGGATTATAACTAGTGTATTCTGTTTGTATTATAACTAGTGTGTTCTGTTTGTATTATAACTCTAGTGTATTCTGTTTGGATTATAACTCTAGTGTGTTCTGTTTGGATTATAACTGTAGTGTGTTCTGTTTGGATTATAACTCCAGTGTATTCTGTTTGGATTATAACTAGTGTATTCTGTTTGGATTATAACACTAGTGTATTCTGTTTGGATTATAACTCTAGTGTATTCTGTTTGGATTATAACTAGTGTATTCTGTTTGGATTATAACACTAGTGTATTCTGTTTGGATTATAACTCTAGTGTATTCTGTTTGGATTATAACACTAGAGTATTCTGTTTGGATTATAACACTAGTGTATTCTGATAGGATTATAACTCTAGTGTATTCTGTTTGGATTATAACTGTAGTGTATTCTGTTTGGATTATAACTAGTGTGTTCTGTTTGGATTATAACACTAGTGTATTCTGTTTGGATTATAACTCTAGTGTATTCTGTTTGGATTATAACTAGTGTATTCTGTTTGGATTATAACTCTAGTGTATTCTGTTTGGATTATAACTCTAGTGTATTCTGTTTGGATTATAACTGTAGTGTATTCTGTTTGGATTATAACTAGTGTATTCTGTTTGGATTATAACTCTAGTGTATTCTGTTTGGATTATAACTAGTGTGTTCTGTTTGTATTATAACTCTAGTGTGTTCTGTTTGGATTATAACTGTAGTGTATTCTGTTTGGATTATAACTCTAGTGTATTCTGTTTGGATTATAACTAGTGTATTCTGTTTGGATTATAACTCTAGTGTATTCTGTTTGGATTATAACTAGTGTGTTCTGTTTGTATTATAACTCTAGTGTGTTCTGTTTGGATTATAACTGTAGTGTATTCTGTTTGGATTATAACTCTAGTGTATTCTGTTTGGATTATAACACTAGTGTATTCTGTTTGGATTATAACTCTAGTGTGTTCTGTTTGGATTATAACTGTAGTGTATTCTGTTTGGATTATAACTGTAGTGTATTCTGTTTGGATTATAACTAGTGTATTCTGTTTGGATTATAACTCTATTGAATTCTGTTTGTATTATAACTAGTGTATTCTGTTTGGATTACAACTCTAGTGTATTCTGTTTGGATTATAACTAGTGTATTCTGTTTGTATTATAACTAGTGTGTTCTGTTTGTATTATAACTCTAGTGTGTTCTGTTTGGATTATAACTCTAGTGTATTCTGTTTGGATTATAACTCTAGTGTATTCTGTTTGGATTATAACTCTAGTGTATTCTGTTTGGATTATAACACTAGTGTATTCTATTTGGATTATAACTCTAGTGTGTTCTGTTTGGATTATAACTCTAGTGTATTCTGTTTAGATTATAACTCTAGTGTATTCTGTTTGGATTATAACTGTAGTGTATTCTGTTTGGATTATAACTCTAGTGTATTCTGTTTGGATTATAACTCTAGTGTATTCTGTTTGGATTATAACTAGTGTATTCTGTTTAGATTATAACTCTAGTGTATTCTGTTTGGATTATAACTCTAGTGTATTCTGTTTGGATTATAACTAGTGTATTCTGTTTGGATTATAACTAGTGTATTCTGTTTGGATTATAACTCTAGTGTATTCTGTTTGGATTATAACTAGTGTGTTCTGTTTGTATTATAACTCTAGTGTGTTCTGTTTGGATTATAACTGTAGTGTATTCTGTTTGGATTATAACTCTAGTGTATTCTGTTTGGATTATAACTAGTGTATTCTGTTTGGATTATAACTCTAGTGTATTCTGTTTGGATTATAACTAGTGTATTCTGTTTGGATTATAACTAGTGTATTCTGTTTGGATTATAACTAGTGTGTTCTGTTTGTATTATAACTCTAGTGTGTTCTGTTTGGATTATAACTGTAGTGTATTCTGTTTGGATTATAACTCTAGTGTATTCTGTTTGGATTATAACACTAGTGTATTCTGTTTGGATTATAACTCTAGTGTGTTCTGTTTGGATTATAACTGTAGTGTATTCTGTTTGGATTATAACTGTAGTGTATTCTGTTTGGATTATAACTCTAGTGTATTCTGTTTGGATTATAACTCTAGTGTATTCTGTTTGGATTATAACTCTAGTGTATTCTGTTTGGATTATAACTCTAGTGTATTCTGTTTGGATTATAACACTACTGTATTCTGTTTGGATTATAACTCTAGTGTATTCTGTTTGGATTATAACTCTAGTGTATTCTGTTTGGATTATAACTCTAGTGTATTCTGTTTGGATTATAACTGTAGTGTATTCTGTTTGGATTATAACTAGTGTATTCTGTTTGGATTATAACTCTATTGAATTCTGTTTGTATTATAACTAGTGTATTCTGTTTGGATTACAACTCTAGTGTATTCTGTT
Organism: Dallia pectoralis; assembly: GCA_029465975.1. Lineage (NCBI taxonomy): Eukaryota > Metazoa > Chordata > Actinopteri > Esociformes > Umbridae > Dallia > Dallia pectoralis. The sequence goes on along the minus strand of CM055745.1, from coordinate 5,010,568 downwards.
TGGATTATAACTAGTGTATTCTGTTTGTATTATAACTAGTGTGTTCTGTTTGTATTATAACTCTAGTGTGTTCTGTTTGTATTATAACTCTAGTGTATTCTGTTTGGATTATAACTCTAGTGTATTCTGTTTGGATTATAACTCTAGTGTATTCTGTTTGGATTATAACACTAGTGTATTCTATTTGGATTATAACTCTAGTGTGTTCTGTTTGGATTATAACTCTAGTGTATTCTGTTTAGATTATAACTCTAGTGTATTCTGTTTGGATTATAACTGTAGTGTATTCTGTTTGGATTATAACTCTAGTGTGTTCTGTTTGGATTATAACTCTAGTGTATTCTGTTTGGATTATAACTCTAGTGTATTCTGTTTGGATTATAACTAGTGTATTCTGTTTAGATTATAACTCTAGTGTATTCTGTTTGGATTATAACTCTAGTGTATTCTGTTTGGATTATAACTAGTGTATTCTGTTTGGATTATAACTCTAGTGTATTCTGTTTGGATTATAACTAGTGTATTCTGTTTGGATTATAACTCTAGTGTATTCTGTTTGGATTATAACTCTAGTGTATTCTGTTTGGATTATAACTAGTGTATTCTGTTTGGATTATAACTGTAGTGTATTCTGTTTGGATTATAACACTAGTGTATTCTGTTTGGATTATAACTCTAGTGTGTTCTGTTTGGATTATAACACTAGTGTGTTCTGTTTGGATTATAACTCTAGTGTATTCTGTTTGGATTATAACTCTAGTGTATTCTGTTTGGATTATAACTCTAGTGTATTCTGTTTGGATTATAACTCTAGTGTATTCTGTTTGGATTATAACTAGTGTATTCTGTTTGGATTATAACTCTAGTGTATTCTGTTTGGATTATAACTCTAGTGTATTCTGTTTGGATTATAACTCTAGTGTATTCTGTTTGGATTATAACTCTAGTGTATTCTGTTTGGATTATAACTCTAGTGTATTCTGTTTGGATTATAACTGTAGTGTATTCTGTTTGGATTATAACTAGTGTATTCTGTTTGGATTATAACTCTATTGAATTCTGTTTGTATTATAACTAGTGTATTCTGTTTGGATTATAACTCTAGTGTATTCTGTTTGGATTATAACTAGTGTATTCTGTTTGTATTATAACTAGTGTATTCTGTTTGGATTATAACTCTAGTGTATTCTGTTTGGATTATAACTCTAGTGTATTCTGTTTGGATTATAACTCTAGTGTATTCTGTTTGGTTTATATCAATACTGTACTTCCTGATAGTACTTCCGGGTTGTACTTCCTGATTGTACTTCCTGGTGGTACTTCCTGGTTGTACTTCCTGATTGTACTTCCTGGTGGTACTTCCTGATGGTACATTCCACCACGAACCAGCAAATCAGGTTGCAGCAGCCAAGTTGTGTGTGAGAATGTCTCTTTCCGTTTGGCATGAATACCAGAGTGTGGTGCCTGCCACCCATGGTGACTCCTTGTTTTACAATCTGTGTAACATCAGGGAATTGCATTAGCCACTAAAGTATAATATAATAAGTATAATAGGGCAGAAACGCAAAGAATCTCCAGACCCACTGGGCTATTTTCTTCCTTTCAAATGTCACCCGATTTTGTTGGACTTACTAAAAGGTTTGTGTGTGTGTGTGTGTGTGTGTGCAGACTGGTACAGGGGCAGACTGGTACAGGGGCAGACTGGTACAGGGGCATAATGGTACAGGGCCAGACTGGTACAGGGGCTGACTGGTAGAGGGGCAGACTGGTACAGGGGAAGGCTGGTACAGGGGCAGACTGGTACAGGGGCAGACTGGTACAGGGGCAGACTGGTACAGGGGCAGACTGGTACAGGGGCAGACTGGTAGAGGGGCAGACTGGTACAGGGACAGACTGGTACAGGGGCTGACTGGTACAGGGACAGACTGGTACAGGGGCTGACTGGTACAGGGGCAGACTGGTAGAGGGGCAGACTGGTACAGGGGAAGGCTGGTACAGGGGCAGACTGGTACAGGGGCAGACTGGTACAGGGGCAGACTGGTACAGGGACAGACTGGTACAGGGGCTGACTGGTACAGGGGCAGACTGGTAGAGGGGCAGACTGGTACAGGGGAAGGCTGGTACAGGGGCAGATTGGTACTGGGGCAGACTGGTACAGGGGCTGACTGGTACAGGGGCAGACTGGTAGAGGGGCAGACTGGTACAGGGGAAGGCTGGTACAGGGGCAGATTGGTACTGGGGCAGACTGGTACAGGGGCAGACTGGTACAGGGACAGACTGGTACAGGGGCAGGCTGGTACAGGGGCTGACTGGTAGAGGGGCAGACTGGTAGAGGGGCAGACTGGTACAGGGGAAGGCTGGTACAGGGGCAGATTGGTACTGGGGCAGACTGGTACAGGTGGCAGGCTGGTTCAGGGGCAGACTGGTACAGGGGCAGACTGGTACAGGGGCAGACTGGTACAGGGGCAGGCTGGTACAGGGGCAGGCTGGTACAGGGGCAGGCTGGTACAGGGGCAGGCTGGTACAGGGGCAGACTTGTACAGGGGCAGACTGGTACAGGGGCAGACTGACAGAGATGGAGGCAGACAGAGACTGACGGGAACAGACTGGAACATACGGGGGCAGACTGGCACAGACGGGGGCTGAGGCCGACAGGAAGAGACAGACTGACAGATTAACAGCTTGCTGAACTCTCTGCACAGGAATCTTCATAATCACTCATTTCCATCGAGCCATTATTACTCCATCTGCCTGATGGAAACACAGCTCTGGTAATGTTGTGCTGTACGTCATGTCTCTTATGCCATGCTGCTAAATCGTTAGACGTTACACCACTCCGATTTGTAAGCTTTAGGGTAAACTATGTGTCCTGCGAGGACAATTCCGGAGAATGATGCATTTCGGTCCTTTTTTCTTTTCCATAGTGAGGCAACATCGGAAAGCCGACTTGTGCTGTACTAGGAACACACCATCGAAAACAAATAGAAAAAAATAAATAACGAGATTATTCTGAAGCAAACCGTAACAGGATGCAGGGAGCTTAGAAGGTAAGACGTCGCGGTTAACTTGGTTCTATTTTACGGAACTGGAGATTTGCGCTTCATTGTACATCATCGCTCAGATTGTGTCCTTTTGTTGTTGTCTTTGGCTTGAATGACAAATGTCTCCTGAAACACAGAGCTCTGATGTTGCCCTTCACAACTCTCCTACAGACTCCGGCAGAGCTTTAGAGAACCAATAGATGCAGTTTTACTTTTATCTCTTTTCTTACAACTAGAAATTGGCCCTTGAATAACTGTGTCTTTCAATTTCAGAGGACTACGAGACTGGGCATATAAAGGATGTGAAGATCGGTGATTGCCTTTAGAAATTAATGGCTGTGTGTGTGTGTGTGTGTGTGTGTGTGTGTGTGTGTGTGTGTGTGTGTGTGTGTGTGTGTGTGCGTGTGTGCGTGTGTGCGTGTGTGTGCGTGTGTGCGCGTGTGTGTGTGTGTCACGAAACATGAATGTCTTGGAAATGTAAATATACTGTACAATCCAATTATTCTGGTGAATCTTTACGTATGCATAGCATCTCTGTTGTTTCACACTCGTGACATTTTATTGTATGTATAATATCTCAATTATTTTAATTGGGAATGTTAACAAGCATCATGTCCTGCAGTAGCTGCTTGCAGGAGAACATGCACTTTGGTCCTGGATGCTGTGGAAGACTAGTGATTTTGTTGTTGTTTATTTATCTCTCTGACAACAAGTCCCAGTCTACCTCAGTGACCAGCACCCAAACACCACTTTGTATTACAGTTTTTCTCCATTGGTTTGGCTCATTTTCTGAAACAGAAATTACATTCTCAAAACAACATGGACAAACCTCCAAACCACTTGGCAATTGTTCAAAACAGAACTGAATTTCTCATTCATTTCATCAAATTGCAAATGTCTCAGGTAGTACAGGTAGCCTACAATTAGCACAATTTCCAAGTGAATAGATCTTGTTGATCTAAACTGATTGTTGATTCTCAGTCTAATGGTTTTTCGCTCCAAAACGTGTCAGCGTCATTTCATTGTGTAAGTCATCACATGCACAATAGTCTGTTCAATTGTCAAAAGTAGTCAAGAACATAAAACCATGAATACCATATATAAATCCCTTGGATCATTTGGTACATTTACATATTACAGCAATTGATTGATACTATAACTTGACTGAAGGAGGACTGTCACACATCTCAGATGACCAATAAAACAGTATGTTTAGTTAGCTGACAGGTTCTGTCCATGACTGTGAATGCTGCCAAACATGTATGTAAAGAGCTTGACCATGCAGGACCAGTACATCTTCTAAACATGGAGGCACCTGGCCAAGTAAATGAACAAGGGCAACTGCCTGCTCGAGTAAGAGGAAGAAGAAGAAGAGGAGTAAGGGTGCGTGGTGGTGGAATAGGGGGAAGAGGCCGAGGAGCACGAAGACACCATGCTGTCCCGGATGAAATTCGGGCCTCAATTATAGACCACGTCATCAACCATGGCCCCACAATGGCGGAGGCAGGTCGCCGAGTCCAGCCTAATGTGCCTCGCTCTACAGTCTGCTCCATCATCCAAACCGTTCACAGAGAAAACAGGCATGTAGTCAGTCAATGATGGAATTATATGTTGTATAGGACAGGACACTGTGCATAGAGCAAGACATATTTATTTTCACATTTACCTATTTATTTTGTGTGTGTGTGTGTGTGGAATAGTTTATTTTCCACAGTATTGATGAATCTGTGGCCAGACAGACAGAAGTGTGTGGATGGCCAGGAGGGTGAGGACAGTGACCAGTGAAGAATTCTTAGTTGTGAAACTCCAATTTTACTGTAGGCTGCATATAATTTTCAGTGTTTTTTGTTTGTCTTTATAGTCCAGTATATTATGCTGTATACATTTATTTTTACTCTGATGTATGGAAGTTACTTTATGTGTACGAGTGATAAAAGTTACAATTTCCTTAGCAGCATGATTGCAATGTGTGATGGTCGGGGGGGGTACTCTTACCCTAAAATCCTATTTCTAATTTATTTTTCAGTTTTATACTTAATTGTATTCGGTTAGCTAGACTACAAAACAGTACAGTAACTATTATCAATGAAGGACTGGGCTAAGACTGAAAGGTGGACATGAGGGATAATTCAATGGTCCTCTCCCATAGTGACAAAACATCTAAACATTTTGACTTGCAGTGCTTACACAATGCCAAAGGGACGAAGCATTTTGGGGGCACTGACTGGTTAAATGAGAAGGACATTTAGTTTTGACACATGAGTGAACTGTTTTCGGAGAGGTATGAGGTTTTGCAGGTGAACCATGGTGTTGTGCCGAACCATCCACGTTATTTTGGCAAAAGCACCAAGAGTGTTGAGAACGTCCGGTCTGTTTCAAGAAATGAGCCAAATCAATTGAGAAGGATCTTTGCCATTTTGGTGGCACTGACTCTTTATCTGGGAAAGGAATTTAGTTTTGAAGCATGAGTGAACAGTTTTGGGAGAGATATGAGCTTTTGCAAGTGAGCTATAGTGTTGTGCTGAACTGTAACAGTGTTTTGCCAAATGATCTTCGAGTTTTGAGAATGTCATTTCTGTTTCAAGAAATGAGCCAAACCAATGGAGAAAAACTGTAAGTTGCTGTCTGCGTGAGGTGGAACGTCTCTCTGCGTGAGGTGGAACGTCTCTCTGTGTGAGGTGGGACGTCTCTCTGTGTGAGGTGGAACGTCTCTCTGCGTGAGGTGGAATGTCTCTCTGCGTGAGATGGAACGTCTCTCTGCGTGAGGTGGAATGTCTCTCTGCGTGAGATGGAACGTCTCTCTGCGTGAGATGGAACGTCTCTCTGCGTGAGGTGGAACGTCTCTCTGCGTGAGGTGGAACGTCTCTCTGCGAGAGGTGGAACGTCTCTGCGTGAGGTGGAACGTCTCTCTGCGTGAGGTGGAACGTCTCTCTGCGTGAGGTGGAACGTCTCTCTGCGAGAGGTGGAATGTCTCTCTGCGTGAGGTGGAACGTCTCTCTGCGTGAGGTGGAACGTCTCTCTGCGTGAGGTGGGACGTCTCTGCGTGAGGTGGAACGTCTCTCTGCGTGAGGTGGAATGTCTCTCTGCGTGAGGTGGAATGTCTCTCTGCGTGAGATGGAACGTCTCTCTGCGTGAGGTGGAATGTCTCTCTGCGTGAGATGGAACGTCTCTCTGCGTGAGGTGGAACGTCTCTCTGCGTGAGGTGGAACGTCTCTCTGCGAGAGGTGGAATGTCTCTCTGCGTGAGGTGGAACGTCTCTCTGCGTGAGGTGGAACGTCTCTCTGCGAGAGGTGGAATGTCTCTCTGCGTGAGGTGGAACGTCTCTCTGCGTGAGGTGGAACGTCTCTCTGCGTGAGGTGGGACGTCTCTGCGTGAGGTGGAACGTCTCTCTGCGTGAGGTGGAATGTCTCTCTGCGTGAGGTGGAATGTCTCTCTGCGTGAGATGTGTCCTACTAAACCATCTGGTCAGATTCAGAGTGAGTCCAACTAAACCATCTGGTCAGATTCAGAGTGAGTCCTACTAAACCATCTGGTCAGATTCAGAGTGAGTCCTACTAAACCATCTGGTCAGATTCAGAGTGAGTCCTACTAAACCATCTGGTCAGATTCAGAGTGAGTCCAACTAAACCATCTGGTCAGATTCAGAGTGAGTCCTACTAAACCATCTGGTCAGATTCAGAGTGAGTCCAACTAAACCATCTGGTCAGATTCAGAGTGAGTCCTACTAAACCATCTGGTCAGATTCAGAGTGAGTCCTACTAAACCATCTGGTCAGATTCAGAGTGAGTCCTACTAAACCATCTGGTCAGATTCAGAGTGAGTCCTACTAAACCATCTGGTCAGATTCAGAGTGAGTCCTACTAAACCATCTGGTCAGATTCAGAGTGAGTCCTACTAAACCATCTGGTCAGATTCAGAGTGAGTCCTACTAAACCATCTGGTCAGATTCAGAGTGAGTCCTACTAAACCATCTGGTCAGATTCAGAGTGAGTCCTACTAAACCATCTGGTCAGATTCAGAGTGAGTCCTACTAAACCATCTGGTCAGATTCAGAGTGAGTCCTACTAAACCATCTGGTCAGATTCAGAGTGAGTCCTACTAAACCATCTGGTCAGATTCAGAGTGAGTCCTACTAAACCATCTGGTCAGATTCAGAGTGAGTCCTACTAAACCATCTGGTCAGATTCAGAGTGAGTCCTACTAAACCATCTGGTCAGATTCAGAGTGAGTCCTACTAAACCATCTGGTCAGATTCAGAGTGAGTCCTACTAAACAACAACAAAAAAACTTTAAAAGCTTGTTACTTGGTTGTAGAATACAAAAGTTGTGATTGTTTGTTGTGATTGTTTGTTGTGATTGTTTGTTGTGATTGTTTGTTGTGATTGTTTGTTGTGATTGTTTGTTGTGATTGTTTGTTGTGATTGTTTGTTGTGATTGTTTGTTGTGATTGTTTGTTGTGATTGTTTGTTGTGATTGTTTGTTGTGATTGTTTGTTGTGATTGTTTGTTGTGATTGTTTGTTGTGATTGTTTGTTGTGATTGTTTGTTGTGATTGTTTGTTGTGATTGTTTGTTGTGATTGTTTGTTGTGATTGTTTGTTGTGATTGTTTGTTGTGATTGTTTGTTGCAGCAATGCTAAACGTGTGTCAACAATAAATGTCTCCATGACCTAGAATATATCCTTGCATACAGTATTTCAGTCCAGTATGTGAGAACGCCTCTTTCAGATGGTAAGTCTGTTTAATTAGTAGTACACTCATGTAATTGTACATTAAACTAAAGTTTTTCTAATTTATTTCCTTTTACACAGAAATGGAATTAATTGTATAAAAAGTACCTCAGATACACATTTTTTTTGTATAATTTCCTGGTGCATGTGAATAACTCAACTTGAAGCTTACACAATATGTACTGTGTGTTTTAAGCTCTTTTGCATTCTACGATCAATTCCTGCTGAAATAAAGTCTGTACAGATAATTTTTGATGTCATGCACATTTTTTTTCAAAATACTTACATTTACAGTTAAAACAGGAAGATTTATTTAATCTAGGGCAGTTAGAAATCTATTTCAAAGGATGGAAAGTACATTGGTGAACTATTACCATGGTAATTGCACCATGTCTTTAATGTTAGATGGCTGGAATAGATGGATGAAATGTTAGATGCATGGATGGATTAAATGGGGAATGGATGGATGAAATGGTGAATGGATGGATGAAATGGGGAATGGATGGATGAAATGGAGAATGGATGGACAATATGGTAGATGGATGAAATGGGGAATGGATGGATTATATGGTAAATGGATGAAATGGGGAATGGATGGATGACATGGGGAATGGATGGATGAAATGGGGAATGGATGGATGAAATGGTGAATGGATGAAATGGGGAATGGATGGATAATATGGTAGATGGATGATACCGTGTCTGTGGGTATAAATGTGCAGTATGCCGACTGAACAATGAGAGTGGGCGTTACCTTCAACTCCCGGTGAACAGTGTAGGATGTTTCCATGGATACTGCCTGAGCCCGTTCTGCGAGAGGTGCACTGGGCTGCTGTGTGGTTTTTTAAAGGCCTCGAGGGTCATTGTTGAAGGCACTCTGTATGTCTGCGTCCCCTTGACCATTCAAACACTAGATCCTTGAAGATTTGTGAAAAACTCATTATGTCAATGAGGCAGTGGGTTTATTAGGCATTGAACAGATTTAGCCATTTCGACGACCCTCGTTCAGGTTGTTGCTTCGACCCAGGAGGAGATGATGTGGGGGAAGATGATCCTCTGGCGTCAGGCTGCTGCACGTAGAAGACCTGATGTTCTGCGTAGAAGATCTGTTCAGCAAGAACACGCCAATGCCTATCATATGGTTTTCGAAAAGGGGTGTTTGACACCGACATATTGTCCAAGTTTAAAAATTAATTCCAAGTGGTTAAGTGCCTTTAAAGGACCACATTTGATGTCCGAACCTAATATAATTGTCAGAAAAGGATATAATAAACAATTATGTGAATTGTCAGTGGACATAATTTGTACAGTGTTGTTGGAGCGCTGCTTGTCTAATTTTAGCTTAATAACACGATCATACAACGTCATTCTGGGTGAAAGCGTCATCTGGGAATGTGTGCAACCAAAGTTCAACATTTACCTGTTGTGACTGCAGAGTCAACCTTTAACCGTAGTGACCACAAGTTTAATCAATAACTGTAGTCACTAGGTTTCAAACTTTAACCACTATAGTGATCACAAATTGAAACTATTACTGTAGTGACTAAGTTTCAACCTTTAACCATCGTAGTGACCACACATTTTACCTTCAACTGTACTGACTGCAGATTCAACCTTCTCTTTTCTCTGGAATGAAAATTCTGAAGCTCCATCATGGGACAGAGGTGTATCTGCTTTACAGTGACCAGAGTTTGTTTAGTAGGCAGTAGAGCCGTTTACCAGTGTAGAGACTATTTCTACATTACTGTATTCCTCCCAAGTAACTCAACCGGTAAACTGTGAAAGAAATGTCAAATGGATGAATCACGATACGTTTTTATTTTCTTTATTTAGCTTAGAAACGTGTCTGTTAAAATCTCCACGAAATGACTCGGGTCTGCAGTGACAGCTGACGTTGCCATATAGCGCCACCTAGTGGCAAAGAAGAGTAGCTACATCCTTCGGCACAAATTAGGAAAAACTTCTGTCAATGAACAATTGTTCCAATATTATCCAACTTGCTCAATGTGCAAAATAAATGTTTGTTGTTTTTATAGCAGCACATAATTAGGCAGCAATGATATTTGTAGTAGTACAATAAGTTATAGTCCATCAATATGAACCATGTATCTCAGAATCAGGAACCCCAGTATATGTTGTATTGCAAGTTTTTCTAAAAGAACTGATCTAATTTTATAAAGTCTAGCATATTTTTCACTTTGTTTAAGGATCAGGCTCCATTGCCAGTCAACATTTGTTCATGTCATTTTACAATGCTGTGTTTATAAAGGAAAATAATAAATATTGAAATCTGAGTCAACAGACAGATTAACATAACTTGCCACCAGTATCTGTTGTCAGAACTACTTTGTAAGCTACTGGTTTGCATTTTTTTTTACCCAAATAATAAATAAAAAAAATTCCATTCAATAGTTCTGGGTTCATTTCCCATGGGGACCAGCACAATACAAAAAAAGATAACTTGTACATCAACATCTGTGTTTTTTGTTGAAAACTGTGTTTACCAAACGGCATTGTTAATTTTTAGGGGTTTGGGTTTCTTTGGATCATTCACACTGTATAATCCAGTTAAGAATACCCCAGTGAGTCCTAAAAAACAATCTGAAATGGACCAAGTGTGAAAAAACAGTACAGCAAAACAACAAGATAGTGCATGGTTGGTGGACAGAATCCTTGTGTTATCCCTGTCTAGACTGACAGCATAGACCTATAATACAGTTTAGTCTATTATTTGCTTTACTATGTAGCTTGAAATGGCACTTGGCTCTCCCATATAGTGCTGTAAAATGGCAGAAGTGATTTTCCTGCACCAATCCACCAGGGGGAGTAAGTGAGTCTATTTACAGTCGAGGGACAGGGAGGACAGTCGACAAATTTTTTTATTTTTTATTTTTTTTTTATTTTTTTTTACAATAGTCATACAAACAATCAAGGCACAATGTGTTAGTACAATCAATTACAACGTGTTTACAGCTTTAAGGTAGAGACGATATATAACAAATCATAAAAATAAATTAAAAATAAATAAATAATAATAATAAAAATAAACTAGGGGTCTTTTTAATCCATAAGGGAATGTGAATCCAACAAAAATAAGAGTCTTTTGGCGTTATCCTTTGTCATATATTGTAAAGATGATGCAAATAGCTTAAGATCATTCATCCAACCGTTGATGTGGGGCTTGACCTTTAAATATTTGCACCTATGAATAAAATGTTTGCAATGCACAATCAGATTATTTATCAAGAATTCTATGTTTTTATCCTCCATAAATATTCCAGTTTTAATTGACATTTCGTTTAACGGGTGTAACAATATGTCCTTAGATTGAAGCCAGCATTGAAAAGACAACCATAAGTCATTAACCAGTTCACACTGAAAGAAAACATGCTCAACCGTCTCAACATCGTTCTCACAGAAAACACAAGAGTTACTCTCCCAATTAAATTTAACATGTAAGAAGTGATTTGATGGATAAATATCATTTAATATTTTAAATGTCACTTCTTTGGCTTTCGGTGGAAGAGGATACGATAAGGTTCGTTTCCTAATCTTTCTTGCATCTTCCTCACTGAAGTCTCGGAGAACATATTTTCTCTTCAATTGAAAGGGATAGTACATTGTACTTAATACAATTTTAACAAATTGGTTAGAAAACTGTTTGCTATTCAACTTGACACCCTCAACACAAAGAGGCCTCATCTCTGCTCTCACATTAGCATGAATCAAAAGCTGTTGGGTCATTGTTTTAAATGGGACTGGGATGGCTTTTCTTACTTTAGTGTATTCTCTAGATGAACATGCAAGACTAAATTTATCACAGAAGTCTGTGTAGCTTAAGAATTCACCAGAATCGTCCATCAAATGAGACACCGACCAAATCCCTTTTTCCATCCAAGTGTCTAAAAACAATGACTTCCTATTAGATAAGATGTACCTGTTATTCCATAAGGGTGTATTCTGAGGAGTAAAGTTGTGTTTATAAATCAAATTCCAATAGAGCAGAACTTGCTGGTGAAAGTCTGATAATTTCTTTGGCAGTTTGCATATATCATAATCACATCTCAATAGGAAACGAACACCTCCCAGCTTTTTGAAAATTGCATCCGGTATAGTGAACCAAAAGGAGTGCTCGTTTGAAGTATATGAATTCAGCCATTTTAATTTAAGAACCCCATTCATAACCAGAAAATCTATAGCATTTAGTCCCCCTCTTCAACACTCTTAATCACATCTGCTTTCCTGATATAATGACATTTGTTTTTCCAGATGAAGTCAAAATTTGTTTTGTTTATAAGTTGAGCCATCTTATCTGAAACTTGTAATGAAAAAGCAGGATATATAACTCTTGACAAGCCTTCCAATTTAGATAAAAGGACCCTTCCAAATATGGTGATGTCCCTTTGAAGCCATGAATTAAGAATGGTTTTATAATGCTCTACTCTTTTACAAATATTTTCTCTCTCTCTTAATTCTTTGTCCCTGGTGACTGTTATACCTAAATATTTGACTTGTGATTTAACCTTTATGTTACAGATAAAGTGAGCCGGTTGATCATGTAAAGCGAATAATTCACATTTATCAATATTTAGTTTTAAGCCTGCTGCTCTAGAGAATTGATCCATAGAGTCTAATACCTTGGGTATCTGCCCCTCATTCCTCAGAAATAACGTAGAGTCATCCGCAAACTGACTTATGACAATTTGTTTGTCTAAAATATTTATGCCTTCTGTACCATTATTTTTAATCATAATTGACATAAGTTCAGCTACCATGATAAATAATAGAGGGGAGCTATTGCAACCTTGCCTAATGCCTCTTTCAACATTAAATCTTGGACAGGTACCATGTTCCAAAGCTACACAACTGTAATGTCACTGTACAACATGCCAATCAGATCTATAAATTTTCTACCAAAACCAAAGTATTCAAGAGTTTTTAAAATAAATGGGTGTTCAACCGAATCAAAGGCTTTGTAAAAATCTAGAAATAGAATAAATCCCTTTTCTATAAACAAATGACTATAATCGATCAAATCTAAAACCAGTCTTATGTTATTGTGTATAGATCTCCCCCTAAGAAATCCAGACTAAGTTTCATTTATTATCTGGGACAAACCGAATTTTAGTCTAGTTGCAATACATCCAGAAAGCAGTTTATAGTCTGTGTTGAGTAATGTTATTGGTCTAAGATTATCTAGCACTCTTTTATCCTTGCCCGTCTTTGGAATAAGGGTTATCAATCCTTGTTTCATAGTTGGCATCAGTTGTCTTTTCTCTATGCACTCTTGTAATGCCTTGAATAGCATATTTCTAATGTCATTCCAAAAACACTTGTAAAAGCTAGCAGTGAGCCCATCAGAGCCAGGGGATTTGTTTAGTGACAATTTCAAATGAGCAGCATCTAATTCTTCTATTCTTAAATCTGATTCACAATTCTCTTTAAATACATCATCGATGGTTGGGATGAAGTGTCTGACTTCATCAAAGAAGCTATTGGAATCAGTATATGAGTATGCAGATGAATAGAGCTTACTGTAAAAGGTAAAAACTTCTTTTTCTATTACTTTAGTTTGATTACATTCTATTCCCTCTATCAGTAAACTTGTTGTTGCCTTCTTTTCCTGTCTTCTTTTTTCTAAGTTGCAAAAATATGAAGTATTTTTTTCTCCCTCCTCAATCCATTTAGCCCTTGACCTTACAAATGCACCTCGAGCTCTTTGAAGATAGATGTTATCTAATTGGGTTTGTAGTTTCATTAGTTCTACCTTGTCTTCACTACTCAACACAGACTTACTGCAACACTGGCTGATTTCATAAAACAGGTTGCTTTCCTCCTTTCTCCTTTCCTTATTAAGCTCCTTGCTAAATTTTATAGAAAATTCTCTAACTTTATGTTTTACATATTCCCACTTGTTACAATAATTATTTATGGATTCAGTAGTTTCAATTTCACTTATTATTTCTTTTATTTTTGAACAGTACTCCTTACTTTTTAGTAAATTAGTATTACATTTCCAGTACCCTTTGTTGTTGTTTTTCCTACAAGTTGGGTTTAATGTTATTTCTGTTAGACAATGATCAGTCAAAGGGGCTTTAGAAATTGAAGCTTGAAAGGCAAACTCCCCAAATGAACCAGCAGCAAGCCAGTAGTCAATTCTCGATTTACATGTACCATTAGGTTTGTACCATGTGTATTGTTTTTCCTCTGGGTTTAGAATTCTCCATATATCAACCAGGCCGTTACTATTCATAAATTCTCTAAGTATGGGGTTGTAGTGGCTGCTGTCAAATTTAGAAGGCCATCTATCTTTCCATTCATCTGGGGTCATATTCCAATCACCTCCCATTAGAATCAAATCTGTGTTGTAGAGGGCTTTAAACTCTGATACAGTATTAATAATATTACCTAGCATTTGTTTGTTTTGAACAACGGTTCTATATCCATACACATTTGTTAATATGAGAAAACGACTTTCAACTTTCAAAACGACCATTAGCCAGTGACCTTCCTCATCTGCTCTGTGTGTAATGATGTCTCCTGGGAACCTATTAAAACAAATTGCTACACCTGCAGATTTATTGGTTCCGTGACTAAACAATATTCGATCTCCCCACTGGTTAGTCCAAAATTTCACATCTAAGTCGGACGAATGTGTTTCCTGCAGTAAGATGCATTGTGTTTTACGCCCTTTACAAAATAAAAATAAAGCTTTTCTCTTAACTAAGTCTCTAAGACCCCTCACATTTAACGTAGCAGAAGAAAAAGTGCAATTGAACATTAAAACGATTAAATAACGAACAATCTAACACAGAGCTTAGAGTAACTCGTAAAGTTGTCTTACGCTGTAGTAACAAATAAAGTGTCCCATATTATCATATTACACTCATTTTCCTTGTAAGTCAAACCTCATTCTCTTATTTAGCCAATTCGTCGCCCCTCTATGTATCCGTGCGGACCACGATAGTAAGCACGTTTTCCTTCGCGGCGAGCTTGCTCAATCTGCGGCCACAGATTCTTCCTCGCCTCTCTGTCCTCCAGTGGTAGCATCTCGGTGAAGCGGACGCCTCTCTCCTTGCATACCGGGGAATCCTTGCTTCGGCGCCATATCTCCTCCCTAACCAGCCTCCGGGCAAACAGAATGACCACATGCCTGTTCTTATTGTCCTCCTTTCGGCCAATCCGATGGACAATGTCGACGGCGTCTTCTAACTGGCGCATATCTATGTCGGGAGCAATCTTTGCAAATAAGTGTATGATGTCTGTTCTGATGTTTTCCTCGTTCTTCTCCTTAATGCCTTTGAGTTTCAGACACCATCTCATTTTGTATCTTTCTTGCTCCCTGACCCTCTCCTTCAGCTCCCTGTTCTCTTTTTCCAGTAGTTCGCTTTGCGACTCCAGGTCATTAATTTTCTTCTTACATACTTTCACTTCTTCTGCATGAAATTGAACAGCTTTAGTTAAGCTTGCAATCATGCAGCTACTCTGTTTAGCTTGTTCCTTCAGTTGTGTTAGTTGTTTGTCAAAGTTCTTTTCCATGCTTTGAATAGCTTCCAGTATGGTCAGATTGGAGACCTGCGCCTCTTTATTATCAGTCTTGCTCTTTTTACCGACTGGAATCTTACTCGGTGTTGTGGGGATGGATCCAGCATCTTTTCTTTTGTTCTCCATACTAACCTCCATCGCGTAGTCGTGGTCAGCGATTATATCGTGTTCAACCACGCTTTCTTGATCTTTTGAAATTCGCTCAGTTGAACTCGACGTTGCTTGGGGTTTTCCCTTACTTGCATTGTCAATTATCAGTTTGGAAGGCTTCAAAACTTTTTTGGCATCCATTTCAAAAGTTTGAGTGTCAATTATCAAGTGCACATTTAAAGTTTTTGGGACAAGTTCGCTGCAGCCTTGGGCAGGGTTGCTGCTCAACACGCCATCTTGCCGGAACCTCTTTGACAGTCGACAAATGACCAACAGTACATCACGGAGAGTCTTTTGCTCTTACACGAATGGATCTAAGGTATTGTTGAGGTAACAAACACAAATGAACATTAACTGCGGACAAAATTATCTCATGTGGCACTGTTGAATACATTTTAGGTAGCATGTGCAGCTAATGCAGTAATAGCTAACAATTTTCAATCCATGTCAACTGCACATCTATACAATGTCGTTCATTTAATTTTGTAGACTCACACATTGGGTCATTCTACACATTGACACACTGCCCGGCAAACTATTGTTGCACTGCTTTTTTGTACTTCTGGTGGTGCAAATTGTGTTTTGTTGTACTGTAGTTGTACTGTTCAATAACAATAAAGTTTAATCAAATCTAATTCATTGCATGTCTCGCACAATGACAAATGCACTTTCAGTGCAGAGTTCAATTGATTCAGTCAACTGACTAAAGTAGTATCAATGTATTTACTGTAATTCATACTAGCCCTTTGGTATTACAGTTTTTCTCCATTGGTTTGGCTAATTTCTTGAAACAGAAATTACATTCTCAAAACCCGAAGATCATTTGGCAAAACAGTCCTACAGTTCAGCACAATACTATAGCTCACTTGCAAAAGCTCATATCTCTCCCAAAACTGTTCACTCATGCTTCAAAACTAAATTCCTTTCCCATATGGCAGAAAATGGCAGAGATCCTTCTCAATTGATTTGGCTCATTTCTTGAAACAGACCGGACGTTCTCAACACTCTTGGTGCTTTTGCCAAAATAACGTGGATGGTTCGGCACAACACCATGGTTCACCTGCAAAACCTCTTACCTCTCCCAAAACAGTTCACTCATGTGTCAAAACTAAATTTCCTTCTCATTTAAGCAGTCAGTGCCCCCAAAATGCTTCGTCCCTTTGGCATTGTGTAAGCACTGCAAGTCAAAATGTTTAGATGCTTTGTCACTATGCCAGAGGACCATTGAATTATCCCTCATGTCCACCTTTCAGTCGTAGCCCAGTCCTTCATTGATAATAGTGTATAAAACTGAAGAAAAAAAAAAGAAATAGGATTTCAGGGTAAAAGTACCCCCCCCCCCCAAGGTTTGACATCACACATTGCACTCATACTGCTAAGGAAATTGTAACCTTTATCATTCATACACATAAAGTAACTTCCATACATCAGAGTAAAAATAAATGTATACAGAATAATATACTGTAATATAAACACACAAACAAAAAACACTGAACATTTTATGCAGCCTACAGTGCTGTAAATAAAGCTGGAGTTTCACAACTGACAGTTCTTCACTTGTCACTGTCCTCACCCTCCTGGCCATCCACATGCTTCTGTCTCTCTGGCCACAGATTCATCAATACTGTGGAAAATAAACTATTCCACACACACACAAAATGAATAGGTAAATGTGTAAATACAGTTTTTCTCAATTGTTTACACACAAATACTGGTACTTGAGACACAATCAGCACAACATGTAACTCATGCCCCAACCCCCTGAACCATTTCTGCTAAACACAATTCCTGCTTTACACTCGAATTTCTGTTCTAAAACATACTTTTTTCAAAACACTACACACAATTCTCTGCATTTGGCACAATTTTCATGAAGAAAATCTCTTGTTTTCACAACAAACACACTGACATTCAAATATGAACACTGACTCATCACATGGGCAAACACCCATCACACATCTATACAATTAGCAATCAGAGCTTTAGCATACAAGGGCAACAGGTGAGCTCTTGTGTTTTGGAGCAATGGAAGCCAACATTGGAAACAGAGGCAGAGCCAGAGGAGTAAGAGTAAGAGGAGGAGGACGAGGAAGGCCAAGGGCCGTAATCTCTGATGAGATCCGAGCCACTTTGGTTGATCATGTGGTCAACCATGGTCTAACAATGAGGGAAGCTGGGCAAATAGTACAGCCACATTTGAGCAGGTACACTGTAGCATCCATCATCAGGACTTGAGAAATGAGAATAGGTAAGAAATACTCTCACTAGAAAATTGCAGTACTACATATCAATACAGTACTCAGTGAGTACTGTAGCTCAGTATTGCCTGTGGACTGTTCTGTAGGACTGTAAAAATGAAGTATGTTTCAAGTATTTGGGAAATGTATTCCTACTTTGTATTTACAGTATTTTACTATTTGTTTGGCAGAACTGAAAGATTACCAACACAAGGTGGTCGGGAACGTCTTCTGTCTCCTGAACAGGAAACTGAAATAATCAACATGGTCCTAGGAAATAATGCCATAACATTACGGCAAAATACATAGAAAAATACTAGAAAACAATGAGATGTTTCAAAACATTGATAGGGTAAGCTTATCAACACTGGACCCTGTCTTGGGCAGAAATAATCTGAGGATGCAGCATAGGTTTTTTTTTTATTACGGTATTATTTTACTGTATCTGTATACAGTAAATTCTTCTCTTGTTTTGTATGTAGACCACTGTATGTGCAACTTTGTGTTGGTTTGGAATGGGATGTACACGATGTACATTGTTTTTGTGGGAAAAATAACATATATTTGTTACCGTGTATTTGTGTTGTCCGAGTATAAGAACAATATTCTCAAATATTTTACAACACACTTATGTACTGTCTGTATAACACTGAACCAAAAAAAAAGGCCTAAGTCATTATGATGAATGGAGAAGTGTTTTCAGTGTTTTACATTGAGCGCACCATGGTTGATGACATGGTCTATAATTGAGGCCCGAATTTCATCCGGGACGCCATGGTGTCTTCGTGCTCCTCGGCCTCTTCCCCCTATTCCACCACCACGCACCCTTACTCCTCTTCCTCTTCTTCTTCCTCCTCTTCCTCGAGCAGGCCGTTGCCCTTGTTCATTTACTTGGCCAGGTGCCTCCATGTTTAGAAGATGTACTGGTCCTGCATGGTCAAGCTCTTTACATACATGTTTGGCAGCATTCACAGTCATGGACAGAACCTGTCAGCTAACTAAACATACTGTTTTATTGGTCATCAGAGATGTGACAGTCCTCCTTCAGTCAAGTTATAGTTTCACTCAATTGCTGTAATATATAAATGTACCAAATGATCCAAGGGATGGTATTCATATGGTATTCATGGTTTTATGTTCTTGACTACATTTGACAATTGAACAGACTATTGTGCATGTGATGACTTACACAATGAAATGACGCTGACACGTTTTGGAGCGAAAAACCATTAGACTGAGAATCAACAATCAGTTTTGATCAACAAGATCTATTCACTTGGAAATTGTGCTAATTGTAGGCTACCTGTACTTAATCATTTGCAAAGATGTACTGAGACATTGAGACATGTACTTAGACATTTGCAATTTGATGAAATGAATGAGAAAATTAATTCTGTTTAGAACAATTGCCAAGTGGTTTGGAGGTTTGTCCATGTTGTTTTGAGAATGTAATTTCTGTTTCAGAAAATGAGCCAAACCAATGGAGAAAAACTGTAATACGGAATAATGCAAAAATATCCACAATGTGTCCAGGTTAATTAATTCTGGTTTAATTATCTATTAAATTCTGCTGCCGAAGCTTACATCCATACAGACTGTAATATTTGAATACTTTGGTATTACAAAGCAACATCATGCTACAATCAAAAAACAATTCTGAACATCAACGAGGCTGCTGATGTATATGGACCTCGAAAGGGTTCCAAAAACTCGGCTATAATAGCATAAAGAGAAACCACCGCTAACTAAGAATGTGAATTGTTGAGCAAGTTCATGGTCAGATCGGAGATGCTTTGGTGCCTCAGAACATAAACAACCTGCCGTCTATGATGGAATCATGAATTCTGCTTTTCATCAAACACCTCCACAGGACAATCCAACCTGTGAGACTGGATCACAGTTGAGTCATGCAGCAACACAATGATAAGTCACAATCAAAAGCACTTTACACCGGACCCACAGTTGCTGATGTTCCAGATACTCAACTAGTCTAACCGAAGCCTGATTGTTACTTATTCCATCTGCACAATAGTTTGGAGTGGGGTTAGGATTGGGTTTGGTTGGAGTTTGGGTTAGCGTTAGCATTAGGAATTAGGGACTATAGAAATGATTAGGCTATGTTGTCCTGAGGCATAGTTATAGGAGTTAGCTCCTCGTAAGATCACTGGACAAGAGATTATTTTGAGGAATCATACTTTGAATTCAACAGGATAATAGACAGGAGAAATGGCACTCATTTTGGCATGGTTCTAAAATGTGTAATTTAGTCGTTACTAGGGGTGGCACGGTACATGAAAAAACACCCGAACCGTTCGGTTCGCTTGTCTCGGTTCGGTTCGCTTGTCTCGGTCACGGTTCACACGGTTCGACGCATGCGCAATGTAGCCCCGTGCTCAGGCAGTTTCGCGTCAGACAGTTCCGCGTCAACATACAAAGACACAGTAAAAGTGTGCTGCAGAAATGGCAAGTGGAGGAGATAATGAAGGCTGTCCGGAGTTGGCTGATGCGCCCGCGTCGTTCAAATCCGGTGTGTGGGAACATTTTGGATTTCCTATTACTTACGATGACAACGGAAATAAAACAGTGGATAGAACTGCGACTGTGTGCAAGCATTGCGCAAAATGCATTCAATATGCTAATGGAAACACTTCTAATATATATATATATATATATATATATATATATATGTCGGTAGCCGCGGTATAATATTCCCTCCCGTCGACACTTCGGCACCAAAACTGTATGAAAAAATGTATACTGTATTCTAAATTGTGGATAATTAAGCTAATAAGCTATATATCATATGCTGAAGGAAATTTCTGGAGTGTTAAAGATTAAAAGAAAAAATAACAACAAGAACCGTACAGAACCGAAAACCGTGACCCTAAAACCGTGATACGAACCGTTCATATGGGGCAAATAGGCCCGGGATCAGACCTTGCGAGGGGTGTGTGCTAAATGGAGCGAGTGAAACAGTTTATGTAGACACACAACACATTGACAAAATGCAGTCCAAAAGTCCAAATGTGTAGAATGAAAGTAACATAGCTGAGAAAATGCCCAGTGGAATCACTCACAACATAACGCCATGCCCGCTACCTCACAAGTAGTACCTGGTACAAAATAAGAGGTTAATCTTCAGCACATTTTGGAAAATAAGTTTCAATAATGCAAATAATGTCTACATTTGGTGCTATTACAGCAAATTGCACAGTTGGTGTGCTTATTTTAATTTCATCCAATCTATGGACAGACACTGTAAACACATTCAAATGTCATACTTGACATTTATAAATGGTTCGCTGTGTTCACTATCTCACAAAAGTGAGTACGCCCGTCACATTTTTGTAAATATATGATAACGACACAAAAAACACCTCCAAGACGACCACTGCGTTGCTAAAGAAGCGGAGGTTAAAGGTGATGGACTGGCCAAGCATGTCTCCAGACCTAAACCCTATTGAGCATCTGTGGGGCATCCTCAAATGGAAGGTGGAGGAGCTCAAGGTCTCTAACATCCACCAGCTCCGTGATGTCGTCATAGAAGAGTGGAAGACTCCAGTGGCAGCCTGTGACACTGGTGAACTCCATGCCCAAGAGGGTTAAGGCAGTGGTGGTAAATAAAGGTGGCCAGACAAAATATTGGCAATTTGGACATTTTCATTTAGGGATGTACCAGCAGTTCAGACATTAAGAGCTGTGTGTTGAGCTATTTTGAGGGGACAGAAAATGTACACTGTTATACATTTAAAAAGTGACATTTCTTGAGTGTTGTCACATGAAAATATATAATAAAACGTTTACAAACATTTGAGGGTTGTACTCACTTTTGTGAGATACTGCATGTAATGGATTCACTATAGAGGAACCTATGGTAAATGGTAAATGCTGCGCTTTTATATAGCGCTTTTATCCAAAGCGCTTTACAGATCCTGCGTCACATTCACCCATTCATTCACCCATTCATACACCGACGACCGCGTCTACCATGCAAGGCGACTGCAGGCTCGACAGGAGCAACTGGGGTTAGGTGTCTTGCTCATGGACACCTCGACAATTTCCCATTACCTATAAACTGAACTATTGCTGACATTAGTAATGTTGTAATTCCAATTTTCTTTTCCTTTGTTTCATTGAGGCCAAATAGTTGGTGCCCGAATTGCTGGTGCATTAGTCACAAAAAGTCCTAAATTATTCAATGTGCTCAATGTGAGGAAACGCCTGAAAATCCATGGCAGCATACGAAC
This sequence comes from Dallia pectoralis, assembly GCA_029465975.1. NCBI lineage: Eukaryota > Metazoa > Chordata > Actinopteri > Esociformes > Umbridae > Dallia > Dallia pectoralis. The sequence continues at coordinate 4,988,620 of CM055745.1, read as the reverse complement.
ATGGGCAAATTACATCGGCAAAGAGGAACAGCGGTTACAAGCGAAACTGACAGACAGATAGACTGACATTCAATGGGATAGTTGCTCAATTCCCCAAAAGCACAGTGTCATAAAATATCCACAGAATTGAGTCAGCAACCATGATGTGATACACCCTGAACCAACAAGAGCTTCTCAAAAATGGAATTAATGCCAGGGCTGGCGTTTGGCCATGACTTGTTTGCAACCAACGCCAAAGTGCAAAGAGAAACCTAGCTTGCTGTAATCAGCACAAAACCGAAACCAATGAGGAATGTAAACGTGTGCTCTGGTGAGTCATGTTTCACCACATTTCATACATTTGGTGTACATTTTGAGAAAGTCAAATTATGCTTTCAGCCCACAGTATCTCCTGTCAACTGTTACACATGGTGGGTGATTCGTAATGGCAGCCATCTCATGGGAGTTATTGGATTTGATGACCTCTCTGCATGATTGTAAAACAGCCAAGTAATATGAAACCATTGTACAGGACTAGGTGGTGCTTTCTTGTTTATGTGTATAATGGCTGTGGCAATACAAGAACTATACATAGTCCAGAATGTAGTACATTATAAAAATATCACATTGTAGACATACACTTTGGCAGATTAAAATGTTATATGGAATTTTCAATCAAAACCTCTGAGAACCTTTGTAATTTTTTATTCCCATGAAGGACTTCAGCCTGTCATCATGTCTATAGGCTGGACCTTTCCGGGTTCTCGGATTAATCACCCCAAGCCTTACCAGGTTAATGCCTCTATCACACGCGCTGCTCTCTGTCTCAATGACGTCAAAAATCAGCTGACAGGTTTGTTTTGCTGTAGACTTCGCAGCGCCAATGTGAAGCTAGCCACAACAAGGTTTTTTCTTAGTGGTGGAATTTCACTCTCACCTCCAAAGTAAATGTCTTCCAGTGACATAGATGCAAAGATATACACATCATTGCGTAAAGTAATTGTAAACATCACAATTTGTGAAAACAACAAAAACTATTTCTTAAAATGTTTTATGTAGTTTAAATTAATTCAGTTTTCATGATGTAGATAAAGATGGCGCCAGTGATAAGACTGCCCACACAGGTGTCAAACCGATTCCACAGGGGGTCTAGTGTATCCCGGTTTTTGTTTTTTTCCTTGAAATTCAGACCTAATCAACCCGGTGAGGGGTAGAACTAACCAATTAGTGACCTGATTAATGAATCCAGTTCAAGGTGAGAGCAAAACCCTGTAGAAACTCGACCCTCCCTGGAACCGGTTTGACACCTGTGGCCTATGGGATGTAATGTCCACACACTCTGAAATCAAGCTAGTTAGTTAAGGTGAGTTTGGGCTCAATCTGGCACGTCAGGTAGCCTTGACTTTCACTAGCCACCCCTTGTGGGGACTTTGTTGCCGGGAAGATCAGTGTCAAAAGAAGGGCAAAGATTGTTTTCCTAACAGTGAACAAAGATTCCAGTCCTGACTCGTGAGTTAAGCATCTGCCTCAGGTGCATGGCCTCGTGTTTGTCTTTTCTGGAAAAATGTTGGCAGAAGTATATTAGACAACTACAATGCAAAAATGAGAAGGCGCATATTAAATTACATAACCTGCCATGTCAAAACCCTCAGTTAAAGACCTTGGGCCTGAACAAGTGATGGTAGATAGACAATTGAGTTTTGACTTTGATTTCCAGTACAGGAGGCCAGTACATATATCCAGTACAGGAGGCCAGTACAGATATCCAGTACAGGAGGCCAGTACAGATATACACAGGAGGCCAGTACAGATATACACAGGAGGCCAGTACAGATATACACAGGAGGCCAGTACAGATATACACAGGAGGCCAGTACAGATATCCAGTACAGGAGGCCAGTACAGATATCCAATACAGGAGGCCAGTACATATATCCAGTACAGGATGCCAGTACAGATATCCAGTACAGGATGCCAGTACATATATCCAGTACAGGAGGCCAGTACAGATATCCAGTACAGGAGGCCAGTACATATATCCAGTACAGGAGGTCAGTACATATATCCAGTACAAGAGGCCAGTACAGATATCCAGTACAGGAGGCCAGTACATATATCCAGTACAGGAGGTCAGTACATATATCCAGTACAGGATGCCAGTACATATATCCAGTACAGGATGCCAGTACATATATCCAGTACAAGAGGCCAGTACATATATCCAGTACAGGAGGCCAGTACATATATACACAGGAGGCCAGTACAGATATCCACAGGAGGCCAGTACAGATATACACAGGAGGCCAGTACAGATATCCACAGGAGGCCAGTACAGATATACACAGGAGGCCAGTACAGATATCCACAGGAGGCCAGTACAGATATACACAGGAGGCCAGTACATATATCCAGTACAGGAGGCCAGTACATATATCCAGTACAGGAGGCCAGTACAGATATACACAGGAGGCCAGTACAGATATCCAGTACAGGAGGCCAGTACAGATATACACAGGAGGCCAGTACATATATCCAGTACAGGATGCCAGTACATATATCCAGTACAGGATGCCAGTACATATATCCAGTACAAGAGGCCAGTACAGATATCCAGTACAGGAGGCCAGTACATATATCCAGTACAGGAGGCCAGTACATATATACACAGGAGGCCAGTACAGATATACACAGGAGGCCAGTACAGATATCCACAGGAGGCCAGTACAGATATACACAGGAGGCCAGTACAGATATCCACAGGAGGCCAGTACAGATATACACAGGAGGCCAGTACAGATATACACAGGAGGCCAGTACATATATCCACAGGAGGCCAGTACATATATCCAGTACAGGAGGCCAGTACATATATCCAGTACAGGAGGCCAGTACATATATCCAGTACAGGAGGCCAGTACAGATATACACAGGAGGCCAGTACAGATATACACAGGAGGCCAGTACATATATCCAGTACAGGAGGCCAGTACAGATATCCAGTACAGGAGGTCAGTACAGATATCCAGTACAGGAGGCCAGTACATATATCCAGTACAGGAGGCCAGTACAGATATCCAGTACAGGATGCCAGTACATATATCCAGTACAGGAGGCCAGTACATATATCCAGTACAAGAGGCCAGTACATATATCCAGTACAGGAGGTCAGTACATATATCCAGTACAGGAGGCCAGTACAGATATCCAGTACAGGAGGTCAGTACATATATCCAGTACAGGAGGCCAGTACATATATCCAGTACAGGAGGTCAGTACATATATCCAGTACAGGAGGTCAGTACATATATCCAGTACAGGAGGCCAGTACAGATATCCAGTACAGGAGGCCAGTACATATATCCAGTACAGGATGCCAGTACATATATCCAGTACAGATATCCAGTACAGGATGCCAGTACATATATCCAGTACAGGAGGTCAGTACATATATCCAGTACAGGAGGCCAGTACAGATATCCAGTACAGGAGGTCAGTACATATATCCAGTACAGGAGGCCAGTACATATATCCAGTACAGGAGGCCAGTACAGATATCCAGTACAGGAGGCCAGTACATATATCCAGTACAGGATGCCAGTACATATATCCAGTACAGATATCCAGTACAGGATGCCAGTACATATATCCAGTACAGGATGCCAGTACATATATCCAGTACAGGAGGTCAGAACATATATCCAGTACAGGATGCCAGTACAGATATCCAGTACAGGATGCCAGTACATATATCCAGTACAAGAGGCCAGTACAGATATCCAGTACAGGAGGCCAGTACATATATCCAGTACAGGAGGCGAGTACATATATACACAGGAGGCCAGTACAGATATACACAGGAGGCCAGTACATATATCCACAGGAGGCCAGTACAGATATACACAGGAGGCCAGTACCTATATCCAGTACAGGAGGCCAGTACAGATATACACAGGAGGCCAGTACAGATATCCAGTACAGGAGGCCAGTACAGATATACACAGGAGGCCAATACAGATATACACAGGAGGCCAGTACAGATATACACAGGAGGCCAGTACAGATATACACAGGAGGCCAGTGCAGATATCCACAGGAGGCCAGTACATATATCCAGTACAGGAGGCCAGTACATATATCCACAGGAGGCCAGTACAGATATACACAGGAGGCCAGTACAGATATACACAGGAGGCCAGTACATATATCCACAGGAGGCCAGTACATATATCCACAGGAGGCATTATATTTGGTTATTTTTCTATAGGATATTTCAGTCTTTTACTGGGGGCTTGTGGGGCCTGGGGGTCCTTGTGGCATCGGGCCTGCTTCACCATTTGGATTTAGAAAATGTATTGTAAAAATAAAATTATTATTGAATCTAGTGTGACATAATACTACCGTTAGAAATAGTAACAAAGCCGCATGGAAATGTATGCAATTAGAACTTTATGTAATTTCGTCTACTAAATTGCTTTTATTTTGAAGACAAAATCGAAACTCCTCGAGTGTGGCGAACCCTTAGTGCGGATAACCTCACATAAGTCTCGACTACCGACTGAGAGGAAGGAACTCGAACGACATCAAAGGACTTTGAATACTAATTATTATTACAGTATATTGGCTTTAGCAATTTATATATCCGGGAGTATAGATATATCTCCTATTGTTATAGGCAATTCTGCCTAATTTACAGAACGATAACTGGTTGACCTGCGTTAAATATGCCTTCAGAGAAGACATTCAAACAAAGGAGGACATTTGGTATGTAGCCTATCAACACAGCAGGTTTTAACATGGAAGTTGTTCTGTTGATTTATTTCGCTATTTATATTATTAACTGTTCATAATAAGTTCCCTTCTTATCAATAGTTATACGTTCGTCCAAAGGCACAAACTGGTCTATATACAAAATAGTCGAATAAAAACATCAGATATACCTAATTAATGCATAGATGTGTATATTCTATACAAGGCTTATACAGTGCTTATTGCTGTATATATGCGCTAATAATAACATGCAGTCCTCTACGTCCCGATGTTGTTATGCAATCCGAAAAAGGCAAAAGCAAATACTGGTTGTTGTGATTAGCTGGTTTACTTTAGAGGCCTACAATGCAGTTGTCTGTCAACCGTAAACCAATGGCAGTCAAGTTGTTAGTGTGAGGATAATAACAAACCAAACACACGCGAACCCTAATGCTGTCCTCGACATGCAGTAAATGAAGCTGCAGGATTGGGGGATGGGGGCAGGTTTCAGAGGTGAAACGAGGGCCGGTCTAGGCAAAAGTGAAAATAAATGTATTTGACGTGTGCAGCTGTACCGTGGTTCGTCATTTTGATCTAACCTGTATTTATTGTGTCTCGTATTAGCGTCCCATTCCGTTAATAGGCCTCGGCTGTTATGGCATGGGCAGTTTTGGGTCCGAGATAAGGTGTCTTGTTTACATGTTATCCAGTTGAAGATTGAAGCCATTCTACATTCACCGTTTCCTGGAAGAGTCTGCTTCCATGTTCCTCTGAATGGGAAGTCTCGGTGCTTTTAGTATAAATACCGCTGCATAAGAATTAGGTTCGAGCACACAGGACTGCATCGTAACACATTTGTTCATTTCAGGTCTGTTTGGAACATATCCAGGTTTGTTTGGGTCTTAACAGAAAAGTGAACTAATGTCAAATGAGTCCGGTAAAGTTGCAGTATAACATTTTTCGTATATTCTACATTAACCCTTTCTTCCAGTTACACAAGAATGGTCTTTATAAATGTGTTATACTTAAGATGTTTGCCTATTATTTTAGCTATATTGGTAAAACAAGATAGGAAGCGTTACAATGCCATAATGTGTAGTAGTCGACCAGCTTGGCCTTTGTTAAAATATGTATATATGAAATCAGGGTTGACAACTAGTTAAAACAGGCTACAAGTGAACAGTTGTAAACAAGCTTTTTTTTTTACAAACAGCATATTGATACACTTGCAGCTTAAATGTGGGGGAAAAAAGTATTCACTATGAACTGTTTAATCTTACTGAAGGTAAATTGAGTTTTCAGACTTGTCTTGTGTATTTCTGAGTATATATTTCTCAATATTTATGTTATTCTGGAGCACTATAGGGACCAGCCAATTAATCCTTTCAGGTCAGTCAGTCGTTCAGTCCAAAGTGACTCGGGGTTTGTGGGTAAACCCAAGGTGCCCAAAGGCTGTGTCCATTTTCCTGTTTTCCATGTTGCTACCTAGTGGCAAAGTTCAGCAGGCCGTTATATGTGTAGACATTGTTGACTAGTCCTTAATTCAGCACCTCACATTGGTGCACTTATTGCCCACAATCACAGAGGGGTTTTAGATTATAGCAAACACATTTTTTTCTTTGAGGCACAACCGTATGCAAGAGGTTTAAATCAAAGGGATGGTATAGAATTAATCAATTCAGTTTTGTAATGTCGCCGGTTCTCTGTCTTCCTTGTGACCACAGAACAGAGGGTAGACGATGTGAGACTGATCAGAGAGCAGCATCCCAACAAGATCCCGGTTAGTATGACATCATTTATAGCACAACCATACTTCGGTATGATATCCATGTGGGGGGGTAGAGAACATTCCGGAAACACTTTTTTCTGTCATTGACAAATGTTTAAGTGCTATTGACAAGTGCTTTGCCAATATGATAAGGGACTGGTAAATTCAATAAATAAACAAGGGAAAACAAACCAGGAAACAGGAAATTCCTAACTGCCATGTCTTTTAGCTTTAGTTGTTATGCATGTCCTTTTGTGTCATTTATATTTGGCTAATTACCTTCAGATGTCATGGATGGCCCTTTTGTGTCATTTATATTTGGCTAATTACATTCATTTGTTATTTTACTTCAATTTCCTTCATATGCAAACACAGTCAAAAAACAATGTATGCAAATGAACCCATATAGAGCCCAGAGCGTACCAAACATTTTCGAAGCGTAGCCTTGAGTTCTTCTTGACCCTACTTGACCCCTCAAGTCGGACAACGAGCCTCAGTGCCACATTTGCACACATCATTGTTTATTATACATTTATCGCATTTATTAAACTCACTCTCTAGACTGGCTTGTTTTAGTAATAATACAGGTATATTATTCAGTGAGGTAAAACTGATTACTGATTCCATCTGCCCCCCTGTGTGTTAGGAGGGGGTAGAACTGCCCCCCCTGTGTGTTAGGAGGGGGTAGAACTGCCCCCTGTGTGTTAGGACGGGATAGAACTGCCCCCTGTGTGTTAGGAGGGGGTAGAACTGCCCCTGTGTGTTAGGACGGGGTAGAACTGCCCCCTGTGTGTTAGGAGGGGGTAGAACTGCCCCCTGTGTGTTAGGAGGGGGTAGAACTGCCCCCTGTGTGTTAGGAGGGGGTAGAACTGCCCCCTGTGTGTTAGTCAACTGTCACAACTAGGCAGACCACTTAGCAATTTCAATATCCATCTGCTGCCCTTTTCCTCCCAGATAGGTCGTCCTGACAACCAAACACAATCTCAAATGTCATTTAATCAAGATAAAACTAACCGTAGCCCAAAACCCAAAAATGTAACATTACACAATGCTGGCCCCTAAACATAATCCCTATTTATTTTTTTACAAATTGTTGACCTTATTTTTAAGTAAGGATCATTGAAAAGTCCTGACTTCCCCAAAAGGTGCTGAATGCTACACACACACACACACACACACACACACACACACACACACACACACACACACACACACGCACGCACACACACACACACACTGATAAAGCCTCAGATGCTGCACATTACCGTTTCCTTTGTCTCTACAGAGGTCATAAAGTTCTCAGTAATGCTCCCTCCCTATCTGACTTAACGCTCTCACTTTGTCTTGGTAATTTGACTCCGAGTGTGGGGTTACTGCAGGTCAATGAGCGCCATCACAGGTGTTTCCCCTGTCTCCTTTTAGGTAATCATCGAGCGATACAAGGGAGAGAAGCAGCTGCCCATCCTGGATAAAACCAAGTTCCTGGTTCCTGACCATGTCAACATGAGCGAGCTGATTAAAATCATCAGGTCCTCTTTTACGATCTTACATTATTACCAATTAAAGATGTTTCTGTGATTTGTGACCACTGGTTTTAAAGTGGGCGCTGTTGAGCCAAAACAGGTTTAGTCAATTTTGACCATGGAAAGCATGTGCGGACATGTCCCATGGCCCTAAAACCACTGACTTAAAACATATATGTGAGGATCTGATGCAGTATATTCTGTCTATCCTTATATGTGAGGATCTGATACAGTATATTCTGTCTATCCATATATGTGAGGATCTGATACAGTATATTCTGTCTCTCTCCTTATATGTGAGGATCTGATACAGTATATTCTGTCTATCCTTATATGTGAGGATCTGATACAGTATATTCTGTCTCTCTCCTTATATGTGAGGATCTGATACAGTATATTCTGTCTCTATCCTTATATGTGAGGATCTGATACAGTATATTCTGTCTCTCTCTTTATATGTGAGGATCTGATACAGTATATTCTGTCTATCCTTATATGTGAGGATCTGATGCAGTATATTCTGTCTATCCTTATGTGTGAGGATCTGATACAGTATATTCTGTCTATCCTTATGTGTGAGGATCTAATACAGTATATTCTGTCTCTCTCCTTATATGTGAGGATCTGATACAGTATATTCTGTCTCTCTCCTTATATGTGAGGATCTGATACAGTATATTCTGTCTCTCTCCTTATATGTGAGGATCTGATACAGTATATTCTGTCTATCCTTATATGTGAGGATCTGATACAGTAAATTCTGTATATCCTTATGTGTGAGGATCTGATACAGTAAATTCTGTCTCTCTCCTTATATGTGAGGATCTGATACAGTAAATTCTGTCTCTCTCCTTATATGTGAGTATCTGATACAGTATATTCTGTCTCTCTCCTTATATGTGAGGATCTGATACAGTAAATTCTGTCTCTCTCCTTATATGTGAGGATCTGATATACACTTGTGCTAAACCCTGTCGTGTTCGTTCTCTTCACTAGGCGGCGACTCCAGCTGAATTCCAACCAAGCCTTCTTCCTGCTGGTGAACGGCCACAGCATGGTCTCCGTCTCGTCAGCCATCGCTGAGGTGTATGAGCGCGAGAAGGACGACGATGGCTTCCTCTACATGGTGTACGCCTCGCAGGAGACCTTCGGAACCGATGTCACCCAGTAACAACTCCCAGCAGCACCATGCCGGCCCCCGGACAATCATTATATCTAGCCCCTCCCTCACTCAACCTCCCTAACCCTCGCCACGTCAATAGGAAACCAGACAGACCTTTCCCATTAACCCTTGCTTCTTCACAACCCTCGCCATGTCAGTAGGAAACCAGACAGACCTTTCCCTTTAACCCTTGCTTCTTCACAACCCTCGCCATGTCAATAGGAAACCAGACAGACCTTTTATTACCTAAGCTCAAGGTCCCTATATTGATATAACAAGTCACGTCCTGCACTGTCTTATACCCTATTTGTTACTCAAAGCCCCCCCCCCCACCCATACTTCCAACCAAGTGTTTAAGAAAAGGGAATATGTAGTTCAGTTTGTCACTGTATGGGGTGGATTAGTATAGCAGAGGTGATTGCCAGTTCAGTTTGAGTCCGCACGCACGCACTAAACTCAAACAAGTCCCATCTTAAGTGGTTCATCACGGTCGAGATCGGATACGGAAATCGTCAGCTTTCTCATTGCCATCGGTTGAGTCCCGCTAAACTTGTATGAGCTTGGTGTTTTGGATGAAGCTTCAATCTCAAAAGAATCCGCTGAGGGTTTTTGTGACAGTTTAGTTGAAGCATCGAATCCGATAACACGCGTTTTGTCTTGTGGTAACGGCACCAATAATGGGTGACTCAGACCAACCGCTGTGACTAAATTACATTTTCTACTTCCTCTTAGGTATTTCCTTTTGCGGATAAATACTCGAGGCAAAGTATTGGCTTTATTGATCATGATTCACACACGTTTACAAGGCAAAAATATGAATGTGTTATTGTCTGCGATTAATATCTCTGTATGGCTGTTCAGCAAATTTATAAGGGTTCAGAGATCATTTTACATTGCTTTTTACTAAAAAATATTTGTTTTTATTTCCCTACTTTTCCCTGATTCTACCTAGAAGATATGACTGACTCCTTGCTGAAAAGAGAGGAAACCCTGAAGACAACTTGTAATGATGATTGTAATAAGAAATTAGCCTCACTGTGTACATATATTGGAAACAAGAAAGGAATAATCAACTAACTTTGAACACTATTATCACATATGTGAAAGAGTCACAGTTGCCGGAAAATGCTGATTTCAGATGTAGGATGGCTGTGTTAGGTGTGAACTGGGCCAGCATAATAAACTGAGTCTGGGTTAAGTGTGAACTGGGCCAGAATTATGACTGAGTCTGGGTTAGGTGTGAACTGGGCCAGTATTATGACTGAGTCTGGGTTAGGTGTGAACTAGGCCAGCATAATAAACTGAGTCTGGGTTAAGTGTGAACTGGGCCAGAATTATGACTGAGTCTGGGTTAGGTGTGAACTGGGCCAGAATTATGACTGAGTCTGGGTTAGGTGTGAACTGGGCCAGTATTTTGACTGAATCTGTCCACCAACCAATTGTTCATCTCTCCACCTGCCCACGTACACCTGACCTGGGGCTCTGGATCAAGCTGAACCGGGGGTGACATCACGCTTTTAGGATATTCAATTTGCTAGATAAGAGGGATATTTACACCTTTAGAACGCGTGCTTGTGGTCTTCCCTCTCAGTGTCCTCAAATGTTATAAGGTTACAATGCTTCTTTTGTCTCCACACTTTTGACAATTAAAGTTTGTATTTCGTGTGATTTCCTCTCCTTGTACAAATGTTCATTTGCGATATGTTTACGTAATGCATAAGAGTAATGCTTTGATCAGTTCTACTGAGGGTTTAATACCATTAAGGTACGGTGCAGTTTTATCAGCCCACTGATCCTCTGGTGTCTCTCAACTGTGTGCCGTTCTCATTCTTCATATTCACAGCAATATTACACAACATTTTATTGTATTTATGTTGATAATTTACGAATAAATCGTTTAAAGAAAATGTCGCTGTCGTGTTGGTGTATTTCACATGCCCACTGATCACTCGATAAAACATTTACAATAAAGGAGTAAAATCACTTTTTTTATGGATTTTGATCCAGTATACAAAACAGAGAAATTGTAAAAACAATACACAACATGACACAAAACATTTTGCAGAAACATTACAAACTTAAAACTCAGTTTTAAAATAAATGTTTGTACTGTTAAAACATTTTTTTTACTTGAGATCAAGCAACATGCATAACTACTGAAAAAATTATTACAGTCAACTAGGACCTGTCGAGATGCTGGGCTGAAAAGGCTTCCAACACGTACGCAAAAACTTAAAATATTTTAACCATACACAGCGGCGTTGAAAAGTATTCAGACTGCAGTTCTGTCATTTAATGATGTTATTGGCAGTAAATGTGTAAAATACCTCAATATTCACGCATAACCCCGTAACGACAAAGCAAAAACACACTTATAGAAATGTGTGCGAATTTATTGAAAAATAAAAAATGCAAATATGTGCCATGACACGCAAAATTGAGGTCCAATGAATCCTTGAATGTTCTTTGATCAACCTTGCGATCGTTCCAGAACTTAAATGTGGGCAACCTGTAGTAAATTCAATCAACTGGACATAGAAAGGCACACCTGCCCATATGAGGCTCTACACTTCCCAGTGCGTGTCAGAACAGAAAGCCTACCTCTATATAGCACGGAGACAGCTTTTGGGGCGTTCCAAAACTAAATTGCTGTAGCATTGAAAATTCCCTGGAACCCAGTGGGCTCTGCTGTGAAAAAAAGAAGTTCCTAACCAACAAGGCCTTTCCTAGAGCTGGCAGTCCAGACCAACAAAGCAACCAGGCAACAAGTGCCTCCATCGGGGAGGTGGTCAAGAACCCAAGAGCACCTCCAACAGGGATTTCGAGTTTGTGTGCAGAGATGAGTGTGTAGTTCAAACTCCTCTCTTTACTCCTGAGTGAAACCATACGTTTAGCCAACGGAGAGACTCCGAAGACTTCTTGTTGGTTGAGGTCTAAATTCTGAGGCCCGATTTTAAGTGGACCGCCTGGTGAAAAACGAGGCACCGTTCCTAAGGTGAAGCATGGGGACGGGAGCGTCATTATTACTGTCCAAAACAGGTGTGAAAAGCTGGTAGAGGCGTTGATAGCCGAGCTGCGATTGTGGCCAAAGGCACTTTGCACAAATCATCAGAACTTGACTTTTCTGTTAATAGTTGTGTGGAACTTTTGTACAATGACGGCAACAAATAGAAGGACATTATTTATAAAAGTTTATAACAATAAAATGTGGAGTCTTAATTATTCCCAAAGGCACTGGAAAATTCTCAATCAAATCAAGGGTTTGCGCAAAATTTTTGCATCACAAACCAAAATAGTACTTATTAAGCAAATGGCCACTAATTTGATTTATCTGTGGGAACAAGGGTTGCCATCTATATTCGACAATAAATACGGCAGATCAATTCCAGAATAGTAAAACGTTGACATTTTCGTAAACGATTGTACATGCGGGCCCGTCGACGCATCCAGGATGCCCAGTTAAGTGCTTGAATATCATTTCAAACGTTCAATCTTTTACATTTCAATGATGTCATAAAAGAGTTAAACGTCCCACCGATCGTGTACATTTGCGGTGTCAATTTGTCATACATTAGGAAACATTTTACATAACGGAGATAAACGAACACACCGCCAGAGAGAATCCGACCGATTCTGTGACGTTGATGTTAATTCTGACATACTGTTACAGTCACCTGGCCATTACTCCCATGGGGACAGGATAAAGGATCTGGGAAAAGACTTATACTTGTAATGATACTAAAACACCGCCGTTCCCTAACATGCAATACTGTACAATAAAATCCTGGATTGTCTTCTATGAGTACTTAATCCATCAGAAATGTCCCCCTGTTTCAATCAAAGGGTTGCCGATTTTGTCAAAGTCCTAAATACCAATTTCAACCAACGGCGGACGTTCGTAGGAAAATAGACGTATTAATGAAATGCCCCCCCCCCGGTACCTGTCAAAGGACACCCCAGTGCAACAGAACAAAACAAGTCCATCATCGAGGACCACATGTCACACTCAGATCCAATGGACTGGGACCAGCCAGTCTCATAAAAGTGCTTTCACATGCCACACAGACACGAGGACACATTTACTGACATTCACCAACATTCAGGGTCAAATGTGACTCTCTCGCACTCCATCTCCACAGCTCGCAACCTAACGCCTTACCATCATCATCGTGTTAACCGGATGTTCTGCCTACCACACCCAAAATCAACCAATCCGCCCGCAAAACCACGTTTGCGTCTCACAAAACACACATTGAAAGCACGATCTTAAAATCTTAACTAAGAATTCTGGCGCCGTTTCTTTTTCATCATCAACACCCTGCATTGTAATTAGTAATGCCCCACCACGGTGAATGGTTTGGTTCGATCTTCTGACTCTATGTTGTCCGGCAACAAAACGAGGCAAGTGCTTCTTGGTTTTCACAGAACTGCTCACTGCCATTAGAATATGGTAGTCAATAAGTCAATGTGCATTGTTTGGCAGTTATCTGTGTATACCATCTTTACATTCACACTAAGTTATATACCAGTCATCTCCAGAGTGACTTAAAAAGGCCATCTTGAAATAGTAAGTTCTTATGAGAGGTGAAGATCTTAAGGGGTTGGCTGGCGAACTAAGCAAGGCTGAGGTGTGTTTGAGGAGTCCCGGACAATCAGATCAACTGCAGGTTTGGTACAGCCAAACCATTTTGTCTTGAAAAAGTATGCCTTATGTTTCAGAGTTAAGGGCCGCCCACTCTGTTGTCCTTGGATTGATCAGAAATCAGATGTGGCGGATGAACTGGGTCAAATGACTGAATGCATTGACTTCTTTCAGTTAGGTGGACCAATCATCACACCTGTGATTGGTGTTCAAACCATAACCAAACATCAGGTGGAGAATACCATGCTGGATTCCTCAAAGTCAGTCTCCTGAGTCTGAGTCCGGTTTGGGAGCGTACCTCATCTTAAATGTGCCTGAAAAACAAAAAAAAAAAAAAACACGGCTGTAAACACAGAGTTCCCCTGTGTCAAATACATACATATATGATGTGTCTAATCTCAGTACCACTAGAAGGTTTCTACGTCCTACATACATAACGTGTTTAATCTCAGTACCACTAGAAGGTTTCTACGTCCTACATACATAACGTGTCTAATCTCAGTACCACTAGAAGGTTTCTACGTCCTACATACATAACGTGTTTAATCTCAGTACCACTAGAAGGTTTCTACGTCCTACATACATAACGTGTCTAATCTCAGTACCACTAGAAGGTTTCTACGTCCTACATACATAACGTGTTTAATCTCAGTACCACTAGAAGGTTTCTACGTCCTACATACATAACGTGTCTAATCTCAGTACCACTAGAAGGTTTCTACGTCCTACATACATGATGTGTTTAATCTCAGTACCACTAGAAGGTTTCTACGTTCTACATACATAATGTGTTTAATCTCAGTACCACTAGAGCAGCATATTTCGTACCTTGCTGAGCAGCATATTTCGTACCTTTGCTGAGCACCATATTTCTTACCTTGCTGAGCAGCATCCATAGGCGTCTGCTTGCATTCTGGGGCCCGGTGTCCCAGCAGCCCACAGTTGTAGCACGACAGGCTCCCAGGCTTCTTGTGCCCTCCGCCCCCCACCGGCCCATGAAGCTGGTACACGTTGGCCCCGGGCCCCAGGAAGCCCTGCATGTGGGGCCGGATGAGCACCTGCTGCCCCGGGGTGTCATGGCTGTGAGAAACGCTGCCGTTATAGAGGGGCGGTGCCTGCAGGGGGTAAGGGAAAGTGGGGGCAGTACTGCTCCCTGGCAACAGGGGACTGAGACGAAGCAGCGGCCCTAGGGTGAACACAGACGTCCCAGATAAGGGGTGCGGAAAGTACCCTGTGTAGCTTGCTGGGAGGGCCCCGTAGGAGCCGCAACCCCCGCTGCAACCGCAAGAGCTGCAAACGCAGGCCGTGGAGCTTGGGGCGGAGCCAAATGAGCCGGGGGAGGAGCCGGATGAGTTGGAGGAGGAGCCGGATGAGCTGGGGGAGGCTGTGCTGTTCAAGCAGTAGGTCTGGCCCGGTACCGCTGCCATTGGAACGCCGCTGGCGGTTCCCCTGGCAACGTCACTACCAGAAGGAAAGGTGGATTTGGACGAGGGCAACGCGGAAGACGAGGAGGAGGGGTAGTGTACAGCACAAGGCCGGGACGGGGACACCTGCAGGTGGAGAGGTGGATGCGAGACATGGTGGAGGGTGTTAGAGGTACTGGTTAGGGAGGTGCTGGTCTCCACCATCAAAACCTGGGGAGAGCGCATCAGTGTGACCCCAGCTAGCCCCCGGGGCCCCATAGAGTCCTGGAGGAGGGAAGGGGACCCCAAACTATCCACACTCGGGGCCGGGAACATGTTCTCCAGCTGCATCACCACAGGCACACCGGAACCCAGACGTCTGGTCCGCTCATCATGACACAGGGGAGGTGGGCGGGGCCTGATCTGCTCATTATGACACAGGGGAGGCGGGCGGGGCCTGATCTGCTCATTATGACACAGGGGAGGCGGGCGGGGCCTCGTCTGCTCATTATGACACAGGGGAGGTGGGCGGTGCCTGGTCTGCTCATCGTGACACAGGGGAGGTGGGCGGGGCCTGGTCTGCTCATCGTGACACAGGGGAGGTGGGCGGGGCCTCGTCTGCTCATCGTCACACAGAGAAGGTGAGCGGAGCTTATGGACGGGACTCAGGAGTGGGAGGGAGGGTGGAGGGAGCCTCATGTGGGAGAAGCAAGAAGTGAGATCATTCTGTACCGGCAGAACCTGAGCAGTGGGCCGACTAGGTCCCGTCGTAGCAGCGGCGTTCAGGAGAACGCACGCCCGGTCCTTCTCTCCTGGATCTATTATCGACTCCATCCCTTGATGGGGAAGACAGGAAGACAGAGAACCGACTGTTATGTCAGAGATGTATACCTATACCTACATATTCACCTCACTAGGCCAATTGACCCTTCGCTAAGCCACGCCCAAAAACCGCCACAGGCCAATCGTGGTTTAGCAACCGTAACTAGGCGCAGGAGGTCTGTCAAGCTTTCGAGCAAGGGAAACATGCCAACGCGTTGTGCTTATGGATTGTGTAAATCTGATACCCGATATCCTAAAAGTTTGGACGGGGAGGGGGAATTTTTTCCTTTCCCCAAACCAAAAACCCAAGGGTCGAAATGCCGGGCGCTGATCAAGCAGTGTGGGAGACCTCATTCACAACTAAATGTCGACAGGATTAACAAAAACACTTACGTTTACTCCAATACGAACACGCTAATGTTAGCTAGCTAGCTAACTAACTCAGCATTGCTTAGAAAATGACGGTTCTTTGTTCATAATGCATATATTTGAACGTAAAATAAGATGATTAAAGGCAATACGGAGGCTCACTGAAATACTTTAAAATGTATTTCAGCATTTTGTTAATCGACGCCCTACCCTTGAGTACCTCAATCCGATCGCGGCTCTCCCGGTATTAGGTCTAAGGACGGACATCAGGGGGCTTGCCCGGAGATCTCCAAGGAAAATGTTGCTATGCGAACTTAATCAGTTCATTAACAGTAGTCATCATGTGTTCACTATAGGTACACTTTATTACTGCTGTGCATGAACATAGCTGTTCCTCAATTTGTGTGTTTCCCACTTGAATGGTTAGCGTATGAGGCAGCTGCTGCTTGCGCTGGGACCTAGGCTTTCCCTTCAATTTTAAAGACGTTATTCTCTAATCGGTTGCATATTATGTCGTGGATATATCCCTCGAATGCATACTGCAGCCCCTCTTGTCTTGCTCTATCAGATATTTCACCTGTTCGCCAAAAATGACTAAATATCTCATTGGGAATGGCATACACACTGCAATAGACGTGCCAGGCTCGAAAGCTTGCCAGGCGTAGCAACAGTAACTAAGGAGGGCGTGGCTTAGCGAAGGGTCAATTCAGTCAGCATGATTACTGCAGGGGAGGGTAGACTCACTTCTGTGTGACTCTCTGGGCTTGTCGAACGGCCCGTCACGGGAAATAGACAGAGAGTGAGGGGTCATGGGACTGGATGGGGCACTGGAATACCCCGAGGAGAAGCTGTTGTCCCGCGGTAACAGGGCCACACCCGTCTCTACCTCCACACGAAGCTCTAAAGAAAGACACAGACCAGGGCGCAGTATGTGGTCATGTTATGGTCAAGGCGCAGTGTGTGGTCACGTTATGGTCAAGGCACAGTATGTGGTCATGTTATGGTCAAAGCGCAGTATGTGGTCATGTTAAGGCCCAGGTGCAGTATGTGGTCATGTTAAGACCCAGATGCAGTATGTGGTCATGTTACGGTCAAGGTGCAGTATGTGGTCATGTTATGGTCAAGGCCCAGTATGTGGTCATGTTATGGTCAAAGCGCAGTATGTGGTCATGTTTAGGTCAAGGTGCAGTATGTGGTCATGTAAAGGTCCAGGTGTAGTATGTGGTCATGTAAAGGTCCAGGTGCAGTATGTGGTCATGTTATGGTCAAGGCCCAGTATGTCGTCATGTTAGGGTCAAGGTGCAGTATGTGGTCATGTTAAGGTCAAGGTGCAGTATGTGGTCATGTTATGGTCAAGGCCCAGTATGTCGTCATGTTAAGGTCAAGGTGCAGTATGTGGTCATGTTAAGGCCCAGGTGCAGTATGTGGTCATGTTAAGGCCCAGGTGCAGTATGTGGTCATGTTAAGGCCCAGGTGCAGTATGTGGTCATGTTAAGGTCAAGGTGCAGTATGTGGTCTTGTTAAGGTCAAGGTGCAGTATGTGGTCTTGTTAAGGTCAAGGTGCAGTATGTGGTCATGTTAAGGTCAAGGTGCAGTATGTAGTCATGTTAAGAAGGCTGTCTGTTATCCACACGACAACAAAGTACAGGTCGCCTGTTAGAGTTACCTGAATCCCAGGTGTTGAGCTGACTAGCATTGAAAGCATCCATTTGCCATGGGGAGTTCCATACCTGTACTGCAGCTGGAGTGGGCATGGGCATGGGCAACTGGGCCTATGTGGCTGGATGGAGAAACCCTGGCAATGCCACTGCAGGACACCGGGAACTGGGCCAGCATGAACCTCTTCTCCATCTTCTCCCTGCTGAGTCGTCACAGGGGGGGCGTGTCTGTTACCTCCACATGAAGCAGATCCGCTAGTTCTCCGGAGACGTTTCCCCTACTGACACCTAGGGGGCGCTCTAGTCCCTAGGTTAATGCTACTCAAACATAGTAATCCTCCTTTTCAAACAAGACAACAGGTGACTAGTGTTTGAGATCAACACTAGTGCCATGAATGCAAGTCAGAACTCCTTTCTATACATTTGACCAAGAATGACGTAGGTGTTGATGTAATATACAGGTAGCAGGTATAATATTGTTGATCTAGCTGAAGCACCAGATGGACCTGACAGTGTAAAGACTGTTAGTCAGGCCTATGGAATATAACATGAGGAATTTTACACTGTCCCAAACGCACACATCCAACCTGGCTATCTGGAATCATGGTGAATATTAGTTGTGGAAACAGGCATTTAGCAGACGCTCTTATCCAGAGTGACTTACAATAAGTGCAGGCATTTCACATATAGCTAAAATATAGCTATAGCTAAAACACACAAAAGGCAATAAGTACATTGTTCCTGGGTGGGTGCAGGCGGAAGTGCTAGAGATAGAAGGGGTGCTAGGAGAGGAGGAATGGGTGATAATCGTAGAAAAATGATTCGGTAGTGAAGTTTCGAACAGTCGAGAGTTGTGGAGCTCCATTCATGGAGCTACTGGAGGTACAGGTTGACGAGGAAGGTTTTTAGACGTTTTTGAAGATTGGTAGAGAGTCCAATGATCTGATCACCAGAGTGGAGTTGTTCCACCATTGCGGATTATGATCCTAGGTTCTGTATATGGATATGATCCTAGGTTCTGTATATGGATATGATCCTAGGTTCTGTCCTGTATATGGATATGATCCTAGGTTCTGTATATAGATATGATCCTAGGTTCTGTATATGGATATGATCCTAGGTTCTGTATATGGATATGATCCTAGGTTCTGTATATGGATATGATCCTAGGTTCTGTATATGGATATGATCCTAGGTTCTGTATATGGATATGATCCTAGGTTCTGTATATGGATATGATCCTAGGTTCTGTATATGGATATGATCCTAGGTTCTGTATATGGATATGATATGATCCTAGGTTCTGTATATGGATATGATCCTAGGTTCTGTATATGGATATGATCCTAGGTTCTGTATATGGATATGATCCTAGGTTCTGTATATGGATATGATCCTAGGTTCTGTATATGGATATGATATGATCCTAGGTTCTGTTCTGTATATATGATCCTAGGTTCTGTATATGATATGATATGATCCTAGGTTCTGTATGATATGGATATGATCCTAGGTTCTGTATATGGATATGATCCTAGGTTCTGTATATGGATATGATCCTAGGTTCTGTCCTAGGTTCTGTATATGGATATGATCCTAGGTTCTGTATATGGATATGATCCTAGGTTCTGTATATGGATATGATCCTAGGTTCTGTATATAGATATGATCCTAGGTTCTGTCCTGTATATGATATGATCCTAGGTTCTGTATATGGATATGATCCTAGGTTCTGTATATGGATATGATCCTAGGTTCTGTATATGGATATGATCCTAGGTTCTGTATATGGATATGATCCTAGGTTCTGTATATGGATATGATCCTAGGTTCTGTATGATATGATCCTAGGTTCTGTATATGGATATGATCCTAGGTTCTGTATATGGATATGATCCTAGGTTCTGTCCTGTATATGGATATGATCCTAGGTTCTGTATATGGATATGATCCTAGGTTCTGTATATGGATATGATCCTAGGTTCTGTATATGGATATGATCCTAGGTTCTGTATATGGATATGATCCTAGGTTCTGTATATGGATATGATCCTAGGTTCTGTATATGGATATGATCCTAGGTTCTGTATATGGATATGATCCTAGGTTCTGTTCTGTATATGGATATGATCCTAGGTTCTGTATATGGATATGATCCTAGGTTCTGTATATGGATATGATCCTAGGTTCTGTATATGGATATGATCCTAGGTTCTGATATGATCCTAGGTTCTGTATATGGATATGATCCTAGGTTCTGTATATGGATATGATCCTAGGTTCTGTATATGGATATGATCCTAGGTTCTGTATATGGATATGATCCTAGGTTCTGTATATGGATATGATCCTAGGTTCTGTATGATCCTAGGTTCTGTATATGGATATGATCCTAGGTTCTGTATATGGATATGATCCTAGGTTCTGTATATGATCCTAGGTTCTGTATATGGATATGATCTAGGTTCTGTATATGGATATGATCCTAGGTTCTGTATATGGATATGATCCTAGGTTCTGTATATGGATATGATCCTAGGTTCTGTATATGGATATGATCCTAGGTTCTGTATGTATGGATATGATCCTAGGTTCTGTATATGGATATGATCCTAGGTTCTGTATATGGATATGATCCTAGGTTCTGTATATGGATATGATCCTAGGTTCTGTATATGGATATGATCCTAGGTTCTGTATATGGATATGATCCTAGGTTCTGTATATGGATATGATCCTAGGTTCTGTATATGGATATGATCCTAGGTTCTGTATATGGATATGATCCTAGGTTCTGTATATAGATATGATCCTAGGTTCTGTATATGGATATGATCCTAGGTTCTGTACTGTATATGGATATGATCCTAGGTTCTGTATATGGATATGATCCTAGGTTCTGTATATAGATATGATCCTAGGTTCTGTATATGGATATGATCCTAGGTTCTGTATATGGATATGATATGATCCTAGGTTCTGTATATGGATATTCCTGTATGATCCTAGGTTCTGTTCTGTATATAGGATATGATCCTAGGTTCTGTATATGGGTTCTGTATATGGATATGATCCTAGGTTCTGTATATGGATATGATCCTAGTTCTGTATATGGATATGATCCTAGGTTCTGTATATGGATATGATCCTAGGTTCCTGTTCTGTATATGGATAGGTTCTGATATGGATATGATCTAGGTTCTGTATATGGATAGGTTCTGATATAGATATGATCCTAGGTTCTGTATATGGATATGATCCTAGGTTCTGTATATGGATATGATCCTAGGTTCTGTATATGGATATGATCCTAGGTTCTGTATATGGATATGATCCTAGGTTCTGTATATGGTTCTGTTCTGTATATGGATATGATCCTAGGTTCTGTATATGGATATGATCCTAGGTTCTGTATATGGATATGATCCTAGGTTCTGTATATGGATATGATCCTAGGTTCTGTATATGGATATGATCCTAGGTTCTGTATATGGATATGATCCTAGGTTCTGTATATGGATATGATCCTAGGTTCTGTATATGGATATGATCCTAGGTTCTGTATATGGATATGATCCTAGGTTCTGTTCTGTATATGGATATGATCCTAGGTTCTGTATATGGATATGATCCTAGGTTCTGTCCTGTATATGGATATGATCCTAGGTTCTGTATATGGATATGATCCTAGGTTCTGTCCTGTATATGGATATGATCCTAGGTTCTGTATATGGATATGATCCTAGGTTCTGTATATGGATATGATCCTAGGTTCTGTATATGGATATGATCCTAGGTTCTGTATATGGATATGATCCTAGGTTCTGTATATAGATATGATCCTAGGTTCTGTCCTGTATATGGATATGATCCTAGGTTCTGTATATAGATATGATCCTAGGTTCTGTATATAGATATGATCCTAGGTTCTGTATATAGATATGATCCTAGGTTCTGTCCTGTATATGGATATGATCCTAGGTTCTGTTCTGTATATGGATATGATCCTAGGTTCTGTTCTGTATATGGATATGATCCTAGGTTCTGTATATGGATATGATCCTAGGTTCTGTCCTGTATATGGATATGATCCTACACCCTTTTTCCGTCCTTCTTTCCATATTTTTTATTAGTCTTCTGTCCGGGCATGTTACTGTTTTTTTGTGTGTGCAGAAAGGGTCAGAAAAGGGTCAGGGGTCAAGGTTCAGACTCACTTCTGCAGTTCCAGCTGCGTCTTCAGCTTTTTCTTGGCTCCCTGGGTGAGGTCATACTTGTTGAGGTCTTCCTCGGTAAGTCCAAGGAACTGTGGAAAGAGAGAGAGAGAGAGCCAACTGAAGAGCCCAGCTTGGGGCTGATGGGAAAAAACGAGACCGACTGTAAAAGACATCAGCCGTTGTACAATGCGTTCTGTCACGGGGCTATGTAATAACAGTTCTTCACACTCAAGCCATTTCCAAACGACAGAAACACACTTTTCATTTCATTCTAACAGCTCAATAAGTGTCACTTATCCTAAACGCCGATGATAACAGACTGCCAGTCTCCTCAGAGCCCCGCCTACCTCCTCCATGGTCAGCTGCTTAAACACTGGATAGTACTTGTGCAGTCGAAGTTTCCTCAGCCAGTCCAGAATGCCGTTTTGTTCTGGACTGCTCTGCTGTGGCAGGCCATGGTTCTGGAGGTGACCGGCGACGGGGGAGTCCCCCCCCCCTACTACGCCCACCCCATCAGAGGGGAGTATGGCGCCCAGGGTGGGTAACGGGGGCAGTTGGGTTGGAGAGCGAGACTGAACGGGGTTGTGTACACTCATGACGGGCTGGATACTGGCCACGCCGCAGACAGCCCTGGGAGATTACAGGAGAAACGCAGAGGAACAACTCAGAAGAGGAACACCACACGTTCAGAACAGAGGAACACCACACGTTCAGAACAGAGGAACACCACACGTTCAGAACAGAGGACCACCACACGTTCAGAACAGAGGAACACCACACGTTTATTACAGAGGAACACCACACGTTCAGAACAGAGGAACACCACACGTTCAGAACAGAGGAACACCACACGTTTATTACAGAGGAAGACCACACGTTCAGTACAGAGGAACACCACGCGTTTATTACAGAGGAACACCACACGTTCAGTACAGAGGAACACCACACGTTCAGAACAGAGGAACACCACACGTTTATTACAGAGGAACACCACACGATTAGTACAGAAGAAAACCACACGTTCAGTACAGAGGAACACCACGCGTTTAGTACAGAGGAACACCACACGTTCAGGACAGAGGAACACCACGCGTTTAGTACAGAGGAACACCATGCGTTTAGGACAGAGGAACACCACACGTTTAGTACAGAGGAACACCACACGTTCAGGACAGAGGAACACCACGCGTTTAGTACAGAGGAACACCACACGTTCAGGACAGAGGAACACCACACGTTCAGGACAGAGGAACACCACGCGTTTAGTACAGAGGAACACCACACGTTCAGGACAGAGGAACACCACACGTTTAGTACAGAGGAACACCACACGTTCAGTACAGAGGAACACCACACGTTCAGTACAGAGGAACACCACACGTTCAGTACAGTGGAACACCACGCGTTCAGGTCATTATACAGTGTGTGAATGTGAAAGGTGTTAGAGGGCAGCGCCCACCTGTTGACTCCCCGGTATTGAAGCAGGCACCCGAGACCTGGGGGAGGAAAACAGTCAGTCAGTCACATACCAACTCTAAATAAGCACAATATGAATGGCTATATACTGCATGCAAAACCTGTTTCACGATAGCTTATCTCTTGACTTCTTGAACTCTTTACAAGTTGCAACAGGCTAGGAACTAAATATTGGCACAGCTGAGCGGTTTCTGGGACTGTGCTACCACATTACAGCACAGCTGAGGGGTTACTGGATCTGTGCTACCACATTACAACACATCTGAGGGGTTACTGGGTCTGTGCTACCACATTACAGCACAGCTGAGTGGTTACTGGGTCTGTGCTACCACATTACAGCACAGCTGAGTGGTTACTGGGTCTGTGCTACCACATTACAGCCCAGCTGAGTGGTTACTGGGTCTGTGCTACCACATTACAGCACAGCTGAGTGGTTACTGTGTCTGTGCTACCACATTACAGCACAGCTGAGTGGTTACTGGGTCTGTGCTACCACATTACATTACAGCACATCTGAGGGGTTACTGGGTCTGTGCTACCACATTACAGCACAGCTGAGTGGTTACTGGGTCTGTGCTACCACATTACAGCACATCTGAGTGGTTACTGGGTCTGTGCTACCACATTACAGCACAGCTGAGTGGTTACTGGGTCTGTGCTACCACATTACATTACAGCACATATGAGTGGTTACTGGGTCTGTGCTACCAAATTACATTACAGCACAGCTGAGTGGTTACTGGGTCTGTGCTACCACATTACATTACAGCCCAGCTGAGTGGTTACTGGGTCTGTGCTACCACATTACAGCACAGCTGAGTGGTTACTGGGTCTGTGCTACCACATTACAGCACAGCTGAGTGGTTACTGTGTCTGTGCTACCACATTACAGCACATCTGAGGGGTTACTGGGTCTGTGCTACCACATTACAGCACATCTGAGGGGTTACTGGGTCTGTGCTACCACATTACATTACAGCACAGCTGAGTGGTTACTGGGTCTGTGCTACCACATTACAGCACAGCTGAGGGGTTACTGGGTCTGTGCTACCACATTACAGCACAGCTGAGTGGTTACTGGGTCTGTGCTACCACATTACAGCACATCTGAGTGGTTACTGGGTCTGTGCTACCACATTACAGCACAGCTGAATGGTTACTATGTCCGTGCTACCACATTACAGCACATATGAGTGGTTACTGGGTCTGTGCTACCACATTACAGCACATCTGAGGGGTTACTGGGTCTGTGCTACCACATTACAGCACAGCTGAGTGGTTACTGGGTCTGTGCTACCACATTACAGCACAGCTGAGTGGTTACTGTGTCTGTGCTACCACATTACAGCACATCTGGGGGTTACTGGGTCTGTGCTACCACATTACAGCACAGCTGAGTGGTTACTGTGTCTGTGCTACCACATTACAGCACAGCTGAGTGGTTACTGGGTCTGTGCTACCACATTACATTACAGCACAGCTGAGTGGTTACTGGGTCTGTGCTACCACATTACAGCACAGCTGAGTGGTTACTGGGTCTGTGCTACCACATTACAGCACAGCTGAGGGGTTACTGGGTCTGTGCTACCACATTACATTACAGCACATCTGAGGGGTTACTGGGTCTGTGCTACCACATTACAGCACAGCTGAGTGGTTACTGGGTCTGTGCTACCACATTACAGCACAGCTGAGTGGTTACTGGGTCTGTGCTACCACATTACAACACAGCAACAGACATTTTTATTTCCCGGCATCCCAGGAGCGTGTTAATCTCTGCCAAGGAGTGAAAAACCAGCCGTTTCAGACGCTCAGCCAGGTCACCCACTCAGGCCCATAAATACCCTCCAGGGTGAAGTCACCCCTCGGCAGACTCACCAACAAAAACATGCCAGACGAAATGCCCACACAGGACTAAAATAGAACCCCCACCCACCCCAACATACACATTTGCATGAGCACCGATGAGGGTTAGGACAGGAGTCTTACTTGCAGCCGGAGGGGGGGAGAGTGTGGTGTGGATGGGTGCCGTGCTGAAGAAAAGCCTGGCCTGGTAGTGTTTGAGAACGTGTAGTGGAAGTGCTGTCAGACACCTGTACAGGAAGAGGGTTACGCGAGTGAACAAATGAGGAATGAGACTCCCTATTCGCTTCAGATGATTCAATATCCACTTACCGTTTGTTTTTTTATTCCGAGCCAGTAATTCCAACTAAAAACTAAGTTGAGAAAAAAACATTACAACAACATGGATTGTTTATTTTTAGTAAAATCACGGTTGTTGTTCTTCGGTAATCACACAAAATGCCATCTATAAAGAATTGCCTCCAGGAAATCCAAATAGTTTGCTTTATACTCCAATAGTTTGGATTTGAAATCAAACAGTTACTATGAGGATAAATAATAAGAGTTGTCAGCCACAATCATCTGCAAGAAGCAAACCACTGCTCGCCTCTACAACAGAACAGCCTTGGTATGTTATTATAGCTATACAATTTGAATAATGCATAAAAAACCCTGCACAAATTAAGAAAGAATGTTGGACTACAGAGACAAAATTTGAACCAGTGTGACAGCCAAACTAATGATGACAGCAACACAATTCAAACCAGCGGTTCTCAAACCTCTCCTCTGCGATCCGGCTGCCATTTTGTTTTGTGTACCTCTGAACTTGCCCACTTGATTCACCCAATCAACTGGGTGCTCAGGCGACCGACTGTAGCTCTTGGACAGTTCAAAAACATGGAATGGTTGATGGTTCCTGGCGGAGAGGTTTGAGAACCCCTGTGGTAAAGAACAAGAACATTTCTCCAAGCTATTCGGGCCCATGTCATCAAAACAAGGAATTTCATGTCAAATGTGGAATTCCATGGACAACAGAGATTGTTGTCGCCTGCGAAAGGCATTGTTGTGCAAACGCACCCCGATCTGCGTCAGCATCGGGCCAGAACCCAACAGAACACCACCTGGCCCGAGGATGCAGAATGGGGCTCTCGAACGCAGCCCGTGACAAGGCAAACCTGCCCCGAATCTGGCCTCAATAGAGGGAGAATAGAAGGCCCTCAGGGAACGCAGCTCTAGGCAGCCGAGAAAGATGACCGGAACATTCTACCTTGTTGTGATAGGAACACGTTCAGTTACAGAATAACTCTGGACCTTACCTGGGGTCCAGCTCAGGGTTCTGATTAAAACCAGGGGAGTGAGGCGAGAACTTCTCCAGGCTTTCCTCAGGAAAAAGCTGGGCGACCTGACATGAACAGCAGACAAGTCTTAACCTCGACAAACATCACTACACACGAGACGGACGATAAGGACGGCAGACGTGAACGCAGGCTTAGGTCAAGTCCTAACCTGGCAGTAGAGTCAACAGGAGACACGGTACTCTCATACCTGGGAGAGGAAATCCAGCACCTCCTGATGCGTTCTGCTCACAGCGGACACGGACGAGTCTGACCATGTGACCTGTCGGATGAGGGAAGAGTAGACAGGCCAATGGAAAACAGTAACTACACACCGAACATACAATAAGATGTAAAAACACGGGTGTGTGTTCTCACCTCTAGCATATATTCACGTGGTTTCCCCTCACGCCGGGTCACTCCTCTAAGCTCAACCCGCTCGATGTTCACTAAACGAAAGAACGAGAATCAGAATTTCGGTTGTCAGGGCGTGACCGTTTTGCAAACATGTATGCAGACCTGTGCACATTCTTTGGACAAAATGTGCTCAACCCACGTTAGTTCTCCTTTAACAAAGTTAATCCACTGGTCTGAGGTGTGTGTGGCATATAAAGAAAAGAAACACACAGAGACCGTTCAACAAAAGATCAACTCAAAAAGGTCATTGACTTCTCCTGTCCATCTCGCAAGTGGCCGTAGACGCGTGCGCCGTTTGCCTGGGGAAATGATGGCACCAGAGTGCATTGTGGGAAGACAACTAGCCATTTGATAATCAGGGCAATGTTCTGCTAGGAATCCCCCAGGGGGGTCCGGGCATTCATAAACACCGTATTCCCTGACCGGGCTGGCTGTTCTCAGCAGGACGAGCATAGCACATGTAGAGGCGAGGCCCGCAGGGACCCGTTTGGTGAAGCTCCCGACGCGCAGCTCTTGTGCGGAGGTTCCCGGCGGGTGGCGACATGAATGAGATACCAGGACGCGATCCCGTGGCCTGCCGTGGCCTTTGTCCAACATATCACATCGTGTACAACATTCCACAGGCCACAATCCACTGCCTGGTCACCTCTATAATGAGGACACACGTCACGGGCCCGTCCCAGTCGATAGTGACTGCTCTTCTCGTTCACACCACAACCTTTTTTAAAGTATCCCAACAGTTGTACGTCCACCGGTCATGCATCCATAATCCATACATTATAGAAATGTTTTTCGATGGATCGATTTCCTCACACAAACTGTAAAACGAGTAGTTTGACGTTGTTCCGTTTGTGCATGCTTTTAGCAGAATAGGACTAATTTCTCTGGTAAATCGTTGTTTATTTATTTTTTACATTTTAAAATGAAACCTTTTGCGTTGTGTGGAGTTCCTGAGGAATCACCTCCATCGTTATTACAGCCACATTCCTGGTTACTGTAGAATGGCCTTCATACCTTCATAGTCATTACAGCCGTACGTGTCAAGACAGCACATTTGGCACGAAATGGCAGTGATTGAATGTGTATTGAGAAGGAGACAGAAACATGGAGACGCGTCACCTGCTGTTATTAAACACATTTAACATGGAGACGCGTCACCTGCTGTTATTAAACACATTTAACATGGAGACGCGTCACCTGCTGTTATTAAACACATTTAACATGGAGACGCGTCACCTGCTGTTATTAAACACATTTAACATGGAGACGCGTCACCTGCTGTTATTAAACACATTTAACATGGAGACGCGTCACCTGCTGTTATTAAACACATTTAACATGGAGACGCGTCACCTGCTGTTATTAAACACATTTAACATGGAGACGCGTCACCTGCTGTTATTAAACACATTTAACATGGAGACGCGTCACCTGCTGTTATTAAACACATTTAACATGGAGACGCGTCACCTGCTGTTATTAAACACATTTAACATGGAGACGCGTCACCTGCTGTTATTAAACACATTTAACATGGAGACGCGTCACCTGCTGTTATTAAACACATTTCACATGGAGACGCGTCACCTGCTGTTATTAAACACATTTAACATGGAGACGCGTCACCTGCTGTTATTAAACACATTTCACATGGAAACGCGTCACCTGCTGTTATTAAACACATTTAACATGGAGACGCGTCACCTGCTGTTATTAAACACATTTAACATGGAGACGCGTCACCTGCTGTTATTAAACACATTTAACATGGAGACGCGTCACCTGCTGTTATTAAACACATTTAACATGGAGACGCGTCACCTGCTGTTATTAAACACATTTAACATGGAGACGCGTCACCTGCTGTTATTAAACACATTTAACATGGAGACGCGTCACCTGCTGTTATTAAACACATTTAACATGGAGACGCGTCACCTGCTGTTATTAAACACATTTAACATGGAGACGCGTCACCTGCTGTTATTAAACACATTTAACATGGAGACGCGTCACCTGCTGTTATTAAACACATTTAACATGGAGACGCGTCACCTGCTGTTATTAAACACATTTAACATGGAGACGCGTCACCTGCTGTTATTAAACACATTTAACATGGAGACGCGTCACCTGCTGTTATTAAACACATTTCACATGGAGACGCGTCACCTGCTGTTATTAAACACATTTAACATGGAGACGCGTCACCTGCTGTTATTAAACACATTTAACATGGAGACGCGTCACCTGCTGTTATTAAACACATTTAACATGGAGACGCGTCACCTGCTGTTATTAAACACATTTAACATGGAGACGCGTCACCTGCTGTTATTAAACACATTTAACATGGAGACGCGTCACCTGCTGTTATTAAACACATTTAACATGGAGACGCGTCACCTGCTGTTATTAAACACATTTAACATGGAGACGCGTCACCTGCTGTTATTAAACACATTTAACATGGAGACGCGTCACCTGCTGTTATTAAACACATTTAACATGGAGACGCGTCACCTGCTGTTATTAAACACATTTAACATGGAGACGCGTCACCTGCTGTTATTAAACACATTTAACATGGAGACGCGTCACCTGCTGTTATTAAACACATTTAACATGGAGACGCGTCACCTGCTGTTATTAAACACATTTAACATGGAGACGCGTCAGTTTGGACAGAGAGTTTTGCCATCCCCACAGCACCCTGCCCTGTACCCTGCCATCCCCACAGCACCCTGCCCTGTACCCTGCCATCCCCACAGCACCCTGCCCTGTACCCTGCCATCCACTCAGCACCCTGCCCTGTACCCTGCCACACCCTGCCCTGTACCCTGCCATCCCCACAGCACCCTGCCCTGTACCCTGCCATCCCCACAGCACCCTGCCCTGTACCCTGCCATCCCCTCAGCACCCTGCCCTGTACCCTGCCTTGTACCCTGCAGGCAGCAGCTGCATGAAGCTCTACATGCTTGGTGCCAGACTCATTAATGGGGAGCATTCTGTCATTCTAACGGATCTGGTTACATATTTCACCCTGATATTTCACCCCGTGTGACACACACTCTAACAGAGATTGGAAAGGCTGCTATTAAATCAAAAGTGTCATGGCTGCATCATTATCATGATGGCGTGCGTGTGTGTGTATGTGCGGGTGTTTGTATATATGTGTGTGTGTGTGTGTGCATGTGCGTGCGCATGTGTGTGTATGTGCGCACGTATGTGTACGCGCGTGTTTGTGTAGGTGCGTGTGTACAAGTGTGTGTGTATGTGTGCTGGTGTGTGTTTACAAGTTTGTGTGTATGTGTGCGTATGTACAAGTGTATGTGTGTGTGCGCATGTGTGTGCGTGTTTGTGCATTTGTGTGTGTGTTTGTGTGTGTTCCCAAGTGTGTGTGTGTGTGCGTGTTTGTGCATTTGTGTGTGTGTGTGTGTCTGTGTGTGTGTGGATGCAAGTAGGTATGCAAGTAGGTATGGTTGTGTGTGTGTGTGTGTGTGTGTGTGTGTGTGTGTGTGTAGGTATGTTGCCTGGCTTTCTGCTGGTGGTGACAGACATGCAGCCCTGTCAATGAGGTAATGTAACTAGCCCAGCATCGAGTTACCCAACGAGAGGTCAATTCTTACCAGACAGCAGAGACCTGCTACATTCAAATCGATATGAACCCTCAGCATCACATGTTCAACACCCTTTTAATATCGGCGTACCTCATCAGATCCACACCGGCCTTAGATTTAAGGCCCTCCCACACACGGACACATTAGGTCATGACACAGTTGGACGACCTGCATGCTTGACCTCTAAATCATATAAAGGTAACTGTCCAATCCACTGAAAGGTATCGACCCACATTATATGAAGCTGATGGGCAAAAGCGGAACGAGTATCTCAGACGGAAATAAACATGTTGTTCTAATTAAGCGCCGCGTGAAAGACGGGGAGGGAAGAGATTTCAAAACTGAAGGGGTGATTTGAGCTACGTACAATATCGTGAACATACGTATCGTCAGAGTATTTTTTACCTAAAAAAAAAAAAAAACACTGTCCTTTTTGATACGCACGTGTCTTTATTCACTTCCATACTGTTGTTGTGACGGCAGTGTGTAGTTTGAAGGAGCGACTAAAGAGCAAATGAACGGTCTCTTGTTCGATATGAATGCGTGAGTGTCTGACAATCTGACCGGCTTCCTCTACAGACACATACAGTACGAGCGACAACGAAACTTAACATTCAAAGTTATGTTATCGATTCCAACGTGCGACACTGCTGGAGAGAACCCTGATCCTTTCTGCCACTAGTGGGCGCTCTCCGAGATCGGCGTAAAAGACCTATCTCAGTTTTATGGTGTTTTAGAGTGTCAGAGCATTGTGTCTCACCATTTCCTGAATCCCCAGCATGCACCTTGACTGGCCGATCCTGACACAACAGCAGAGGCATGCCTGCGTTCACCGGGTCTGTTCTCACCTCTTGGTGTGTTGGTGTCTGTAAAACAGGGGTTATAAGTTATGTTGACTAGTTCACATAACACGGACAGACGTTTTAGGGCTTACTAAACCGTTAATGCCCGCTAGGCTACTCCGCTCACAGTCACATATTCAACTCCCTCATCGATCATGACTCAAAGGTAAGAAACAGGCTCCAATCAACGCAATAAATGTGTTTAAAGAAAAAAAAAACGTTTTCTTAAAAAAAAAATTCTATGCCAGGGAACACACAAAGAAAAGTATTTCCGTACAACTTACACCTCAGAGACAGTGAAGGGAATCTGTGGTTGGAAACCGTTGACAACTTTCACAGCTTGTCTTTCTCAGATTTGTATCGCTCATCCACACTAGCCCACATTGCCTTGGACCTATGCATTATAACCTCGGCGGTGTACATGAGACACACTTCTGTGCAGCTCGCTCTACAATTTGGTGTCTTGTAGTGAAGACAGCTAGTGGAGAGTAATAGCAACCGTTACTCTAAATACTAGCTTGTGCCCTGTGACTAACCAGTTTCCTGGAAAGGACAGAGTCACTTCGAAAATGACTGTTAGGTGGTCTATTCTTAGTTCACTTGTCTTGCAAGTCGGTTACATTCCTCTGTGTCCAATAAATGTATGGCTTCAGTAATTGTTTACATGTTCTAGTTAGCAGAATGTACTCGCTCTAATTGTGCAGATCCACATTGGTTGTCATGGAAATTGCATTATTACCCAGCACACTATTCAAATAAAATAGGGAAACTGTGTTTAGTCTTTCCTCTTCGGAGCATTATACGTGTGGGCTGATTTGTTTACCAGGACGAGCCCAGGTCAAGCAGCACACGAGCTCACGAAAGCAGCGGCAGCAAGCACATGCGAGCTCCGAAAACAGCTAAGTGTGCTTTACAGTGTGCTGTGCAACTGCCACATCCGCCGCGTCCACTCCTGCCAAATCGCTCGTTTTTTCTCCGGAAACAGGGAAAATCCTGGTGGTAGGAGGGACGTTAGCTGTCCCTGTTGAGTTTTTAACCGTTTTGGGTATGGTAGCAGGACACATTCTGATAGATAAACTGAAACACAGCTAAAAAGATCATTCTGCATTTTCCCCCTGACGCCTCAGGCTCCGAATAAAATACTGATTTATTCATTTCCATCACCATAAGTTTAGAATTAACTGTGATGAATATGCGTTTCGTGTCTGTCACATTGGGTTAGGGAAAACATAAAGGTTTCATCTTTGAGTTGTCGTCTGTCAGAGCTTACGGGCCATCATTGGATGTTTATATCCTTCTCACAGAGGGTTGATTTCAACATTGAGAAATATGCTGACCTGCATATAATGGAAGCCAAGACCAACAAAACAGTAAATACAACCGACCATTTTCCTTTGAGCAGGCAGGGTACTTTCCACACAGACACGTTTGGGCAGCCCTCTGTGTGTGTGTGTGTGTGTGTGTGTGTGTGTGTCTCAAACAGACACAATGATAAACAGGCACTAGTAGTGATCCTCGGTCTGGATTCAAATTTTTTGATAACATATTTAGTTACATTAGGCTACCAACGAACGGAATAAAGTAGTTGTTCACTCCATTTCAACACGGTTGTTTTAGTCATACCCAGTAATCAACATGTTGGCCTGAAAGCCATCTAAACAATCCAAATTGTTTATACTGTATTGACCGAAAAGTATACAATTGCATTAGACATGGACACAATGTCCACCGTATTGTCAACAATTCCATGTCGCTCATGTTCCCGATGAAGAATATCGGCACCAAAACCTCCGCTAAATGTGTCATTTTCACGCAGCTCCTCTCAATTATGTGCACGACAGGTAAGAAAGCTTTTTCCACAGCAGAGAACGGTGATCTTTCTTTAAAGAACATCTCACCATAGAGCATTCTATACATAATCATCATCATTTGGAAACATGATCACCAGCAACGTCATTGTTACTAAGCCACGGTACTTCACAAACCAAAATGTCTGAAAACTTGGGCGCAGCATGTGAGCCTCGAAACCACGGAGGTGACCAACTGGACTTTTTCCTTGTCTCTCTTTCCTTGTCTCTCTTAAATACTGGCTGTGCAACAACCAAAAACATTTTGAAAACGGATGGTTTTTCTATTTTCTTTTCCATATCAAGAGTAGCAATTTGAATGGCCGGTATAATGATTGATACCGAGGCTCTGGTGCCGCTTGTTGGCGCTCGCCTTTTATGTTGTTTACACAATAAATGCCAACTTTAAAATAATGATAGCATGAAGGGTTCCACCACAAAGTCCAAAGAAAGATAGACTTTGGCAAGTTACAGTTGTTTGTTGTTACTCTGAC
This sequence comes from Dallia pectoralis, assembly GCA_029465975.1. Taxonomy (NCBI): domain Eukaryota; kingdom Metazoa; phylum Chordata; class Actinopteri; order Esociformes; family Umbridae; genus Dallia; species Dallia pectoralis. Next base: position 4,954,462 of record CM055745.1, on the reverse strand, counting down.
AGCTAACTAACTGATGCAAAATACGGTACAAAATGGGTTTTTAACAGAGACACAATAGTTGACTTCTGGCAAGTAGAAAAAGACGGTACCCAAATATCCAGACGGCTTCGCTACCTGTCCGTGAACTTTTGCAACGTCCTCAGATTACAGATTTGATTAGTTTCAACATTGCAGCTGTGATATTTCTTATGCAGCTCTAAGCAGTGGCTGCTTGCTAGAGATATTAAGGTCATCTCGCACGGTCACTGCTTGGGATGCAGAATGTAACGGGCATATTCATGTAGAGTAGCTGTGTTATGCATTTCACGTTTTTTCTCTCATCAAATGTATTATAATTTTACCCGAGCTTCTGTAAGACATTCAAAACATCCATTTGAAAACCACTGGTGGAAATTGTTGTTTTTTTACACGCGTTATACACAGACAGACTCAAACACACACACGGAAGAGTAACATTTTTTGGGGGATTGTTTGTCATGGACATGGTAAGTGTCATTGCATCATTGCATATGTCATGTTGCATAACACAGTATATTTTTAGGCAGGATGTGATGTCATTGTCCCACATTGCTATGTTGACAATTCAATTCTCCTGAAAAGATGTAGCATGCTGAATCCACAGACAGTGAAAGGAAACGTTCAGACTTTGAAAGACCCTCAAATCTTGGGAGACCAGTAAAAAACACATTTGCCTAGTTAAAATGAATACTTCTACTTTCACTTCCAGAAGTATGTCAAACCTTATCTAAACATGACAAATAGACGACAACATTTTCGCACAATACCATCCACACAACCGACTTAATAATGTGGGGCCATTACAGTGGAACGTCACTCAAATCAATCATTTATAGCAAAGTACAAACAAAATAAACTAAAACATTATTTAGATACCAATGAAGCCTGAGAGATTCTCTAATGAGCTAGATATCTATTATTATGTATTCCAGAACTATAGCCTTAATTTGAGTCCACTAAGCTTTCAGTTTATCAATAATATAGTAATATAAAAGTAATATACATTGTGTGTCCAGTGATTTTTCCACCCTGGCAGTGACCCAAGACGCCTAGATGGAGTGACAAGTGCAGCAATATTTCCTACCTGTTGACAACATGGACACCCAGGCTGACAGCTGAGTGTGGGCCCAGTACCATAGGTTGGGAGGCATTCAGCAGAACACAGGGTGGCCAACCCTCCAGTCCCAGGCAGCTGGTCTCCACAGGGGACCTGCATCATCTCCTGGATCTGGGTCAGCTCCTCTCTCAGGACCTGCTTCTGGTGGAAGCTAAACGCCGGGTGGTTGGAGGCCATTGTAAACAGGAGAAGGAGCTGCTCCTCCGTTTGCCCCCCGTGGAGCTGCAGGCGGCCGTAATTGGTGCTGACGCTGTCGAAGTGCGTGATCGTCCGGAAGAGAACCTGCGCAGCCACCCGGTTGTCCGAGCTGAGGAGAGCCAGGGAGATGAGAAGCCTGCTCCTCACCACTTCATCCGTGATGTCCGTGAGACTGGAGAGGTCTGCGGGGCTGTTGGCCTTGATCTCCGCGTCCCGGAGTGTGTGGTAGTCCTTGCGGGCCAGGTCCTCCAAGCATGACCCGAGAAAGCGCAGCTCGATGGGCACACAGAGGTCCAGAAGCCCACACAGGAACTCGGCTCTCTGGGCAGAGGTCAACCCGGAGAACCAGCGGTAGACCCCTTCCCTCTGAACCGAGCAGCACCGATTTTCAACCATTTTAAAGCGACCCTACAATCCTAAAAAAAATGGATGGTAAAACAAACCCCCATTTAGCCTACAGTACACATAAACTTTAAACACGGATACGGCGATATGTGAACAGCACTTAATTTCACGTGTATCTAGATTGGCAATACTTTTAACTTGTGCATCCGTGCGTGGTCATAGTTTTGGGAAATAAAATACAGCAGCAGCAGCGCACGCACGCACGCACATGCACACACACACACACACACTCACATTGATCAACCGTGTAGTAGTTCACCGGGTATAGGAGGTCTAGGAGACATAAGTTGTCGTGAAACGGGTTACTGTCCTGCCGACACACGCACGCACAGCTATCCGGGACTCTCCATGCACAAATCCTGTGTAAATACAAACCCTTTTAAGTTGAATTCAATTGACGCATCCTCATTTGTTCCAGACAACAACAGTGTTATTCCGACAGTCCCAAGCCTAAGGAATGCTATTCAACTAATACGCCCCCCAGCCCCCTCCCCAGCCCCCTCCCCTCCCCAAGTCCCCTCCCCTCCCCAAGTCCCTTCTTTCTTTCTGTCATTCCCCTGTTTTTTAGAAAAACAGCTGTGGTAGCCACACACTATCCCGACCTAAGCCCAACCCACCTACCGGAATATCATTGGGTATGACGCTTGTCACTCACCCCAGCTGCTGGTGTGATTGGTCGCGCACATATCTGCACTCAGCAGTGCTGTGCACATCTCACATGGCGGCTCCAGGTACAGTACTGACACACGGTATTGTAGTTTTAAAATATGTTTTTAATGGTGTTGTTTCTAAGAGAGATTTTTAAAAGTAATATTAAAGGCCGACTTTGGAAAAAAACAAAAGAAAAAAAAGTAGGGAAATACGAATAAACAATAATGTACCATCACACCAGATGAAAAGTATCTTTAAAATATTTGACTGAATATATGTTATATTATATGATATATGTAATAGATTACCGAGCGACTATAGCTCCTGTGAAAACAGATCATATTTACATGACATAAAACTTAGCAGGTGATTTTAGCAGTGAGTGGATCCCCTTACCTACAAAAATATCTAAAATCAAAAAAGGAGGTAAAAATCAAGTAAATAATCTGGTAAAAATCAAAATCAGGTAAAAATCAAAATCAGGTAAGAATCTAGTAAAAAATCAGGTAAAAATCAAAATCAGGTAAGAATCTAGTAAAAAATCAGGCAAAAATCAAAATCAGGTAAGAATCTAGTAAAAAATCAGGTAAAAATCTAAATCAGCTAAATTCACCAAGTCCGTTAACAAGGCATTTTTATCTGACCACCAGGTGCATCGTTAGAACACACATTTTAGGACGTACACGGCTTATCAGGGCAGTAGCCTATTCAACTATTATTCAATCAGGTCCATGTTACTACATCTCGTTTTTGTAAGAGGCGCATAAGACAATGTTTTATGTTTGACGAGCATCATTTACATTTTGCGCATTTAGCAGACGCTCTTATCCAGAGCGACTTGCAATAAGTGCAGGCATTTCACACATCAAAAAGGCAATAAGTACATTGTTCCTGGGTGGGTGCAGGGGGAAGTGCTAGAGATAGAAGGGGTGCTAGGAGAGGAGGAATGGGTGATAATCGTAGAGGAATGATTCGGTAGTGAAGTTTCAAACAGGCGAGAGTTGTGGAGCTCCATTCATGGAGCTACTGGAGGTACAGGTTGAAGAGGAATGTTTTAGACGTTTTTTGAAGATTGGTAGAGAGTCCGATGATCTGATCTCCAGAGTGGAGTTGTTCCACCATTGCGGGGCAAGCACAGAGAACAATTTAGACTGAGCAGATCGAGAGTTGCCCTCCCGTAGGGATGGCACTACCAAGAGGCCTGAGGTGGCAGAACGAAGTGCTCGCGTGGGTGTGTACGGCTTGATTAGAGACTGGATGTAGGAGGGGGCGGTTCCTCTTACTGCCCCATAGGCTAGCACCATGGCTAGCATCAACATATATGAGGGAAACCTCTCCTATTGCCACATGTGTTCGTTTTTTAGTCTGTGTGCCAGTGAAAAGGACAGCCAAGAGTTCCCTGCCAAATTCCCTGCAGACGGCCTGGATATTTTATGTACACAGCTCCTAACTATGTACAGTGATTATGATTATCAATAAGTCACCTTGCCTGCCACACAGAGTAGCATTCCTTGTATTTATTCCACTAAATGCTTCCATAATAGAGTCCCAGCATACATGACGTTGCACTTTCAGAAAATGACCAGCAGGTGTCACCATTGGCTTATGCTTGCAGCATTATAATATCAAACGCTTGACGAGCTGACTCAGTGGATGTGAGATAAAACATTTGTGGGTCTCTCGTCTTGACAGCCTCTGGTCAAAAGCTTCTGTTAATGTGAATACAACCCTAAGCACTGACTTTGCTTTACTCATTGATAACTGGCAACTATTGCTAATGCTAATCTAAATCAATGTCTGCAAGATTACCATTCAATTCAGTCTGATAAAGCTTGGTCAGATTGGTTACAAGACATATACTTTATGTTTAAAGGGGTAATACACCCTACTTAAAACACAGTCACCAATATATTTGAATGCTAGCTAAGCTACCAGAATTAACAAATGAAAAAAGAACAATTTCTAAATGCTATGCAGCCAAAACACAGCTGGTGCATAAGCTGTCCTGTCACTTGTTTTATGAAAAAAAGAGAACAATTCAGAGACACTACTGTAAACATACATAACCCAAAGTAACAACCCAAAAAATGTTGGGGTCACTAGAAATGAATAGAAAAGAAATTGCTAGTTTTGCCAAAGGGAAATAAATCTCATAGGTATTATGTTGTTTTTTGGTAGGTCGATTAGCAGACCTGAGCTGCATTTTTTCATAATTACTCAACTAGAACATTTCGGGTTGATATTATTCTTGCGTACAGCAAACATGCCTCTAGGAACCACGGCTGCATTATTCAAGGAATTTCAATTTGCAATATTACATAGCTATCTTAGAATGACATCACCTAGCATTGATTACATGAAATGTTGGCTTAGATGGCTGTATGTAGCAAGCAAGTCACAGAAATTGGCTAGTTATAGTAGGATCAAACACCATGTCACAAAGCTCACATCATCTTAAACAGGTTTCTTGAACATGACAATGAGTTCATGTCTCCCTGGATGAAGCTGGATTGTCTGTGGCCAATGCATTTTGGCCAATCAGGCACAACTTAAACTTAGAGGCAACGCAGGGCAATTATATTTCAAATATAATACGAAAATGCCTTCTCCATTCGTAGGTGAAGGAATTAACATTGTTCTCTCGTGACAAGGTCTGGCTGGATTAGATGGTAAACGGACAAAAAGTTCTCATTGTCAATTTTTTGTTTGCAATGTTTTGGATGACAAATGGGCAGGTGTGAAGACAAACCGATTGTTGGAAAACCCTTTTGCAATGACCTTAGCAACGCCAAAAAAAGCATTGTTCTGATTAAAGAAGCAATAAAACTGTCCTTCTTTATCGCAACTTTTTTAGACATGTACAATGTAGTAAATATGTAGACATGTACAGCCACAGAATTACAAGCTACGTAAAACAACGAATGTTGCGCCAAGGATGACTTAGATATTAAAGCTCCAGCAGGATACATCAGCACAGCATGTGGGTGGTGTGAATGGTGACTGTGTGTTGACCAGAAGTCACATATATCAGAGCCCACTCATAATAACCAGTTAGAGCAGCACTGTACTGATTTGGTGCTACTGATATGCACGTTACAAACATACAGACACAAAAATACTGATGGGCCAAAACATTACGACCACCTGTAGGTGAAGCACATCATGTTCATCAAGTCCTAACAAGGCACGTATCAGGCTATCCTGTCTGGTCTGACTGACACAGGTCATGGAATATGCTAATGATGGTTACAGGAGGAATGCATCACAATAAACAGTGCATCGCACCCTGCTGTGTATGTGGCAGAGTAGTCGTGGACCGGTCAGAGTGCCCATGAAGACCCCTGTGTGTAGCCACAGACCGGTCAGAGTGCCCATGATGACCCCTGTGTGTAGCCACAGACCGGTCAGAGTGCCCATGATGACCCCTGTGTGTAGCCACAGACCGGTCAGAGTGCCCATGATGACCCCTGTGTGTAGCCACAGACCGGTCAGAGTGCCCATGATGACCCCTGTGTGTAGCCACAGACCAGTCAGAGTGCCCATGATGACCCCTGTGTGTAGCCACAGACCGGTCAGAGTGCCCATGATGACCCCTGTGTGTAGCCACAGACCAGTCAGAGTGCCCATGATGACCCCTGTGTGTAGCCACAGACCGGTCAGAGTGCCCATGAAGACCCCTGTGTGTAGCCACAGACCAGTCAGAGTACCCATGATGACCCCATGATGACCCCTGTGTGTAGCCACAGACCGGTCAGAGTGCCCATGATGACCCCTGTGTGTGGCCACAGACCAGTCAGAGTGCCCATGATGACCCCTGTGTGTAGCCACAGACCGGTCAGAGTGCCCATGATGACCCCTGTGTGTAGCCACAGACCAGTCAGAGTGCCCATGATGACCCCTGTGTGTAGCCACAGACCGGTCAGAGTGCCCATGGTGACCCCTGTGTGTAGCCACAGACCAGTCAGAGTGCCCATGATGACCCCTGTGTGTAGCCACAGACCGGTCAGAGTGCCCATGAAGACCCCTGTGTGTAGCCACAGACCAGTCAGAGTACCCATGATGACCCCATGATGACCCCTGTGTGTAGCCACAGACCAGTCAGAGTACCCATGATGACCCCATGATGACCCCTGTGTGTAGCCACAGACCAATCAGAGTGCCCACGATGACCCCTGTGTGTAGCCACAGACCAGTCAGAGTGCCCATGATGACCCCTGTGTGTAGCCAGAGACCAGTCAGAGTGCCCATGATGACCCCTGTGTGTAGCCACAGACCAGTCAGAGTGCCCATGATGACCCCTGTGTGTAGCCACAGACCAGTCAGAGTGCCCATGATGACCCCTGTGTGTAGCCACAGACCGGTCAGAGTGCCCATGATGACCCCTGTGTGTAGCCACAGACCGGTCAGAGTGCCCATGATGACCCCTGTGTGTAGCCACAGACCAGTCAGAGTGCCCATGATGACCCCTGTGTAGCCACAGACCAGTCAGAGTGCCCATGATGACCCCTGTGTGTAGCCACAGACCGGTCAGAGTGCCCATGATGACCCCTGTGTGTAGCCACAGACCGGTCAGAGTGCCCATGATGACCCCTGTGTGTAGCCACAGACCGGTCAGAGTGCCCATGATGACCCCTGTGTGTAGCCACAGACCGGTCAGAGTGCCCATGATGACCCCTGTGTGTAGCCACAGACCAGTCAGAGTGCCCATGATGACCCCTGTGTGTAGCCACAGACCGGTCAGAGTGCCCATGATGACCCCTGTGTGTGGCCACAGACCAGTCAGAGTGCCCATGAAGACCCCTGTGTGTAGCCACAGACCGGTCAGAGTGCCCACGATGACCCCTGTGTGTAGCCACAGACCAGTCAGAGTGCCCATGATGACCCCTGTGTGTGGCCACAGACCGGTCAGAGTGCCCATGATGACCCCTGTGTGTAGCCACAGACCGGTCAGAGTGCCCACGATGACCCCTGTGTGTAGCCACAGACCGGTCAGAGTGCCCATGATGACCCCTGTGTGTAGCCACAGACCAGTCAGAGTGCCCATGATGACCCCTGTGTGTTGCCACAGACCGGTCAGTGTGCCCATGATGACCCCTGTGTGTAGCCACAGACCAGTCAGAGTGCCCATGATGACCCCTGTGTGTAGCCACAGACCAGTCAGAGTGCCCATGATGACCCCATGATGACCCCTGTGTGTAGCCACAGACCGGTCAGAGTGCCCATGATGACCCCATGATGACCCCTGTGTGTAGCCACAGACCGGTCAGAGTGCCCATGAAGACCCCTGTGTGTAGCCACAGACCGGTCAGAGTGCCCATGATGACCCCTGTGTGTAGCCACAGACCGGTCAGAGTGCCCATGATGACCCCTGTGTGTAGCCACAGACCGGTCAGAGTGCCCATGATGACCCCTGTGTGTAGCCACAGACCAGTCAGAGTGCCCACGATGACCCCTGTGTGTAGCCACAGACCGGTCAGAGTGCCCATGATGACCCCTGTGTGTAGCCACAGACCGGTCAGAGTGCCCATGATGACCCCTGTGTGTTGCCACAGACCGGTCAGAGTGCCCATGATGACCCCATGATGACCCCTGTGTGTAGCCACAGACCGGTCAGAGTGCCCATGATGACCCCTGTGTGTTGCCACAGACCGGTCAGAGTGCCCATGATGACCCCACGAGGACCCCTGTGTGTAGCCACAGACCAGTCAGAGTGCCCATGATGACCCCTGTGTGTAGCCACAGACCGGTCAGAGTGCCCATGATGACCCCTGTGTGTAGCCACAGACCGGTCAGAGTGCCCATGATGACCCCTGTGTGTAGCCACAGACCAGTCAGAGTGCCCATGATGACCCCTGTGTGTAGCCACAGACCGGTCAGAGTGCCCATGATGACCCCTGTGTGTAGCCACAGACCGGTCAGAGTGCCCATGATGACCCCTGTGTGTAGCCACAGACCAGTCAGAGTGCCCATGATGACCCCTGTGTGTAGCCACAGACCGGTCAGAGTGCCCATGATGACCCCTGTGTGTAGCCACAGACCAGTCAGAGTGCCCATGATGACCCCTGTGTGTAGCCACAGACCGGTCAGAGTGCCCATGATGACCCCTGTGTGTGGCCACAGACCAGTCAGAGTGCCCACGATGACCCCTGTGTGTAGCCACAGACCAGTCAGAGTGCCCATGATGACCCCTGTGTGTAGCCACAGACCAGTCAGAGTGCCCATGAAGACCCCTGTGTGTAGCCACAGACCAGTCAGAGTGCCCATGATGACCCCTGTGTGTAGCCACAGACCAGTCAGAGTGCCCATGATGACCCCTGTGTGTGGCCACAGACCGGTCAGAGTGCCCATGATGACCCCTGTGTGTAGCCACAGACCGGTCAGAGTGCCCATGATGACCCCTGTGTGTAGCCACAGACCGGTCAGAGTGCCCATGATGACCCCTGTGTGTAGCCACAGACCAGTCAGAGTGCCCATGATGACCCCTGTGTGTTGCCACAGACCGGTCAGTGTGCCCATGATGACCCCTGTGTGTAGCCACAGACCAGTCAGAGTGCCCATGATGACCCCATGATGACCCCTGTGTGTAGCCACAGACCAGTCAGAGTGCCCATGATGACCCCTGTGTGTAGCCACAGACCAGTCAGAGTGCCCATGATGACCCCTGTGTGTAGCCACAGACCGGTCAGAGTGCCCATGATGACCCCATGATGACCCCTGTGTGTAGCCACAGACCAGTCAGAGTGCCCATGATGACCCCTGTGTGTAGCCACAGACCAGTCAGAGTGCCCATGATGACCCCTGTGTGTAGCCACAGACCAGTCAGAGTGCCCATGATGACCCCTGTGTGTAGCCACAGACCAGTCAGAGTCCCCATGATGACCCCTGTGTGTAGCCACAGACCAGTCAGAGTACCCATGATGACCCCTGTGTGTAGCCACAGACCGGTCAGAGTGCCCATGATGACCCCTGTGTGTAGCCACAGACCGGTCAGAGTGCCCATGATGACCCCTGTGTGTAGCCACAGACCAGTCAGAGTGCCCATGATGACCCCTGTGTGTTGCCACAGACCGGTCAGTGTGCCCATGATGACCCCTGTGTGTAGCCACAGACCAGTCAGAGTGCCCATGATGACCCCTGTGTGTAGCCACAGACCAGTCAGAGTGCCCATGATGACCCCATGATGACCCCTGTGTGTAGCCACAGACCGGTCAGAGTGCCCATGATGACCCCATGATGACCCCTGTGTGTAGCCACAGACCGGTCAGAGTGCCCATGATGACCCCTGTGTGTAGCCACAGACCGGTCAGAGTGCCCATGATGACCCCTGTGTGTAGCCACAGACCGGTCAGAGTGCCCATGATGACCCCTGTGTGTAGCCACAGACCGGTCAGAGTGCCCATGATGACCCCTGTGTGTAGCCACAGACCAGTCAGAGTGCCCATGATGACCCCTGTGTGTAGCCACAGACCGGTCAGAGTGCCCATGAAGACCCCTGTGTGTAGCCACAGACCGGTCAGAGTGCCCATGATGACCCCTGTGTGTAGCCACAGACCAGTCAGAGTGCCCATGATGACCCCTGTGTGTAGCCACAGACCGGTCAGAGTGCCCATGATGACCCCTGTGTGTGGCCACAGACCGGTCAGAGTGCCCACGATGACCCCTGTGTGTAGCCACAGACCGGTCAGAGTGCCCATGATGACCCCTGTGTGTAGCCACAGACCGGTCAGAGTGCCCATGATGACCCCTGTGTGTTGCCACAGACCGGTCAGAGTGCCCATGATGACCCCATGATGACCCCTGTGTGTAGCCACAGACCGGTCAGAGTGCCCATGATGACCCCTGTGTGTTGCCACAGACCGGTCAGAGTGCCCATGATGACCCCACGAGGACCCCTGTGTGTAGCCACAGACCAGTCAGAGTGCCCATGATGACCCCTGTGTGTAGCCACAGACCAGTCAGAGTGCCCATGATGACCCCTGTGTGTAGCCACAGACCGGTCAGAGTGCCCATGATGACCCCTGTGTGTAGCCACAGACCGGTCAGAGTGCCCATGATGACCCCTGTGTGTAGCCACAGACCGGTCAGAGTGCCCATGATGACCCCTGTGTGTGGCCACAGACCAGTCAGAGTGCCCACGATGACCCCTGTGTGTAGCCACAGACCAGTCAGAGTGCCCATGATGACCCCTGTGTGTAGCCACAGACCAGTCAGAGTGCCCATGAAGACCCCTGTGTGTAGCCACAGACCAGTCAGAGTGCCCATGATGACCCCTGTGTGTAGCCACAGACCAGTCAGAGTGCCCATGATGACCCCTGTGTGTGGCCACAGACCGGTCAGAGTGCCCATGATGACCCCTGTGTGTAGCCACAGACCGGTCAGAGTGCCCATGATGACCCCTGTGTGTAGCCACAGACCGGTCAGAGTGCCCATGATGACCCCTGTGTGTAGCCACAGACCAGTCAGAGTGCCCATGATGACCCCTGTGTGTGCCACAGACCGGTCAGTGTGCCCATGATGACCCCTGTGTGTAGCCACAGACCAGTCAGAGTGCCCATGATGACCCCATGATGACCCCTGTGTGTAGCCACAGACCAGTCAGAGTGCCCATGATGACCCCTGTGTGTAGCCACAGACCAGTCAGAGTGCCCATGATGACCCCTGTGTGTAGCCACAGACCGGTCAGAGTGCCCATGATGACCCCATGATGACCCCTGTGTGTAGCCACAGACCAGTCAGAGTGCCCATGATGACCCCTGTGTGTAGCCACAGACCAGTCAGAGTGCCCATGATGACCCCTGTGTGTAGCGACAGACCGGTCAGAGTGCCCATGATGACCCCTGTGTGTAGCCACAGACCGGTCAGAGTGCCCATGATGACCCCTGTGTGTAGCCACAGACCGGTCAGAGTGCCCATGATGACCCCTGTGTGTAGCCACAGACCAGTCAGAGTGCCCATGATGACCCCTGTGTGTAGCCACAGACCAGTCAGAGTTCCCATGATGACCCCTGTGTGTAGCCACAGAACGGTCAGAGTGACCATGCAAGCATCAAACCTGGACTGTGGAGCAGTGGGAGAAGGTCGCTTGAGTCCCGTTTTCTTTTCCCTCACTTGAGCGCCCGTGTCTGTGCGCGCTATATCAGAACCTCGGGGAGTGATGCACTGCGGGAAGACAACGCGCTGTATGCTGGGTAATGTTCTGCTGTGAAACCCTGAAGTGGCTGCATCCAGCAGGATAACCCCGCTACACTGTGCTATGTGAAGAACACGATGATGAGTTCAAGGTCCAAATTCCGCAGATCTCCACAGCATCCGTGGGACGTGCTGGACCAACGAGTCTGACCCGCGGTGCCTTGACCTCGCAACATTCAATAACGGTCAGCGCTGTTTTGGTGACATGCGGTGATCCTACGGCACAATATGCAGTGTAGTCTCACGTAGGCCGAGACACGTGCAAAAACACACAAATAGTTGTTAGAGATCTACAAAGGTGTGCGCTTGGTGATACTTTTAAAGACCTTTCACGTTTGCGCCCGGGTTTCTTTTTGTAGTTGTCGCATCACTTGAATTGACAGTAACGTCGCAAACAAACCACCTATTCGCAGTGGAGTTTATTTGTAAACGTTAAGGAACATGCTCGCGATGAGGTTTTATGATAAAAAGTGGTGATGGAAGCAACGAGGGTGATGATGACGAGTATCACTGTACGGCCTGTTTTCAGTCTGTCGTTTAATGTTGCTGCCAGCTGTGTGGCCTCTTGGGGTTTGAGTCCCTGACGTGCCACGCATTCAACAGAGCATTCACCGTATTCAGCCCCGAGCCAAGACGACAGGCACTTTTTACGGAGTGTGTGGATTGGTTAATTCTATTTAATATATTCATTCATGTAAAAGAAGTCCACTGATATGCAATTCAGAACAAGTATGTACACCTCTAGCGTCAATAGCCGGCGTTGTCCATATCAGCTGAAATAACTTGATGTGGCTGCATGTCATTCTTCTGTAACGGCCTCTGACATCAGTTGGGATAAATGCTTGCTCACTCATTTTTACAATGCTGCTTTATCCGTGTCATGATCCAGGGCTCAAGTGTTATGTTTGTTGTAGCTTTTGTTTTTCTGTTGAGGATTATCCTGCTGTTGCACGATATACAGTATGTTCAACTTTCCCTTTTTTGGCCTCAAATTCGTCTTAAATATTCGCTGGCACAATATCGAGTTAATGGTTGTCTCAATTATGGCAAGATGACCAAGCCCTGAGGCAGATTTATGGTTGGTGAGAGGTTCTTCTGGTCTAAGGCAGTGTTTTTTGCTGAACATGGATATCTGTCGAAAGCACATTCTTCCAGTAGTTTTGGATTTACTTGGGTTTTGGTTTCTGGCTAAACATCAGGCTGGCTCTGGGATGCCGGACAAGACCGCTCTAGGGAGCTGGATGGGACTGGCTCTGGGTATATGAGGCAGGGCTTCCCCGGATCTGGTTTGTCGAGCTTCAGCGGCTCGAATTCTAGTCAGCCAGGCTTTTATCGGCTTGGGTTCTGGGAGGCCGGGTTTCACCCACTTGGGATCTGTTCAGCCGGGTTTCTCTGGTTCTGGGAGGCCGGGCTTCACCCGCTTGGGATCTGTTCAGCCGGGTTTCTCTGGTTCTGGGAGGCCGGGCTTCACCCGCTTGGGATCTGTTCAGCCGGGTTTCTCTGGTTCTGGGAGGCCGGGCTTCACCCGCTTGGGATCTGTTCAGCCGGGTTTCTCTGGTTCTGGGAGGCCGGGCTTCACCCGCTTGGGATCTGTTCAGCCGGGTTTCTCTGGTTCTGGGAGGCCGGGCTTCACACGCTTGGGATCTGTTCAGCCGGGTTTCTCTGGTTCTGGGCAGTGTGGCTGCACTGGCTCAAGTTCTGGTCGGCCGGGCTTCACTGATTCTAGTTCTGGACAGCCGGACTTCAGTGGCTCTGAGCGGCCAGGCTTCTCTGGTTCTGGGTGGCCGTGCAGTACCGGCTTGGGTTCTGGAAGGCCGGGCCTCATCTGCTTGGGTTCTGGTTAGCTCTGCTTCTCTGGTTCTGGGAAGCCCTGCTTCATCGGCTCAGGTTCCGGGTGGCAGGGATTCACCGGCTAGGGTTCTGGTCAGCCGGGCTTCACCCGCTTTCTGAGGGACCTAAGGTGGACTGGACTGGGGAACAGGGTCCAGACTGAACTGGGGAACAGGACGCGGAGTGGTCTGGGTAACGGGACGCGGACTGGACTCCAGGGCCAGGACAGAAAGAAGGAATAATTCCATGGGCTCCGCAACTCCGGACTTAATGGAACATCTGCTCTAAAGCGGCAGTGAATTCTTCCAGGGTGCCGTCATACCTGTTGGGCATCCTGGGAGCTTGCGATTTAGTGAGTGATGCAGGGCGGTGAAGGTCAGGGTCTGCTGTTGGCTCTGCTGGGTCCTCCTCGTTTGGTGGAGGCAATCTGTACGGTTGTGCCCGTGGGCCAGTAATGGGACACATGCTCAGTGCTCCAGTGAGGACCAGAGACAGGCAGCTTGCAAACAGAAGGACAAAACGATTCCAAAACAAAAGGGTATCAAACATAGGGCCAAGAAAGCACCAACTGAGGTAGGTTGCCAGATGTGATGACGGGGCAGGTAAGGCATAAGACGCAGGTGGGCCGGACAACAGAGTATGAGCAGGCAGGTAAGACGAACGGCAGGAGAACGGCAACGCGGACTACGAGACAATATGTGAATCGATTGGTCGGACGTCCTGTCCTTTGTAGGTAGCCTTCTAATAACTTACTAATTGTTAGCACCTGTTTTGGTGTGCCTGATTCTCTAGCGATTTTATGTCACGGTGAATGTAATTCTGTACTACAGTGTACTAGCATTGTCAATGCCCATAATCCCCCTCTACCCCTTCTCTTATGCTAATCAATTGAAGATAGGCGAGAGTCAAAGTAGCCAGATCGGCAAAACCAGCAAAAGGATGTGTAATTAATATGAACCACACGGCTATAACACTGTGCTCCATCCAGAGGATAGACATCTGAACCAGAGGTTTATTTACCCCTGGAGGAACTACGCTGATGCTTTGTGGGGCTACTGGGAAATACTGCCGAGACTGTAGGCATATTGTCAGATACCCAAGATACTACTGTGGAAGGTCTCTCTGGTCAGATGACTACAGTAACCAAGACAATTAGAAAACCCCACACAAGTCCGGCGCCGAGAGGTAAGCATGTCAGCCCTTTTCCGTCTATTTACAGCCAGCTAAGCCTAATCTCATCCCAGGTAATTGACAGGATGAACACATTGCCAGCATGTCAGCGGTGTGTGTGCAGGACGGATGGTGATTGGTTAAGCAGGAAGGCGGAGTCAACGGCACACCCGGGTGCACCAGAAGAGATACTACACGCAGGACACTTTGTTTAGTGTGATCCTGTGACCTTTACCTTGTCACAACACAGATATGTACAACGCAGCTTCCTCTTGATCCATTTCCTCTACATCTTTTAATTGTGCCCGGGTTTTGAGTCCGGCAGGATACATAGATTCGAAATCACACTTATGGACACGGTTGTCCATAAATCAATTTTTCCGTGTATTCGTTCATTATCATTAGTTTTATTACCATTTCAGTATTCTGTTTTTATTGCACCTCACGATTCAACAGGGTTTTGGTAAATATGACAACATGAACCGATTCAGCAGTTAAGCCTGCATTACTGTGCATTTATATACCGATTAATAATTTGCATGCGTAGGCCAGAGATAGACGGGTG
This sequence comes from Dallia pectoralis, assembly GCA_029465975.1. Lineage (NCBI taxonomy): Eukaryota > Metazoa > Chordata > Actinopteri > Esociformes > Umbridae > Dallia > Dallia pectoralis. The sequence continues at coordinate 4,939,319 of CM055745.1, read as the reverse complement.
AAATGGGCAACCCGCCTTATGGAGCAGAGAATGCAAATACAAAAGCCATGTCTGCTCTCAAACGAGAGAGGTGATATTTCGTTTTTAATGCCGCGCCTGTCTCTTTAAAAACCGGAGCATGCATGAGGGGGGGGGGAGGGAGGGAGAGTTGGCTGCATTGGAACAGTCCTCATCTAATGAGCAGATTTGAGAGACACCAGAGAGAGAGAGAGAGATAGAGAGAGAGAGGACAAGAACGAGTGAGACCCAACCATAAAGAAGGTAGGGGTAAATGAGACAACAGCCAAATAGGAAGGCGGTAATATATAAAAAAAAGGAATATGGTGCATTAAAAGAAGAGGAGAGGAAGACTTAAATCTGAAGCTGCAATGGTCCCAGAATAAAAGCCTCTGCGTTGCTAAACCACTTAAGGATGTGGATGGAATGGGAAAAGAGAGGAAAATAATCCCATGAGTAGTTTATTTTCATGGTAAGTGTGCCTATGTTCATAGCTAGTCTGTTCATTTTTTTGCATAGTTCATGTGTGTTGTATTATAGCTAGTGTGTTTATTTTCATAGTCAGTGTGTTTATTATCTTGGCTGGTGTGTTTATCGTCATGGTGGTGAGTGGGTTCATTTTCACGGTGCTGCATGTGAATGCTGCTGGTTAGAGTGTGTACATGTGTGTACGTATGGAAGAGACTGCGATACTGTTGACCATCTGAGGCGTTATAAGACAACCGAACTGAATCCTGAATCTTTTCTCCCTCTCCCTGCCTCCCTCCCTCTATCTCTCCCTCCCTCTCTCCCCCTCTCTCTCTCTCTCTCTGTTTCTGTGTTGCCCTGTGCTACAGGAGCATGTTCACTGTGTTAGGATCAGACTGCAAGCCCAACCAGGGCGAATATGATGAATCTGTAATGCTGCAGATGGTGTTGGATCTGGTCCGTAGCTGACTGTTAGCTCTGTGGGCTCCCAGGTTTCTAGGTGGAGACTGATGGCTCCCAGCTGCCAGGGAAACCCAAAAGCCCGTTAGAGGCGGAGGCAGGCGCTGCCCGGAGTGTGCCGCCCGCGGGGCCCTCCGTCGAGGGAGGGGGCCGGAACCCGAAGCCCGACGAAGAGGGGGTCGGCTGCGTTTGTGTCGTCGGCGTAGACGCATGGCTGCCGTGGGCCTCCTCCCGTCGGCGAGCTCCGGCTGTGGGGGACCAGACTGGGAGTGACGGCGAACCACAGCTCCGGGAGAATGGTCTGAGGAGGCGCGCCACTCTGCTCCTGCCCGGCCTCACAGGAGGGACCCTACAATCTGGCCACACTTATTTTCAGCCGATCCGTGCGGGGATTTGCGTGGGCGCCACCCGCCCCCATACCTCGTCATCATCATCACCAGCCCCGCCCCCGACTGCTGTTTTGGTTTGTTTTCTTTTTTTTGTTTTTCTTTTTTGAGGTTTGGGGGATTTGCCAAAACCTATTTCATGCATGTCCACTGGGGGCAGGTTCAACTTTGATGATGGGGGGTCATACTGTGGCGGGTGGGAGGAAGGAAAAGCCCATGGCCACGGCATCTGCACCGGGCCCAAGGGCCAAGGCGAGTACTCGGGGTCCTGGAGCCACGGCTTCGAAGTGGCGGGGGTGTACACCTGGCCCAGTGGCAACACGTACCAGGGCATCTGGGCGCAGGGGAAGCGGCACGGCATCGGGCTGGAGAACAAGGGCAAGTGGGTCTACAAGGGGGAGTGGACGAGTGGATTTAAGGGTCGCTACGGCCTTAGGGAGAGCACCGGAACTAGCGGGAAGTACGAGGGCACCTGGAACAACGGTCTCCAGGACGGATACGGCACGGAGACGTACTCGGACGGAGGTAAGATCCAGACAGTGCGAAGCATCAACTTGCGAACACAGAGACCAGCAGGTGATTAGGGCGGAGTTGAATGACAGCGCCAGGAGGTTCTGCGTGCCCATTCTACTCCATTACTTTAGTGACACGCCCACACAAAACAGTTGCATGCAAAAATAATTTTCCTGTTTTAATTATTCTCCGTCAGAGACATGTTCGGTCAAAGGCCCATTCATGAACATCTTCAGCTGCCTAGTCGCTGACGTGATAAAACTAGCGGTACAGTGGACCACAGCAGAATTCTCCAGAACATCCACACAGGAAACTCTGCAGCCACCATGTCTGTCTGGGCTCTAAATGTCAATATCAAAATATATTGGAACATTTACAAGCACACATTTATATTTTAAATTGTGTACTCCTGGTTTCTGTCTTGTTTCGGACATTTCGAGCAAAAGACCAACGAAATGTATACTCGGGACAATAGAAATACCAACGTGTTTTGGCAACGCGGAGTGGATCAAATCCAGCTGTATCTACGGACCAGTCTGATAATAACAACTTATTCACGACAGATAAAGATCAGAGCAAACATTCATCTTGAGCCGTCTTTGGCCATTCTGCTTTTCCCCGCACCGCTATTCCAGCCAGGAAGTTTTGTAAGGTCTGAACTCAAACCTAGACTGCGGGGTGGTCAGCTAGTTGAAATACATAGAAATGAAAGCAAACAATTGTATTTCCATGTAAATATAGTGCAGCATTTCATTGCTACAGTAGCGCAGTTCTAAATACAGTTTCTCCTTATTCTGATATACAAAAATCATGAAATATCCCTTTAAGGCAATCCAGATTTTCAATGCTGCCAGATAGAAAGTTTTGAGGTCACCTGAAAATCCATGAACAAGGAACAAGCAGTTAGGGTGAAGTTCCCATAAGGGGACAAGCAGACAGCAAACCTAGATGTGAGAGACCCAGTTCTCAGGCCATAAATACTGTATGCGCCTTAATAAAGACTTGCCTTCTGATGTCCTTACTGTACCCCAAATACACATTTGTTATTTCTCTCTCTTTCACTTTCTTTATGGTTGGAAGAGTCTCGAAGTCCTTAATAAAACTAAAGCACTCCGCTCCACTTTTTAAGTTGGATATCAGATACGTACAGACACATTTACCGAAAACAAATAATATCACAAAACAAAGGTACCAAATATACTGTGACATTCAAAGCCCCATGGCCTACGTGGAACCCGCGTGGTGCAACCGAATAGTTAACCACATATAACGGTCCAGAACCTCACGCAGGCATGCAGCCCACCAACAGCACTGACAACACAGGCTGAGCCAGGAGAGAGAATCGACTGACAGATTATGCAGAACGGACACGATACAGGACGATATCCTAACACAGCTTCCTACTGAAGAGAGCTCTGGGTTAATGAAATGTGGAGAACAGATACAGGAAAGGGAATTGCAAAATATATTATATATTGGAATATTGTACATAATTAGGGATAGTATAAACTGAGAAATGCAAATTAAGATAATGAGGTATTGCTTAGTGTGGTAGTTAAATATCGAACCTAATTATGTATAGAATGGACTGGTAGATAATTTGTGAAGATAATAAAGTAGGAATTTGCAAAGGTACAGTACATGTCTAATTTTGGAAAGGGTATTATTGTTTTAAGATATTCTACGTTGTAAAAAAAGTTGTTAAGACGTTAAAACTAACATGTTGCAACCAAAAAAGTGTTATATATATATATATATATATATATAAGTGTTAAATATACAAAAATCTATTTATATTTTAGATACTTTAAAGTAACCAACCTTTGCCCTGATGACAGCTTTGCAAAATCTTTGCATTCTATCAACCAGCGTCTTTAGGTAGTCACCAGGAATGCTTTTCTAACAGTTGTGAAGGAGCTCCCACAAATGTTGAGCACTTGTTATTTCTTCACTCTGTGGTCCAACTCAGTCCAAACCATCTCAATTGGGTTGGGAAAGAGCACTGAAGCAGAATGCTGTGGTAGACTTGCTGCCTGAGTGTGCCTTAAATATAAATCACCCCCGCACCATCACACCTCCTTCGTGCTTCACATGACAACCACACGTGCAGAGATCATCTGCTCACGAAGGCGTGATTTACAAGTCTTGTTGAAAGTTAACTGTTACTTGAACTCTGTAAAACATTAATATAGGCAGCAATCTGATGTGCAGGTAATTGTCTATTTCTTAGTCAACTCACTGGAAACAGAGGTAACGCTGGGGGTTACTTTCCTCTGGAGCTCTTCATGAGAGGCAGTTTTATCATAAACGTACAAATGTTTTTCTGGATGAACTGACCTTAATGTCTTAATGTGATTATTAACTGTATTGGCTTTTGCTTATTTGAACTGCATATTGACAGTGTATTGCATACCAGCCCTACAAAAATGTTTTTACAATATGACATTTTTTTGGTTGCTGTATGATTCTGCATTTGTTATTTCAGAATTTTGATTTTTTTAATATTACTCTGCAATGTGGAAAATAGCAAAACTTGGTCTAGACCGGTAAATCGTGATTAAATATTAGACTTAATTCCTGTCAGAGAGAAGTAGTGTAGCTCCTCTTTAATCCCACAGAGACTATTAGAAACTTCCAGACGCAAATAGTAGACAACGGGGTATAATCTAATTTTTCCTGGGATACACTCCAGGGGAAGTTCATTTGTTCCTGATCTCATGTCACACTTTCACTTTGTCGAGAAATCGGTTCCTATATTAAAGACTTTACCACACTTAATCTTACCAGGCACAGCATTGCTGTGTCAAAAAACTACAGTATGCGATACGATGAGAAATCAAAAATAGACCTCCATCGTACTAACCGAACCTGCGCTAACGCCCCGTGCACAACCTGCTCATCGGACCTGGAGTAAATGACACTCCACCTGTGTGGTTCTCTCTTTCTAATCTCAGTTCCGCTGCATTACAGCAGTGGTGGCAGGCGGCCTCAGTCTCTGTACAGTAAGTTGCTGTGGAAACACTCACAGACATGCAGCAGGTCAACTTGTCACATGGGGACTCAGTGTTCCTCACTCTGATTGGCTGGCTGACTCTGCTAATGGTGTTTACTTACTTGGGCAATAATGTGCTGGCTAAACCCCAGTAGACAGTGACAGAACAGGGGGGTGGGAGGGAAATGTACAGAAAGGTTATGGTTACAGTGTCTGTCTATTGTATTTTCCCATAAATCCAAGCTGTTTATCTAAGTAGAACACCTGTTGTTGTTGCTCTAAGGTGGTTGTTCAGTGGTAGTGTGCGCGCTTCCTGTTTGTGATGTCCTGGGTTCAAATCCCCAGCTTCTCCCCAGGTCGCTGTTGCTAATGAGAATTTGTTCTCAATCGGTCTACCTGGTTAAATAAATACTAAAATAAATAAACTAGTGTTTCTGGTTGCATCTTGGACTATACATTATACAATAATGACCAAGATGGATGAAGATTAGAACATCTGTGATTGGTAATGAAATAGGTTGGTAGTATTGGGATCAACAGGAAACTCACTTGACAATAATTGTCAAACAGTATATTGGTGAATATTACCATTCTGAAGGCCTGCAGTCCTAAGTCAAAAATATTTAAAATGTGTTATATATTTAAAAAAGATTAGGAGCATATTTAATGTGGACTGAAATGCTACTGAAACTATATATTTGAAGACGTACTAAAGTATGTTATATAAAAAGTGCTAAAATGCTATTATATTACTATTTATTGTGCTAATGTACCACACAAGAGTTTCCAAAATAATTCTCTTTAAAGAAACTGTTTTTCTGGCTTTGGCAGGTCTTGTTTGATTTGACACCTGACTTACACACAGGTGCAGCACAGTTGTTTAGATGTAGTCTATAGAGACATGTGGGGGATTTAATGGTGACTTGGTGATAACCAGGGGATTCACAGTTAATTCGTTGTTTAGATGTAGTCTATGGAGACATGTGGGGGATTTAATGGTGAATTGGTGATAAACAGGGGATTCACAGTTAATTTGTCATTTAGATGTAGTCTATGGAGACATGTGGGGGATTTAATGGTGAATTGGTGATAAACAGGGGATTCACAGTTAATTTGTTGTTTAGATGTAGTCTATAGAGACATGTGGGGGATTTAATGGTGAATTGGTGATAACCAGGGGATTCACAGTTAATTTGTTGTTTAGATGTAGTCTATAGAGACATGTGGGGGATTTAATGGTGAATTGGTGATAAACAGGGGATTCACAGTTAATTTGTTGTTTAGATGTAGTCTATGGAGACATGTGGGGGATTTAATGGTGACTTGGTGATAACCAGGGGATTCACAGTTAATTTGTTGTTTAGATGTAGTCTATGGATACATGTGGGGGATTTAATGGTGAATTGGTGATAAACAGGGGATTCACAGTTAATTTGTTGTTTAGATGTAGTCTATGGAGACATGTGGGGGATTTAATGGTGAATTGGTGATAACCAGGGGATTCACAGTTAATTTGTCATTTAGATGTAGTCTATGGATACATGTGGGGGATTTAATGGTGAATTGGTGATAACCAGGGGATTCACAGTTAATTTGTCATTTAGATGTAGTCTATGGATACATGTGGGGGATTTAATGGTGAATTGGTGATAACCAGGGGATTCACAGTTAATTTGTCATTTAGATGTAGTCTATGGATACATGTGGGGGATTTAATGGTGAATTGGTGATAAACAGGGGATTCACAGTTAATTTGTTGTTTAGATGTAGTCTATGGAGACATGTGGGGGATTTAATGGTGAATTGGTGATAAACAGGGGATTCACAGTTAATTTGTTGTTTAGATGTAGTCTATGGAGACATGTGGGGGATTTAATGGTGAATTGGTGATAACCAGGGGATTCACAGTTAATTTGTTGTTTAGATGTAGTCTATGGAGACATGTGGGGGATTTAATGGTGACTTGGTGATAAACAGGGGATTCACAGTTAATTTGTTGTTTAGATGTAGTCTATAGAGACATGTGGGGGATTTAATGGTGACTTGGTGATAAACAGGGGATTCACAGTTAATTTGTTGTTTAGATGTAGTCTATGGAGACATGTGGGGGATTTAATGGTGAATTGGTGATAAACAGGGGATTCACAGTTAATTTGTCATTTAGATGTAGTCTATGGAGACATGTGGGGGATTTAATGGTGAATTGGTGATAAACAGGGGATTCACAGTTAATTTGTTGTTTAGATGTAGTCTATGGAGACATGTGTGGGATTTAATGGTGAATTGGTGATAACCAGGGGATTCACAGTTAATTTGTTGTTTAGATGTAGTCTATGGAGACATGTGGGGGATTTAATGGTGAATTGGTGATAACCAGGGGATTCACAGTTAATTTGTTGTTTAGATGTAGTCTATGGAGACATGTGGGGGATTTAATGGTGAATTGGTGATAAACAGGGGATTCACAGTTAATTTGTTGTTTAGATGTAGTCTATGGAGACATGTGGGGGATTTAATGGTGAATTGGTGATAAACAGGGGATTCACAGTTAATTTGTCATTTAGATGTAGTCTATGGAGACATGTGGGGGATTTAATGGTGAATTGGTGATAAACAGGGGATTCACAGTTAATTTGTTGTTTAGATGTAGTCTATGGAGACATGTGGGGGATTTAATGGTGAATTGGTGATAACCAGGGGATTCACAGTTAATTCCCGAACCTTTCCTGTTGCTGTCGAACCAGATTCTGTTACAAAGTAATGAAATCAAATGGTAATTCAATTTTCATGATTTTTCGATGAGTATTAATCCTCAAATGGAAGACTAGGGCATACCATCGCCTCACGGTGACGGGGAAAAAAGCGAAAAACCAAATCCTTTAACCGGATAACATGCATAGTCGATTTAAGCCTACTGAGAGATTTTGCTTTCAACTGCAGCTCATTTTGAATGTTGATGTTTTGCAACAGATTCACTGGCTGTATTCTGTCTTGTATTTCAGTCCGTCTCTGTCTGTTCTATAAGAATCAGAAAAGTGTTTAATCACCATGAATGTCTGAACAGACAAGGAATTTACTGTGGCAGGAAGGTGCCTATATACAACATAAGAATAGAGCAATATAGATAAAAATATTCAGGGTTTTCTTCTGTTTCATAAGTGGACACGTTATGAAAGCTGGTTACATTTCAGACTCGTCTTAGAACAATGTTGTTGCGTTGTCTTGTTGTTTTCCTCGCACATTACTCATTGTTTTTCTGCCTTGTATTTCTTTGGGTATTTCACTCACACACACACACACACATAACCCTAAAGTGCATGTGCTGACTCAACTTACTCAATCATTTCGAGCCCTATAATAAATCAATGAGAGCCATCATTTGATTACAAGTTAAGTAAACTCAGGAACATTAGCAAAATATATGCCATACCAGAATGGAATATTCAAACAGTGTATAAACTCGAAACACTATTATGAATTCATTGTTGTCACGATGTTTCCGCGTCTTTGATTTTTTGTTTTTGTTGATTTTAACCATTTCTGTGCTGCCTTTTGTCCAGCTGAAGCACAACGCGCCTCGCAGTCCTGCGGCGAACAACCTCTCACGAGTTCGTGTTGACATAGTGTTGCGAGTTCGAATAACACCGAAACGCAAATTAAACGATATTCAGAAGATTCTAGTAGGCATCCTGGTCCACATTTAAACGCAGGCAGCATGTGACACTTTGCTAATGAAAAAATATATATTTCGGAACCCTTGTTGTTTTTCACAAAAACATATATTTAATATATTTTTTTAATTTAACCTTCATTTAACCAGGTAGGCCGATAGCAACAGCGACCTGGGGAGCAGCTGGGATTTGAACCCAGGACATCATACAAACAAAGCAACGACTCTACCACTGAGCTACCAACTGCTTACTGATCGTAAACATAACCCAGAGATCCCTCTCAACTAGGAGTTCTCACCCATGCATGCGCGAGTTACCTGATGCAACTATCCTCAGGCAGAATTTAAATATACGTTTATTAAAGCGAAGTGTTTGGCGTGGGAGATGCGGCACAGGCAAACCACGGATGAAAGTGCATCCATTCAATCCCACTGAGAGAATGCCCTGGTTTCAGTTCACCAACTAAATCTCGCCTCTCGATTTAAAACCCTTATTAAATTTGAGCCAGAGGTTACATTTTGCTGACATTTTAGCTGTGTAACAGATGCTATGAATGTATTGCATTGCTATTGACAAATGTGACATTGTGTTTCTATGTCAGCCGATCCTGTGCGTTTGTGCTGCCGATCCTTGCTACACTTTATTAATTAGGGCTGTGACATTAGGGTGCTTTGGAGCGATGATGGGTCAATGGTTTCCTATTGGGTGTGTATTTACAATTGCTGCACACTCATGGGTGGGAGATTTCCCATCTCTACGTTTCCATTGTTGACCTTCTTCACCGAGAAATGTTTCGCTGTGGCAGGTCAGGCATACCGAGTACTCACTATTGTCTTATTCTGCAGTCACTGTAGACTGAACGAAAACATTATTAATATTGTACAGGGTAATGGTTCATTTAAGGGGCAACGGTCACTTGAATAAAAATCTCTAATCTATGTCATTTGAATTGCAGAAGCTCTTCGTGTTAACAGTATGTATGGTTATTCGAGAAACTTTCGAAAGGTGCGTTTACATTCTTGTTCATTGTATATTGTCCAATTTGGGTATGATTAAACAGTCAATCGAAGACTATTCACTTCTCTGTGTTTGAGGCTGTTTTCAAAATCAGACACAAAACAAGATATTTTGAGTCTGGACATTATATCGGCTGCGTCAGCAAAACCTGAGACACCCATAGTACTCATTCACCCGTCCCAGCCTCCCCCCCCGTCTCCGCCCCCGTCTCCGCCCCCTGTCTCCGCCCCTGTCTCCAAAACTTCCGTGTAGGATTAGAGACAGAGTGAAGGTCAGGAGTAGTAAGATGAAGAACAGGAAGTGATCCTGGAAAGAACGAGCAGAGCTGAATGTCCCCGGATAATTCTGCTCCAGTTTCTATGAGTCCGTCTCAGTCTGCGGGAACATCAGGTAATCCTATCAGTTGACGTGTGTGCTTTATCCATCATGTGGTACACAGCTTTTGACTGGCAGGATCAGCCAGTTGTGGCCAGATGTCGGCAAGCTGTCAGTGACACAGCAAAACTAATATGGGTTGTTCAAGAACCTGGTCTCAATATGTCTTTCACCTTCTCCAAAAATACATGACCAGGAGGACAGGCCCAGACAGGTGGGCCATTCTGAAGAGATGTAAGTGTCAGTCAGATTTTATCCTGCTGGGTGTTAGCGTTAGCAGCAGCAGTATTGGTTAGCGTTAGCAGCAGCAGTATTGGTTAGCGTTAGCAGCAGCAGTATTGGTTAGCGTTAGCAGCAGCAGTATTGGTTAGCGTTAGCAGCAGCAGTATTGGTTAGCGTTAGCAGCAGCAGTATTGGTTAGCGTTAGCAGCAGCAGTATTGGTTAGCGTTAGCAGCAGCAGTATTGGTTAGCGTTAGCAGCAGCAGTATTGGTTAGCGTTAGCAGCAGCAGTATTGGTTAGCGTTAGCAGCAGCAGTATTGGTTAGCGTTAGCAGCAGCAGTATTGGTTAGCGTTAGCAGCAGCAGTATTGGTTAGCGTTAGCAGCAGCAGTATTGGTTAGCGTTAGCAGCAGCAGTATTGGTTAGCGTTAGCAGCAGCAGTATTGGTTAGCGTTAGCAGCAGCAGTATTGGTTAGCGTTAGCAGCAGCAGTATTGGTTAGCGTTAGCAGCAGCAGTATTGGTTAGCGTTAGCAGCAGCAGTATTGGTTAGCGTTAGCAGCAGCAGTATTGGTTAGCGTTAGCAGCAGCAGTCCTGTCCTGGGCGATGGTGTTTCCCAGGAAGTGAAAGGACTCCACAGAGTTAACTGGGGTGCCACCCAGAGCGATAGATTACAGGCCTACAGGGCTTCTCCCGAAGTCCACTATCTCTTCACTGTCTTTTATGCATTGAGCTTCAAGTTGTTCAGACTGCTCCAGGACACCAGCTGATCTCCACCCTGTATGCAGACTCATATCCATCAGAAATAGATGTGGAGGTGCAGCTGTTGGTGTACAAGGAGAAGAGTAGGGAGGACAGGATCTCAACTGGGGCCAGTGCTGATGGTCAGGGAGTTCAACAAGTGCTTCCCCAGCCCCACGTGATGCCTCCTGTTGGACAAGACGGCTGTAATTCACCTACAAGGCACGCAAATGACATCATAACCACAGCGATGGTGGGCAACGGGTCTGCAGTCATTAAGACCTGTGATCCTTGACTTCTCGGGGACTGGGAAGTGATGGCTGAAAGATTTGAATCAGAACGGGATGCAGCATAATCTCCAGTGAGCTGTTAGAAATGACAGCAGAGGCGGGGTTGATTGAGATGGGGGACTGCGTATGGGCTATGATTGTGGGGGGATAGGTAATAATGGCAGTACACATTCGAAGAGGCTATGTTGTCAGGTCTGCCCCTTTGTCTCTAAAGTCTGCAGTGGAACTTATTCAGGTTGTTAGCAAGCTGCAGGTCGTTGATGGAATATGGGGATTTAGGGTTTTTTTGGAAGGCTTTTTTTCAAACCATCGCAGAGTTGTTGGCGGAGAGCTGTTGTTTAAATGTCTCCCTTTACAGGCCCTTGGCATCCTTCACTACCATACCATAGCTGTACTTAGCGTCTCTAAATATATCCCAGTCCCCGCTCCTGAACGCCTGTCCAACTGCAGCCGTTTAAGTTTAGCTGTGGACCAGGGTCTGTCGTTGTTGTAACTCACCCTGGTCTGTGTTGGTACGCAGCTGTCCTCACACGCACAGCGCAGTCTAGACACGCACACAGAGCCTCTGTTGCTTCATGTCTGGGCTCTATTCCAGTAATCTGGTATTTATCGTACTTTTATGTTAGATTGACCATTTTGACAGCAAAGCACATTTTGTACATACCTGTACTCTTCCTGGTGTTAGGATGTTTAAGTATTTAGACAGATATAACAAATATTTATTTACCTATTCATGTTCTGCACATTGTCAAATATCATTTGCATGCAATGAATGCCTAGATTATAGATGTCTTCCCTGGTGATGGTCTGCCTGGCTTGTACTGCAGCCACCATCAGTTGTAGCTTTTTTTGGTCACTTTATGCTTTATGTATTGTCTTCAGCAAGTGTATGGCATGTCATAATTGAATTTAGATCAGGATATTGTGTTGGCCAGTCATGAAACATCCTATTTTGCCCTGAACAAATCCTCATTAGCAATGGCCAAGTTTTTTTGTTTATTTCCCTGCTAAATGATGCTATACAAAAACACTTGATGCATTTGTCAAACACACCGTAGGTTGGAAACAAACGGCTTCTTCCTCAACACCATGCTCTTTCTTCACACTGGTATATTTTAATTGTTCTATCGCTTGTCTACTTTTCACCAGAACACCATCTTTAAGATCTTTAAGACTTTTGAGGCAAGCTTGCGTTTTGGCACTAAGTGAAGTGTTCTGTGAGTGCTAACGCCCCACCTTCTGGAGTCCCGATCTGTCTGACAGTTGTACTTTCCTCGTTATTGTGAGCATTCTGTTGTCAACCAGAGTACAGGTGTTCCATGATGTGATGCACTCTACATTGCTAAATTGATAATCAGATTTGGAGGATAATGCCTTAAAAAATGAGCTAACTCCGTGGTATAATTCCAAATTCCAAACGTGCACTGCAGAGCCAAAAACACATAAAACATAGATTGGTTAGGATCTATCACCCTTGTAGGCTGAACTCACACTTAAACAGCGCGTTATAGAATTCTTGTGAGGACTAATGACGGATCAGAGAATCTGTTACATAATAAGGGTGGTTACTGCAGACAAGCGGTTACGTCAGAGGATCTGTTACATAATAAGGGTGGTAACTGCAGACAAGCGGTTACATTAGAGGATCTGTTACATAATAAGGGTGGTTACTGCAGACAAGCGGTTACATCAGAGGATCTGTTACATAATAAGGGTGGTTACTGCAGACAAGCGGTTACATTAGAGGATCTGTTACATAATAAGGGTGGTTACTGCAGACAAGCGGTTACATCAGAGGATCTGTTACATAATAAGGGTGGTTACTGCAGACAAGCGGTTACATTAGAGGATCTGTTACATAATAAGGGTGGTTACTGCAGACAAGCGGTTACATCAGAGGATCTGTTACATAATAAGGGTGGTTACTGCAGACAAGCGGTTACATCAGAGGATCTGTTACATAATAAGGGTGGTTACTGCAGACAAGCGGTTACATCAGAGGATCTGTTACATAATAAGGGTGGTTACTGCAGACAAGCGGTTACATCAGAGGATCTGTTACATAATAAGGGTGGTTACTGCAGACAAGCGGTTACATCAGAGGATCTGTTACATAATAAGGGTGGTTACTGCAGACAAGCGGTTACATCAGAGGATCTGTTACATAATAGTGATTGTACAGTTATTAACAGAATATAAAGGACAAAATATGTATCAGATTGACTGGTGCTGTACATGGATGGATTCTATAGATCCATCAATCAGGGAGTGTGTGTGTTTGTTTGTTTGGGTGTGTTTGAAAGACGAAAAAGACAAAGCGGAGATGCAGCAGATTGATCTAGATTTTACCACCAAAAGAGAGATGCTGCAGTTTGAGCAACACTGTAGTGGAAGAAGAAGACAGCTACATCGGACATAATAACTACTAAGCCAGTGTGCAGTGAGAGAACTGGATTGAGCCTATTCACAGACAGTAGTAATTCACATGTATGGGCAAAATAAACAATGCAATCCCCAAATGAAAAGCCTGTAGACATTCTAAACTGAAGACTGTAACAAAAATACCTGAGCACAGTGAGCCGTAATCCATCAAAATGGTTGGCAGCACATCACCACCAGCTGCCATAGCGAACACGTTTATTTGAATGGCACAGTTTGGACATGGAAGCCAATCAATGTGCTTAACAATAACATTTGAAATAATAAACGACACACATTTTAGATTGATCCTCAATGAAGCATGGTTTCTCATAACTGTTTACTGCACAGCCTGTTCTACCAAGGTCCCCCCGGGGTTTGACAAAAAGGTATTTAGAACTGTTGCTCCCAGTGGAGTCAGTTATGCGGTGTCATTCTCTTGCCTATACACATGCATTTCATATTCATCCTCGATGATTTAATGGAAACCTGAGGGATGGGAATGTTTCATTAATAGTAACATAAATGATTGCTGCTGACGATGTTGATAAATCACAGGATGGACATGTTGATTAGTTACAGGATGACATGGTGACTATGGCTTTTTTATTTAACTCTTATAAATCCATTGAGACTGAGGTCTGAGCGTGCCTTGGGAACTTCAACACACAAATAGAACAAACATGAAGGACACACACAAAAAAATGAACAGATACAATGACAGAACATTAATAATCTTAACAAAGACAATTCTCACTAAAAAAATCTAACATAATTTTTTAAATGTAAAAATGTATTACTGCAATAGACAACAGACAAGGGTCAGATCGCAGTCTGACAAAGAAACAAGGGGATACTACTACTACATTATAATAGACTGAGTATCTCTCCCATTCTCAGTATCTCTGATCTTTCCCTGACTGAGTATCTCTCCCATTCTCAGTATCTCTGATCTTTCCTTGACTGAGTATCTCTCCCATCTTCAGTATCTCTGATCTTTCCCTGACTAAGTATCTCTCCCATCTTCAGTATCTCTGATCTTTCCTTGACTGAGTATCTCTCCCATCTTCAGTATCTCTGATCTTTCCCTGACTGAGTATCTCTCCCATCTTCAGTATCTCTGATCTTTCCCTGACTGAGTATCTCTCCCATCTTCAGTATCTCTGATCTTTCCCTGACTTAGTATCTCTCCCATCTTCAGTATCTCTGATCTTTTCCTGACTTAGTATCTCTCCCATCTTCAGTATCTCTGATCTTTCCCTGACTTAGTATCTCTCCCATCTTCAGTATCTCTGATCTTTCCCTGACTGAGTATCTCTCCCATCTTCAGTATCTCTGATCTTTCCCTGACTGAGTATCTCTCCCATCTTCAGTATCTCTGATCTTTCCCTGACTTAGTATCTCTCCCATTTTCAGTATCTCTGATCTTTCCCTGACTTAGTATCTCTCCCATCTTCAGTATCTCTGATCTTTCCCTGACTTAGTATCTCTCCCATCTTCAGTATCTCTGATCTTTCCTTGACTGAGTATCTCTCCCATCTTCAGTATCTCTCATCTTTCCATGACTGAGTATCTCTCCCATCTTCAGTATCTCTGGTCTTTCCCTGACTGAGTATCTCTCCCATCTTCAGTATCTCTGATCTTTCCCTGACTTAGTATCTCTCCCATCTTCAGTATCTCTGATCTTTCCCTGACTTAGTATCTCTCCCATCTTCAGTATCTCTGGTCTTTCCCTGACTGAGTATCTCTCCCATTCTCAGTATCTCTGATCTTTCCTTGACTGAGTATCTCTCCCATCTTCAGTATCTCTGATCTTTCCCTGACTGAGTATCTCTCCCAACTTCAGTATCTCTGATCTTTCCCTGACTTAGTATCTCTCCCATCTTCAGTATCTCTGATCTTTCCCTGACTTAGTATCTCTCCCATCTTCAGTATCTCTGATCTTTCCCTAACTTAGTATCTCTCCCATCTTCAGTATCTCTGATCTTTCCCTGACTTAGTATCTCTCCCTTCTTCAGTATCTCTGATCTTTCCCTGACTTAGTATCTCTCCCATTCTCAGTATCTCTGATCTTTCCCTGACTTAGTATCTCTCCCATTCTCAGTGTCTCTGATCTTTCACTGACTGAGTATCTCTCCTGTTCTAATTTTCTCTCTGATCTTTCCCTTTCTTAGTCTATCTCTGTTTCTCTCGTTGTATCTCTCCTAACTCTGCTTTTCTTTTCATTACTCTGTGCTCAGTAGTTCATCCCTTCGGCTGAAATCTTACAGGTGCACACAGGCTGGTGAATCAGGGCTAACATTGTCATATTGTAGCAGCAAAAAAACTTTGTGGTATTAACTTTTAATTCTAACCAGCAATATTTGGGACAACACCCACTGATGAATGAGGTTTCTCCAGATCCCCAACTGTCTGTACAGCCAAAGGAGGGGGGTGACACAGAGGGAGGGGGGAGACAGAGAGGGAGGGGGAGACTCAGAGGGAGGGGGAGACACAGAGGGAGGGGGAGACACAGAGGGAGGGGGAGACACAGAGGGAGGGGGAGACAGAGAGGGAGGGGGAGAGAGGGAGGGGAGAGACTCAAAGGGAGAGGGGAGACTCAGAGGGAGGGGGAGACACAGAGGGAGGGGGAGACAGAGAGGGGGGGAGACAGAGAGGGGGGAGTCACAGAGGGGGAGTCACAGAGGGAGGGGGAGACAGAGAGGGAGGGGGAGTCAGAGAGGGTGGGGAGAGTCAGAGAGGGTGGGGAGAGTCAGAGAGGGTGGGGAGAGTCAGAGAGGGTGGGGAGAGTCAGAGAGGGAGGGGGAGACAGAGAGGGAGGGGGAGACAGAGAGGGAGGGGGAGACAGAGAGGGAGGGGGAGACAGAGAGGGAGGGGGACACAGAGAGGGAGGGGGAGTCACAGAGGGAGGGGGAGACAGAGAGGGTGGGGAGAGTCAGAGAGGGTGGGGGAGACAGAGAGGGAGGGGGGAGACAGAGAGGGAGGGGGAGACAGAGAGGGAGGGGGAGACAGAGAGGGAGGGGGAGACAGAGAGGGAGGGGGAGACACAGAGGGAGTGGGAGTCACAGAGGGAGTGGGAGTCACAGAGGGAGGGGGAGTCACAGAGGGAGGGGGAGTCACAGAGGGAGGGGGAGTCACAGAGGGAGGGGGAGTCAGAGAGGGAGGGGGAGACAGAGAGGGAGGGGGAGACAGAGAGGGAGGGGGAGACAGAGAGGGAGGGGGAGTCACAGAGAGGGAGGGGGAGACAGAGAGGGAGCGATGGGGTGTAAGAATCTCACACAAGAAAACACAATACAATGTGACTCTATTTCATGGTCCCTTCAGGTCATTGAGTCCTTTTTGTCCCAGATAATTTTTCAGCTGATTTGTTGATGTATTGTTCCATCATCGTAATGTGACCTCTGTGTTCGTCCGCAGGTACGTACCAGGGCCAATGGGTTGGGGGGATGCGGCATGGTTACGGCTTGCGACAAAGCGTGCCGTACGGCATGGCAGCCGTCATCCGCTCTCCACTGCGCACCTCCATAAACTCCCTGCGCTCGGAGCACATTAATGGGACGGCGCTGCTCCCGGACCGGGCCGGATTGGCGTGCATGGGCGTGACCGGCTCCATAGGTAGCCCGGCCGTTTCCAGGGGTGGCTTCGTGCTCACCGCGCACAGCGAGGCAGAGCTGATGAAGAGTAAGAAGAAGGGTCTCTTCCGAGGCCGCTCCATCCTCAGCGGACTCAAACTGAGGAAGTCCGAGTCCAAGAGCTCGCTGGCTAGCCAGAGGTCCAAGCAGAGCTCGTTCCGCAGCGAAGCCGGCATGAGCACTGTCAGCTCCGTCAACTCGGACATCAACTCCACCATCAGCCTGGGAGAGGGCGAGGCCGAGCTGGCCGCCACGGAGGACGACGTGGACGCCACGGCAACAGAGACCTACTGCGGCGAATGGAAGAACGACAAGCGCACCGGCTATGGCGTGAGCCGGCGCTCGGACGGACTTCACTACGAGGGGGAATGGGTGGGAAACAAGCGTCACGGTTACGGCTGCACCACCTTCCCTGACGGGACCAAGGAGGAGGGCAAGTACAAGCAGAATTTCCTGGTGAGCGGCAAGAGGAAGAACCTGATCCCACTCAGAGCCAGTAAGATCAGAGAGAAAGTGGACCGGGCTGTAGATGCGGCAGAGAAGGCTGCGGACATCGCCAAGCAGAAGGCTGAGATTGCCTTGTCAAGGTAAGCGGCAGATCAATGTGTTGGCCTAATCTAATCCCTGCGGCTTTGCAAAGTCCACCTGAAAAACATAATTGTAGCGTCTACTGTCATTCACATGAACTGAGAAATGTTGCGGCCCACAAGAGGGGTTCGCGTAGAGGTTCGCGTAGAGGTGCACGTAGAGCTGCATGCGGAAAACTGTGCTGACTGCTGTGGAAGGTGTAAAGTTAACTTAAGTAGACAGGTGCACATGGCTTTAGTAGACCTGACTAGTAACGTGTCCATGTGTAACTCATTAGCAGTGGGTCAATGTAGACTGTACTACAATATGGTGCCCTAGGCAGATTTTAGCTGGTGCTCCCCGCCCCCTTGCAAAAGAGACAATTAGTTTTTTAATTTCATTACTTGTACGCCCCTATGGATGAACGGTGGCCGTATCATTTGCCTATACCGTTTATGCGGGCCCGGCCTGTTGCACTACATAGTAGGCCATGATTAGGAAATGTTGATATACACCTCACTAGTTGGTCTCACAACCAGCAGGTCTGTGTACTTGTGTAGACTTTACTAGTTGGTCTTACCAGCAGTAGGTCTTTCTTCTTGTGTAGACTTTAGTAGTTGGTCTTAACAGCAGCAGGTCTGTGTACAGACTTCATTAGTTGGTCTTAACAGCAGCAGGTCTGTGTACTTGTACAGACTTCACTAGTTGGTCTTACTAGCAGCAGGTCTGTGTACTTGTGTAGACTGTATTAGTTGGTCTTACCAGCAGCAGGTCTCTTATAGACATCACTAGATGGAACTCCATAAACCAAAGACAATTCGGAACCCCCCGAAGTTCTCTAGGAAGCAAAACTGGGAGCTGGTAAAATGTGTGTACCGTGTAAATGTAGTACAGCATAATAAATAGTTACTCCTATATATAAATTGTCCATAGAAGTCCATCTATATAGCAGTACATCACTACGTGCACCTCTACATGCTCATCAATATATTGAAATATATTCTCAAAAACAGTATCTTAGCCTCATAGAAGATCCTTCTATCAAGTTATTTCATTTAAGATATGAAATAATGTGTTAACTCCATAGCTGAGCCCAATGGCATGCTAGCTATCTAGCTTCTTGCTATAATATCTAGTTCCTAGTCGTAACTTCTAGATAATATCAACAAGCTAGCTATCTAGATTTTAGCTATAACACTGGAATATTATCAACATGCTAGCTATCTAGCTTCTAGCTATAACACTGGAAATGCAAAACTGTACTCAAATGCAAGAAACTCTAACCAGATGTGAAGCACACCTACCAGTATACCAGGGTTGGTTTTGTTGAATCCCATAACAGAAGAAACACCAATGTTAGGTAGGCTGGGCTGGCTTGCTGTATAAGGGGTATTAGTCACAAAAAAATATTTTTATCACTTCACTTTTTATCATTAGAGTTTTTGTCATTACATGATACACACACAACGTGTCGAATTTATAATTAAATATTTTTTGTTAGTAATACCCCTCATATTGCTGAGGGGGCGGAGCTCATAAGAAAATTAAAGTATATGAATTTAAATCATTACATATATCGAAGATTTGGTTGTTGGCCTACAAACAGAGTTCTAGATTTATCTTTGGCAGTAGAACTGTTGTGCTGCAGCCTGGAACCACCACTGGTTCTATCTGTAAACATTTCTAGTATGCCTTACCAGCAGAAGGTCCAGGTGAAAACCATATTGTAGTATTCTGTGTTGTTAAGGCTGCTTAAAAAGTCAGGTCTGTCTCAGTCTGTATACATGGAAGCTTTTAATTCAGCATATATTAATACAGACTAGCTTAGATTCGGGAAATGCTCTGCTGAATCACAACCAGGTTTCTCTTTTTATATTTGAAAGAGAAACTGAAAGACAGTTTAGTATCCTATAGGCGTAAACATGAAGTTGTCTTTTTATGAAATACCAAAGTATCAAAGAGAAAAAAGCATTGGGCTTCATGTCGAGTCAGGATGTGGATATCTGAACGGCCAACTCTACTACAGATTGTCTTTCATGACCAGGGTATGAATGAAGCTGGTATGGATTGGTACAACACGTGGACCGGAACTTGTCCATATTAATGGGTGAGCAGTCGAAGCACAATCAATGATGTGGACATACATGTGTCATTACTATAAATTATCACATCGCTCTATCAAAGCCTGGAAATTAATTTCATATATCGCTGTGAGTGTGTGTCGACAAACAAGCGGTTTTACACTATGCAGTAGTTTAATTTAGATGACGAGAATTGTTGCGAGATATGTGTCTGACATAAAAAAATAAAACATTATAAACACTTTCCTTACAGACAATCTGTGCAGGTAATCAGGTATGAACACATATCTGTCATACATTTTTTTTCTACACGAGAGTGGTAACCTGGAACGGAGTAGCGACAACAAAAGACAAGTACACTTCAATCTCCTCCAGGCGATTGCATTAGGATCAACAACCAGCAATCTTTGATATTAACCGAAATACAAAACACACTATATTTTGAAACTGTATAATTCAATTGCTTTGAACGCAGATCCAATAATAGTGGAGGCCTACTGGAACGATCAATAAATTACCCAAAATCCACATGCGGTTATTCCTCCCGAAATAGTCCATTCGGAGTTAACAACAATTTCCCGCCAAAAAGTATTTGCCCGCGTTTCCTCTATTTGCCCACTTACATGAATCAGGCAAGCGGGAAAATGTTGTGATGCGTGCTGATAATGGTTTAGCCCTCACCGGCAGTAGTGAGGCGCGTCTTGCCAACGAACAGTCAAACCACGTGTATGAGTAGCAGTTGAATGGTAAAAGTGCATTTCACAATCTCACCGGGCTGTGCTGAGTATATAACAGAGCCAGACTGACAGAGTGGCCCCGCATATGTAGGCCTTCAAGACAAATACAATATGCTAATTGCCTCACTAAAACACGCAATCCATTCAACCTAATCTCGCACGACTCGCTCTGACGCAAATATCCATTTGACATTTGTATTTATTAGCATGAGAACTATGTATTTGTTTTTGGTATTTTACTGCACTTGTTTAATTTACTGCTGCATGATTCAGCCGGTTGTCTAATATCCCACGCAGTATGACACGCTAGCAAGATTTATACATTGTTGAGAAAGTAAAAGACTTGAGTTGGAAGCAAGGAACTATACTCGCAGGTCGCAGGTCGCAGGTCTAGCGTTGTTAATCGATCACATTTATTTTATGAAACCCTTTTTACAACAAAGTTGTCACAAAGTGCTTTTACCAACAGCCAGTCTGAACCCGACAGAGCACGCATCAATAAGATGATACAAGTTGATAGTCTGCTACACAATCAGGGGGCTCCAGGAGGTGTCTGACATGTTCCCGGGGCTCAGTCCCACAGCATGGCCAGCAGACACAGGTCCCCCTTAATGGAAGCAGATACAAGACACAGGGGAAGGTTAGACACCCTAGTTCCCTAGGTCCCTGCTAAAATAACATAGCATAAATCTTGAAACTGAGACAGGGGAGTCCAGTGAAACTGTGGCCCTAAACAGGGTAAATGCTGGATAGGGCCCAACAACATCCATTTTGACTTAAAAGTCATTTAGTGGCTTAAAAGTTAGCACATTTATAACCCGGATGGACAGCTCATTCCTAAATAGCGGATTTCTATAGGAGAAAGCTCTACCTCCTGCTGTTTGTTTTGAAATTTTAGGTACAATTAGAAGGCCAGCATCTTTTTATCTTAGGTTACGCGTAGGTATATGTGGCTGGACTAATTCAGCGAGGTAGATAGGAGGAGGTTTATGAAAACTTTATACGTTAACAATAGAACTTTAAAGTCTGCCCTAGACTTAACAGGCAGCCAATGTACAGAGGCTAACACTGGGGTAATGTGGTCACATTTATTGTTTCTAGTTAAGATTCTAGCAGCCATATTAAGTACTAATTAAAATGTGTTTATTTATTTATCAGGATAACCAGCCAACCACCTGCATCATTATTCGAAAAATAGTTTCCGATTTTTGTAATATTCCTAAGATGGAAAAATGCTATCCTTTAAATATATTTTATATGATTGTCAAAATAAAGATCCGGGCACGCCAAGGTTTCTCACAGTTCTTTGTGATACGACCTTAAATCTATTTAGGATCAACGTGAGATCTGTCAAAAAGGCACTTTGTTCCTGAAACTAGCAACAGAAGTTCTGTCATCCTCGTCTGTTTGTCACAAAAACATGCTCCCATAGTAGCTAACCTAGAGACTTCTCCATGTTTCATTGAAATATACAGCTGTGTGTCATCAGCATAACAATAAAAATTGACATTACCCAGATGGCTGCATATATAGTGAGAACAAAAGAGGGACAAAAGCCGAGCCTTGTGGAACACCAAGGCATATAGGATTTGTCCAAGGATAGGCCTTCCACACAAACAAACTGAAATCTATCTGATAAATAAGATCTAAACCCGTAGCCCAACATGGGTCTCCAATCTCTTCAAGTGAAAGGAGTGATCAAAGGCAGGACTAAGATCAAGAAGATCAAGAAGATTTTTGAGAGGAACGGGAGGTTCAATATAGGTCCGCAATTCTTTAGTATGTCCGGATCAAGGTTTGATTTTTTTAGGCTTCATTTCTGCAACTTTGGTGAGGTTGGCACAGATCAGGAGGATAGGTTTCAAGAGACACAAGTGCAAGAGATTCAAGGGTCTCTATTAGCACAAAGTCAGGGCAGCTCTGCGAGCTGATGCAATTTTAGGTACAGTTTGCTCTTTGTGCAGCAATACATCACATTGCAAGCACAAGATTGACAATTTCCAAAGGAGTTTCTGTTCCTCCAGTCCGGAGAATCACGTTTATTTGCCAAGTCTGTTTACACACACAGATTTTTTTTCTGACCATTCGCCTGAGCATTTAGAACACACGTTTTAGGACAATTTAAGACGTACACAAAACAACTCAAAAAGAGCCAAAACACACAACATGAACAGTCAAGAGACCCTGCCTAGTAGACATATGTACTGGGTAAATATAGAATACAGTATGTTATATGTATCTGAAGTGTGCAAAGGATCAGTGTCTTAATGTGTGAGCAGTTTGCTAAAAAAATATACTTTAGACTCACCGCTGTGGGGACGAAGCTGTTCTTGTGGCGGGATTTTTGGGTCTTGATAGATCCCTGCCATCTGCCAGAGGGGCGAGTTGAGGTACGGTACCCAGGGCTCTCAAGTTTTGAACTGAGTTCAGAGTGAGATTTTGGGCGATGATCTGATAAATGACATACATTCATACAAATAAAAAAATATTTATTTAATTCAGCATTTCTTAGTGCAGGTTTGTGTGTGTGTGCGTATGTGCGGGCGTGCGTAAGATAGAGATCATGGTTAGTGTTGTTTGTTATAGGAGTTGATAGCAGGTTTTGAGGCCTTTAGCAACAGGGTTGGTGGTTCCCATTTGAAACACTGTGCCCTTTTCCTGTAATTTATTGATAACTACTTTATGTATATTTAGATGTGTCATTCTTTTATTCCCCTGTGCAATTATTGTATAATCTGTGTAATTTATGTGTAACTGTCTGTCTTGCACCTTCGCTTTATTCTTGGCAAGGTTGCCATTTCAATTGAGAATGCGTTCTGTATGTGCTCACCTGGTTAAATAAAGGTTAATTAAATAAAAGAAAGTTCCAGGCCAGCCATTTTCACTGTCATGATGGATGACAGAGTTCCATCTAGTGCCAAGCTGTTCCTGGTTTTGTTTAGTCCAACCATGGAGAAAATCCTCTCAGCATTTGCACTTGAACGAGGGAGCACTAACACTGATGCAGCTATTTTAGAAATACAAATGCGTTTTTTAATGTCACAACTCCAACCCTATACTACTTTATCCAGGCTTGGTACAGGCAAAAGACCCAAATAAGAGATACTCTGGCGGAGTGATTCATTATTTATTTTTTTAATTTCATGTTTTTGTTTAGTTTCAATAAGTTGGGTTTGTTTTGTAATGTAAGCAAGGGCAAGGTCAGTCATCGGCGGCTTCACGCATGCGCGCTTCATTTAGTCTAGATGTGGAAGGGTGAACATCTCCTGCTCTGACTACAGATGGGAGCCTCAGGCTTCTGATTGCTTTGGCACGGGGGTGGGGAACACGGTAGCACCCTCTGCTCGTAGAGTCTCAAAAAGTCTCCAATAACACCAGAAAAACTCGCTAAATATAGCGACAAAGTCGCTAATTTGGCAACACTGATCTGAATCAATATGCCGAGCCCCATGTGTCGTCGGAATACCTAAATCTTACCCGGATACGGTAATGCTATTTTCTGATTGGCTGTCCGGTAGCTATATGCATTTATTTGATTGGCTGGTGCAAGACAGGTCCTTCTGGACTCTATGAGAACTTACTTGAGTCCTCTCTACCTGTTCCACTGTTCAAAAAATAACGGCGCAACTTGTGCGCGATTTCCTGGCAATTTCTCTGCGTGAGAAATACAATGTGTTGCGTGTGAGCGTGTAAACGGGTTGAAATGCGTGTGTCTCACGCCCAATGCGTGAGACTTGAGAGCCCTGGGTACAGGTCGTTGAGGGACGGCAGCTTACAACCAATGAGGTCCTACCATCCTGTATCTTTGTTCAGGGAGACAAGCGCGTACCTGGTGGGTTTTGAGAACACGATCAATGCGCGTATATCAACATAGCTTCTATCTTACGCTAGCTCGATAGTAAGTATATAGCTCATATTACACATCATTATCAAATACACAAACACAACACTAGTTAATACGCTTGACAAATTCAATTACATAAACCCATTTTTCCCTCGCAACCTGTGCCCAAAGAAGTGGATTGACTACACATGCTGTTAGCTACATGAGCTAGTCAATGTCGACTTTCTGTGTGAATAACCAAACAACACATTTTTTTAAAACAGCCAAACCTACACGACTAGCAAAAAGTGAACCAACCCCAGACATCCTAAGCTAGCAAGCCCTGTTGCTTTAACAGCCCATCCGAGTTTGACTGGGCAAGAAACAGTGTGCGCACATTATCAACTTATTCCTGGGCTTTGTGAGCGTTACATGCTCTCATCGCAAGTATAAATGCAACATGTCATTGATTTGTATGATTGTTCTTACTGAAGCTGCAGTATGAAAAAGGCCAAGTGCCATTTAGCCGTACGTTTTGACAACAGAATATCTGTGTGGCCTGTCGGCTAATTTAGTTCTCCATTCCAGTGTTGGGTCGCTAAGGGCAGGGAAAACAGGAAAGAGGGACCGAGAGAGAGAGCAGTGGGAGGGAGCAATTTACGCATTATGCCAACAGTGTTGGCAGACTGCCGGAGAGACACCAGGATGGCTGAACTGGAGGCTGGCACACACACACAAACATCACCCCCCTACCATGCACACAATTTGCTCAGACACACGTGCACGTGTGCATGCAAACACATTTTCATACAGTACCACCCTCTTCCAAAGTCTCTAAAGTATTAGCAATGCATGTCTACTAAATATTACATCAAATACATTTTATTAAATATTACATACAAGTAGCTACAGTAATAACTTTGGTCATACAGTCTGGTCTGTGTTAGCTAAATAAGTACACAGGATACACTGGCCACAGCTAAATAAATACACAGGATATACTGGCCACAGCTAAATAAATACACAGGATACACTGGCCACAGTTAAATAAATACACAGGATACACTGGTCACAGTTAAATAAATACACAGGATACACTGGTCACAGTTAAATAAATACACAGGATACACTGGTCACAGTTAAATAAATACACAGGATACACTGGCCACAGTTAAATAAATACACAGGATACACTGGCCACAGCTAAATAAAAAACAGGATACACTGGCCACAGTTAAATAAATACACAGGATACACTGGCCACAGTTAAATAAATACACAGGATACACTGGCCACAGTTAAATAAATACACAGGATACACTGGTCACAGTTAAATAAATACACAGGATACACTGGCCACAGTTAAATCAATACACAGGATACACTGGCCACAGTTAAATAAATACACAGGATACACTGGTCACAGTTAAATAAATACACAGGATACACTGGCCACAGTTAAATAAATACACAGGATACACTGGTCACAGTTAAATAAATACACAGGATACACTGGTCACAGTTAAATAAATACACAGGATACACTGGCCACAGTTAAATAAATACACAGGATACACTGGTCACAGTTAAATAAATACACAGGATACACTGGCCACAGTTAAATAAATACACAGGATACACTGGTCACAGTTAAATAAATACACAGGATACACTGGTCACAGTTAAATAAATACACAGGATACACTGGTCACAGTTAAATAAATACACAGGATACACTGGTCACAGTTAAATAAATACACAGGATACACTGGTCACAGTTAAATAAATACACAGGATACACTGGTCACAGTTAAATAAATACACAGGATACACTGGTCACAGTTAAATAAATACACAGGATACACTGGTCACAGTTAAATAAATACACAGGATACACTGGCCACAGTTAAATAAATACACAGGATACACTGGTCACAGTTAAATAAATACACAGGATACACTGGTCACAGTTAAATAAATACACAGGATACACTGGTCACAGTTAAATAAATACACAGGATACACTGGTCACAGTTAAATAAATACACAGGATACACTGGTCACAGTTAAATAAATACACAGGATACACTGGCCACAGTTAAATAAATACACAGGATACACTGGCCACAGTTAAATAAATACACAGGATACACTGGTCACAGTTAAATAAATACACAGGATACACTGGTCACAGTTAAATAAATACACAGGATACACTGGTCACAGTTAAATAAATACACAGGATACACTGGTCACAGTTAAATAAATACACAGGATACACTGGTCACAGTTAAATAAATACACAGGATACACTGGTCACAGTTAAATAAATACACAGGATACACTGGCCACAGTTAAATAAATACACAGGATACACTGGTCACAGTTAAATAAATACACAGGATACACTGGTCACAGTTAAATAAATACACAGGATACACTGGTCACAGTTAAATAAATACACAGGATACACTGGTCACAGTTAAATAAATACACAGGATACACTGGTCACAGTTAAATAAATACACAGGATACACTGGCCACAGTTAAATAAATACACAGGATACACTGGCCACAGTTAAATAAATACACAGGATACACTGGTCACAGTTAAATAAATACACAGGATACACTGGTCACAGTTAAATAAATACACAGGATACACTGGTCACAGTTAAATAAATACACAGGATACACTGGTCACAGTTAAATAAATACACAGGATACACTGGTCACAGTTAAATAAATACACAGGATACACTGGCCACAGTTAAATAAATACACAGGATACACTGGTCACAGTTAAATAAATACACAGGATACACTGGCCACAGTTAAATAAATACACAGGATACACTGGCCACAGTTAAATAAATACACAGGATACACTGGTCACAGTTAAATAAATACACAGGATACACTGGCCACCGTTTGAGCTGGAGGACAGAGAACATGGGAGTATTTTTTAAGGAACACTATGTGCGATGTGAAATTGACCTGAACCACTCTCAGCCTCAGGAGAAAGTCTTTTAGTCTATGCAGTGCTCAGCCTAACCCAGATATTATTGTAGAACACAAGATGCTGCACACGGTAAAATACCACACTCAAATACGTCGTCAGAGAACCCAAACAACAGATCCTAAATGAGACCAAAGAACGTGGCCGGACGGACAGAGGTGTCCATTGAATGTGTTTACAGGGCCCATAAGCTCATCAGACACAGACAGATCACACACACACACACACACACACACGTGCTGCTAATGAGGCACTGACACCGGAAACACCAATGGATCGTCTCCGGCTTCGCTCATCTCCATCCTGACACGACGTATTAAAACGAGGGCGGCTTACATGTGTCATCCTGAGGATTAGTGGGACACCCAGGTGGCATCCGAGTCCCTATATGGTTCTGAATGGCACCTTGGTACTCATAGGGTTCTGAATGGCACCCTGTTTCCCCTATATGGTTCTGAATGGCACCTTGGTACTCATAGGGTTCTGAATGGCACCCTGTTTCCCCTATATGGTTCTGAATGGCACCTTGGTACTCCTATATGGTTCTGAATGGCACCTTGGTACTCATAGGGTTCTGAATGGCACCCTGTTTCCCCTATATGGTTCTGAATGGCACCTTGGTACTCCTATATGGTTCTGAATGGCACCTTGGTACTCATAGGGTTCTGAATGGCACCCTGTTTCCCCTATATGGTTCTGAATGGCACCTTGGTACTCCTATATGGTTCTGAATGGCACCTTGGTACTCATAGGGTTCTAAATGGCACCCTGTTTCCAATAGGGTTCTGGACAAAAGTAATTCAACGTAAAAGGAAATGGGGTGTTATGAGGATCAGCAGGTTTTGGGTCTAGGCCCTACTAGGTTACTATTGACTGTATGAGGATCAGCAGGTTTTGGGTCTAGGCCCTACTAGGTTACTATTGACTGTATGAGGATCAGCAGGTTTTGGGTCTTGGCCCTTCTAGGTTACTATTGACTGTATGAGGATCAGCAGGTTTTGGGTCTTGGCCCTTCTAGGTTACTATTGACTGTATGAGGATCAGCAGGTATTGGGTCTAGGCCCTACTAGGTTATTATTGACTGTATGAGGATCAGCAGGTTTTGGGTCTAGGCCCTTCTAGGTTACTATTGACTGTATGAGGATCAGCAGATTTTGGGTCTAGGCCCTACTAGGTTACTATTGACTGTATGAGGATCAGCAGGTTTTGGGTCTAGGCCCTACTAGGTTACTATTGACTGTATGAGGATCAGCAGGTTTTAGGTCTTGGCTCTTCTAGGTTACTATTGACTGTATGAGGATCAGCAGGTTTTGGGTCTAGGCCCTTCTAGGTTACTATTGACTGTATGAGGATCAGCAGGTTTTGGGTCTAGACCCTACTAGGTTATTATTGACTGTATGAGGATCAGCAGGTTTTGGGTCTTGGCTCTTCTAGGTTACTATTGACTGTATGAGGATCAGCAGGTTTTGGGTCTAGGCCCTTCTAGGTTACTATTGACTGTATGAGGATCAGCAGGTTTTGGGTCTAGGCCCTACTAGGTTACTATTGACTGTATGAGGATCAGCAGGTTTTGGGTCTAGGCCCTACTAGGTTACTATTGACTGTATGAGGATCAGCAGGTTTTGGGTCTAGGCCCTTCTAGGTTACTATCGACTGTATGAGCACAACTGTGGAGATAAGGAGAAAAGAGACTTCATGTGTTCCAAGGGAGGTTTTGGGACAAAACTGTCTGTGAGAGTAAGATGTAACAGGAGAGAACAAGGGTGCAGGAGGACAGGGGTACAGGGGTGCAGGAGGGCAGGGGTACAAGGGTGCAGGAGGGCAGGGGTACAGGGGTGCAGGAGGGCAGGGGTACAGGGGTGCAGGAGGGTAGGGGTACAGGGGTGCAGGAGGACAGGGGTACCGATGTGCAAGAGGGCAGGGGTACAGATGTGCAGGAGGGCAGGGGTACAGATGTGCAGGGGTACAGATGTGCAGGAGGGCAGGGGTGCAGATGTGCAGGAGGGCAGGGGTACAGATGTGCAAGAGGGCAGGGGTGCAGATGTGCAGGAGAACAGGGGTACAGATGTGCAGGAGGGCAGGGGTACAGATGTGCAGGAGGGCAGGGGTACAGATGTGCAGGAGGGCAGGGGTATAGATGTGCAGGAGGGCAGGGGTATAGATGTGCAGGAGGGCAGGGGTACGGATGTGCAGGAGGGCAGGGGTGCAGATGTGCAGGAGAACAGGGGTACAGATGTGCAGGAGGGCAGGGGTACAGATGTGCAGGAGGGCAGGGGTACAGATGTGCAGGAGGGCAGGGGTACAGTATGTTTTTGATGTCATGGAACGATTAGTGTCTCTGTGAATTCACAAATGTTGTCCTTACTGCTGTGCCTCGGTGGGATAAAAATAGACAGAAAATCAGTACATCTCGACCTAGAACCACGGCACATATGGATCAGATCCATATCTGCCTTACACGCCAGCCAACGTTCTAGCATGTGTGTGTGTGTTCGCCTGTCTGTGTCTGTGTGTATAGGGTTTTTACCCATTTATACAATCTCCTCTAGAACTCAAAAAACCTGTAAACGATGATACATTGAGCATTTCACACGTATTTCATGGAATCTGTCAGCCAACACCTCATTCTTATCAACCAGGCAGCTGGTAGGCTTAGACAGCCAGTGAGGTGAGACAGGTAGACAGCCGGTGAGGTGAGACAGGTAGACAGTCGGTGAGGTGAGACAGGTAGACAGCTGATGAGGTGAGACAGGTAGACAGCTGGTGAGGTGAGACAGGTAGACAGCTGATGAGGTGAGACAGGTAGACAGCCGATGAGGTGAGACAGGTAGACAGCTGATGAGGTGAGACAGGTAGACAGCTGATGAGGTGAGACGGGTAGACAGCTGATGAGGTGAGACAGGTAGACAGCTGATGAGGTGAGACAGGTAAACAGCCGATGAGGTGAGACAGGTAGACAGCTGATGAGGTGAGACAGGTAGACAGCTGATGAGGTGAGACAGGTAGACAGCTGATGAGGTGAGACAGGTAGACAGCTGATGAGGTGAGACAGGTAGACAGCTGATGAGGTGAGACAGGTAGACAGCTGATGAGGTGAGACAGGTAGACAGCTGATGAGGTGAGACAGGTAGACAGCTGGTGAGGTGAGACAGGTAGACAGCTGGTGAGGTGAGACAGGTAGACAGCTGATGAGGTGAGACAGGTAGACAGCTGATGAGGTGAGACAGGTAGACAGCTGATGAGGTGAGACAGGTAGACAGCTGATGAGGTGAGACAGGTAATACCACTGACAGGTTTCTTAACGTATAAGAGTAAGCTGGTTGGATGTGGGTGATGACGTGTTCTCCGGTCTGCTGGAGACACCAGGTGTTGTTGTTGTAGGCAGGCCAGAGGGAGAGGCTCATTCTGGGCTGGGTATTGACCTCTACATGCCAAGGTCTCCATAGACATTCCAACCTTTGGTAAGTTCGAATCCTATTAGAGTGAGCATTTCATTTGCGGATTAACAGGAAGCATTCTGGGGGTGCGCGTACGTTAGGGAGAAGGGTGAGAGGTGAAGAGCTGGAGGTAATAGGCGGAGCTGTGATAAAACTTTTCTTTCAGATGTTTTAAGTTTTAAGAGACGTCATACTGAGGTCTGGGGCACAATAGCGGTGAATGGAAGGTCCCGGTCCTCCATAAGGTACCTCTCTCCACTCCATCATTTAATCTCTTTCTGGGTGTTACTCTCTATGTCCATGTCTTTTCCCCTCTCGCCCCCTCCCTCTGGTTCTCTCTCTTTCTCTGTTGATCCATCTATTTCTCTCCCTCCTCCCTCTGGTTCTCTCTCTCTTTCTCTGTTGATCCATCTATTTCTCTGCCTCCTCCCTCTGGTTCTCTCTCTCTTTCTCTGTTGATCTATCTATTTCTCTCTCCCCCTCACTCACTTCTGCAGTTGCTACGACAACGGCATGGGATTGGGCTGACTACCAGTTTAGATCAAGATAGAGAGATCTACAGTCTCTCAGACCAACCCTCTTATTTCTCATTACCTCAGCTAACCCCACACCCTGACCACACCCCTCTCCACCTCAGCTAACCCCACACCCTGACCACACCCCTCTCCACCTCAGCTAACCCCACACCCTGACCACACCCCTCTCCACCACAGCTAACCCCACACCCTGACCACACCCCTCTCCACCACAGCTGACCCCACACCCTGACCACACCCCTCTCCACCACTGCTAACCCCACACCCTGACCACACCCCTCTCCACCTCAGCTAACCCCACACCCTGACCACACCCCTCTCCACCACAGCTCACCCCACACCCTGACCACACCCCTGTCTACCTCAGCTAACCCCACACCCTGACCACACCCTTCCATCAACACAGCTAAACCCACACCCTGACCACACCCCTCCATCAACACAGCTAACCCCACACCCTGACCACACCCCTCCATCAACACAGCTAAACCCACACCCTGACCACACCCCTCCATCACCACAGCTAAACCTACACCCTGACCACACCACTCTCCACCACTGCTAACCCCACACCACTCTCCACCACTGCTAACCCCACACCCTGACCACACCACTCTACCACCTCAGCTAACCCCACACCCTGACCACACCCCTCTCCACCACAGCTAACCCCACACCCTGACCACACCCCTCTCCACCACAGCTAAACCCCACACCCTGACCACACCCCCTACCACCTCAGCTAACCCCACACCCTGACCACACCCCTCTCCACCACAGCTAACCCCACACCCTGACCACACCACTCTACCACCTCAGCTAACCCCACACCCTGACCACACCCTTCTCCACCTCAGCTAACCCCACACCCTGACCACACCCCTCTCCACCACAGCTAACCCCACACCCTGACCACACCCCTCTCCACCACAGCTAACCCCACACCCTGACCACACCCCTCTCCACCACAGCTAACCCCACACCCTGACCACACCCCTCTCCACCACTGCTAACCCCACACCCTGACCACACCCCTCTCCACCACTGCTAACCCCACACCCTGACCACACCCCTCTCCACCTCAGCTAACCCCACACCCTGACCACACCCCTCTCCACCACAGCTGACCCCACACCCTGACCACACCCCTGTCTACCTCAGCTAACCCCACACCCTGACCACACCCTTCCATCAACACAGCTAAACCCACACCCTGACCACACCCCTCCATCAACACAGCTAACCCCACACCCTGACCACACCCCTCCATCAACACAGCTAAACCCACACCCTGACCACACCCCTCCATCACCACAGCTAAACCTACACCCTGACCACACCACTCTCCACCACTGCTAACCCCACACCACTCTCCACCACTGCTAACCCCACACCCTGACCACACCACTCTACCACCTCAGCTAACCCCACACCCTGACCACACCCCTCTCCACCACAGCTAACCCCACACCCTGACCACACCCCTCTCCACCACAGCTAACCCCACACCCTGACCACACCCCTCTACCACAGCTAACCCCACACCCTGACCACACCCCTCTCCACCACAGCTAACCCCACACCCTGACCACACCACTCTACCACCTCAGCTAACCCCACACCCTGACCACACCCTTCTCCACCTCAGCTAACCCCACACCCTGACCACACCCCTCTCCACCACAGCTAACCCCACACCCTGACCACACCCCTCTCCACCACAGCTAACCCCACACCCTGACCACACCCCTCTCCACCACAGCTAACCCCACACCCTGACCACACCCCTCTCCACCACAGCTAACCCCACACCCTGACCACACCCCTCTCCACCACAGCTGACCCCACACCCTGACCACACCCCTCTCCACCACAGCTGACCCCACACCCTGACCACACCCCTCTCCACCACAGCTGACCCCACACCCTGACCACACCCCTGTCCACCTCAGCTAACCCCACACCCTGACCACACCCCTCTCCACCACAGCTAACCCCACACCCTGACCACACCCCTATCCACCACAGCTGACCCCACACCCATGCTCATAATTACACCATAACTAACTTAACTAACTCACACACATACACATACGCACTCGGGTACACACACGGTTTTGTGACGAAGCCGGCATGGCCCTTATGCCCGTGTGAGGAAAGCCAGAAGCAGAAAGACACAGAGAGGGAAGAAATCAATAATCATCGACATGCAATGCTGCACCAACACAGTTACGGCACAAACAAGGAAAGGGTGGTGTAGATGAGAAAATAGAGCCGTTAAAGAAGAACGGTGGTTTTCATGTCCAGCTCATATGTCACACGTGAAACCATATTTCCACATGCATTAGCTGTAGAGTTCACACGTGAAACCATATTTCCACATGTAATAGCTGTAGAGTTCACATGTGAAACCATATTTCCACATGCATTAGCTGTAGAGTTCACACGTGAAACCATATTTCCACATGCATTAGCTGTAGAGTTCACACGTGAAACCACATTTCCACATGCATTAGCTGTAGAGTTCACACGTGAAACCACATTTCCACATGCATTAGCTGTAGAGTTCACACGTGAAACCACATTTCCACATGCATTAGCTGTAGAGTTCACACGTGAAACCACATTTCCACATGCATTAGCTGTAGAGTTCACACGTGAAACCACATTTCCACATGCATTAGCTGTAGAGTTCACACGTGAAACCACATTTCCACATGCATTAGCTGTAGAGTTCACACGTGAAACCACATTTCCACATGCATTAGCTGTAGAGTTCACACGTGAAACCACATTTCCACATGCATTAGCTGTAGAGTTCACACGTGAAACCACATTTCCACATGCATTAGCTGTAGAGTTCACACGTGAAACCACATTTCCACATGTAATAGCTGTAGAGTTCACATGTTAAACCACATTTCCACATGCATTAGCTGTAGAGTTCACACGTGAAACCACATTTCCACATGTAATAGCTGTAGAGTACATGTATACACCACTTCTGTTAACACATCACGATGCAAGTAGCAAATAAAAAAAATAAAAAATTGTTTCTAAGAAGCGGACCGTGCGTCAGCTGGCTGTGTGTGCAACGAACTCCAGATATGTTAATTCCCAAGCAAAAAAACATAATCCCGTGTAAAGATAACTTTACAATGTGCAATGGATTATCACATGTAGGTATCTCATTTGCATTTTCATATTTTAAAACTTGAATTGATAAAATGTTCCCATGCACATAAATATAATCAAAACAAGTACCTAGATAGCTCAGAGTTGAATGCAGGACTAGGAGAAAGAATCGTCTCAACAGGTGTTTTATTGATGTTGTTTTACTACTGAGGGCTCATGTTGAATGTATTAATGTGTGTACAGACCCACACGCAAGCTGCGTTGTCTTCTATAACGTTTAAATTGAATGGCAAATTGCAAACTTCTACTGTAGCTTTGTTAATGACGCGCGATAGCTAGCTTCTGTTTTTGTTACAGTGCTGGTAGTACTGTGATACTGTGTGGTAGTTGAGGATACAGGTAGAGAGGATAATGTCTGCTAGTGGAGGATACAGGTACAGATACAGTGGATAATGTGTGGTAGTTGAGGATACAGATACAGTGGATACTGTGTGGTAGTTGAGGATACAGGTACTGATACAGTGGATAATGTGTGGTAGTGAAGGATACAGGTACAGAGGATACTGTGTGGTAGTGGAGGATACAGGCACAGATACAGTGGATACTGTGTGGTAGTGAAGGATACAGGTACAGAGGATACTGTGTGGTAGTGGAGGATACAGGCACAGATATAGTGGATACTGTGTGGTAGTAAAGGATACAGGTACATAGGATACTGTGTGGTAGTGGAGGATACAGGCACAGATATAGTGGATACTGTGTGGTAGTAAAGGATACAGGTACATAGGATACTGTGGGGTAGTTGAGGATACAGGTACAGATACAGTGGATACTGTGTGGTAGTGAAGGATACAGGTACAGAGGATACTGTGTGGTAGTGGAGGATACAGGCACAGATATAGTGGATACTGTGTGGTAGTAAAGGATACAGGTACATAGGATACTGTGGGGTAGTTGAGGATACAGGTACAGATACAGTGGATACTGTGTGGTAGTGGAGGATACAGGTACAGATACAGTGGATACTGTGTGGTAGTGGAGGATACAGGTACAGATACAGTGGATACTGTGTGGTAGTGGAGGATACAGGTACAGATACAGTGGATACTGTGTGGTAGTGGAGGATACAGGTACAGATACAGTGGATACTGTGTGGTAGTGGAGGATACAGGTACTGATGATACTGTGTGGTAGTGGAGGATACAGGCACAGATACAGTGGATACTGTGTGGTAGTAAAGGATACAGGTACATAGGATACTGTGTGGTAGTGGAGGATACAGGCACAGATATAGTGGATACTGTGTGGTAGTGGAGGATACAGGTACATAGGATACTGTGGGGTAGTTGAGGATACAGGCACAGATATAGTGGATACTGTGTGGTAGTAAAGGATACAGGTACAGATACAGTGGATACTGTGTGGTAGTGGAGGATACAGGTACATAGGATACTGTGGGGTAGTTGAGGATACAGGTACAGATACAGTGGATACTGTGTGGTAGTGGAGGATACAGGTACATAGGATACTGTGGGGTAGTTGAGGATACAGGCACAGATATAGTGGATACTGTGTGGTAGTGGAGGATACAGGTACAGATACAGTGGATACTGTGTGGTAGTGGAGGATACAGGCACAGATACAGTGGATACTGTGTGGTAGTGGAGGATACAGGTACAGATACAGTGGATACTGTGTGGTAGTGGAGGATACAGGTACATAGGATACTGTGGGGTAGTTGAGGATACAGGCACAGATATAGTGGATACTGTGTGGTAGTGGAGGATACAGGTACAGATACAGTGGATACTGTGTGGTAGTGGAGGATACAGGCACAGATACAGTGGATACTGTGTGGTAGTGGAGGATACAGGTACAGATACAGTGGATACTGTGTGGTAGTGGAGGATACAGGTACAGATACAGTGGATACTGTGTGGTAGTGGAGGATACAGGTACAGATACAGTGGATACTGTGTGGTAGTGGAGGATACAGGTACAGATACAGTGGATACTGTGTGGTAGTGGAGGATACAGGTACAGATACAGTGGATACTGTGTGGTAGTGGAGGATACAGGTACTGATGATACTGTGTGGTAGTGGAGGATACAGGCACAGATACAGTGGATACTGTGTGGTAGTAAAGGATACAGGTACATAGGATACTGTGGGGTAGTTGAGGATACAGGTACAGATACAGTGGATACTGTGTGGTAGTGGAGGATACAGGTACATAGGATACTGTGGGGTAGTTGAGGATACAGGCACAGATATAGTGGATACTGTGTGGTAGTGGAGGATACAGGTACAGATACAGTGGATACTGTGTGGTAGTGGAGGATACAGGCACAGATACAGTGGATACTGTGTGGTAGTGGAGGATACAGGTACAGATACAGTGGATACTGTGTGGTAGTGGAGGATACAGGTACATAGGATACTGTGGGGTAGTTGAGGATACAGGCACAGATATAGTGGATACTGTGTGGTAGTGGAGGATACAGGTACAGATACAGTGGATACTGTGTGGTAGTGGAGGATACAGGTACAGATACAGTGGATACTGTGTGGTAGTGGAGGATACAGGTACAGATGATACTGTGTGGTAGTGGAGGATACAGGTACAGATACAGTGGATACTGTGTGGTAGTGGAGGATACAGGTACTGATGATACTGTGTGGTAGTGGAGGATACAGGTACAGATACAGTGGACTGATTATTTCTGCAGGTTAATACATTATTTCATTAGTAATTATTATGCTTTTCCAGGGTCATGTATATTGGCAGGGAAATTACCTCAAAAAAGTTTTCCCATATCATTGCACCCATATAAAGTCAGTGATATGAACAAGCCTCATGCAGTAGAAATGTATTTAGATTGTATTTTCTTCCTGCTATTTCCCGTCCAGGACGGCCCACGCCCAGGGAAAGGCAGAGGCGGCCGTGGGAGCGGCGCAGAATGCCCAGGAAGAGTGTCGCCTTGCCAGGGTCATCGCAAAAGAGTTCTCCCCTTCCTTCCAGCATCGAGAAAATGGTGAGATGCCAACCGATCACTATGAACTGGTTACTAATGTCAACTAGACGATAACACCTCATTCTTGTGATATGAACTAACATTACCATCGCCAACAGCATCAAGAAACACTTTTCCGACTCTAAGTCAGGAGGACATTGAATCAGGTGTCTAGACCGGATGACTTGGGCTCGCTCACGCAGATTTAGAGATCTGCTTTTCTGTTAATCTTAAACTCGTATGTGTCCAGAGGCCGCTAGTAAATCAGCTGTCTGTGATGGGGGATGTGGGTGCTGCATACTAGAGCCCCATGGGCCCGGTTACCCACAGTGCACTGCATACCATGAGTGATGGAGACAGCAACAGGAAGGTGTGGGAGGTCACCAATGACCTTTCCAATAAGGCAACATAAGGCAGACTGACTGACACACACACACGCACACACACACACATTTAAGCTCAAAACACACTCAACTTCACAAATGTTCCGTTGTTAAGTCCATGCTAGTTTGTTATTTATACTTGCCTTACACTTTCTTATTAGCTGTATGCTGTATGCTGTATTCTGTGGCTGTGTGTTGTATGCTGTGTGTTGTATGCTGTGGCTGTATTCTGTGGCTGTGTGTTGTATGCTGTGGCTGTGTGTTGTATGCTGTATGCTGTATTCTGTGGCTGTGTGTTGTATGCTGTGGCTGTATTCTGTGGCTGTGTGTTGTATGCTGTGGCTGTATTCTGTGGCTGTGTGTTGTATGCTGTATTATGTGGCTGTGTGTTGTATGCTGTATGCTGTATTATGTGGCTGTGTGTTGTATGCTGTATGCTGTATTCTGTGGCTGTGTGTTGTATGCTGTATGCTGTATTCTGTGGCTGTGTGTTGTATGCTGTATTCTGTGGCTGTGTGTTGTATGCTGTATTCTGTGGCTGTGTGTTGTATGCTGTATGCTGTATTCTGTGGCTGTGTGTTGTATGCTGTAGGCTGTATTCTGTGGCTGTGTGTTGTATGCTGTATGCTGTATTCTGTGGCTGTGTGTTGTATGCTGTATGCTGTATTCTGTGGCTGTGTGTTGTATGCTGTGGCTGTATTCTGTGGCTGTGTGTTGTATGCTGTATGCTGTATTATGTGGCTGTGTGTTGTATGCTGTATGCTGTATTCTGTGGCTGTGTGTTGTATGCTGTATGCTGTATTCTGTGGCTGTGTGTTGTATGCTGTATGCTGTATTGTGTGGCTGTGTGTTGTATGCTGTGGCTGTATTCTGTGGCTGTGTGTTGTATGCTGTATGCTGTATTATGTGGCTGTGTGTTGTATGCTGTATGCTGTATTATGTGGCTGTGTGTTGTATGCTGTATGCTGTAATCTGTGGCTGTGTGTTGTATGCTGTATGCTGTATTCTGTGGCTGTGTGTTGTATGCTGTATGCTGTATTCTGTGGCTGTGTGTTGTATGCTGTATGCTGTATTCTGTGGCTGTGTGTTGTATGCTGTATGCTGTATTCTGTGGCTGTGTGTTGTATGCTGTAGGCTGTATTCTGTGGCTGTGTGTTGTATGCTGTAGGCTGTATTCTGTGGCTGTGTGTTGTATGCTGTATTCTGTGGCTGTGTGTTGTATGCTGTGTGTTGTATGCTGTGGCTGTATTCTGTGGCTGTGTGTTGTATGCTGTATTCTGTGGCTGTGTGTTGTATGCTGTGGCTGTATTCTGTTGCTGTGTGTTGTATGCTGTATGCTGTATTCTGTGGCTGTGTGTTGTATGCTGTAGGCTGTATTCTGTGGCTGTGTGTTGTATGCTGTAGGCTGTATTCTGTGGCTGTGTGTTGTATGCTGTATGCTGTATTCTGTGGCTGTGTGTTGTATGCTGTAGGCTGTATTCTGTGGCTGTGTGTTGTATGCTGTGGCTGTATTCTGTGGCTGTGTGTTGTATGCTGTATGCTGTATTATGTGGCTGTGTGTTGTATGCTGTATGCTGTATTCTGTGGCTGTGTGTTGTATGCTGTATTCTGTGGCTGTGTGTTGTATGCTGTATGCTGTATTCTGTGGCTGTGTGTTGTATGCTGTATGCTGTATTCTGTGGCTGTGTGTTGTATGCTGTATGCTGTATTCTGTGGCTGTGTGTTGTATGCTGTAGGCTGTATTCTGTGGCTGTGTGTTGTATGCTGTATGCTGTATTCTCTGGCTGTGTGTTGTATGCTGTATGCTGTATTCTGTGGCTGTGTGTTGTATGCTGTATGCTGTATTATGTGGCTGTGTGTTGTATGCTGTATGCTGTATTCTGTGGCTGTGTGTTGTATGCTGTATGCTGTATTCTGTGGCTGTGTGTTGTATGCTGTATGCTGTATTCTGTGGCTGTGTGTTGTATGCTGTATTCTGTGGCTGTGTGTTGTATGCTGTATGCTGTATTCTGTGGCTGTGTGTTGTATGCTGTATGCTATATTATGTGGCTGTGTGTTGTATGCTGTATTCTGTGGCTGTGTGTTGTATGCTGTATGCTGTATTCTGTGGCTGTGTGTTGTATGCTGTATGCTGTATTGTGTGGCTGTGTGTTGTATGCTGTATGCTGTATTCTGTGGCTGTGTGTTGTATGCTGTATGCTGTATTCTGTGGCTGTGTGTTGTATGCTGTATTCTGTGGCTGTGTGTTGTATGCTGTATGCTGTATGCTGTATTATGTGGCTGTGTGTTGTATGCTGTATGCTGTATTCTGTGGCTGTGTGTTGTATGCTGTATGCTGTATTCTGTGGCTGTGTGTTGTATGCTGTATGCTGTATTCTGTGGCTGTGTGTTGTATGCTGTATGCTGTATGCTGTGGCTGTGTGTTGTATGCTGTATGCTGTATTATGTGGCTGTGTGTTGTATGCTGTATTATGTGGCTGTGTGTTGTATGCTGTAGGCTGTATTCTGTGGCTGTGTGCTGTATTCTGTATGCTGTGGCTGTATGCTGTGACTGTATGCTGTATTCTGTATGCTGTATTCTGTATTCTGTATGCTGTATGCTGTATTCTGTGTGCTGTATTCTGTATGCTGTGTGTTGTGTGCTGTGGCTGGCTGGGCACAGATCTCTGAGACAGAGAGGTGGGGTAGGTAATGCAGAGAGAGTTTAGAGTGACTGATATTACTGACTGGAATGCTTAACCAGCCCACCTCTCGTTTTCTCTCGCTTTCTCTTAATCACTATTGCTGGTGCTGCTGATTTTGTAAAGCGTAGACAGAAGACAGAAGTGTGTCTGTGTGTGTGTGTGTGTGTGTGTGTGTGGGGAGGAGGGTTGCAGGGCTAGTGTAATACAACAAGTTATACTGTATCACTCTGCTATGTGATTGCATGATAGAATCAAGTATATCTGGATAGGCAATAAGATTCGTCTAGATGTAAAGCCCTATTTTGGTTGTACAGCTGGTAGTCGTATAATTCCTGTAGTCAGTGGGTCTTGGTCGAATGATAAAATGTTAATGACTACATCATACTATGACAATTGACTACCCCCAGTGTTGTCTGCCATACTGTCCTGACTTCCTGTTTCTCTGCCATCTTGTCCTGACTTCCTGTTTCTCTGCCATCTTGTCCTGACTTCCTGTTTCTCTGCCATCTTGTCCTGACTTCCTGTTTCTCTGCCATCTTGTCCTGACTTCCTGTTTCTCTGCCATCTTGTCCTGACATCCTGTTTCTCTGCCATCTTGTCCTCATTTCCTGTTTCTCTGCCATCTTGTCCTCATTTCCTGTTTCTCTGCCATCTTGTCCTGACATCCTGTTTCTCTGCCATCTTGTCCTGACATCCTGTTTCTCTGCCATCTTGTCCTGACTTCCTGTTTCTCTGCCATCTTGTCCTGACATCCTAATTCTCTGCCATCTTGTCCTGACATCCTAATTCTCTGTCATCTTGTCCTGACATCCTAATTCTCTGCCATCTTGTCCTGACATCCTGTTTCTCTGCCATCTTGTCCTGACATCCTGTTTCTCTGCCATCTTGTCCTGACTTCCTGTTTCTCTGCCATCTTGTCCTGACTGTTACTCTGCCATCTTGTCCTGACTGTTACTCTGCCATCTTGTCCTGACTGTTACTCTGCCATCTTGTCCTGACTGTTACTCTGCAATCTTGTCCTGACATCCTGTTTCTCTGCCATCTTGTCCTGACATCCTGTTTCTCTGCCATCTTGTCCTGACTTCCTGTTTATCTGCCATCTTCTCCTGACTTCCTGTTTCTCTGCCATCTTGTCCTGGCATCCTGTTTCTCTGCAATCTTGTCCTGACATCCTGTTTCTCTGCCATCTTGTCCTGACATCCTGTTTCTCTGCCATCTTGTCCTGACTTCCTGTTTCTCTGCCATCTTGTCCTCACTTCCTGTTTCTCTGCACTCTCGGTCAGGAGTAGAGATCCGAAGGTCAAAGCACCAGAACTCCAGTGAGAACGACATCGAGGTGATGTCCAGTGGCACCGGGCCAGACAGTCCCGAACTCTACATAAAGGGCAGCATACCCCCGAACCTGACCCCTGACCTGAGCCCCGACCCCAGTCACGCATCCTCGCCCCACTGCAGTCCCGCCACATCGAAGCCCCACCGCACCAAGAACGCCCGCTTCCTGAGGCAGAGTGCTGTGGACGACGCTGGGGGAGGTTGCGGAGGAGGTGGCGGGAGCAACGGCCAGGAGATCCAGGTTCTGATGGAGGGTCGCAGGGGGTGGATTACCTGAGGGCCAACAGCTGGTGCGAGGAGAGAGACAAGCGCTCCTCTAGAGGGGGCAGCCGAGGAAGCAGTCGCTCTACCACCCCGTCTGTGCAAGACGAGGCACGTAGCGGAGGCCGCACCAACGGCCACGGGCACAAGCACGCCACCTCCAATCACAAGGCCCGAGAAGCCGGCTCGTCCAATCACAAGGCCCGCGAGCACGGCCCGCCCAATCACAAGGCCTCCAGGGACCGTTGGTCGGACTGTCCGTCGGCATCGTGGAGGTCCCTGCGGACACACAGCAGTGACACGCGGCTGCTGGAGCAGGACGAGGAGAAGCTGAGCAACTACGAGATGGAGATGAGGCCGCTCCAGCCAATGGACTCCAGTTCCCAGAAGCCCTATGGGCAAGGAGAGGAACGGCACGGCCATGGCAGCCACGGCACAGAGGCCCGCTCTCACACACTACAGAGACAGCGGCCTGGTAGGAGCCGGGAGAACCGAGAAGCCCGCGAGGGGCGGGACAGGGAGACGGCCCGGCCGTCAGGGTCCCGGGAGGGCATGGAGGACAGGGAGGAGAGGGAGGGACTGGACCCAGACGGGGAGAAGCTGGAGGCTCGGCCTCTGCGTAGGGACCTCACGCTTTCTCCTCCACAGAAATCCTCACCCATTGCACTAGAACACAACGATGACAAGAAACTGACCCAAGTCAAAGCTAACTCGGTGAGTAATCACCTCTCTCACGCACATTTTCTGATTCTGATACTTTGTCGTACATTATTTGGAAGAGTAAGGATTAGGTGACTGCAGCGCTTCAACTGGGATTGAAAGAACCTCTTTGCAGATGCTTCATAGTGTACAGTAGCCAGTCAGGTCCAAATGTATTGTAAAGACGCATGACCACTTCAATTAATTTACTACAGCACAGTCTCAACTATCTATTACCCACTGTCCCCTCCACTACAACACAGTCCCAACTATCTATTACCCACTGTCCCCTCCACTACAACACAGTCCCAACTATCTATTACCCACTGTCCCCTCCACTACAACACAGTCCCAACTATCTATTACCCACTGCCCCCTACTACAACACAGTCTCAACTATCTATTACCCACTGTCCCCTCTACTACAACACAGTCCCAACTATCTATTACCCACTGTCCCCTCCACTACAGCACAGTCCCAACTATCTATTACCCACTGTCCCCTCTACTACAGCACAGTCTCAACTATCTATTACCCACTGTCCCCTCCACTACAACACAGTCCCAACTATCTATTACCCACTGCCCCCTACTACAACACAGTCTCAACTATCTATTACCCACTGTCCCCTCTACTACAACACAGTCCCAACTATCTATTACCCACTGTCCCCTCCACTACAGCACAGTCCCAACTATCTATTACCCACTGTCCCCTCCACTACAGCACAGTCCCAACTATCTATTACCCACTGTCCCCTCTACTACAGCACAGTCTCAACTATCTATTACCCACTGCCCCCCCTACTACAACACAG
This sequence comes from Dallia pectoralis, assembly GCA_029465975.1. Lineage (NCBI taxonomy): Eukaryota > Metazoa > Chordata > Actinopteri > Esociformes > Umbridae > Dallia > Dallia pectoralis. The sequence goes on along the minus strand of CM055745.1, from coordinate 4,895,614 downwards.
TCTCAACTATCTATTACCCACTGTCCCCTCTACTACAACACAGTCCCAACTATCTATTACCCACTGCCCCCTACTACAACACAGTCCCAACTATCTATTACCCACTGTCCCCTCCACTACAACACAGTCTCAACTATCTATTACCCACTGTCCCCTCCACTACAACACAGTCCCAACTATCTATTACCCACTGTCCCCTCCACTACAACACAGTCCCAACTATCTATTACCCACTGTCCCCTCTACTACAGCACAGTCTCAACTATCTATTACCCACTGTCCCCTCCACTACAACACAGTCTCAACTATCTATTACCCACTGTCCCCTCTACTACAACACAGTCTCAACTATCTATTACCCACTGTCCCCTCCACTACAACACAGTCCCAACTATCTATTACCCACTGTCCCCTCCACTACAGCACAGTCTCAACTATCTATTACCCACTGCCCCCCCTACTACAACACAGTCCCAACTATCTATTACCCACTGTCCCCTCCACTACAACACAGTCCCAACTATCTATTACCCACTGTCCCCTCCACTACAACACAGTCCCAACTATCTATTACCCACTGTCCCCTCCACTACAACACAGTCTCAACTATCTATTACCCACTGTCCCCTCTACTACAACACAGTCTCAACTATCTATTACCCACTGTCCCCTCTACTACAACACAGTCTCAACTATCTATTACCCACTGTCCCCTCCACTACAACACAGTCCCAACTATCTATTACCCACTGTCCCCTCCACTACAACACAGTCCCAACTATCTATTACCCACTGTCCCCTCCACTACAACACAGTCCCAACTATCTATTACCCACTGTCCCCTCCACTACAGCACAGTCTCAACTATCTATTACCCACTGTCCCCTCTACTACAGCACAGTCTCAACTATCTATTACCCACTGTCCCCTCCACTACAACACAGTCTCAACTATCTATTACCCACTGTCCCCTCTACTACAACACAGTCCCAACTATCTATTACCCACTGTCCCCTCCACTACAACACAGTCTCAACTATCTATTACCCACTGTCCCCTCCACTACAACACAGTCCCAACTATCTATTACCCACTGTCCTCTCAACTACAGCACAGTCTCAACTATCTATTACCCACTGTCCCCTCCACTACAACACAGTCCCAACTATCTATTACCCACTGTCCCCTCTACTACAGCACAGTCCCAACTATCTATTACCCACTGTCCCCTCTACTACAGCACAGTCCCAACTATCTATTACCCACTGTCCCCTCTACTACAGCACAGTCTCAACTATCTATTACCCACTGTCCCCTCTACTACAACACAGTCCCAACTATCTATTACCCACTGTCCCCTCCACTACAACACAGTCTCAACTATCTATTACCCACTGTCCCCTCCACTACAACACAGTCCCAACTATCTATTACCCACTGCCCCCTACTACAACACAGTCTCAACTATCTATTACCCACTGTCCCCTCTACTACAACACAGTCCCAACTATCTATTACCCACTGTCCCCTCTACTACAACACAGTCTCAACTATCTATTACCCACTGTCCCCTCTACTACAACACAGTCTCAACTATCTATTACCCACTGTCCCCTCCACTACAACACAGTCCCAACTATCTATTACCCACTGTCCCCTCCACTACAACACAGTCTCAACTATCTATTACCCACTGTCCCCTCTACTACAGCACAGTCTCAACTATCTATTACCCACTGTCCCCTCCACTACAGCACAGTCTCAACTATCTATTACCCACTGTCCCCTCTACTACAACACAGTCTCAACTATCTATTACCCACTGTCCCCTCTACTACAACACAGTCTCAACTATCTATTACCCACTGTCCCCTCCACTACAACACAGTCCCAACTATCTATTACCCACTGTCCCCTCCACTACAACACAGTCTCAACTATCTATTACCCACTGTCCCCTCCACTACAACACAGTCTCAGTTCACCATCCTCCCACTGTACTCCCAGCACCTTAGTAACAGCACATTGGCAAAGTAGCTTCTTCCACAAAGCAGGCCCGGATTGGCTGCCTCTTGATCTGTTGCTAGGGAACAGCTTATGCCTAGCTTCAGCAGTAGCCAATCAGTGGGCATTAAATGGTTACTGGAAAGAAGGAGTGGGAGGGGGGGTATTTTCAGCCGCAGAGGGAAGTAATGCAGTGGACTTGTGTAAGCCAGGTTCACATTAAACACTGACGGTATCACATTGTAGAAGACTTTTACACAACAACCTCCTGTGATATATTTTAACGGGGTAAACATACTCCATGTAGATGTCACCTATGGAGCCCACATCCATGCTTCACAGAGACAAGTGGACTGGTGAACTTTCCCGTGATCACATGGAGAGTTCATAACGGTTCTAACCGGGCTCACTGGCACACAGGAAGTGCTTCAACATCAGTTCGTACACACCGTATGTCAAGGACCAGTCCTTTATTAGCCGTGTGTGACACAAACGTGTTGCGGCGCACCATTGATAATGTGAATAGCTGCGTTAAGGTTTGGGTTAAATCTAAATGCATGAGATATGACTTGGAGTAGACGCCAGTAATTGCTGCTGGTAACTACGTGGTCCATTTGTTATCCCCCTTCATCAGTGCTCAATTCCTAGACTTTTTTCCACGAAGGTTACATAACCCATCAGTTAGTGATCATTAACAGCCAGCTGTATCCACACATGCCCTCTCTTAGAGACTAATTTCAATGAAAATAGTATCTCTCAAACAAGTGTACGCGTGTGTGTGTGTGTGTGCGTGTGTCTGTGTGTGTGTGTGTGTGTGTGTCTGTGTGTGTGTTAGCAAGGCAAGCATGAATTAACACCTTCTATTGTTTTCCTTTCTCCTCCACAGGGCTCCAGCTCAATTCTCGTTGTCATGGTGATTTTGCTCAACATTGGAGTTGCGTTTTTGTTTATCCACTTTTTTATTTAAAAATGTATTGCCTATTGTTTCCTATCAATATCTACGCTATAAAATGTTTATGAGTATTATAATGACTACACAGCCCATGACCTTTTGACCCCGGTTACCACGACAGCAACAGCTAAACAGTGTGTGGATGAAGACCACTCCCGACGACGCCCACTTCAGACAAAACAAAAACATTTCTGCTTTAAATCATTCCCTCCCTGAGATTACCTGTATTTTTTTAAAACCTAGTTAAAAAAGGTTTGCCTCTGTTTCATTTATCTCTATCGATATTGCTCTGTTCTTTAGGTTTTATTTGTTTTGTGGTGGTACAGACCATGTGCTGGTGTAGATCAGGAGTAGTGAACTCTGGAAGGTTCTGCAGTACTGCGGGATATCAGTCCAACTACGACCCCACCATTTGACCAAATTAGATAATTGATCGGTTTAGTGAGTGTTTAAATCCAACACACCTGGTCAATGAAAAACCCAAGGTGCCTCGTGTCTCTGGCGTAGGACGTTAACAGAGGCAGAAGATTATGCATCTTGTCTGGTGATTTGACGTGATTTGAAATGGTTTTGCTGTCGTTGATTGAGCTTGCCTGTTGGAACGGAACCAATAAAAATTGTGAAAGTGATAACCTTGTCTACCCGGTAGTAGAGGCTGGGATAAAAGAGATTGAAAGTATTTGAAGCATTCAGAAAGAACCTGTGTGTGAATGAACACATATGATACACAAAGAGATAGGAAACATTCCCCTGTCCTCAAACCCGTCCCCCATCATCTAAAGTCATCCCTGGCTTCATGTAAAGTCATCTCTGGCTTCATGTAAAGTCATCTCTGGCATTATGTAAAGTCATCTCTGGCATTATGTAAAGTCATCCCTGGCTTCATGTAAAGTCATCCCTGGCTTCATGTAAAGTCATCCCTGGCTTCATGTAAAGTCATCTCTGGCTTCATGTAAAGTCATCTCTGGCATTATGTAAAGTCATCCCTGGCTTCATGTAAAGTCATCTCTGGCTTCATGTAAAGTCATCTCTGGCTTCATGTAAAGTCATCTCTGGCTTCATGTAAAGTCATCTCTGGCTTCATGTAAAGTCATCTCTGGCTTCATGTAAAGTCATCTCTGGCATTATGTAAAGTCATCCCTGGTTTTGTTTAAAGTCATCCTCTCTGCAGTTTTTGTACAGTATTGTTCAAATGTTTTGGGTCAATTAGAGATCTCCTTGTTATCAAAACCAAAGCATTTTTATCCATTGAAATGATATAAAACAGTTAAAAAATACAGTGACATTGTTAACGTTGTAAATAACTATTGTAGAAGATAAGGCTATTCCATGAAATTGAAGATTTCGTACAATGCTGTGCTCGACTCCTTTCACAGAACAGCGCAAACTGTCTCTTACCAGGATAGAAAGAGGAGTGGGAGGCCCCGGTGCGCAAATGAGTAAGAGGACAAATACATTTGATTGTCTTGTTTGAGAAACAGACGCCTCACAGGTCCTCAAATGTCAGCATCATGAAATATTATTTGCAAAACGCCAGTCTCAAAGTCAACAGTCAACAGTGAAGAGGCGACTCTGGGATGCTGGCCTTCTAGGCAAAGTTGCAAAGAAAAATACTGGCTATATCTCAGACTAATAAAAAGAATCATGAAGAAGAGAAAATGAAACAGACACTGGACAGCAGGAGAGGTTTGAGGTGCTTGAAATGAAAGGGCAAATGAAAGAATGGTGGAGGAGTGCTTGATTTGTCATGCGTGGTAAAGGCAATGTGGTGGTCTGGGGGTGGAAAAGATAAAAAAGATCTAGGAAAAGGAAGGATATCACTCCAGTTTGTTATTCCATGTCATACCCTGTGGACAGCGCTTGATTAGAGGATAATGACCCAAAGCACAGCTCCAAACTATGCACAAGGTGTTTATGGTAGAAGCAGTAAGCTGGTTTTCTGTTCATTACTGAGTGGCAAGCACAGTCTCCTGATCTCAACCCTATTGAGTTGTTGTGCGACGTAAGAAGTGCCCATCAAATCTCTTCAGATTACCTCAACAAATTGACAACTAGAATGCTAAACATCTGTAAGGCAGTAATTGATGCATATTGAGGATTAGTTGACGAAAGCTATTTAAGTGTTTGTTTTCATGGAACACTAGAAAATGTCTAAGTGACCCTGAACTTTTGAACTGTTGTGTGTATATACACACACAGACTGCTTTCCTTTTACACTCCCCCATGCTACCCTAACAACCATTTCCAAGGCTAACCCAAAAAGACCACAGAATGTCATGGGACACAGGATTCAGGAACAAAGAAACTAAATGTACAGATTCAAGGGGAAAAAAATGTTTCAACGACAAATCCTGGTTATTATAAGGGCAGGTATGCAATGTAAAAACCTTGGGATCGCCAACACAATGTGTTCTAACAAATATTGCATCATACTAATGTACGTAAAGCGTCTTGGTTTACCAAGAATTGTTCTGTCAAAAAAGATTTAGAAACATGTTCCGTATACTCTACAACAAAACAACAAAACATACACATCTAACAGACACAGCCTACCTGGCACATACACACACATACACATGCACACGCAATGTACAGAATAGGTACAATCCACCCATGTACAAATAAACTATTGTATATTCATATAAAATATTGACATTCCAACCAACTGTCTTTCTCAATGTCTTTCTGGCCTTTAGCACACAGGTTGAACTTTCTATGAGGACTAGTGCATGACATTCTGTCAGTTCTCATGTTTTCTGCTCCTCTGGTCATGATGGGGCCATCTGTCTCTCTCTGTCTGCTGTTCATCATGACTGAAAGGTTCAACTCCAACCTCAGCACACACACACACATCTGGTGAGATCTCCTGCCACTGACTGCCTACACAGTTAAAGGCTGGCTTGCCCCAGTACACACGTTCAGAGACTGTTATTTCAAACTGCTGCTTTTGAAACAATAATTGAGACATTACAAAATATACATTTTCTAGCTATTTGCGTCTGAAAAAACGCCAACTGCCTTGTTTTATAAAGTAGGAAAGAAATTTAAAAAAAAAATGCATGCTCACGTATGTTTTGGTTTTGTATTGAAAATTACAAAGACTCTTCTAGTTTTGGATGCAGTATGATGAATAAAAAAATACCAGCCTAATGCTGAGAGGATGTCTTTTACGGGCTTAACATTTGAAACATGAAAAGAAACGTCCCCATGTGTTTATCCACGTCGTTCTGAGAAGCAGACTCTTCTAACGGGCAATCTTGATTGACACTCCCCGATCCTCCGGGACTAAGCTCAAATCTTACGATGGTTTAATGAAGAACATTTTTTGCCAGCTAACTGAAGACTCCTAAGACCTTTGTACTAGCATGTCTGTATGTGGCTTGCATTCCCCCCTGATTCCTTGGGTCCTCCAGTCAGTGGTCGTTCACAGCTTCCCCCGCTCCCTCATCTCCGTTTCTCTGTCCGGCTGAGACAAGCTTCCTAGTCTTGGCTCTGTGAGGTACTGTTGAAATCTGGACTGATACTATGAGATTGTCCAATAATGGAAAATGGTTATCTGATTGAAGAAAAGTGTTAACTGGTGTGTGTTTATGACACTGAAACATGATAACTGGCTGATCTAGCACTCAGACTGAGATACACATCACTGAGACATGATAACTGGCTGATCTAGCACTCAGACTGAGGTACACATCACTGAGACATGATAACTAGCTGATCTAGCACACAGACTGAGGTACACATCACTGAGACATGATAACTGGCTGATCTAGCATTCAGACTACACATCACACTTTAAACCAAGCATGCCCAGCTCAGTTCGATTCATCCTCTCTTTGAATTCCTTACTTTTTCCGGTTTGTTTGTATCGTTTTTGAGGTATGTAGAGAAAATAATGAAAGTGTTTGGAAAAAAAACTCCTAGTGGTTATTGAATTTCTTCCTTTCTTGAACGCTCCTCCTTGAAATATTTTTTTTCTTCTAAAACATTTTTATTGTATGCTTTTTGTTTAGCAAAGTTGTTTCATTCATTGAAACATGATGTGTGTGTGTGTGCGCGCGCGCGCGTGCATGCATGCGTGTCTACCATGGCAACCATGGCGTATTATTCCTTGGCATCACATGAAAGGTGTGTTCTGTCTAATGAAGGCGAGGTTTGTGTCTAGGGACACATCTTCTCAATGAGAGGGAGGTTTGAGAGAGAGAGAGTAGGGAAAAAAGGGGAATCGACAGACGGTGGTGTGCTTTTAAACTCAACATTATTCTTATCCTCGAATCAGTCTTACTTTCATGCTCTTTCAGTATATTATATATATATATATATAAATAAAAGCCATAGTCTTCCTTTCTATGCACAGAGTTCCATTACCATACAGTTGAATAAAAACTGATGAAGCACAGAAAACAACACATTCCCCCTGAATGGATATCAAATGGTACATTCCACATACACCACTGCAGCTCGGTTCGTAAGCTACAGAAATTATCGCCTTCTTCTTGTACGAAGTTGCACGTATCAACCAATGACTGACTGGGTCATTATCCGACAGACTGCTATGGCGTGGTTAGTTCACACGTTCACACATAAATAAATATATAAATAAACCCATCCAGGCTTTGTACGGTCTGGCAATACCCAACACGCTTACTAACCCGGTTGCGTGGCCCGTGGGTTTGCCAAATCTCATAGCAATATAACCACAACAAAAATTTTAAAGGATCCTTAATATTTATTAAGTACATCACATACGGTTTAGTAATGGCATCATTGCAAAACACCCAAACTGAAAGTGTTGATGTTTCTAGAACACTTAACGTACACATACAGCAGCTGTTCGTTTTGCAAGCAACTTGGAGAAGCAATTAGAGTTAAATACTCTACCTTTCCCATTGGCACAAACACGTATTCTTTCTTCTGTATTGCTCAGGGATTCAAACAGACACCTTTGGATATTAGCCAAACAATCTAACCAAAAGCTATTTATTGGCTGTTTAAAACAGGCAACCATAGTCTGTGGCATTGTCTCAGGCCTGTGCGTCCTGCCTGAAGACAAGTTAAACCAATTTCAACATAGGTTACCGAAATAAAATCAGTCTGTGGCGTTTTACCGTATCCCAATACTTGATGAGGAGGATTATGGGTAAATTCCATAGACAAATTAGAAATTGACGGGGGTATGAGTTTGCCATTACCTCACCAAGTAGCTGATCAGCTGGGAGAGGAGCTGTTTTAGATGTGATTATTTAGCTTCATATCTTGTAAAAACATTAAAATAAATCATTAGAATCATCTAACCGTGAGTCAGTATACTGGACCAAAACCCTGTCAGGGATCCACTTCAATAAGGGCAAATGCAATTATCTCACGTATTCAGTAAGCAATTGAATAGAAACTAACCAAGCAAGGGTCTACCAATATACAACTAACATACGGGTCTCCTACTTGGCCAACCACCCGAATCAGGGACATGCGCAGAAGACACGGGTAGCACGAGTCTGTGACGAACACGTGGCGTTTCCCTGACAACGACAGCGGCACAGCGCCCGAATAACTATTGTCTCAGTTATTTATAACATCGTGGGTTTTTTTACAGGATTTCACATAAAAACCAGGGATGAAGAACGGAGTGAGTTTAAGAGAGCGCGGCAACACCCCAGCAACCTCCTCCGTCTCTCTGCTCGGCATATATTATTTATCCCAACTCATCCCTAATTCTCGGGGCTTATATAAAATGGGTCACTCCGGGTATAGCCCAGCCAGGTAGCAGTTCATTTGGTAAGCACGGATTGAGGTCTCTGCCGCGTCTTTTAACACTGCTGGTTGGCTGCACACCTCACACTTGTCTCCCTGCCTGGCTGTGTTATTCAAATACCTTTTCCTCTTGGCTGAATCCGCTTCCCTGTGTGACACACTCTCTTCTCTCCATTATCAGATGTGCCAAATGACTCCGTCTGGAAGACCACTGGGTAGATCATGGGAAACTAATTGCCTGTTTTTCCAGTTGTATACAGTAGAGGGCGATGTTCCCATTTGTGATGGTTGCAGTAGCAGAGCCGATTGGATTTACTTCCAAGAGTTGAGTCAGGAAGTTTGTTTACAGTGGAAATCCACAGTCATTACTTATATTACACATAGGAATTTGTGTATTAATTTGTCTTGTTTCTAAAACGTTGGTGTTGATTTCTACTGCAGACTCTCACTAAAATCGTCTTATCTCCAATTACAATACAATCGTAGGGAGAGTGTTGTTATATAAAACCTTTTCAACAGCCTCACCATTAAAAATACTTCCATAATTCAAAACATTTATGTCTGGAAATTGTCGTCCAAGGGCAATAACAACGGGTTTCTAACAAATACAAAAGAATTTAAATAGAAAATGTCAAAAACAACAACATAGTTGGGCGGTCTCCTGTCCAAACCAAGAGAGATTGATTTACTGTAAAAAGGCATTGGTTTATTTAGGCACAGAATGTTTACAAAGCAGAGACATTATTTAATTGGACACTGGGGTCATAAACAGGAAGTATGCATTGCACATCCCAACACCACCACCACCATATGACCCACACCAGGTTCCCTGTCAATCATAATACATTCATATATACATACACACACACACGCACACTCATTTGGGATCTTCATAGAAAACCTTGGCCATGGCTACGCCCACTTTGTGCACTTTCTTGTCCTTGGCCTCTGGGCCCATGTTGGCGCGCGCCAGGTCGACCCAGTACTGTTCAGTACGACACTGGAAGTCTTCCAGCGTCTCCCCTAGCTGCACTGGGGGGTGCTCTTTCTCATCTGGATACAGAGACACACACGCGCACAATAAAACAGAGAGTTTATAACGGCCAGACTAATACATCCAGACATACGACCGATGAGCATAATCGCAAAGAAAGCATAGAAACACTAATATAGTGGATAATAAATGTCTTTTGTTTTTGTGATGTGAAGAAAATTAGACAAAGCAAAATCATGTGAAATTTCTTCCACCTTTTGTGACCTATAACAAGAACAATTCAATTGAACAACAAACTGAAATATTTTTGGTTGCATAAATGTGCACACCCTTAAACTAATACTTTGTTGAAGCACATTTTGATTTTATTACAGCACTTAGTCTTTTGGGTAGGAGTCTATTAGCATGGCACATCTTGACTTGGCAATACTTGCCCACTCTTCCTGGCAAAAGCACTCCAAATCTGCCCTCTTCAGATCACCCCACAGATGTTCAATTGGATTCAGGTCTGGGCTCTGGCTGGGCCATTCCAAAACGTTAATGTTCTTCTGGTGAAACCATGCTTTAGTGGATTTGGATGTGTGCTTTGGATCGTTGTCGTGCTGAAAGGTGAACTTAATCTTCAGCTTTCTTACGGAAGCCTGAAGGGTTTGTGCCAATATCGCCTGATATTTGGAACTGTTCATGATTCCCTCCACCCTGACTAAGGCCCCAATTCTAGCTGTAGAAAAACAGCCCCAAAGCATACGGCTGCCACCACCATGCTTCATTGTGGGTATGGTGTTCTTTGGGTGTTGTGCAGTGTTGTTTTTGTGCAAAACATACCTTGTTCAACCTTGGTTACATCAGACCATAACACATTTGCCTACATGCTTTTGGGAGATTTGAAGTTTGTTTTTTGCAAACGTCAGCCGAGCATGGATGTTCTTCTTCGTAAGAAAAGACTTCCAACTTGCCACCGTACCCCATAGCCCATACATGTGAAGAATTTGGGAGATTGTTGTCACATCTAGCACATAGCCAGTACTTGCCAGAAATTCCTGCAGCTCCTTTAATGTTGATGTAGGCCTCTTGGAAGCCTTCCTGACCCCATTTCTTCTCGTATTTTAATCAATTTTGGACGGACCTCCAACACAGCCACATCCCCAGTTAAAAGAGGGTGTGCACAATTATGCAACCATGTTTTGTAAGATTTACATTTTTTATTTCCCCCTCAGAGTTTGTTTTTCAATTGAATTGTTCACATTACAGGTCACATTTAAGATGGAAAAAGTTCTGACATGATTTATCTTTGTCTCACAAAAACCTGGGGTTGTGTGGACTTTTTATATTCACTGCATATGACTATTTTACCTTCTTCGTCGCTTTCCTCTTCTGATTCGTCCTCCTCATCCTCATCCCCTCCTTTAGCCTCTTCATCCTCTTCTTCTTCCTCGTCGCCATCAGAGTCAGACCAGTCGTCCAGCCACTCTTGGGTTTCTGCGGAATAAAGGGCTAGTTGATCGGGAACACCACAGCCTGCACCACCACCCTCTATCTACACCCCACGTCCATCCTCCCCCTCCCCTACCACACAGACAAGCTGGGCTTCCCCTTGACTTACTGGGGTCCATCTCGACCAGCACCTCCCACTGGTCCATCTTGTGAAGGTCCAGACAGTACAGGTCGTTGAGGGTGAACTGTCGGTCTCCCACCTCGAACATGCCCCCGTACAAATACAGCTTCCCGTATTTCACCGTTGCCATGGCACTGGAGCGAGCACAAGGCTCCACCAGAGCAGCCGAGGCAGCTTCCTCATCCTCGTCGCTCTCCTCCTCTCCCTCGCTCTCCTTCTCGGCGTGTGCATCGGGGATTATCTCCTTGATGGTCATGATCGTGCCGTCCTCAGTGACAATCTCCTTGACCACCTCCAGGGGCCCCTGCGGTGCCGCGGCCTCGTCCAGGGGCTCCTCTGACCCCTCTCCCTTCTCCCCGTCCTTCTTACCCCGTCTGCGCTTCTTTTTTTCTGACTTACTGCCCTGCAAAAGTAGAGGGACACAGGTTTACTGCTAGAACACAAACGGCTTCCAGTGTGTACGTTACTGTTCACATTATAACAGGCCCTCAGTGTGCACGTTACTGTTCACATGATAACAGGCCGTCAGTGTGCACGTTACTGTTCACACGATAACAGGCCGTCAGCGTGCACGTTACTCTTCACACGATAACAGGCCGTCAGCGTGCACGTTACTGTTCACGTGATAACAGGCCGTCAGCGTGCACGTTACTGTTCACGTGATAACAGGCCGTCAGGTAGTTACTTTAAGCTGAGCAGGGAACCAGCGGTTCTTGTTGATGTCGTACAGGTAGAGGTCGTTGTAGAAGTCCCCCTCCAGAGTTTCATCCTCCTCCTCATCACACACCCCTCCGAACAGAAGCGCCCGTCCAGTGGGCCCCACAGCCAGGGAGAAACCCGATCGTGGGTTAGGCTTGGACCCGGATGGACTCACCCGGGACCATGACCACTTCTCTGAGTGTAAGAGGAAAAAACACACAGAGAGAACAATGTCATGTGAAAAGGAACCACTTTCCCCTGTTCTGGTTTTGGATGTCTAGGTTACCCTAAAGATATAAGATGAGGGCAGTGGTTCCCAAAATGTTTCATTATCGGTGCACATTCAAAGTAATGGAAACATCCATTATCGATAATATCTTATCTTTAGTTGTCTCTCAGTTAGCTAGCTTCTTATCTTTGGTGGTCCCTCAGACAGTTAGCTAGCTTCTTATCTTTTGTTGTCTCTCAGTTAGCTAGCTTCTTATCTTTGGTGGTCCCTCAGACAGTTAGCTAGCTTCTTATCTTTTGTTGTCTCTCAGTTAGCTAGCTTCTTATCTTTGGTGGTCCCTCAGACAGTTAGCTAGCTTCTTATCTTTGGTTGTCTCTCAGATAGTTAGCTAGCTTCTTATCTTTAGTGGTCTCTCAGACAGTTAGCTAGCTTCTAATCTTTGGTGGTCTCTTAGACAGTTAGCTCGCTTCTTATCTTTAGTGGTCTCTCAGACAGTTAGCTAGCTTCTAATCTTTGGTTGTCCCTCAGACAGTAAGCTAGCTTATTATCTTTGGTTGTCTCACAGGCAGTTAGCTAGCTTCTTATCTTTGGTTGTCCCTCAGACAGTTAGCTAGCTTCTAATCTTTGGTGGTCTCTTAGACAGTTAGCTAGCTTCTTATCTTTAGTGGTCTCTCAGACAGTTAGCTAGCTTCTTATCTTTTGTTGTCTCTCAGTTAGCTAGCTTCTTATCTTTTGTTGTCTCTCAGTTAGCTAGCTTCTTATCTTTTGTTGTCTCTCAGTTAGCTAGCTTCTTATCTTTGGTGGTCCCTCAGACAGTTAGCTAGCTTCTTATCTTTGGTTGTCTCTCAGATAGTTAGCTAGCTTCTTATCTTTAGTGGTCTCTCAGACAGTTAGCTTGCTTCTAATCTTTGGTGGTCTTTTAGACAGCTCGCTTCTTATCTTTAGTGGTCTCTCAGACAGTTAGCTAGCTTATTATCTTTGGTTGTCCCTCAGACAGTTAGCTAGCTTCTAATCTTTGGTGGTCCCTCAGACAGTTAGCTAGCTTCTTATCTTTGGTTGTCTCTCAGACAGTTAGCTAGCTTCTTATCTTTGGTTGTCCCTCAGACAGTTAGCTAGCTTATTATCTTTGGTTGTCTCACAGGCAGTTAGCTAGCTTCTTATCTTTGGTTGTCCCTCAGACAGTTAGCTAGCTTCTTATCTTTGGTGGTCTCTTTAGCTAGCTTCTTATTTTGGTTGTCTCTTAGGCTTAGCTAGCTTCTTATCTTTAGTGGTCTCTCAGACAGTTAGCTAGCTTCTTATCTTTGGTGGTCTCTTAGACAGTTAGCTAGCTTCTTATCTTTAGTGGTCTCTCAGACAGTTGGCTAGCTTCTTATCTTTAGTTGTCTCTCAGACAGTTAGCTAGCTTCTAATCTTTGGTTGTCTCACAGGCAGTTAGCTAGCTTCTTATCTTTGGTTGTCCCTCAGACAGTTAGCTAGCTTCTTATCTTTAGTGGTCCCTCAGACAGTTAGCTAGCTTCTTATCTTTGGTTGTCTCTCAGACAGTTAGCTAGCTTCTTATCTTTGGTTGTCCCTCAGACAGTTAGCTAGCTTCTAATCTTTGGTTGTCTGTTAGACAGTTAGCTAGCTTCTTATCTTTAGTGGTCCCTCAGACAGTTAGCTAACTTCTAATCTTTGGTTGTCCCTCAGACAGTTAGCTAGCTTCTAATCTTTGGTGGTCTCTTAGACAGTTAGCTAGCTTCTTATCTTTAGTTGTCTCTCAGACAGTTAGCTAGCTTCTAATCTTTGGTTGTCTCACAGGCAGTTAGCTAGCTTCTTATCTTTGGTTGTCCCTCAGACAGTTAGCTAACTTCTAATCTTTGGTGGTCTGTTAGACAGTTAGCTAGCTTCTTATCTTTGGTTGTCCCTCAGACAGTTAGCTAGCTTCTAATCTTTGGTTGTCTGTTAGACAGTTAGCTAGCTTCTTATCTTTAGTGGTCCTTCAGACAGTTAGCTAACTTCTAATCTTTGGTTGTCCCTCAGACAGTTAGCTAGCTTCTAATCTTTGGTGGTCTCTTAGACAGTTAGCTAGCTTCTTATCTTTGGTGGTCTCTCAGACAGTTAGCTAGCTTCTTATCTTTGGTTGTCCCTCAGACAGTTAGCTAGCTTCTAATCTTTGGTTGTCTGTTAGACAGTTGGCTAGCTTCTTATCTTTAGTGGTCTCTCAGACAGTTAGCTAGCTTCTTATCTTTGGTTGTCCCTCAGACAGTTAGCTAGCTTCTTATCTTTGGTTGTCCCTCAGACTAGGGTTGCCACCTTTAACACTGAAAAATAAGGGACGCCTGCCGCACGGGGGGGAGGGTTTGTCCGATGACGTGCCAGTAGTGGTAAATCACAACTTACTACATGTTTTAATACAGATATTAAGATTGAACATGGATTTGACAGTAAGACCACAAAAGTTAGACATTTGGAGGAACTTGTGAGATGTGAACCATATTTTATTAACTTATTAAATTAACAGATCTATAACTAACTAAAAATGAACTGCACTTATACAGCGTTTTTTCATCTTTGTTATGTAATTTCTACATTTACTAATACTTTATTCAAATCTTGTTAATATTAGTTAATGCAATGTGAACTAACATGAACAAACAATGAACAGCTTTATTTCTATTAACTAACATTAACAAAGATTAATAAATAGTGTAACAAATGTATTACTCATTGTTAGTCCATGTTAGTTAATTATACATTAACTAATGTTTAATAAAGTAACCTTATTGTAAAGTGTTCTCCGCCATTCTTTCAAATAGACTCTCTGCCAAGAGACCCGCCCTCCTCTGACTCTGATTGGCCGTGACCCTGAAACAAACCAATCAATCCAACGATGGCAGCCGCGAGTATTACCTAATCAGGGGCAGAATAGGATGAGTCTTCACAGAATGCCGGTGGGATGATTTGCATTGAGAGATGGTGCATTCATTGAGACAACTCCGAAAATACGGGACAAACCCCGTCCCGTATTGATTCAAAACGGGACGCGCTATTTTATTCTCAAATACGGGACGATTCCGTATTTTAAGGGACGGGTGGCAACCCTACCTCAGACAGTTAGCTAGCTTCTTATCTTTAGTGGTCTCTCAGACAGTTGGCTAGCTTCTTATCTTTGGTGGTCTCTTAGACAGTTAGCTAGCTTCTTATCTTTGGTTGTCCCTCAGACAGTTAGCTAGCTTCTAATCTTTGGTGGTCTCTTAGACAGTTAGCCAGCTTCTTATCTTTGGTGGTCTCTTAGACAGTTAGCTAGCTTCTTATCTTTGGTTGTCCCTCAGACAGTTAGCTAGCTTCTAATCTTTGGTGGTCTCTTAGACCATGGCTACCTGGATTATATCAATGTGACAGCCACTTACTTACACATACGTGTGCGTTCACAGACACAGCTGCATACGTTTCTTCAACCTCACTCGCTAGATTGTTACTCTGATGTCGGCTACAGGATGTTGTTGCTTGGCCCTGATGTTTGTGTGAGGAAAATGATGTATACGGATGTAAACTGCGCACATCACAATACAAAATGGAGGGAAACACTGCACAAGTAAGAGCATCCCAGTACCTTGTTCTTCTCTACCGTCTCTCTTCAGCAGAAACATGTCAGAGTGGATGGTTCCTTTTTCCACATCTTTTTTAGCTTTCTAAAAAAGCAAATGACAAAACACAAGTCAGAATAAAACGACAAGGACTCAATTAAATATCCACTGTACGTCTCTCAATCGCACACCCCTCTAACCAAGACACACCGCTTTGGAGTATCCTCCGTAGATGATGACACCTGAGCCATCTGGAGTGGAGGTCATCTGGCAGGCAGAACGAGGGGACGGACCGGTGCCAGACGGTGAGAGGCGACTCCAGGTAAAGGAGTCCAAATTGAAGGCGTACACATCGTTGTAGTAGAGGAAATCCCTGCAAGACAAGACGTACACTAGCACCAGTCAATCAGTTGTCTAGTTTACAAAACCTCCTTAAGGAGTGTTTTCTACATGTAGAGTTCGTAATTCTTTTTACCATATAAATAAAAGCAGCAAGCTACCTGCTTCTAAATATACAATAAACACATACGTTGTCCTGTTTTTTGTCTTTCCTTGCTTCCAACAATTACTCTTCCATAATTCCCCCTCACCTGGCACTCTCGTGGAAGCCTCCAAACACCAGCAGCTGTCTTTTACATAGGACCATGCGATGTCCACTCCTGCCAGAGGGGGCGCCTGGAACTCTGGGTTAAACACATAACTGTTACAGTACACATACAACTGTTACAGTACACATACAACTGTTACAGTACACAGACAACTGTTACAGTACACACACAACTGTTACAGTACACACACAACTGTTACAGTACCCAGACAACCGTTACACTACACAGACAACCGTTACAGTACACACACACACAAGCGTTACAGTACACACACACACACACAACCGTTACAGTACACACACACACAACCGTTACAGTACACACACAACTGTTACCGTACACAGACAACTGTTACAGTACACACACACACAACACCATTTCAGAACACACACAACTGTTACAGTAGACAACCAACATGCAACATGGATCCAAAACATATCCAGTCCAGGCCACTCACTTGATCTGCTCCCAGGTGTTGGTGGACAGGTGAAGCACCCAGAGGTCTTTATAGTGGTAGAACTGCTCCCCATCGGGTGATGCAAACTCCCCCCCAAAAACCCACAGCTGCCCGCCTGCCTGAGGAACTACAACTGCCTGCAAAAGACAGGAGGTGACAAAGACAGTGATAAGGACTTATCTGAACAATCTGAATTAGAACATATAACCTGACAATCCATGATCAGATCTCTGTGCATGTAAGGGAAGTCTGCCCTCCAGTGTCTAAAAGGGGAGAATGACAATACTGTGGACAAGCTGCCAACTGAGACCAACAGTGATAACTGCAACACAAGTCCACAATAACAGTGAACTGTTTGTATTAAACAAGTGGAGCATTTTAAACTGCCGGATAGTGAAAGATAATGAGATGTGCATGGGGGAGCTCTATAAAGAGGATGAGGTACTGAGCTCTAGAAAGAAAATGAGGTAGTAAGCTCTGGAAAGAGGATGACGTGGTGAGCTCTGTAAAGAAAATGAGGTGGTGAGCTCTGTAAAGAGAATGAGGTGGTGAGCTATGTAAAGAGGATGACGTGCTGAGCTCTGGAAAAAGGATGATGTTAAGGTAGTGATCTCTGTAAAGAGGATGAGATATAGCTGGTGAGCTCTGTAAAGAGGATGACGTGCTGAGCTCTGGAAAAAGGATGACATATAGGTGGTGAGCTCTGTAAAGAGGATGACGTCATGAGCTCTCTAAAAAGCATTATGTAGAGGTAGTGAGCTCTGTAAAAGGGATGAAGTAGAGATGGTGAGCTCTGTAAAAAGGATAACGTAAAGATGGGGAGCTCTGTAAAAAGGATAACGTAGAGATGGGGAGTTTTGTAAAGATGAGGTGGTGAGCTCTGTCAATAGGATGAGGTGGTGAGCTCTGTAAAGAAGATGAGGTGGTGAGCTCTGTAAAGAAGATGAGGTGGTGAGCTCTGTAAAGAAGATGAGGTGGTGAGCTCTGTAAAGAAGATGAGGTGGTGAGCTCTGTAAAGAAGATGAGGGGGTGAGTTCTGTAAAGAGAATGAGGTGGTGAGCTCTGTCAATAGGACGAGGTGGTGAGCTGGTGAGTGAAAGTTAATAAGATGGAATCATTACCTGGTGAGCACAGCGTCGGGGAGGAGGGTTTGGGATGTCTGACTTCACCCAAGTGTTCTTCTTAATGTTGTAGAAGAACAGGTCATTGTAGAGGTATGTCTGACAGGAAATAGAAACCCTCACTGTGAACTTCATAACCAAATGTATTATGAATTCAAGAAGGATTGATACCAGGCCTTAACTACTCCAAGAAGGCGTTCTGGTAAAAAAGTTTTACCTTTTTACCGTTGAAGAACTCGCCTCCAAACAAGACCAGCTCATCTTTGTCTGGGTGTGCAGACAGAGAGGCATTCAATCTGAAGTGCGTTGAGTCAGACACAACAGACATAGACATACGTTAAGTTAACTACGTTGATTAACCTAACCTACATATATAGGAATGGCATGGCCGTTTTAATTTAACAAAAAATAAATAAAACACAATTCTGTAATATTTTGCTTCATGCAAATAACCATTGTATTGTATTCAATTTCTAAAAAATGTGACGACTATGTTCGTTCTGGTTTTAAGGAATTATTCTCACTCTCTATAACATATTTGTTCCATTTGAATAAAAATAATTCTGCATTTAAACTAATTTTGACATATGTTCTCCAGGTGTATTTAATACAATCCACATCAAACTGCTTGACATATTGTGTCACCTGGGCGAGGGGGGTTCACAGGCAGTCTCCACAACTGTTGTCTTCTTGGCATCCAGTGACTGGAACTCGGCTATCAGTGCTGCCAAGTCCTCCTGTACAATGTTAACGTCATAGAAAATATGGGTTAGCAAAGGCTCGAACTACTTGCTCTGTACAATGACACACACATACATCCCTAAAATGAACCTCAATCTTACCTTTATCCCGAAATATAACCAACCGTAATTCTAACCCTAAACTTAACCCGTAAACTGAAACTAAACCACACACACACACACACACACACACACACACAGAAAGAGGTAGAGTGAGTGACAGTGATTGACAGACAGTGATGTTAGGCCATCACTCTCTCTGGAACCATCCTTGACTCTGAGACTATCCACATCTTCCAGCAACGCCTGAAGACTCATTTGTTCAGAATTCTTCCAGAATTCTTTCAAATATCTCTCTTTTCTTACTGTATTTTGTTTGTTTGTTTCTGTTCCATGTTCTTTTTTGTAAAGCAATGTATTGTTATGACTATCATCAACTGTCAAATAAATCTAGATAGCGTTCTCTCTAGATGCTATAATCGTTTACTACGGGAGAAACACATGCCTACAGTACCTCTTCTCGTTTCGACCTTTTTGAAATCTTTTTATCCATTTTGGCTGCTGTTTTCTCCGCTCCTTTCACTTTCTTCTGGTCTTTCTTACCCTTTTTTCCCATGTTTGCAGACCAATAATAGCTACAGATTAGATTTGTAATAGTTGTTAAATCAGAGGCACATGGAAATGTAAAAAGAAAACATAAGTCAAGTCAGCAACATTAAAGATAGCACTTCTGGGTCACGGAATATACTTTAAAAAATATATGTCGCCAACGTAATTGTAAAAAAAACTATATAAAATATAAACACATTGTATATTAGTTACATGTGAATAAAATGTGCTTTCGAAACAAGTTTCAAAGTCAAATAAATGCAGCCAACGCTAAGTGGAATACTATCGCAAAGCGGGACAACTACTCCACAAGCAGCCGTAAATGTATTTTTTACATTTGTATTTTATTAATATTTGGCAATAGTATGAATGGGAAAAAACGCTAGTAAACCTTGAAACTACACCGTGTCCCAGGACTTTCATGTACAACGTTTGACAAAAACTTTTATTTTAAAGACGAAATACAAACTCTTATTGTTTTTGCCGAATCGTTATTGTGGCTTGCATTACGCTAATGTAATATGTACGTCCGCTGACTAGCACGGTTCACTTCCGGCAATAACAAAGACGTTATATTTAAACGATAAACAGCTCCACCTGCTGGACAGGATGACTAGACAAGTGTGACGGTTTAGCTCAAGTATGAATGGGCTGTTGATAACGTTGAGCTCAGTGTTTCAAGTGGGTGGTTCGCTAGCCAGGTTTCGCAAAAGAATACTTTTGTGAAATAGGAAACGAATGAATTTCTTATTTGTAAATTGCTTTCCATGTAGAATTTCAATCGGCGAAAAAAATGTTTTATAATATTTTGTTGTAGCATGATAATCGGTTTTGACAACCACGACTAAAGGAAAAGTAAACTGGAACGAGGAGGCTGGTACTTTGGGCCATTTTGAACAATACAACTAAATACAACTGGAGTATGCTATATAAAGTCCCAATCACTCTCGTTTACTCCATATTCACAATGCGAGTGTGGAATGTAACGTCGCCCCCAAATACTTGAGAAATGCGTCAGTTCACTGTGGAAATCATGTGAAAGTCATCTACTGTCTGTGGCCCCAGGTATGACGTATAGTTTCACAACACCCGTGTAATTACGAAGCTCCATTGATGGTGTATTGCTTCATTAGTTTCCTTTGGAGACCTGCCGTTGTAGGCTATAATAATGGAGGTTAATACATGTTTAGTATATCAATGTGTACATTGAAGATATCGTATTAGATGGTTATAGGCAGATAAGGCTATTCAAATGTCGATTGGTCACGTTCACGTGAAATAAGTGTCCTAAATTAAATTAAAACGTTGTCATGTATTGGGAAAATGCATAGAAATATTACAATTTGTTTTCAAAAACATACCACTATTTTTTATCAGTATATTTGAAATACGCAAATACCTTTATTGAATATTTGAATAGAAATTTGTCTTAAAGGGGCACTGTGTACAGTGTGAGGAATCGACTAGTCGCCGCGTCCGTCTCTCTTACGGATGAGCTTGGTATGGTATTAGTCAGTTCTGTGTGGTGAAGGGTGGTTTGGTGTAGGGTGGTGTGGTGTGGGATGGTGTGGTGAGGTGAAGGGTGGTGTGGTGGGGGTTGGTGTGTTGTAGGGTGGTGTGTTGTGGGGTGGTGTAGGGTGGTGTGGTGTAGGATGGTGTGGTGTGGTGTATGGTGGTCTGTTGTAGGGTGGTGTGATGTGGTGTAGGGTGGTGTGGTGGGGGTTGGTGTGTTGTAGGGTGGTGTGTTGTGGGGTGGTGTAGGGTGGTGTGGTGTAGGATGGTGTGGTGTATGGTGGTCTGTTGTAGGGTGGTGTGGTGTAGGGTGGTGTGGTGTACGGTGGTGTGGTGTAGGATGGTGTGGTGTAGGGTGGTGTGGTGGGGGTTGGTGTGTTGTAGGGTGGTGTGGTGTAGGGTGGTGTATGGTGGTCTGTTGTAGGGTGGTGTGGTGTAGGATGGTGTGGTGTAGGGTGTTGGGGTGTGGTGTATGGTGGTCTGTTGTAGGGTGGTGTGGTGTAGGATGGTGTGGTGTAGGGTGGTGTATGGTGGTCTGTTGTAGGGTGGTGTGGTGTAGGGTGTTGGGGTGTGGTGTATGGTGGTCTGTTGTAGGGTGGTGTGGTGTAGGATGGTGTGGTGTTGGGGTGTGGTGTATGGTGGTCTGTTGTAGGGTGGTGTGGTGTAGGGTGGTGTGGTGTAGGGTGGTGTGGTGTAGGGTGGTGTGGTGTTGGGGTGTGGTGTAGGGTGGTGTGGTGTAGGGTGGTGTAGGATGGTGTGGTGTAGGGTGGTGTGGTGTAGGATGGTGTGGTGTAGGATGGTGTGGTGTTGGGGTGTGGTGTATGGTGGTCTGTTGTAGGGTAGGGGGGTGTGGTGTTTTGTGAACCGTTGAGGAATGGAGCTTGTGAGAGGTTAACAAGTTGATAGACGATATTGTTTATTCTAATACAAAAATGAAAACCTGCAATGTATACATAAAAAACCTGGAGGTTCTAAAGACTTCTCGGCCAGGTTCTAGAAACCTGGAAAGGTTCTAGAGACCTTTTGAATAAAGTTATTAAGACCTGGAAGTTCTAAAGACTTCTCGGCCAGGTTCTAAAGACCTGAAATGGTTCTAAAGCCTTTTGAATAAAGTTCTCATGACCCGGAAGTTCCAAAGACTTCTCGTCGGGTGCTGTATAAATAAACTTGCTTGCTTTCGAATATTTCCGTTCCCAATAACCTCTACCAACAGGTCACATTAGTTCCTAAGCCGGGTCAGGTGGTTCTGAAGAACATTCACATTGAGGTGTCACATGGTGAAGTGAAACTCCTGATCCGAAGCATGAGTGCCTAACCATCGAAATAGAATAAGTGTGTATTATAGGCAAGCAAGTTTATTTATATATAAATATATATCACATTTCATATGTAGAAGCAATTCAATGTGCTTTACAAATAAAAAGTACATGCATTTTATATTTATAAAGGTCTTTACATTTCACAATTTTCATTCATATTTAAGCAACTCACTTCCGTTCCGTGAAGTACTCTGATTTTTACACACTGTGGCAGCAAAGTGATGAGAAAACAACCTGTTGTTTAAGCTCTGACAAGGTCGATGCAACATTTAAACACAAATCATTATTAACTACCTATTTGGGGTGTTTGGACTCAAGAGGCACATGGTTTATTATATGTGAATTGGACTTATAATATAATTTACCAGCATTCTTTTTGACCTTCCTAAGCAACATAATTAGTAGAAAATAAATGTGTGCCGTAAAAGCAGAAACACTAAACAAAGACAAAGTCAAAGTCTTTTGGGATAATTCTGACCCCAGGGCAAAAAAACGATTCCGCCAATAGTAATATAATATCTAATTTTATTAGGATTTATTTATTTATTTGTGTTTAAAATAATGTTGCAAAAATTAGACTTTTATGGTCAATTCTTTTTATTTTGTAATACTATTCCGTTTTTTCCTGGCCCAGGTTGGTAATCCACGTGTGTGAACATTATCTTAGCAGTATCCGATTATAAAACACTACAGAATGTTTGAACGACGATATAAAAGTGCATAAACATTATTTACACTGTCTCTTGATGCTGTCCCAGAAACATTCTCTCAAGGGTTAAGCACATGACCTAGGCACCATTCTCATTCACTCACTCTCCTGTGAATGTACTTCCAGAGAGCAAGGAACGGAACGTTATCTTAAATGACTTGTACTCCCACCAGTATTATGATACAACAGAAGAAGTGTTCATTTTTCACACATGACTGCTCACTAACTTTGATCCCTGACTACTGCGAACCTTTTTCTGTGAAAGGGGCATTGTGAGCTTTCGGTGAGAACGTGTTGTCCCTGACATATACGTGTGGTAGTTCACAAGGCTTTTATTCGTGTGCGTGGGGTGTATGGATGTGTGTATGTTGTGTGTGTGTTTGCCTGTGGGCAGATGCTGGTCACTCATTTTATCACAAGCTCCTGTCACGCTGCCCTGTGGGGTTTTTTTTTTTTGGGGGGGCTCTCGTTTTCTATCAAGGGTTTTCAAATTCAGAAAACATATTTTCTTTTGTTCGTGTTAATGCGAGGATGGATTTGGCTGGGAATAATTTGCAGTGCGTGTGCTTTCGCACGCACAATCGAGTCAGCGCATTTTGCATCAATAGATCAGCACAGGTCCAGCACTCTGTCCTCTCCACATTAACTGGCTAATGTATTTGGTCGTGACCTTAGGGAGGGGGGAGCGGAGATAAAGGAACATCTGCGATGGACTGTGCTATCTGAGGAGATCACGGTTCCATTTCTATAATTATAAACGTGATCACGTTTAAATCCAAACACCCAAGGAAATTAAATGAAACTGCCTTGTTTCCCAGAGACAAAGTACAGCAGTAGTGCTCAGGATCAATTGTTTAACTAAACAACATTCAGTTCTACCTCGTGCACAGATAATCACGTGCACACACACACACCAGCACGGGTAGCTACTTTTTCGGCAAAAATAAAATCCGGATCCTAATTAAGCCCAAAGCACACAAATCAAACAGAGTACACGTCCACATTGGCATGGTGGCCTACTGGTTAGGGACTCGGGCTTGGGACTGTAAGGTCCCTGGTTCAAATCCCCCCCACCATCAAGGTGAAAAATCCTTAGTTGTCCTGTCCTTGAGCAAGACAGATAACCCTAAAAATGCTCCCCGGGCGCCGTTGACGTGGAAGTCGAATTAGGTAACTGGTTAGGGCCGCCCCCTGCACCTCAGGGTTGGGAAAAAAGCAGAGGACACATTTTCAGTGTAGGCATTCAGGAAAATAGCCCTGTTCTAAAATGGGAATGTGGTATATGAAGGGAGGTCGTTCCCATGGCGATGACACCGGACCAGAGGACCTGTGTTAATTGTTCCCCGGACTGGGTGTTCCTCACGCGATACAAACAGGAGGGGAGGAGCGACAGTCACAGAACAACTCAGTGCCTCTCAGTCTGGGTCAGTTCCAGTTCCACCTCAGATCTCAGGAAGCCTCACAGAGAACCGGGACGGTCCACCTCCGCTCTGTGCCCCTTTGAACCAGTCCAACAACAGAGCTGAACAACGGGCTGGGACAGGCCCCACTGGTAAACACGTTTGTTCCCCAGAGCACCCCACTGGGTGTTGACGCAGGAAAGCGAACACCCAGGAGTCTCTCTGAGATGTGACAGTGTCTGTTTCCGGCTGGTGTTTAGTTGTAACTCACTTCCCATGACCTTCAGTGTGCCTTGCTCAAAAGTAGACTCACATAGTGGTAAAACCTGGACAGGTTTCCTGCCTCCTAACTGTCTTGGTGCGATGGGGTCATAACGAAGGCAAGTTTAATCATTCTGAATAGTCATGTTATGTACCTCCTCAACGGACCCTTTGAGACGCGAAACCAAGCACTAATCGTCAACTTGATCCCGTTCGCAAACATCATGTCCATCGAGAGCCATTTGACTAGAAGGTGATAAGACGGAGCAGAGAGACAGGTCTAGGTCAGTACGGGCAGAGAGACAGGTCTAGGTCAGTACGGGCAGAGAGACAGGTCTAGGTCAGTACCGGCAGAGAGACAGGTCTAGGTCAGTACGGGCAGAGAGACAGGTCTAGGTCAGTACGGGCAGAGAGACAGGTCTAGGTCAGTACGGGCAGAGAGACAGGTCTAGGTCAGTACGGGCAGAGAGACAGGTCAGGTCAGAGGGCAGAGAGACAGGTCTAGGTCAGTACGGGCAGAGAGACAGGTCTAGGTCAGTACGGGCAGAGAGACAGGTCTAGGTCAGTACGGGCAGTACGGGCAGAGAGACAGGTCTAGGTCAGTACGGGCAGAGAGACAGGTCTAGGTCAGTACCGGCAGAGAGACAGGTCTAGGTCAGAGAGAGACAGGTCTAGGTCAGTACGGGCAGAGAGACAGGTCTAGGTCAGTACGGGCAGAGAGACAGGTCTAGGTCAGTACGGGCAGAGAGACAGGTCTAGGTCAGTACCGGCAGAGAGACAGGTCTAGGTCAGTACGGGCAGAGAGACAGGTCTAGGTCAGTACGGGCAGAGAGACAGGTCTAGGTCAGTACGGGCAGAGAGACAGGTCTAGGTCAGTACGGGCAGAGAGACAGGTCTAGGTCAGTACGGGCAGAGAGACAGGTCTAGGTCAGTACGGGCAGAGAGACAGGTCTAGGTCAGTACGGGCAGAGAGACAGGTCTAGGTCAGTACGGGCAGAGAGACAGGTCTAGGTCAGTACGGGCAGAGAGACAGGTCTAGGTCAGTACGGGCAGAGAGACAGGTCTAGGTCAGTACGGGCAGAGAGACAGGTCTAGGTCAGTACGGGCAGAGAGACAGGTCTAGGTCAGTACGGGCAGAGAGACAGGTCTAGGTCAGTACGGGCAGAGAGACAGGTCTAGGTCAGTACGGGCAGAGAGACAGGTCTAGGTCAGTACCGGCAGAGAGACAGGTCTAGGTCAGTACGGGCAGAGAGACAGGTCTAGGTCAGTACGGGCAGAGAGACAGGTCTAGGTCAGTACGGGCAGAGAGACAGGTCTAGGTCAGTACCGGCAGAGAGACAGGTCTAGGTCAGTACGGGCAGAGAGACAGGTCTAGGTCAGTACCGGCAGAGAGACAGGTCTAGGTCAGTACGGGCAGAGAGACAGGTCTAGGTCAGTACGGGCAGAGAGACAGGTCTAGAGAATTGTTGAATTGAAGCATCAAACACATCGACAGCACTCACAAACTATGTTCCATTTATTCTGGATGTATTCCAAGAACAGAGAATCCACCGCTCAATTTAGAAAGACATCATCAACCGGCGAAAGCGTGTGTTTTTTTGCACATACTTCTCCATTCACGACAGCACCCATTATGACTAGTGCAATAGAATGATCATCTCTATATGATTGTATTCAAATATAACAAGTAAAGACAAGTAACAGTGCTAGCTTTTGAGTGCTAACAGTGTCCCAGAAAGTGAGAATACGTGTGCAATGCTAAGCTCTTAAATGCAGAGTACAACTCAACAGCAACGGCCTAGATAAAGGTACAAAGCACAGGAGCTTTACAGAGACTTAAGCACTCAGCGCTGAAGACAATTCGCAACAAAGAGCTTTGCAGAATGTGTTTTGACAGATAACTAGAACAGCGTAACACAAAACAGAAGCTTTACTGGGAGGAATAACGCATGCAGGTCCATGACAGGCTAGAGATATTTAAACATGTAACTCCTTTTCACTCCCTCAACAAATTAATTCAGACTTTTTATTTAACCAGGTAGGCCGATTGACAACAAATTCTCATTTGCAACGGCAACATGGCCAAGATAAGGCGAAAAAATGTGCAGGACAACATACAGTTAAACAATAAATACACAGAACACAAGATTGCAAAAAGCAGTGGGACACAACAAGGCAATGCAGGGTCAAGTTATACAGGATGAGGTATATGAAGTACAGTTGAGCAGCATTGATATGGCAAAAGCAAATATATTTAAAAAATACAATGAGTATCTATATACAGGATGTACAACGATTAAAGTGTGTCTAGCAGGTAGGTCATTTGAGTGCATGGATTATATGAAGTTTTTAGGGGAAAGAGCATCTGAGAATACCTGAGCAAGACAGTTAACAGGTACAGAGATCAGACAGGTGTTCAGACAGGAGTAGTTTAAAGGCAGCCGTTGAGATAAGAGTTTCAAGTTTTAGGGGTTTTTGTAGTTCGTTCCAGTCATTGGCGGCTGCAAACTGGAAGGATTGGCGGACAAATGTTGTGCAGGCTTTCGTAGTGACTAATGCAATATTCCTACTTGAGCGTAGACTGCGGGTGGGTAGAGCTATGGCATTGGTAACAAACCGTATGACACTACGGTAAACCACGTCCAATTTTCTCAAGAGAGGGTCTGAGGCAGTTCTGTAGGTGACGTCGCCAAAGTCGAACGATAGTTAACGGAATCAAATGCCTTGGACAGGTCGATGTAGACGGCTGCACAGTAGTGCTTTTTATCAATAGCGGCTATGATGTCGTTCAAGACCTCTAGCGTAGCCGTGGTGCAGCCAGGACCAACACCAAAACCCGATTGCATAGCGGAAAGGACATGATGGGATTCTAGATGATTGACAATCTGTTTGTTAACCAGTTTTTCAAAAACTTTGGAAAGACAGGGTAGGATGGATATTGGTCTGTAGCAGTTGTGGCCGAGGGTGTTTACCCCTTTGAACAGGGCGGCGGATTTCTAATCTCTGTGGATTTCAGAAGATGAGAGAGGTAGGTTAAACCGACTGCTGATGGGGGCAGCAATAATATTAGCAAATCATTTTAGAAAAGATGGGTCCAGATTATCCAGCCCAGCTGATTTATACGGGTCCAGCTTTTGCAACTCTTTCAGTACATTGGCTGTCAAGATAGAGGTACAGGAGACGTGGGGGGAGGGGTGTGGGCATGTGGTTGGCGGAGTTGTAGAGCCGTTAGCTTGGGGGAAAGTATTCAGATGAAAGGTGTGGCTGGCTTCAGCGAAATGCTTATTAAAGTTCTCTAAAATCTTAGTCTTATCAGTAGTGACAGTAGAACCAAATAATAGGGCTGGAGGAAGCTGGGAGGAGGTGATCTTGTTCTCCAGAGATTTAACCGTGTCCCAGAACTTTAAAGAATTGGTGTGGCATCATCACTGATAAAAATGAGTAGAAGATGTTTTTAATTCCTCAGGGATCCATTCTAGGTCCTGTTTTTTTTACTATATACATTAACGCTATTGATCAATCTATAAATCATTGTACATTTCACCTCGATGCCGATGATACTATTCTGTACACTTTTGCTCCAACGATCAATGCTGCTATGGCCAGTTTACTGTCTGAATTTAATAAAATGCAGGTAGCACTAAACAATTTAAAACTTGTGCTTAATACTATTAAAACCAAATACCTTTTGTTCTTAAAATCCCGCCAGATGATCACACCAGACTTACCGCTTTAGTCATTGGATGGTTCTGTAATTGAGCGGGTGCCTTCATTCAAATACCTCAGAATTTGGATTGACAGTGACCTTTCAAGAACTGTATCAAAGGTGCTTGTTAAAACGCTTACATGTAAACTGGGTTTCTTCTACAGAAACAAATGTTGCTTCTCCTTGGTGAACAGGAGACACATTGTTCAGTTCACTTTCATGCCTGTTCTTGACTATGGGACACAATTTACCCAAGTGTATCTGCTTCTATGCTGAACCTGCTTGACTCTACCATTGTGCCCTGCGTTTAATTACTTCAGATAGTTACAATACACATCAATGCATCTCCGTAAAAAAGTGCATAGATCACTCCATTATTCTATGTTGGTATAGAGTTGGATAGTATTACAGGCACCCTTTGTAACTACTGAATTTGGCAGTTCTGTCTTCTCTTTCAAAGCACCTCATCGGTGGAACAGTATCCAGTCAGAGCTTCATTTAAGTGCCTTAGTGTCAGTAGGTCAGTTGAAGGAAATTTGTTTAGATTTTTATAGTGACCATTGTGTTTGTTTTAACTGGCTGACAACTACTGTTGTCACATGAAGATATATAATCAATTATTTACAGAAATGTGAGGGGTGTACTGACTTTTGTGAGATACTGTACATCTCATGTACATAAGTATTTGGACACTTTATTCAGCACACCTTTTGGCATGGATACACGCTCTTGGGTTTGGCTACGCCAGCTCTCCACTCCTGGATTTGGGAAGTTCCTCCATCCCGTCCTTGTAAACGGGTTAATCTTAATTTGAGGTTCGGAATACAATATCTGACAGAGTGTGACTACTTATGGGGCACAATGATGCTTAAGGGTCAAAGTTTTGTGGCAGTTACTGAACACACCGGATTTGCGACCAATTAGTACATATGACCACATGATTACCAATTGCTAGTGGTCTCCAAACATGTGGAATAACACGTGTTGTATTTCCTACGTCCGACGGAGTACACGGTTTATGGATGTAAATACCCATGAAATAAAGTAGTGTCCACCGTAACCTCCTGGTCATGTTTTTATTTCTAATTCCATGTGCTGGAATACGAAGCTGGTTGAGTGTCTGTGGGTTTGTGTGTGTGTGTGGGGGGGGTGTATGGAATGCGGTCTGATTTCTTTAGGACACACCTTGCTGAATAAAAAACCGTCATTCCATTCAGTCCCGAGTTTTTGCCCCCGAGGCTAACCTGGAAACCTGTCACAGTCGTTACCGATAGTTTCGTCATATGAAAGGCCAAGGTTAAACAGAGGAAGTGATGCATTCTGGGGGAAAGATCACCGTGTAAATATACAGTGGGAAATCTGAGGATATGGAATGTGTCAAATATGTGTAGTTGTCCTTTATTCAGCAAGTATGGCACCACACAACTCACCGGAGACATTTGAGCTTATTTTAATAAAAGAAAAACACAACTCACCGGAGACATTTGAGCTTATTTTAATAAAAGAAAAACACAATAACAGGGGACATTTCTTTACAATACGTACATGTCTGGGGGAAGAAAGCACTTGTTAAAAATGCCCTGTAAAAACAAAATAAAAATCTGAGCACTAACGGATCCTAAAATAAATAAAATAAACATCTACAGTGCTATTTAAATTAGTCGGCAGTCTGGGGGTGTTAGCTTGCTGTTCTACATACAATGTCACATCCTCAGAGAAAGTGACGGAACCAAGACTACTGAGCTACATGAACCTCCACCGCCTGTAGCGCAACACGCGATGAACCTCACAGAACAACGTGGAGGAACAAATCCCAAATAAACAGGTCTGTTAATGCTACCCACATGGTAGCATATTATATCAAAAAGTTAGAACAGTAAAAATTAATTAAAAAATCTCATCAAACTTGACTAAGCCCATCCCATCCTCTCCCATGTCTCACCCTCTCGCCCAGGGCAGTCTCCCATTCCCTCCACGTCTCACCCTGTCATCCAGGGCAGTCTCCCATTCCCTCCACGTCTCACCCTGTCATCCAGGGCAGTCTCCCATTCCCTCCACGTCTCACCCTGTCATCCAGGGCAGTGTCCCATTCCCTCCACGTCTCACCCTGTCATCCAGGGCAGTCTCCCATTCCCTCCACGTCTCACCCTCTCGCCCAGGGCAGTCTCCCATTCCCTCCACGTCTCACCCTGTCATCCAGGGCAGTCTCCCATTCCCTCCACGTCTCACCCTGTCATCCAGGGCAGTCTCCCATTCCCTCCACGTCTCACCCTGTCATCCAGGGCAGTCTCCCATTCCCTCCACGTCTCACCCTGTCATCCAGGGCAGTCTCCCATTCCCTCCACGTCTCACCCTGTCATCCAGGGCAGTCTCCCATTCCCTCCACGTCTCACCCTGTCATCCAGGGCAGTCTCCCATTCCCTCCACGTCTCACCCTCTCACCCAGGGCAGTCTCCCATTCCATCCACGTCTCACCCTGTCATCCAGGGCAGTCTCCCATTCCCTCCACGTCTCACCCTCTCGCCCAGGGCAGTCTCCCATTCCCTCCACGTCTCACCCTGTCACCCAGGGCAGTCTCCCATTCCATCCACGTCTCACCCTGTCATCCAGGGCAGTCTCCCATTCCATCCACGTCTCACCCTGTCATCCAGGGCAGTCTCCCATCCCCTCCACGTCTCACCCTCTCACCCAGGGCAGTCTCCCATCCCCTCCACGTCTCACCCTCTCACCCAGGGCAGTCTCCCACCCTCATACATCAATTCAAATCCATTTCAAATCCCGTCAAATAAAAAAGTTTACCAAAATCCAATTTTCATAATTGATCATTAATGACAAATGAAATGTCAATGCACTTCCTGATTTGTCTGGAATTAACTTGGTCCTTACCACAAACATTTATCTTCCAAATCTCAACATCACTATTAACATTCATAAATATATGAAGTTTATAGAAGCTAAGAGTTACAACAGCACAGACTTTTATTCTGAAGCATTCCAAGACCAATGAAATAGAATGAATAGAACATGCTTGTAACCACTAAGCCACTCTGCTGGAAAATGAACAGTTTGAATATTTAAATTCGGCTTGCTACTCTGACCTAACCGCTTTAAATAAATTCTAGGAATTTAGATTTTTTTAATCCTACAGAATCCAGCAATGGGCTGTTTCATTTGAAACTGTATCTAATTCTAAAACATTCCATAGTGAATTATTATCTATAGGCTGTATTGTAAAATGTAGGCCATCAGTCCACCCATGAAGCCCAGTGACCGAAATAGGAAGGCACATTCTATTCATGCACATTTCTATGACCAAAATGCACACACATTAAACAAACACACTAAAACAATCATGTTTGCAGCCATCAATCTACATCGTAGACTTGTACAAGCGAACCAGATCAAACACACACACACACGCCCATTCTACCACATTTGACGAGGTAATTCTTTGACATCTAACAGTAGTATGTAGCAACAATATCGGAGTTTTTATGGAGTGTCTGACATGATCAGTGATCTGAGAACACATCAGGTAGTAGATACTCCCGTCAGGATTGAGCGCACGCGTGCATCTGTCACATTGTCAATCCTGCGTTTACATCAGTTTTCCATCAATAGCCACAGTTATACGTTTAGAATTAGTACAACCAGCCGGTGATACTGTCATCCAATGAGGTACCCGCGTACGATAGGTGGGGTGACGGACCTTCACAGCACACCAACAACAGTGCCTGTGTGGTTTATACACTAGCAATAACTGTGATGATAACAATTGTTCGTGTTCTCCTCACAGTCTGCTTGTGAACCAGTTGTCTCACGACGAACAAAGAGAAATTCTCGGGTTTACAAAGAGTTCATTGACAGCATTGAAACAAAAGAGTGACTGCATTGTCCTATAAAAATAAACGGCAGAAAATAATATCTACAAAGACTTAGAGTAAGTGCCAAAGCAGGGGTTTCTAAAATGTACATCCTGGCACAGTTCACATGTCCAGTCTGTCAATGTAGAGAGGTGCAATCACTTAAACAACCAATCGTATTCTCCAACCAGTGCTACATGTTCATTCTCCTGTCTAAAATCTGATCCGGGGTCAGCAAAGTTCAAGTTTGTCTAGTCAAAGGACTGACTTATCGGAGGCACTGTTATAAATAAAAGTGTTGCAGGTCCTTCATGTTTGGCTATTATTTACAAAAACTTAACATAGAATTTATGGAGATACAAAGCTACAAATGATACTCCAGACCTTCCTGTATCAACAGCCCATCAGTATGAAGTTGGAGGTCAAGGTGATATGAAAAGTAAACGGTAGGGGGTAGCTAGTGTGAAGTGTGCCCATGGCCACAGTCTCTGTGATTAGTTCTGCTAGAAAAAGGTAAAGCCAATGTTACGCCAGTCTCTATTACGCCAGTCTCTATTACGGCATTCTCTATTACGCCAGTCTCTATTACGCCAGTCTCTATTACGCCAGTCTCTATTACGCCAGTCTCTATTACGCCAGTCTCTATTACGGCATTCTCTAATGCCTCAGTCTCTATTGCACTAGTCTCTGTTACTCCAGTCTCTATTACGCCAGTCTCTATTACGCCAGTCTCTATTGCGCCCGTCTCTCAAATGCCAGTCTCTATTGACAAGTTCATTTCAGTGCCCGAAGTTCATTTCATTTTATTTCAGCATGACACGGAGGCTGACAACATAAAAGCTTCTGGAAACCAGAGCTACACAAACACACACTCACAGACAGACAGGAAAACACAACTACACACACACACAGACACGCACTCACAGACAGACAGGAAAACACAACTACACAGACACATGCGCAGACAGACAGGACAACACAACTACACAGACACACACACGCAGACAGACAGGACAACACAACTAAACAGACACACACACACAGACACACGCGCAGACAGACAGGAAAACACAACTACACAGACACACACACACACACACACTCACAGACAGACAGGAAAACACAACTACACAGACACACACACAGACACACACGCAGACAGACAGGACAACACAACTACACAGACACAGACAGACAGGACAACACAACTACACAGACACACACACACAGACACACACACAGACACACGCGCAGACAGACAAGAAAACACAACTACACAGACACACACACACACACAGACAGGAGAACACACACACACAGACAGGAGAACACACACACACAGACAGGAGAACACACACACACACACAGACAGGAGAACACACACACACACACACAGACAGGAGAACACACACACACACACAGACAGACACTTGGGACCTACACCTACACTCAGGGAATAAGTTCTGGGAGCGGTGGATGTGTCCACTTTCCTGCATGGCGGCAGGAGGGATATTGAACGGACCGGTCCATCAGCACGGACCCTTCTTCACTACAACTCTAGGAGATCGCGGGAATAATCGGACTGAACACACAGACAGGGCAGCCAGGGTCTCAAGGGGCGGGCGGGGTCACGGAGATGATTGGTCGAGCCTCCGCTTCAGGACTCCTGTGGCACCACCTCCATCATCTTCTGGCAGAGGGCCGTGGTGGAGACTGCGGAGACAAACGAGCGCACGTCAGCCACCGTGTGATATCAGAAATCCACCACAACCGGGAGGACAGATCCAGAGAGTGGTACCGAAGCTGGAACCCGAGCCCCGACTCACAGATGCACTGTAGGAGCCATTTGGGTTTGTTCTGCCACCAGACGCCGACGAAATAGACCGGGACTCCCGTGGCGATGATGCCAAAGCCAATGGCACACTCCACCGGGGTCTTCCAGATGGACACCACGATCAGGAACATGCAGGCCAGGACAAAGCTGATGGGAAGTCCGATATTCACCTGCGAAGGGAAGGGGGAGACATTTTAATGTGACACAAAGAAAGCAATGCAGCCAAATCGAACAGGCTTACTAACGGAAACACAGACTGGGAATGTCAGTGTTCTTGGTTACGGTGGGATCGGCACACTGACTTACAGCAGTAATCAACAGACGCCCGTTTAACCCACCGCCAAAGGCTGTGTGGGATGGCTTTATGATGGGGAGGTGAATGAACAGTGCTGAAAGAGCCTTGGGGGCCCCCTCCTCTGGGGCATCTGGGGCAGTGCTGATACAAGCCTTGGGGCCCCCTCCTCTGGGGTAGTGCTGATACAAGCCTTGGGGCCCCCTCCTCTGGGGTAGTGCTGATACAAGCCTTGGGGCCCCCTCCTCTGGGGCCTCTGGGGCAGTGCTGATACAAGCCTTGGGGCCCCCTACTCTGGGGCAGTGCTGATACAAGCATTGGGGCCCCCTCCTCTGGGGCAGTGCTGATACAAGCCTTGGGGCCCCCTCCTCTGGGGCAGTGCTGATACAAGCCTTGGGGCCCCCTCCTCTCTGGGGCCCCCTCCTCTGGGGCAGTGCTGATACAAGCCTTGGGGCCCCCTCCCCTCTGGGGTCGTCATGCTCAGTCTAAAACACCCTGTGCAGCATAACGCTGACCTCTTCCACTCCACTGGCTCTCTCATCTTCCCCCTCGTTACCACGCCCCTGTCACATCCACCGGCCAGATGGCCTCAGTCCATAATGGGGACATTTTAATGGAGAACCACAGTTAGAACAAGGGGTTCTGTGTGGACCGCGGCTCCACGGCGACACTATCAAAGGGTTCATGCACCAGATGACCTTTGTCACGGGTGACCCAGCGACCTCCGGTTTTTGCCCCCCACTCCCGGCACCAGATTCGTTGATTGTTTAACGGCTTTAACCGTTTCCTCACCTTGATCGGACGTTCTAGCTCTGGCTTCTTGTAGCGCAGCCACATCATGCCGATGATCGCCATGGCGATGCAGAGCCAGTTGAAGAAGCTGAAGAAGTTGATGACGGAGAAGATGTCGTTGGAGAAGGCGTACATCAGCGTCATCAGGCACTGTGAGACGGGGGAGGAGGGAAGAAGATGAGAGAACGAACGCACCCGAGCGGAGGGTGACGGGGATGTGTCGCGGGGTCGTGCGGTCGTGGGGGCGGGGCCTCACGTACCGTGAAGATGAGCGAAGGCAGCGGGGTCAACAGGTTTGGATGGATCATGGACAGCAGGCTGGGGAGGTGACCTTCCCTCGAACCGACGAAGAAGAGCCTGACAAACCGCAGTATCGTTCAAACGCAAACCCAACAAACCACAGTATCGTTCAAACACACAAACCCAACAAACCACAGTATCGTTCAAACGCAAACCCAACAAACCGCAGTATCGTTCAAACACACAAACCCAACAAACAACAGTATCGTTCAAACACACAAACCCAACAAACCACAGTATCGTTCAAACACACAAACCCAACAAACCACAGTATCGTTCAAACACAAACCCAACAAACCACAGTATCGTTCAAACACACAAACCCAACAAACCACAGTATCGTTCAAACACACAAACCCAACAAACAACAGTACTGTTCAAACACAAAAAACCCAACAAACCACAGTATCGTTCAAACACAAACCCAACAAACCACAGTATCGTTCAAACGCAAACCCAACAAACCACAGTATCGTTCAAACACACAAACCCAACAAACCACAGTATCGTTCAAACGCAAACCCAACAAACCACAGTATCGTTCAAACGCAAACCCAACAAACCACAGTATCGTTCAAACGCAAACCCAACAAACCACAGTATCGTTCAAACGCAAACCCAACAAACCACAGTATCGTTCAAACACACAAACCCAACAAACCACAGTATCGTTCAAACGCAAACCCAACAAACCACAGTATCGTTCAAACACACAAACCCAACAAACCACAGTATCGTTCAAACGCAAACCCAACAAACCACAGTATCGTTCAAACACAAACCCAACAAACCACAGTATCGTTCAAACACACAAACCCAACAAACAACAGTATCGTTCAAACACACAAACCCAACAAACAACAGTATCGTTCAAACACACAAACCCAACAAACAACAGTATCGTTCAAACGCAAACCCAACAAACCGCAGTATCGTTCAAACACACAAACCCAACAAACCACAGTATCGTTCAAACACAAACCCAACAAACAACAGTATCGTTCAAACACACAAACCCAACAAACAACAGTATCGTTCAAACGCAAACCCAACAAACCGCAGTATCGTTCAAACACACAAACCCAACAGACAACAGTATCGTTCAAACACACAAACCCAACAAACCACAGTATCGTTCAAACGCAAACCCAACAA
Source organism: Dallia pectoralis (assembly GCA_029465975.1). Taxonomy (NCBI): domain Eukaryota; kingdom Metazoa; phylum Chordata; class Actinopteri; order Esociformes; family Umbridae; genus Dallia; species Dallia pectoralis. The sequence goes on along the minus strand of CM055745.1, from coordinate 4,859,126 downwards.
ACCACAGTATCGTTCAAACGCAAACCCAACAAACAACAGTATCGTTCAAACACACAAACCCAACAAACAACAGTATCGTTCAAACACACAAACCCAACAAACAACAGTATCGTTCAAACGCAAACCCAACAAACCGCAGTATCGTTCAAACACACAAACCCAACAAACAACAGTATCGTTCAAACGCAAACCCAACAAACGACAGTATCGTTCAAACACACAAACCCAACAAACCACAGTATCGTTCAAACACACAAACCCAACAAACCACAGTATCGTTCAAACACAAACCCAACAAACAACAGTATCGTTCAAACACACAAACCCAACAAACAACAGTATCGTTCAAACGCAAACCCAACAAACCGCAGTATCGTTCAAACACACAAACCCAACAGACAACAGTATCGTTCAAACACACAAACCCAACAAACCACAGTATCGTTCAAACGCAAACCCAACAAACCACAGTATCGTTCAAACGCAAACCCAACAAACAACAGTATCGTTCAAACACACAAACCCAACAAACAACAGTATCGTTCAAACACACAAACCCAACAAACAACAGTATCGTTCAAACGCAAACCCAACAAACCGCAGTATCGTTCAAACACACAAACCCAACAAACAACAGTATCGTTCAAACGCAAACCCAACAAACGACAGTATCGTTCAAACACACAAACCCAACAAACCACAGTATCGTTCAAACACACAAACCCAACAAACCACAGTATCGTTCAAACACAAACCCAACAAACAACAGTATTGTTCAAACGCAAACCCAACAAACCACAGTATCGTTCAAACGCAAACCCAACAAACAACAGTATCGTTCAAACGCAAACCCAACAAACCACAGTATCGTTCAAACACACAAACCCAACAAACCACAGTATCGTTCAAACACACAAACCCAACAAACCACAGTATCGTTCAAACACACAAACCCAACAAACCACAGTATCGTTCAAACGCAAACCCAACAAACCACAGTATCGTTCAAACACACAAACCCAACAAACCACAGTATCGTTCAAACACACAAACCCAACAAACAACAGTATCGTTCAAACGCAAACCCAACAAACCACAGTATCGTTCAAACACAAACCCAACAAACCACAGTATCGTTCAAACACAAACCCAACAAACCACAGTATCGTTCAAACGCAAACCCAACAAACCGCAGTATCGTTCAAACGCAAACCCAACAAACCACAGTATCGTTCAAACGCAAACCCAACAAACCACAGTATCGTTCAAACGCAAACCCAACAAACCACAGTATCGTTCAAACACACAAACCCAACAAACAACAGTATCGTTCAAACACACAAACCCAACAAACAACAGTATCGTTCAAACACACAAACCCAACAAACAACAGTATCGTTCAAACGCAAACCCAACAAACCGCAGTATCGTTCAAACACAAACCCAACAAACAACAGTATCGTTCAAACACACAAACCCAACAAACAACAGTATCGTTCAAACGCAAACCCAACAAACCGCAGTATCGTTCAAACACACAAACCCAACAAACAACAGTATCGTTCAAACACACAAACCCAACAAACCACAGTATCGTTCAAACGCAAACCCAACAAACCACAGTATCGTTCAAACGCAAACCCAACAAACAACAGTATCGTTCAAACACACAAACCCAACAAACAACAGTATCGTTCAAACACACAAACCCAACAAACAACAGTATCGTTCAAACGCAAACCCAACAAACCGCAGTATCGTTCAAACACACAAACCCAACAAACAACAGTATCGTTCAAACGCAAACCCAACAAACAACAGTATCGTTCAAACACACAAACCCAACAAACCACAGTATCGTTCAAACACACAAACCCAACAAACCACAGTATCGTTCAAACACAAACCCAACAAACAACAGTATCGTTCAAACGCAAACCCAACAAACCACAGTATCGTTCAAACGCAAACCCAACAAACAACAGTATCGTTCAAACGCAAACCCAACAAACCACAGTATCGTTCAAACACACAAACCCAACAAACCACAGTATCGTTCAAACACACAAACCCAACAAACCACAGTATCGTTCAAACACACAAACCCAACAAACCACAGTATCGTTCAAACGCAAACCCAACAAACCACAGTATCGTTCAAACACACAAACCCAACAAACCACAGTATCGTTCAAACACACAAACCCAACAAACAACAGTATCGTTCAAACGCAAACCCAACAAACCACAGTATCGTTCAAACACAAACCCAACAAACCACAGTATCGTTCAAACACACAAACCCAACAAACAACAGTATCGTTCAAACGCAAACCCAACAAACCACAGTATCGTTCAAACACAAACCCAACAAACAACAGTATCGTTCAAACACAAACCCAACAAACAACAGTATCGTTCAAACACAAACCCAACAAACCACAGTATCGTTCAAACACAAACCCAACAAACCACAGTATCGTTCAAACACACAAACCCAACAAACCACAGTATCGTTCAAACACACAAACCCAACAAACCACAGTATCGTTCAAACACAAACCCAACAAACCACAGTATCGTTCAAACACAAACCCAACAAACCACAGTATCGTTCAAACACAAACCCAACAAACCACAGTATCGTTCAAACACACAAACCCAACAAACCGCAGTATCGTTCAAACGCAAACCCAACAAACCACAGTATCGTTCAAACGCAAACCCAACAAACCGCAGTATCGTTCAAACGCAAACCCAACAAACCACAGTATCGTTCAAACGCAAACCCAACAAACAACAGTATCGTTCAAACGCAAACCCAACAAACCACAGTATCGTTCAAACACACAAACCCAACAAACCACAGTATCGTTCAAACACACAAACCCAACAAACCACAGTATCGTTCAAACACACAAACCCAACAAACCACAGTATCGTTCAAACGCAAACCCAACAAACAACAGTATCGTTCAAACACACAAACCCAACAAACCAGAGTATCGTTCAAACACACAAACCCAACAAACCACAGTATCGTTCAAACACACAAACCCAACAAACCACAGTATCGTTCAAACGCAAACCCAACAAACCACAGTATCGTTCAAACACAAACCCAACAAACCACAGTATCGTTCAAACACAAACCCAACAAACCACAGTATCGTTCAAACGCAAACCCAACAAACAACAGTATCGTTCAAACACACAAACCCAACAAACCACACTATCGTTCAAACACACAAACCCAACAAACCACAGTATCGTTCAAACACAAACCCAACAAACCACAGTATCGTTCAAACACAAACCCAACAAACCACAGTATCGTTCAAACGCAAACCCAACAAACCACAGTATCGTTCAAACACAAACCCAACAAACCACAGTATCGTTCAAACGCAAACCCAACAAACCACAGTATCGTTCAAACACAAACCCAACAAACCACAGTATCGTTCAAACGCAAACCCAACAAACCACAGTATCGTTCAAACACAAACCCAAAAAACCACAGTATCGTTCAAACGCAAACCCAACAAACCACAGTATCGTTCAAACACAAACCCAACAAACCGCAGTATCGTTCAAACGCAAACCCAACAAACCACAGTATCATTCAAACACACAAACCCAACAAACCGCAGTATCGTTCAAACACACAAACCCAACAAACCACAGTATCGTACTGTTCAAACACACAAACCCAACAAACCGCAGTATCGTTCAAACGCAAACCCAACAAACCGCAGTATCGTTCAAACACAAACCCAACAAACCACAGTATCGTTCAAACGCAAACCCAACAAACCACAGTATCGTTCAAACGCAAACCCAACAAACCACAGTATCGTTCAAACGCAAACCCAACAAACCACAGTATCGTTCAAACACAAACCCAACAAACCACAGTATCGTTCAAACGCAAACCCAACAAACCACAGTATCGTTCAAACACAAACCCAACAAACCACAGTATCGTTCAAACGCAAACCCAACAAACCACAGTATCGTTCAAACGCAAACCCAACAAACCACAGTATCGTTCAAACACAAACCCAACAAACCACAGTATCGTTCAAACGCAAACCCAACAAACCACAGTATCGTTCAAACGCAAACCCAACAAACCACAGTATCGTTCAAACACAAACCCAACAAACCACAGTATCGTTCAAACACAAACCCAACAAACCACAGTATCGTTCAAACACACAAACCCAACAAACCGCAGTATCGTTCAAACGCAAACCCAACAAACCACAGTATCGTTCAAACGCAAACCCAACAAACCGCAGTATCGTTCAAACACAAACCCAACAAACCACAGTATCGTTCAAACGCAAACCCAACAAACAACAGTATCGTTCAAACGCAAACCCAACAAACCACAGTATCGTTCAAACACACAAACCCAACAAACCACAGTATCGTTCAAACACACAAACCCAACAAACCACAGTATCGTTCAAACACACAAACCCAACAAACCACAGTATCGTTCAAACGCAAACCCAACAAACAACAGTATCGTTCAAACACACAAACCCAACAAACCAGAGTATCGTTCAAACACACAAACCCAACAAACCACAGTATCGTTCAAACACACAAACCCAACAAACCACAGTATCGTTCAAACGCAAACCCAACAAACCACAGTATCGTTCAAACACAAACCCAACAAACCACAGTATCGTTCAAACACAAACCCAACAAACCACAGTATCGTTCAAACGCAAACCCAACAAACAACAGTATCGTTCAAACACACAAACCCAACAAACCACACTATCGTTCAAACACACAAACCCAACAAACCACAGTATCGTTCAAACACAAACCCAACAAACCACAGTATCGTTCAAACACAAACCCAACAAACCACAGTATCGTTCAAACGCAAACCCAACAAACAACAGTATCGTTCAAACACACAAACCCAACAAACCACAGTATCGTTCAAACACACAAACCCAACAAACCACAGTATCGTTCAAACACAAACCCAACAAACCACAGTATCGTTCAAACGCAAACCCAACAAACCACAGTATCGTTCAAACACAAACCCAACAAACCACAGTATCGTTCAAACGCAAACCCAACAAACCACAGTATCGTTCAAACACAAACCCAACAAACCACAGTATCGTTCAAACGCAAACCCAACAAACCACAGTATCGTTCAAACACAAACCCAACAAACCACAGTATCGTTCAAACGCAAACCCAACAAACCACAGTATCGTTCAAACACAAACCCAACAAACCACAGTATCGTTCAAACGCAAACCCAACAAACCACAGTATCGTTCAAACACAAACCCAAAAAACCACAGTATCGTTCAAACGCAAACCCAACAAACCACAGTATCGTTCAAACACAAACCCAACAAACCGCAGTATCGTTCAAACGCAAACCCAACAAACCACAGTATCATTCAAACACACAAACCCAACAAACCGCAGTATCGTTCAAACACACAAACCCAACAAACCACAGTATCGTACTGTTCAAACACACAAACCCAACAAACCGCAGTATCGTTCAAACGCAAACCCAACAAACCGCAGTATCGTTCAAACACAAACCCAACAAACCACAGTATCGTTCAAACGCAAACCCAACAAACCACAGTATCGTTCAAACGCAAACCCAACAAACCACAGTATCGTTCAAACGCAAACCCAACAAACCACAGTATCGTTCAAACACAAACCCAACAAACCACAGTATCGTTCAAACGCAAACCCAACAAACCACAGTATCGTTCAAACACAAACCCAACAAACCACAGTATCGTTCAAACGCAAACCCAACAAACCACAGTATCGTTCAAACGCAAACCCAACAAACCACAGTATCGTTCAAACACAAACCCAACAAACCACAGTATCGTTCAAACGCAAACCCAACAAACCACAGTATCGTTCAAACGCAAACCCAACAAACCACAGTATCGTTCAAACACAAACCCAACAAACCACAGTATCGTTCAAACACAAACCCAACAAACCACAGTATCGTTCAAACACACAAACCCAACAAACCACAGTATCGTTCAAACACAAACCCAACAAACCACAGTATCGTTCAAACACACAAACCCAACAAACCACAGTATCGTTCAAACACACAAACCCAACAAACCACAGTATCGTTCAAACACACAAACCCAACAAACCACAGTATCGTTCAAACACACAAACCCAACAAACCACAGTATCGTTCAAACACACAAACCCAACAAACCACAGTATCGTTCAAACACACAAACCCAACAAACCACAGTATCGTTCAAACACACAAACCCAACAAACAACAGTATCGTTCAAACACACAAACCCAACAAACCACAGTATCGTTCAAACACACAAACCCAACAAACAACAGTATCGTTCAAACACACAAACCCAACAAACCACAGTATCGTTCAAACACACAAACCCAACAAACCACAGTATCGTTCAAACACCCAAACCCAACAAACCACAGTATCGTTCAAACACACAAACCCAACAAACCACAGTATCGTTCAAACACACAAACCCAACAAACCACAGTATCGTTCAAACACACAAACCCAACAAACCACAGTATCGTTCAAACACACAAACCCAACAAACCACAGTATCGTTCAAACACACAAACCCAACAAACCACAGTATCGTTCAAACACACAAACCCAACAAACCACAGTATCGTTCAAACACACAAACCCAACAAACCACAGTATCGTTCAAACACACAAACCCAACAAACCACAGTATCGTTCAAACACACAAACCCAACAAACCACAGTATCGTTCAAACACACAAACCCAACAAACAACAGTACTGTTCAAACACAAAAAACCCAACAAACCACAGTATCGTTCAAACACACAAACCCAACAAACCGCAGTATCGTTCAAACACACAAACCCAACAAACCACAGTATCGTTCAAACACACAAACCCAACAAACCACAGTATCGTTCAAACACACAAACCCAACAAACAACAGTACTGTTCAAACACAAAAACCCAACAAACCACAGTATCGTTCAAACACACAAACCCAACAAACCGCAGTATCGTTCAAACACACAAACCCAACAAACCACAGTATCGTTCAAACACACAAACCCAACAAACCGCAGTATCGTTCAAACACACAAACCCAACAAACCACAGTATCGTTCAAACACACAAACCCAACAAACCACAGTATCGTTCAAACACACAAACCCAACAAACCACAGTATCGTTCAAACACACAAACCCAACAAACCACAGTATCGTTCAAACACACAAACCCAACAAACCACAGTATCGTTCAAACACACAAACCCAACAAACCACAGTATCGTACTGTTCAAACACACAAACACAACAAACCACAGTATCGTACTGTTCAAACACACAAACCCAACAAACCACAGTATCGTACTGTTCAAACACACAAACCCAACAAACCACAGTATCGTACTGTTCAAACACACAAACCCAACAAACCACAGTATCGTACTGTTCAAACACACAAACCCAACAAACCACAGTATCGTACTTTTCAAACACACAAACCCAACAAACCACAGTACTGTACTGTTCAAACACACAAACCCGTGGAACGAGCAGTAGTCGTATGCCCTGTGTGTGAACGACGAGGGCGAACGGTTTTACCTGGACGACGTGAAGAGAGACCCGTTGACCGAGCCGAAACAGGACAGTCCGACGAACACGGGGATGATCCAAGCCATGGGGCCCAGGTGGAAGTTTCCAAAGTCCTGAAAGATGTACAGAATGACGCAAAACCACACCAGAAAAAACGCGTCCGGTCACAGTGATCAGGTTGAATAGGAGGGCGCTTGTTCAAACACTACTATGGCAACACAAAGGGGAAACCTACCACCGCCACAGCTTCAGACTTTAACATGTCATCAGGACTCAGGGTAGTGAAGTAGGCAAGGTTAGTCAGTACGTAGACCACTGTGACGATAGGAAGTGAGATCATGATGGCTCGAGGCAGGTTCCTGTGGAACAGACGGGACAGACAATGGTTAAACAGGTTAACGTCCCTGGGTTACCTAGATCAGCCGCAAATGGCAGTCTGACTTTGAAATGGACTGACGAGAGAACAGGTTTTTGGAATTTTTTTTTATATACGGCATGTTACCAGAAAAAAAGACACGGCTTGACACTCACTTGAAAGGTTCAATCATTTCTTCTGTGACAAAGTTCAAGTAATTCCTGGAAGAAAAAACTTTGAATTGAAAACAGCCACACAACAGTAAGACAGCCACAACAGAACACTGAGAAAAAACTGAGTGTTGGGGTTCATGTCGCGAAGGATTAAGGCTGAAGGCAAAAAGGGGCGTTCGAGACGTTACGAGCAAGGTGTACCTAATAAAGTGGCCGGTGAGTGTGCTGTTAATATAAACTGTTCCGTTTGAACTGTTTCGTAAGCTCAAATAGGTGGCGTCTTCCTCTGTAGAATTTCGCAGGAAGGTTGTAGGAAAACGTTGAGATGTATCTTAACTTGTTATGGGAATATGTTCCTATCCAGGTCGAGAGAGATCGGCTAATTCTGCAACACTGAGCTCACTGAGTTCCTCATCGAGAAATATGTCAAATGTACATTTACATTTACATTTTGCGCATTTAGCAGACGCTCTTATCCAGAGCGACTTACAATAAGTGCAGGCATTTCACATATAGCTAAAACACACATCAAAAAGGCAATAAGTACATTGTTCCCGGGTGGGACCAGGGGGAAGTGCTAGAGAAAGAAGGGGTGCTAGGAGAGGAGGAATGGGTGAAAATCGTAGAAGAATGATTCGGTAGTGAAGTTTTCAACAGGCGAGAGTTGTGGAGCTACTGGAGGTACAGATTGAAGAGGAATGTTTTTAGACGTTTTTTGAAGAATGGTAGAGAGTCCGATGATCTGATCTCCAGAGTGGAGTTGTTCCACCATTGCGGGGCAAGCACAGAGAACAATTTAGACTGAGCAGATCGGGAGTTGCCCTCCCGTAGGGATGGCACTACCAAGAGGCCTGAGGTGGCAGAACGAAGCGCTCGCGTGGGTGTGTACGGGTTGATTAGTGACTGGATGTAGGAGGGAGCGGTTCCTCTTGCTGACCCATAGGCTAGCACCATGGTTTTGTAGTGGATGCGTGCTTCGACCGGGAGCCAGTGTAGTGTGCGGAACAGCTGAGTGACGTGGGAGAACTTTGGTAGATTGAAGATCAGGCGGGCTGCTGCATTTTGAATGAGTTGCACGGGTTTGATGGCGCAGACTGGGAGACCTTCCAGAAGGGAGTTGCAGTAGTCGAGACGGGAGATGATAAGTGCCTGGATCAGCACTTGTGCAGCTTCCTGCGTAAGATACGGCCTTACTTTCCGAATGTTGTAGAGCATGTACCTGCAAGACCGGGACACCGCCTTGATGTGTGCAGAAAATGAGAGGGAGTTGTCAAGGGTCACGCCAAGGTTTTTCCCACATTGGGTAGCAGGGACTGTGACGTTGTCCACCGTAATGGACAGATCCTGGAGCGGGCAGGCTCTTCCTTTGAAGAAGAGCAGTTCAGTTTTACCTAGGTTGAGTTTCAGATGGTGTGCAGACATCCAGGCCGAGATGTCAATCAGACATGCAGAGATACGGGATGCTACCTGGGTTTCAGACTGTGGGAATGAGAAAAAAAAATGGGTATCATCTGCCTAGCAGTGATAGGAGAGGCCATGTGAGGATATGACAGAGCCAAGAGACCGGGTGTATAAGGAGAAAAGGAGAGGGCCTAGGACCGATCCTTGGGGGACCCCAGTGACAAGGGGCTGTATGTTCGACGGCGAGCCTCGCCACACCACCTGGTAAAAACAGTCCGACAAGTAGGAGGAAAACCAGGAATGCACCGCTCCTGAGATCCCCAAGTCAGAGAGGGTGGAGAGCAGGATCTGATGGTTTACTGTGTCGAAGGCAGCAGATAAGTCTAGTAGAATGAGAACAGAGGAGAGAGAGTTGGCTTGGGCCTTGCGTAGGGCTTCAGTTACACAGAGCAGCGCTGTTTCAGTTGAGTGGCCCGTCTTGAATCCTGACTGGTTAGGGTCCAGGAGATTGTTCTGCGAGAGGTAGGAGGACAGTTGGTCAGCTACGACCGTTTTGGAAAGGAAGGACAACAGGGACACAGGTCTGTAGTTGTTGACATCCGACGGGTCGAGAGACGGTTTCTTGAGGAGCGGAGTCACTCTGGCCATCTTGAAGTCAGAAGGGACACATCCTGAGGTTAGAGAAGTGTTTATTAGAGATGTGAGATATGGAAGAAGGTCCGTGGAGATGGACTGGAGGAGTGGGGAAGGGATAGGGTCAAGCGGGCATGTTGTCGGACGGCTGGATTGGACCAGTTGCAGGGTGTCTTCCGGACCGAGCGTGGAGAAGGAACTCAGACCAGGGACAGAGTCAGTGTGAGGGGAAATAGCGATTTCTGGCGGATGGGTGAATGATGCTCGAATGTTGTCCACTTTCTGTTGAAAGTGGGTAAGAAAAATGTCAGCTGAAAGGGACGATGACGGAGGAGGTGGAGGAGGGGTGAGGAGTGTGGAGAAGGTGGAGAAGAGCTTTTTTGGGTTGGAAGCGGAGTCCTGGAATTTCCGGTGATAGAAAGCAGATTTAGCGGTGGTCAGATTAGAGTTGAAGGCGGTGAGGAGGGACTGGAGGGAAGCCAAGTCGCTTTGAATTTTGGTGGATCTCCATTTCCGTTCGGCTGCATGAAGTTCTCTCCTGTGGCTACGTAGGGTTTCATTTAGCCACGGCACAGGAGGTGCGGCTCGGGCTGGCCGGGAGGAAAGAGGGCAGAGCGAGTCATAGGATGTAGATAGCGATGCTAGAAGGGTGGACGAGGCAGATTCCGTAGACAGGAGGGAGAAGGATTCGGGAGACGGGAGGGATGAAAGAACAGAAGCGGCAAGATCAGATGGGGAGAGGGATCGTGTGTTCATGCGACCCACCACCAGGCTGGGAGTTGATGATGCACGAGAAGAGAGGGAGAGGGAAAATGAGACTAGGAAGTGGTCCGATAGCGGTAGGGGTGTGGTCTTAAAGTGGTCAGCGGGCAGCATCTGGTGAAGACAAGGTCCAACACATTGCCTGCGATGTGAGTCGCCGTTGACTGGGTGAGACTGAGGCCGAACGATGAGAGGAGGGGTAGGACGGATGAGCCTAAGAAGGTGTTGAATGTGGTCGTTGGCAGGTTGAAGTCACCTAGCAGGACAAGCGGTGTGTCTTCATCGGGAAATTCGCTAATCAGGGTGTCGAGCTCTTCGAGAAAGACCCCGGGGGCTCCCGGTGGACGGTAGAGGACAATTATATTAATATTGAATGGAAACGTCACACGGACAGCATGGAATTCAAACGACTGTAACAAGTGTAACAAATTTTAAATGTCAAATGTGATAAGTGTAACCAATTTAAAATGTCAAAACTTATAAGTGTAACCAATTCCTGCAAAGCCCGATATTACGCCTAATTATGCAGAAAAAAGGATTTGGACGGGGGGTTTGGAGACAAGAAAAGAATCATACTTGATTTCTCTTCCAGACGTGTCTACTAGGCTTGCTTTGATATCTGTCATTTCTGTCCTTGTGTTTGTCTATGAACATCTCCTACCCCAAATACAGACCTGATCTGTCTTTATAATTGACCACCTTTCACCTTTGACAGGGTGACATTTTGTGAGAATAAAGTGTCAAATCAGAGCAACCATGACCCTTTGAAGAACGTTAGAGCCGGTCAATATTTATATTGGCCATATTTCACATTTCTACAACCCATCTGCAATTGTAACTAGTTTTAATTGTATGTATGTATTAGATATTATTATTCATGCATTATATCCTCTTAAATGACTACTGCATAAATGCTGTGTGCCCTGTCACAAGAATCCAATTGTTCAGAATGACGCTTAGATATCAGGTGGATTTGACAAATAAAATACTTGTGACTTTGATCACATAGTGTTTATGACGCCACATATTCATAAAAAGAATGCAGATAAACAGACATATGAGGAAACGAGAGAGAGAGAGAGTGGGAAAGAGGGAGTGGCAGAGAGAGGTGAAAGTGACGACCTAAGTACGCTAATGGGGAAGTTGGTTAAGAGTAGTAAACAGGTTAGGGTAGTTTCTCTGGAAAACAGAATCTAGCCTTTGTAAAACTGTCAGTTTTCTGTACATACCAGCCACCATAGGCGAACAGGCCGCTATACAGGGCTAGACCGATGTTACCGAAGTCCCAGTTTGAATTCTTGAAAGAATTCTCCGGTAGGAGATGGACTGTGTCACCTGGAGAAGAAAAAGAATAAAGACGGAGTTGTAAATTAGCCCAGCTGAACCTCCACATATTGATTAGCATCACCCTGGTGAACGGTCTCAGACAATAGGCTTACGAAAACACATAAACACACGTCAAACTGAGAACAACTTGAAAACGTTCAAAAGACTAAATATTCGGACAACACGTCTTGGTAATAATATAAATATAAAAAAAACTCAGAAGCTGATGAAGAATGTGTTCAACTTAAACGCCTGTTAACTAATAACGATATCTACATCCCAGGAGGTGGTCAGATGTGGCTGTACCAGGTTATCACTAAAAACAAGGGGACTAGATGGAGCGTGGAAACCGGTCCAAAGAGCCAGACGTCCTCTGAACAAACATGAGCCCTGTGTTGTTTTAGACAGAGGCCCTGTGTCGTTTTAGACAGAGGCCCTGTGTCGTTTTAGACAGAGGCCCTGTGTCGTTTTAGACAGAGGCCCTGTGTCGTTTTAGACAGAGGCCGTGTGTCGTTTTAGACAGAGGCCCTGTGTCGTTTTAGACAGAGGCCCTGTGTCGTTTTAGACAGAGGCCCTGTGTCGTTTTAGACAGAGGCCCTGTGTCGTTTTAGACAGAGGCCCTGTGTCGTTTTAGACAGAGGCCCTGTGTCGTTTTAGACAGAGGCCCTGTGTCGTTTTAGACAGAGGCCCTGTGTCGTTTTAGACAGAGGCCCTGTGTCGTTTTAGACAGAGGCCCTGTGTCGTTTTAGACAGAGGCCCTGTGTCGTTTTAGACAGAGGCCCTGTGCCGTTTTAGACAGAGGCCCTGTGTCGTTTTAGACAGAGGCCCTGTGTCGTTTTAGACAGAGGCCCTGTGTCGTTTTAGACAGAGGCCCGTGTCGTTTTAGACAGAGGCCCTGTGTCGTTTTAGACAGAGGCCCTGTGTCGTTTTAGACAGAGGCCCTGTGTCGTTTTAGACAGAGGCCCTGTGTCGTTTTAGACAGAGGCCCTGTGTCGTTTTAGACAGAGGCCCTGTGTCGTTTTAGACAGAGGCCCTGTGTCGTTTTAGACAGAGGCCCTGTGTCGTTTTAGACAGAGGCCCTGTGTCGTTTTAGACAGAGGCCCTGTGTCGTTTTAGACAGAGGCCCTGTGTCGTTTTAGACAGAGGCCCTGTGTCGTTTTAGACAGAGGCCCTGTGTCGTTTTAGACAGAGGCCCTGTGTCGTTTTAGACAGAGGCCCTGTGTCGTTTTAGACAGAGGCCCTGTGTCGTTTTAGACAGAGGCCCTGTGTCGTTTTAGACAGAGGCCCTGTGTCGTTTTAGACAGAGGCCCTGTGTCGTTTTAGACAGAGGCCCTGTGTCGTTTTAGACAGAGGCCCTGTGTCGTTTTAGACAGAGGCCCTGTGTCGTTTTAGACAGAGGCCCTGTGTCGTTTTAGACAGAGGCCCTGTGTCGTTTTAGACAGAGGCCCTGTGTCGTTTTAGACAGAGGCCCTGTGTCGTTTTAGACAGAGGCCCTGTGTCGTTTTAGACAGAGGCCCTGTGTCGTTTTAGACAGAGGCCCTGTGTCGTTTTAGACAGAGGCCCTGTGTCGTTTTAGACAGAGGCCCTGTGTTGTACCGTGAGAAACCCCTGTCCCTCTTCATTGTAATCCTGACCTTTCACGTTTATTGTCTCCCAGCCTAAGCCTGTATATTGGCCACAACATGGACATGAATGTACACATATGTAAACTAGTCCCATCTATAAATGTGAGGAACTGCTTTTTACATACACAACATCAACTATTCTGTAGACACACACACACACACACAAACGCGTACAGATTTCAGAATGGGTGTGATGGTGTGGAAAATGAGATGCTGTGTATGTGAATCTGCCCAGGATACCCAGTGAGGAGATAAATGGGAGGTCTCGTGTTAGTCTGGGCTCATGTGACCGACCCCCCGTCCCACTCAGGAGCTTCCCATCAGTTAGACACATGACAACAGAACCAGCTAGGATGGATGCAGATGCTTTAGAACCAGCCGTCCAGTCAGTCAGCCGTCCAGTCAGTCAGGCAGTCAGTTAGAAATGGACCAGACGCGCCCCAGAGGGCAGTACGCCCTATATACCGTAAATAGATTATTAGTGGCTCAGTCTGAGCCCAGCAGTAGTCTGTCTGAATGGGAGATAACACTGTTTCAGACACACACATTTACCTTCTAATAAATAAATAAATATAGACAGACACATATATCTATATATAAATATATATGTCCATCTCAGGTTACAATATCAGAGGCAGACTTGTCGGATGAATAAAGTTTATGTTAGCAGTCGGTAATCTGGCAGACCGGAGGAACCAGTCAGAGCTCTAACAGGATAATTTTACAAATCTGTAAAAAAACAACAACAACAGTTACACTTTATTTTCAGATTCCTAAAAGCGTCTTTACATTTGAATTAACCCTATACTTAACCTAACCCTTACACTGAACTTTAATCTGAACAAAACCTAACCAAGCAAATTCTCATTATCAGATACAAAAAAACAATCAACAACCTATCGACGAATGAAAATTGGGACCGGAAATATTATCACCCTAAATTACGTGCATAGATATTAGATATAAGGAAATGGAGTTTGTCACAGCGAGCATCCTGTCTGGTTTGCTGAGGCAGTACAGAGAACATAAAAACATACCAATCCCACCATGTGAAGTCAAGCCACGTCATACTGTCACAAGCTCCTATGGAACTCTGGATGTCTGTGGCACTGTATGGGTCAAAGGTGACATAGTTGGCCAGTACTATAGAGCACATACAGTTCCTTGTCACTTAGCCATAAATAAAGCCTATGTCCGTTCTAGATTATTTATAGCCAGCCGGGCGTACGGTCCGTTCACACTGCTGCCGCCTGGTAGATGTTACTGGAGCATCAGGGCACGGTCGACCAGACAATTTGTCAGTGCAATTGACAAAAAAATGACATTGACCCGAGTCTGCTGGTAGGGTGCATGAGATCCAATACGAAACGTGCTGCCATGTCGTCCAATCAGATTAAATAGATTGGATCGGGTTCTGGCCGCGGAGAGATGGTCCTCAACGTTCTGAGCACTGCTTATCTGTCTGGAACATAAACAGCTATCTGTCAAACTTAATTTGACACAATTCTGTTTTTGCATTGTCATACCAGGGCAGCCAGAGAAAAATGTAAGATTCAAAAGATTCTCCTGTCAATTTGTTAACTATTCACTCCTAACTATCTTAATAGTAAAATACTATAAATAACATACCGTCATGTTCCAAGATCTGACTCTACCTCTTTTGTGCTTGTCTAAAGTATGTTTAATACCAGCTGGGCCTTTACAAGCAAGCAGTGGTAGAAACAGGAGGGAGTTGATGTCTGTTGTGTTTGTGAAGTAGGTGTCCGTTGTGTTTGGGGAGTAGGTGTCTGTTGTGTTTGGGGAGTAAGTGGCTGTTGTGTTTGGGGAGTAGGTGTCTGTTGTGTTTGGGGAGTAGGTGTCTGTTGTGTTTAGGGAGTAGGTGTCTGTTGTGTTTGGGGAGTAGGTGTCTGTTGTGTTTGGGGAGTAGGTGTCCGTTGTGTTTGGGGAGTAGGTGTCTGTTGTGTTTGGGGAGTAGGTGTCTGTTGTGTTTGGGGAGTAGGTCTCTGTTGAGTTTGGGGAGTAAGTGTCTGTTGTGTTTGGGGAAGTGGCTGTCTGTTGTGTTTGGGGAGTAGGTCTCTGTTGAGTTTGGGGAGTAGATTTCTGTTGTGTTTGTGGAGGTGGGTGTCTGTTGTCTTTGGGGAGGTGGGTGTCTGTTGTGTTAGGGGAGTAGATGTCTGTTGTGTTTGTGGAGGTGGGTGTCTGTTGTCTTTGGGGAGGTGGGTGTCTGTTGTGTTTGTGGAGGTGGGTGTCTGTTGTGTTTGGGGAGTAGGTCATGTTGGTTTCAGCATAATAGTGTTTGGCTCAGTCAGGTTGTAAATAAACCACTAAGAGATCCTATTACAATACAGAGCGTCATTCACGCAGCCGGTCCAGCCTAAGACATGTGCCTCTGTTACAGGCAGGGGGAATGAATGTTTTCAAATAAACCCAGAGGAGAATGCAGCAACCCCACACATGACATAAGGAATGCCCCTACAGGCCTTTATGAAGGCAGGCGGGAAAGGCGGTATGAGTGCAGTAACTGCAGTTCACTGTGAGATTCAGTTGCAAACTACTTCAACTGGGTTTCCCCTGCGAAAACAGCAACAACTTTTCATTAAAAACCAACTGGATTTAAAGAAACGCCTAATCAGATTAGTTTGACATTATCTCTGCTGTAATTACTAGGCTGAGCCCAGAACACCCCAGAACTGTACACTTATCCGTTTGAATTTGGACGTTAGAAACAGAACATACGAAAGAGATCGAGGATTTCCTTCAGACAACAAAGGAAAAGTCAAGGGCAGTGTTAGGTTTATCTCAGCAGTCCAGAATAGATAGAGCAGATCTAGGTCCATACCATAGCTAAGACAAGGCAATATGAAGATGTGATGTGACTAACTAAATATGGTGCTATTTAACAATAACGTGATACAAGTATAATACAATGACAAGTGTCTCTAACATTCATTCATAGTGTTTGAGCCGCTAAATCGCTTTCAGACAGAAAAGTGGAGTACAGTCATACAGTAGGATAGTCATACAGTAGTGTACAGTCATACAGTAGGATAGTCATACAGTAGTGTACAGTCATACAGTAGAGTACAGTCATACAGTAGTGTACAGTCATACAGTAGTGTACAGTCATATAGTAGAGTACAGTCATACAGTAGTGTACAGTCATACAGTAGTGTACAGTCATACAGTATGATACAGTCATATAGTAGTGTACAGTCATACAGTAGCGTACAGTCATACAGTAGTGTACAGTCATACAGTAGTGTACAGTCCTATTGTAGAGTACAGTCATACAGTAGCGTACAGTCATATAGTAGTGTACAGTCATACAGTAGTGTACAGTCATACAGTAGTGTACAGTCATACAGTAGGATACAGTCATATAGTAGAGAACAGTCATAAAGTAGGATACAGTCATATAGTAGAGTACAGTCATACAGTAGCGTACAGTCATACAGTAGTGTACAGTCATATAGTAGTGTACAGTCATACAGTAGAGTACAGTCATACAGTAGTGTACAGCCATACAGTAGCGTACAGTCATACAGTAGTGTACAGTCATACAGTAGGATACAGTCATATAGTAGAGTACAGTCATACAGTAGCGTACAGTCATACAGTAGCGTACAGTCATATAGTAGCGTACAGTCATATAGTAGTGTACAGTCATACAGTAGTGTACAGTCATATAGTAGAGTACAGTCATACAGTAGTGTACAGTCATATAGTAGTGTACAGTCATACAGTAGTGTACAGTCATATAGTAGTGTACAGTCATACAGTAGCGTACAGTCATACAGTAGTGTACAGTCATACAGTAGTGTACAGTCATACAGTAGGATACAGTCATATAGTAGCGTACAGTCATACAGTAGCGTACAGTCATACAGTAGTGTACAGTCATACAGTAGCGTACAGTCATACAGTAGCGTACAGTCATACAGTAGAGTACAGTCATACAGTAGCGTACAGTCATACAGTAGTGTACAGTCATATAGTAGAGTACAGTCATACAGTAGTGTACAGTCATACAGTAGTGTACAGTCATATAGTAGAGTACAGTCATACAGTAGTGTACAGTCATACAGTAGCGTACAGTCATACAGTAGTGTACAGTCATACAGTAGTGTACAGTCATACAGTAGAGTACAGTCATACAGTAGTGTACAGTCATACAGTAGTGTACAGTCATATAGTAGAGTACAGTCATACAGTAGTGTACAGTCATACAGTAGTGTACAGTCATATAGTAGGATTCAGTCATACAGAGTAGAGTACAGTCATACAGTAGGATACAGTCATACAGCTATTCAGTAGAGTACAGTCATACAGTAGGATACAGTCATACAGCTATTCAGTAGAGTACAGTAATTCAGTAGGATAGAGTCATACAGCTATTCCGTAGGGTACAGTCATACAGTAGGATACAGTCATACAGCTATTCACTAGGGTACAGTCATACAGTAGGATACAGTCATACAGATATTCAGTAGAGTACAGTCATACAGTAGGATACAGTCATACAGCTATTCAGTAGAGTACAGTCATACAGTAGGATACAGTCATACAGCTATTCAGTAGAGTACAGTCATACAGTAGGATACAGTCATACAGCTATTCAGTAGAGTACAGTCATACAGTAGGATACAGTCATACTGCTATTCAGTAGGGTACAGTCATACAGTAGGATACAGTCATACTGCTATTCAGTAGGGTACAGTAATTCAGTAGGTTAGGTGTTGCATGTGTTTTCAGTGAGAACATAACATTGAGTACAGTACTGCACAACCGTCATTCTGGTCGGCAGGAGATTAACTACAAAATCCACAGCAAGAAAACAAAAGCTCCTCCCCCACTAGTCTTCCTGCCCTCCCACTACCATACGGACACAGTTTCTGGCCAAAAGATTTACAGCACAAACGTTATGGTAGATTAAATCTGATTTGGTGCCTACAGATATACTCTTTATATTCTATATCCTTACATACTTTTTGTATACTCCTCTTTTACTCCTAACCACCAGCTACAAACAACATTTAGGTCTCAAAGGGACTAAAACAAAGACAGACAATCACACGACAGCAATGAAGCCAGAACAGCATACACCTTGAACGCCGGAATCCAAACTCCCAATATCTACTCCACAAAGCCATATCAAGTCTACAGCGTCTCTACGATGTGTTCTGAGTAACCCTAGCAGGCTAAACCTGTTGGGCTAACCTACAGTACACTAGTCCTGGGCTCTTCCAGAAGAATGCCACCAGCATGTGAGGCACTTGCCAACTCTTACCAACGTAGCCTGCCAAGAGTCACGTCAAAACTCGCTGTCTTTTTCTCCCACCAGAACCTTCGTTTCTAATCTATTCTCTCCATGTCTTTGTCTGTGCCGTGTGCCCCCGTTCTGATTGGACTCCCAGTTCCAGGAAGTGTTTCCGGGCAGCCACACAGCGCTGTCAGCCGTTCTGAGCAGACCTGAACCGGGCCTCTCCACGCTGTGTGCACAACTCCAGCCCACATTCCACAGGTAAAGCCTAGAATCGACACAAGGCTGTGGCTGGGTCACAGGGGAGAGGACACAGAACACAGCAAATACCGGAGCAACGAGGGAGGAGCAGTCTGGGATAACAACAAGACATTAAAGCCCCAGGGGCAGCCGGTGCTAAGCAACCTGCCATGACGACGCACAATCAGCCGAAAGAGGGGTCATCTGGGAAAGGTTAGATGTCTCATTAAACTTTGGTGAGGAGCACTGGAAGCATCCTAAGGCAGTGGTTTTCAAAGTGGGGGCCGCAGCAAGTTTGAAGAAGAAAAAGTTTTAAACAGAAAATATCTTTATAATATAATGAGTATTGTTATGAAATAGCTTTATAATAATTTGTCGAAAGTTACACCTTTAATGCTGAACTTTCTGATTGGCCGGTATCAAACACTGTATTATTGTCTATCTATGGGTTCAATAACACGTCCTGCAAAAGGGGGGCCTTGGCCAAAACCTGGTGGTATTTGGAGACCTTGTCATGGAAAAGTTGGGGAACCCTTGTTTTAAGACACAAACCTCCTGGTTGTTCCTTTCTGACTGTATTTGACCTGGACTATTTATAAGACTGTCTGCATTTAAAAAATGCATTTTTTAATTAGTAAACTACGCTATTATAAGTTCACCCAGCACAGCCAGAAGAGGACTGGTCACCCCTCAGAGCCAGGTTCCTCTCTAGGTTTCTTCCTACTTTCGACCAATCAGGGAGTTATTTGCGAGCTGCTGTGTATCAGCTTATTGATACGTGCTCTGTCGGGGTTCAGGCTGTGTGTTTGTAAAAGCATTTTGTGACAACTGTGTTGATTTATTGTTTTTTTGTTGAAGGCGTGAGACTTTCTTGTTTCATTGGTAACTTTGGCAAGCGAAAGCCATTTGATAAATTGTTCTGATCTTCATGTACACGAACAGTTGTCTGAAAACACATTTTCATTTACAGCAACCCACCTGGGAGAAATGACAGTTAGCTGACTGGCTTAGAAACATAAAACTTTTTCACCATGTTTCAACCACTTCAGCGCTCAGCTCTCCTTCATCCCTCGGGACAATGGACAAGTGTTTTTCTGTTACTGAACACAGTACAATTGGGTTTTCTACCTCTCGTTCTGTACGGACATCATAATTGGACCAAAACACTTGTGGACTGAATGGTGATGTCTGTTTGACTAATATTTCTTTCTAAGTTAAAGAGAATAATCGTATGAAAAGAACCAGGTTCCCTTTAGGCCATTTCTATTGGGAACAGAACGGGTGTGATGTTCCTTCTTTGTTTGTGGTAAATCTTTCATATTCTGTTCATAAAGATATCACAACAAAATGGCACTAGTTGTTTTCCTTGTACGGTTACAGCAGGAACTTTATGAATCTCGTGTTTTATCTACAACTGTATAGCTGGTTTGAAAAAAAACATGGAATACTTTTTTGGTTCTAATGAAATTAAATATATAAAATGTTACTGAGTATCTTTTACACATGGGCAAAAACATCAAACACATGGGCAAAAAAAATAACATCTGTTGGGGGGAATCGAACCAGGGTCCTCTGGCTTTAGATTTAATTGCAGTGCCGTCGTTTTATTTCCATTTGTTGTTACGTGTTGGGATTAAATGGTATTTAAAATAATTCCTTTATTGAATTCAAGCGATGCGAACACGAACATAAAAAACACAAACTTCGATATGAACGTAAGAGCCGCATGCTGCTCGTGAGCCGCAGGTTGACCACCCCTGCCCTAACTGCTAAATACACACTACTTTTCAAAAGTCAATTCAAAATGTATTTAAAGGTAAGAAAATTTTTGGCCATTAAAATAACATTACATTTATCAGAAAAGAAGAAGAGTAGACATTGTTAATGTATAATTTTACCAAGGCTAATTGATCATTAGAAAACCCTTTTGCAATTATATTAGCACAGCTGAATATTCTAATGGTGAAGCGCTAATTTTCATACTAATCAATCGTTGCCATTGCCTCAGATGTCCAGTCTGCAGGTTGTTTCTTTACCCGCGCGTGCGCTCCCGTTGTGTTTTACGTGAGTGTGCGTAACTTCGCCAGAATACGTGTGGCTGGACGTTACCTTTGCCGATCTGCACAAAGCCGATGATGATGATGAGGCCCAGGGCCAAGAGTTTGGCGGCAGCAAACGCATCCTGGACACGGGTGGCGGCCTTCACACTGTAGCAGTTTATAGCGGTCAACAGCACTGGGGAGGGACAGACAGGAAGACAGAAACAGTGTGAGAGTTATTCCTCAACATGAAGTCTCAAAATGACTCTACGTTTCTCTTCCCTCTTATAAACTGTACTTGTAAAATCTCTCAGAAGGTACTTAGTAATGTTCTTGTGGTCTTGTGGTTCTCGGCGAGCACAGCAGGACCCCTGCGACTAGGCCTAGGACACCCCCGAGCCCATGTGGCATCGCGGGAATAATTCAAAGACCCGGCAAACAGATTCTTAAGAAAATAAAAAAGCATTGTCCCCCCCTGCTGGTCCACAGAACTCCCCATTAACAGTGATTAACTAGCAAACACTTCAAAGCATCACGAGCAGTAAATCCGCCTTCGACGACAACGTGGAACGAAGCAGCTTCTGCACAGACCCGCGGTTACAATGAGGTCCTGTGAGGGGGATTGATGCAGAGAAGAAACCACCGTGTCCCACAGAGTGACCGAGCGGACCGGTTTCAGAGAGCCCCAGGGCACCGCGGCCCCTGTTGATGGGGGCATCTTAGCGGTACAGTGGTTCAGTTCACCCGGATCCGCCGGAAGACACGTGGCTGCTTCATCCACGGGACTGTCGACATCAGACTTGATGTCTACAACCGCCCCCTGTCTGCAGACAGATGCTCACATGCGAGAGAGCAGAGATCACGTGTTGCCTGTGGGATCTGTGTAAAACCACCGGCCAGACAGACAGGATTCTCAGCCTCGGGAAGAAATAGCAAGGACTGAGTCTGAGATTTCCCAATAAAGCCCCACACCCGAAAACCAGACAAATCCCTCAAGTGAGACATAATGTCAAGTCATACTCCCGCGGCCTTATAGATTAACCGTGAGCGTTGTGACAGTTTAACTGCAAAACACTATACAAAAAGGTCACTGGAACGACAACTCACCGAGTCAGACGGATAAACCTGGTATCCCAGCTAGCAGCACAATGGATTGACCTGGCTGCATTCCACGCCGTGGCCTTATGGACAGGCTTACATCAAGTCCGGATAGACTTGTCTCAGACTGAGCCTCCGAACTCCCCAAGACCAGAATAGGCTTATGAAGGTGCAGCCAGACTGGGCTAACAACATCCTGGTCTCAATCCTATCTCCCTTTATCAATACATCTGGCCTGGCTGCACCTCAGTCTCTGGTCTCAATCCTATCTCCCTTTATCAATACATCTGGCCTGGCTGCACCTCAGTCTCTGGTCTCAATCCTATCTCCCTTTATCAATACATCTGGCCTGGCTGCACCTCAGTCTCTGGTCTCAATCCTATCTCCCTTTATCAATACATCTGGCCTGGCTGCACCTCAGTCTCTGGTCTCAATCCTATCTCCCTTTATCAATACATCTGGCCTGGCTGCACCTCAGTCTCTGGTCTCAATCCTATCTCCCTTTATCAATACATCTGGCCTGGCTGCACCTCAGTCTCTGGTCTCAATCCTATCTCCCTTTATCAATACATCTGGCCTGGCTGCACCTCAGTCTCTGGTCTCAATCCTATCTCCCTTTATCAATACATCTGGCCTGGCTGCACCTCAGTCTCTGGTCTCAATCCTATCTCCCTTTATCAATACATCTGGCCTGGCTGCACCTCAGTCTCTGGTCTCAATCCTATCTCCCTTTATCAATACATCTGGCCTGGCTGCACCTCAGTCTCTGGTCTCAATCCTATCTCCCTTTATCAATACATCTGGCCTGGCTGCACCTCAGTCTCTGGTCTCAATCCTATCTCCCTTTATCAATACATCTGGCCTGGCTGCACCTCAGTCTCTGGTCTCAATCCTATCTCCCTTTATCAATACATCTGGCCTGGCTGCACCTCAGTCTCTGGTCTCAATCCTATCTCCCTTTATCAATACATCTGGCCTGGCTGCACCTCAGTCTCTGGTCTCAATCCTATCTCCCTTTATCAATACATCTGGCCTGGCTGCACCTCAGTCTCTGGTCTCAATCCTATCTCCCTTTATCAATACATCTGGCCTGGCTGCACCTCAGTCTCTGGTCTCAATCCTATCTCCCTTTATCAATACATCTGGCCTGGCTGCACCTCAGTCTCTGGTCTCAATCCTATCTCCCTTTATCAATACATCTGGCCTGGCTGCACCTCAGTCTCTGGTCTCAATCCTATCTCCCTTTATCAATACATCTGGCCTGGCTGCACCTCAGTCTCTGGTCTCAATCCTATCTCCCTTTATCAATACATCTGGCCTGGTCTCTGGTCTCAATCCTCTCCCTTTATCAATACATCTGGCCTGGCTGCACCTCAGTCTCTGGTCTCAATCCTATCTCCCTTTATCAATACATCTTTATCAATACATCTGGCCTGGCCTGGCTGCATAGTCTCTGGTCTCAATCTCCCTTTATCAATACATCTGGCCTGGCTGCACCTCAGTCTCTGGTCTCAATCCTATCTCCCTTTATCAATACATCTGGCCTGGCTGCACCTCAGTCTCTGGTCTCAATCCTATCTCCCTTTATCAATACATCTGGCCTGGCTGCACCTCAGTCTCTGGTCTCAATCCTATCTCCCTTTATCAATACATCTGGCCTGGCTGCACCTCAGTCTCTGGTCTCAATCCTATCTCCCTTTATCAATACATCTGGCCTGGCTGCACCTCAGTCTCTGGTCTCAATCCTATCTCCCTTTATCAATACATCTGGCCTGGCTGCACCTCAGTCTCTGGTCTCAATCCTATCTCCCTTTATCAATACATCTGGCCTGGCTGCACCTCAGTCTCTGGTCTCAATCCTATCTCCCTTTATCAATACATCTGGCCTGGCTGCACCTCAGTCTCTGGTCTCAATCCTATCTCCCTTTATCAATACATCTGGCCTGGCTGCACCTCAGTCTCTGGTCTCAATCCTATCTCCCTTTATCAATACATCTGGCCTGGCTGCACCTCAGTCTCTGGTCTCAATCCTATCTCCCTTTATCAATACATCTGGCCTGGCTGCACCTCAGTCTCTGGTCTCAATCCTATCTCCCTTTATCAATACATCTGGCCTGGCTGCACCTCAGTCTCTGGTCTCAATCCTATCTCCCTTTATCAATACATCTGGCCTGGCTGCACCTCAGTCTCTGGTCTCAATCCTATCTCCCTTTATCAATACATCTGGCCTGGCTGCACCTCAGTCTCTGGTCTCAATCCTATCTCCCTTTATCAATACATCTGGCCTGGCTGCACCTCAGTCTCTGGTCTCAATCCTATCTCCCTTTATCAATACATCTGGCCTGGCTGCACCTCAGTCTCTGGTCTCAATCCTATCTCCCTTTATCAATACATCTGGCCTGGCTGCACCTCAGTCTCTGGTCTCAATCCTATCTCCCTTTATCAATACATCTGGCCTGGCTGCACCTCAGTCTCTGGTCTCAATCCTATCTCCCTTTATCAATACATCTGGCCTGGCTGCACCTCAGTCTCTGGTCTCAATCCTATCTCCCTTTATCAATACATCTGGCCTGGCTGCACCTCAGTCTCTGGTCTCAATCCTATCTCCCTTTATCAATACATCTGGCCTGGCTGCACCTCAGTCTCTGGTCTCAATCCTATCTCCCTTTATCAATACATCTGGCCTGGCTGCACCTCAGTCTCTGGTCTCAATCCTATCTCCCTTTATCAATACATCTGGCCTGGCTGCACCTCAGTCTCTGGTCTCAATCCTATCTCCCTTTATCAATACATCTGGCCTGGCTGCACCTCAGTCTCTGGTCTCAATCCTATCTCCCTTTATCAATACATCTGGCCTGGCTGCACCTCAGTCTCTGGTCTCAATCCTATCTCCCTTTATCAATACATCTGGCCTGGCTGCACCTCAGTCTCTGGTCTCAATCCTATCTCCCTTTATCAATACATCTGGCCTGGCTGCACCTCAGTCTCTGGTCTCAATCCTATCTCCCTTTATCAATACATCTGGCCTGGCTGCACCTCAGTCTCTGGTCTCAATCCTATCTCCCTTTATCAATACATCTGGCCTGGCTGCACCTCAGTCTCTGGTCTCAATCCTATCTCCCTTTATCAATACATCTGGCCTGGCTGCACCTCAGTCTCTGGTCTCAATCCTATCTCCCTTTATCAATACATCTGGCCTGGCTGCACCTCAGTCTCTGGTCTCAATCCTATCTCCCTTTATCAATACATCTGGCCTGGCTGCACCTCAGTCTCTGGTCTCAATCCTATCTCCTTTATCAATACATCTGGCCTGGCTGCACCTCAGTCTCTGGTCTCAATCCTATCTCCCTTTATCAATACATCTGGCCTGGCTGCACCTCAGTCTCTGGTCTCAATCCTATCTCCCTTTATCAATACATCTGGCCTGGCTGCACCTCAGTCTCTGGTCTCAATCCTATCTCCCTTTATCAATACATCTGGCCTGGCTGCACCTCAGTCTCTGGTCTCAATCCTATCTCCCTTTATCAATACATCTGGCCTGGCTGCACCTCAGTCTCTGGTCTCAATCCTATCTCCCTTTATCAATACATCTGGCCTGGCTGCACCTCAGTCTCTGGTCTCAATCCTATCTCCCTTTATCAATACATCTGGCCTGGCTGCACCTCAGTCTCTGGTCTCAATCCTATCTCCCTTTATCAATACATCTGGCCTGGCTGCACCTCAGTCTCTGGTCTCAATCCTATCTCCCTTTATCAATACATCTGGCCTGGCTGCACCTCAGTCTCTGGTCTCAATCCTATCTCCCTTTATCAATACATCTGGCCTGGCTGCACCTCAGTCTCTGGTCTCAATCCTATCTCCCTTTATCAATACATCTGGCCTGGCTGCACCTCAGTCTCTGGTCTCAATCCTATCTCCCTTTATCAATACATCTGGCCTGGCTGCACCTCAGTCTCTGGTCTCAATCCTATCTCCCTTTATCAATACATCTGGCCTGGCTGCACCTCAGTCTCTGGTCTCAATCCTATCTCCCTTTATCAATACATCTGGCCTGGCTGCACCTCAGTCTCTGGTCTCAATCCTATCTCCCTTTATCAATACATCTGGCCTGGCTGCACCTCAGTCTCTGGTCTCAATCCTATCTCCCTTTATCAATACATCTGGCCTGGCTGCACCTCAGTCTCTGGTCTCAATCCTATCTCCCTTTATCAATACATCTGGCCTGGCTGCACCTCAGTCTCTGGTCTCAATCCTATCTCCCTTTATCGATACATCTGGCCTGGCTGCACCTCAGTCTCTATAACGTGCGATCACTGAATCACACGTGCGGAATAGGGATTAGAGACCTGAGCGGGCACTACACAACGCAACCCCACACTGCAACCCCACACCGTGGGCAGGTTGAATAGCCGCAGACGAGAAACGGAGAACTCGCTAAAACGGCGAGAAGTGCAAGTGAGTGCATGAGTCTGTGACAGAAGAAATAAGTGCGGCCAGAGAGACGTGTTATTCATGAGATGAACAGTATTGTTAATTGGTTGGCTAATGAGCGCCAATACATGCTGCCGCTAATGTTAAGATAACTGGTATCCGACTGGTACAGAAACCTGTTTAATAAAACCAATTAGAAACTGGGTGATTTGAATACTGATTGGCTGAATGTGGAAGTATGAGTTCATATGCCACAGGAATGTCCCATATGTTTTGTTTTTTGTTGCTGTTTTGATTGTGTTGGTGATGTAGTAGGCCAAAACACCAGTACAAAGGGCTGTATCCAGGGCTTAGACCGCCTTTATACATTTTATTGCCCAAATAACACACCATTGTGCCTTACAGCTTACTTAAAGAATTACTTATTTATAAAAAGTGTAGGTCAAAATTATAATTCTATATTGGTTAGTTGGAGAACCGTTTATTCGCACACCAGATCACAGGAAATCAATAATAAAAAACGATATATAAATGTGTGGCTCGTGTGAGATACCAATCTGTTGTAGATGTCTAAATATGTATTATCAGGATAAATTGTAGGCTAATAAGTTCATAAGTTAAATATCAAAAGTATCCAATTCCCGTGCAAGCGCAATGAGACCATGTGCGCGTAGAGATGATGAAATAATGAGATGATGAAATAATGAGGATGTTTTTCCTCATGCCACCCTACTACACATGACTTCCGCACCGGGCGAGTCTCTCTAGTGCGCTCTTTTAGAGCAGGCCAATGTACCGTCCGCTACCCGTTTTTTCAAATGTTTATTTTTTTAAGATTACGGTGATCCACCTATTCCGAGAAATACGAGAAATTATGTCAATATTTTTTTTTTTTTTAAGTTACAAAAAGAAGAAACATGTGCATCCTGAAGTGGCGCCATGGTCAATGTCTTAGAACAGCTCGAAACACACACACACACACACACACACACACACACACACACACACACACACACACACACACACACACACACTGTGTATCAACTCGGATACTCATATATACACAACACACACACACTGTGTACACACACACACACTGTGCATCAACAAGGATACTCACATATACACAGACAGGCGATCAGCTTCGCCCCGGTCTCGGGCACCGGGCAGTCGGGGAAGATGGGCTTGAGCAGGTAGGTGGCGAACACATACGCCACGATGTACTGAGACGACGGCCGGATGATGAGCAACTCGATCCACAGCTTCAGGAAGGCGGGCAGTGACCCGTAGACCTCCAGGATGTACGCGTAGTCCCCGCCTGATTTGGAGATAGTGGTACCCAGTTCGGCGTAGCACAGGGCCCCGATGGTGGAGAACACGCCGCACACCGCCCACACGATTAGGGACAGGCCGACCGACCCGGCCTCCTTCACCACCCCAGTGGGGGTCACAAAGATGCCCGAGCCGATGATGGTGCCCACGATGATGGCCACGCCGTTCACCAGGGTGATGTTCCTCTCCAGCACCACCTTGTCTTCCCCGG
Organism: Dallia pectoralis; assembly: GCA_029465975.1. Lineage (NCBI taxonomy): Eukaryota > Metazoa > Chordata > Actinopteri > Esociformes > Umbridae > Dallia > Dallia pectoralis. Next base: position 4,830,574 of record CM055745.1, on the reverse strand, counting down.
GAACCGGCACAGTGTCCGGGCTCCCCAGCGCGCCTCCTGTTCCGCTCTCCCCTCCCAACGGAAAGAGCATCTTCTCCGTGACCTCCTTGTCCTCCGCATCGCGGTCCGCGGACGAATTCGGGTTTCTCTTCTTTAAACCTGACATCGTTTGGTCGTGTGTGGTGGTTGTGGTTGTGGACGCGCAGCCCCTTCCTCGCCTGGTGTCGTCTTCAGCTCCTTCTCGGGTGTGTTTTATGTCTATGTCCTGAAGTGCAGAGACACGATGTCGCCGTGTCTGACAGTCAAACGCGTTGCTCAGTGCTCTGACTCCGCCACTGTGTACAAAGGATCAGACTAAACAGCACCATGCCCATATGTATAGGCAGCGCCTCCTTCCTCTTCTTTCACAAGAGAGTACCCCACATGGCGGTGACGCTGGACCCCGTGCGCCCTCTAGTGGTGTCAGAGAAACATTCAGCATTGATAAGGCCACTGACGGCTTAATTCCACCAGTTGAACGTGCACAACTTAATTGCCTGATCCGGTCTGGTGACCCAGTTGGAGTCATGTCTATCTGGGTCATCGGGAATGATAAACCAACCGTGAGGAGGCGAACAAACCATACACAAGCACACTTTTACACATCACGCAAGCTGCCATTTTGTCCGTTTTTTATCCTGTTGTCTAGTCCGTTTGCCCCGTGCCGTGTCATGGGCATATAAACCCCAGTGGTTCCCAACCAGGTGTCCTTGAACCAGCTGGGGGTACCTATTGACTGGAGTACTATGAGACCAAGGACTTACTGGTTGACATGAACATCAGCGTGATACTTCAGGGGCAGTCCCACATATTAAAATAAGATTGTGGGGAATTTCCGAACTAGACAAGCGGGTACCAACTTGGCACTGGTTGTCTCAGTTGACAGGCACATTATTAACATGATTTATTGTCAACCTTATTATTTTTTAACTTTTTATTATAGAAGTGAGTAAATATGTTACTTTATGTTAATAACATGGCTGGTTATTAAAATAGCATTTAACACATAACAATTTAGTTTGATTAGTTGGGGTGGTGTACACAGAATGATTGCTACTGGCTGGTAAACATCAAACTCTGTCAACATGGCACGTTTGGGTACTAAAACTATGGTAGACATTTTGAAGTAGGTGAAGACAAAAAATTAGGAAAGAGAGGAGTTCAATTAGCCAGCAAACAAACCCTATGTTATTTACAAACAAGTTATGCCATCAGGACCAGCAACCATGCAATGGTTAAAGTGTTTGAACTGACCAATCACTATGCACCGTTTATCCGTGTTAGGAACACAACCTGTATCTATGTTTCAGCCTGTAGTCCGCTCACAGATACTGTAAATATGTAGGAACACGTCCTGTATCCTGGTTTCATCCTGTAGTCCACTCACAGATACTGTAAATAGATAGGAACACGTCCTGTATCCCTGTTTCATCCTGTAGTCCGCTCACAGATACTGTAAATATGTAGGAACACGTCCTGTATCCTGGTTTCATCCTGTAGTCCGCTCACAGATACTGTAAATATGTAGGAACACGTCCTGTATCCTGGTTTCATCCTGTAGTCCCCTCACAGTTACTGTAAATATGTAGGAACACGTACTGTATCCTGGTTCCATCCTGTAGTCCACTCACAGTTACTGTAAATAGATAGGAACACGTCCTGTATCCTGGTTCCATCCTGTAGTCCACTCACAGATACTGTAAATAGATAGGAACACGTCCTGTATCCTGGTTCCATCCTGTAGTCCACTCACAGATACTGTAAATATGTAGGAACACGTACTGTATCCTGGTTCCATCCTGTAGTCCACTCACAGTTACTGTAAATAGATAGGAACACGTCCTGTATCCTGGTTCCATCCTGTAGTCCGCTCACAGATACTGTAAATAGATAGGCACACGTCCTGTATCCTGGTTCCATCCTGTAGTCCACTCACAGATACTGTAAATAGATAGGAACACGTCCTGTATCCTGGTTTCATCCTGTAGTCCACTCACAGATACTGTAAATATGTAGGAACACGTCCTGTATCCTGGTTTCAGCCTGTAGTCCACTCACAGATACTGTAAATAGACAGGAACACGTCCTGTATCCTGGTTCCATCCTGTAGTCCACTCACAGATACTGTAAATATGTAGGAACACGTACTGTATCCTGGTTCCATCCTGTAGTCCACTCACAGTTACTGTAAATATGTAGGAACACATACTGTATCCCTGTTTCATCCTGTAGTCCCCTCACAGATACTGTAAATAGATAGGCACACGTCCTGTATCCCTGTTTCATCCTGTAGTCCGCTCACAGATACTGTAAATATGTAGGAACACGTCCTGTATCCTGGTTTCATCCTGTAGTCCGCTCACAGATACTGTAAATATGTAGGAACACGTCCTGTATCCTGGTTTCATCCTGTAGTCCCCTCACAGTTACTGTAAATATGTAGGAAAACGTACTGTATCCTGGTTCCATCCTGTAGTCCACTCACAGTTACTGTAAATAGATAGGAACACGTCCTGTATCCTGGTTCCATCCTGTAGTCCACTCACAGATACTGTAAATAGATAGGAACACGTCCTGTATCCTGGTTCCATCCTGTAGTCCACTCACAGATACTGTAAATATGTAGGAACACGTACTGTATCCTGGTTCCATCCTGTAGTCCACTCACAGTTACTGTAAATAGATAGGAACACGTCCTGTATCCTGGTTCCATCCTGTAGTCCGCTCACAGATACTGTAAATAGATAGGCACACGTCCTGTATCCTGGTTCCATCCTGTAGTCCACTCACAGATACTGTAAATAGATAGGAACACGTCCTGTATCCTGGTTTCATCCTGTAGTCCACTCACAGATACTGTAAATATGTAGGAACACGTCCTGTATCCTGGTTTCAGCCTGTAGTCCACTCACAGATACTGTAAATAGACAGGAACACGTCCTGTATCCTGGTTCCATCCTGTAGTCCACTCACAGATACTGTAAATATGTAGGAACACGTACTGTATCCTGGTTCCATCCTGTAGTCCACTCACAGTTACTGTAAATATGTAGGAACACATACTGTATCCCTGTTTCATCCTGTAGTCCCCTCACAGATACTGTAAATAGATAGGCACACGTCCTGTATCCTGGTTCCATCCTGTAGTCCACTCACAGATACTGTAAATAGATAGGAACACGTCCTGTATCCTGGTTTCATCCTGTAGTCCACTCACAGATACTGTAAATATGTAGGAACACGTCCTGTATCCTGGTTTCAGCCTGTAGTCCACTCACAGATACTGTAAATAGACAGGAACACGTCCTGTATCCTGGTTTCAGCCTGTAGTCCACTCACAGATACTGTAAATATGTAGGAACACGTCCTGTATCCTGGTTTCAGCCTGTAGTCCACTCACAGATACTGTAAATATGTAGGAACACATACTGTATCCCTGTTTCATCCTGTAGTCCCCTCACAGATACTGTAAATAGATAGGAACACGTCCTGTATCCCGGTTTTATCCTGTAGTCCACTCACAGATACTGTAAATAGATAGGAACACGTCCTGTATCCTGGTTTCATCCTTTATTGCGCTCACAGATGACACAATGGGGTCTTTTCAATGAATGGGTGCTCTATCAATCTCTATGGAGACTGGCTGACTTATTGGCAAAACTGCCTAACAAGCTGAACTGGTTTTATTGGCTCGTTCTACGAGGCAGTTAAGGAGTGAATGCTGAGATATTCTGAAGGAAATTTGTGAGAAACTATGAAAGGTATCTTTGCTCAACCACACACATTCCTTTCCAATTGTGAAATGAGGGAAGAATGTGTTTCTAAGCAAAACCAGGAACATTAAAGTGGATTAAAAAGTATTCACCCCCATCGACTTGTACACGTTGATTTCAACATAAAATCTAACCGCATCAAATCAGTGGTTTAAAGCCTCTGAAAATCGAACAAGTATTCTAAATGAATATAAAATGCTAAAATGTTTTGATTGCATAAGCATCCAACGGTTTTAGTGAATATTTGGTGAGGCACCAATTACGAGGCAGATATTATGAGGCAGAATTCAAAGTCACACGCCCATTTTCTCCACCAGCTTGGCCCATTACACATTGCAAAAGACGAGCCTGACGAGATATATTTCGATGCCCACCACGCGTCCTCTTGGTCCTATTGCTTGTTAGGCGAGACGCACGTGACTTATGATGAGATTTGCCTCAGTGGCTTTCTCTTCCCAAAACATAGAACTTTGCATATTTTCTGTTTCACTTAAACATTATCTTTTTTTAAAACTGTGATTCAATCAATTATGAGTTCATGTTGTATCACAATGAAACGTGCAAATTACTGAAATCTCAATTTAGATTTAGGTCAAATTTTTCTTTGGATATTTTGTTCCTTTTTTTATATTTTCACCTGAGTAATACAGGTCCGATGTATTGTCTAAGTTACAGCAGTGTACAGTAGAGCCGTATAATATATGTAAATATATGCACTGTTTTCCACCTCTACCAACATGGTTCTGTCTGAATCCTTGCATTTTACAGGCATGCTTGTTTTTGTGTGGCACTAAAACACAACAGACTAAACACAACAGCAGGTACAACTCCATATACCTATGCGATGTTTTTAGCTATAATGACCATGTTATTTGATTAAATCCCCAAAAAGAGGGAAAACCTTGTGAGTGTCCCCAGGAGATCCTTTACATAAACCAGGACCACTGCAATCATTTCAACTTCATCCCACAGGGTCAACTATCACTCATCTCAGGGGGACAATTTCCTGTTAAGTCTTCAGAATCGGACATGGCTAAAGAATATTATCCATGAATGTCCCCCTGAGATCTTCAAGTTATTGGCAAGACAGCAAAACAATTCAGACAGATAGAAGTTTAGTGGTTCATCCCAGATCACTGCAAAGCAAAGTGACAAAATACCTTGGAGTCTGATTTATTTTTTAGAAACAGGACCTGCTGTATGCTCTAACGTTTATATACCATGCTACTGTTCTCTCTTTCTGTTCATTCATTGGTGTGTTGTTCTGGTTACAACCCCGGTCCTGACACTGATCCCAGGTCAGACTTCAAAAGGCAGTGGATTGATGGCCATGGCCTGTATTAATTTCTAACAGAGCAATATAACTGATCCAGGAGCAGGCCCCAGTCTATAACACATGTGAAACATACAACAAGAGGAAACCAATTGACCAATTCTGCCGGATCTCTCACAGTACCGGATGACTCTACCAAATCAGTACCGGGCTCATTGGTCATTATACTAGACATGTGTGAACGATGGCGTGCATTATGTTTGCATGGTGATTACAGGTGCTATTCGCTGACACAAAGTCATCAAAGTACCGTTGCCCACAGATGTGGAGGTTCTGCTTTCTCTCGCAGCAGGCGATCCGAGTGTGGGACTGACCTCCGTCTCAGGGATTGTCTCCATCTGGAAGAGAAAACAGTAAACCATCCTCTGAATGCAGCACGTAGAGACACTGTCAGCAGGGCACAAAGGTGGATCCGAGGCTGCTGCTGAGTTTATAGGGAACATTTTGGTTTGTACAGTGTGCTTATTGTAATAACAAGTGTCACGAACAGACATCGGAACAATCGGGAGACAGTGAATACGGTGTCTCGACCAAATGATTGTTTTACGACCTCCGTGCCAAATGTAACCCAGTAGCCTGACACTGCCTGCGTATGTGCATATCAGCACGACCGTTAAAAGCGGAGAGGTAAACAATCCCTGTCTCCTCACACAGTGTGTCTGCGCGATGTTCCTGAGGAAAAAAACGCTCAAGACATTGAAATCACAGAGGACTTCAAGTTCTTAAACCAAATCCAAGCGAAATGGTTTGAAGGAATCCAAATAATAAACATTTTGAGTTTGAGGGGGTGGAAGAGCAGCCGGAGGCAGTTTCTGAGAAAGTTCTCACGCTGCAAGTTCCTGTTTACATTAACTTCTAGTATCTAAGCTTTAGGAGACTATTGGCTCCTCATTTCGTCCTAGAAATATCCCGTTAACACTCAGAACCAAACCACACGAAAAGACCTTAAACTGGAACTTTTTCTTTCGTCTAATCAGTACCATTATTCTTGAAGGGTCCAAATGCCCTCACCGAATGATTGCGCATTGGACTGCCAAGTTGTAAGGCAATTATTCACGGTCACAGAAACATTTACACATATATTACATGTCCTTTAAGTTTTTCCTGATGTCTTCAAACTTTTCTACGCGACAACCGGAGACAACTTTAACCTTGCAAATCCTCAGTGGACAACCATAACAAACTTGTATGAGGGAACCAGGTTTCCGGACACTTCTAGGCCAAAGCACCCGGGTCCCATTCCTGCTGAGTCTTCATCTATGCCTGTTGTTTTGCTTTAAGTACCTGGCAAGGTCATTATTGCCTGTCTGAGTCTAGATTTTTGTCTCAGAGAACAATGACACATAGCACAACAATAACGTTCCTTGAGGGACAATAAGAACCTTTCCGAAAGAAATCTTACTGGGTTCTGGGCGACTGTGCATTGCACAGGTATTTATTGCTGTTTTTGACAGTGTTTTAGGACTTTTGAATCTTGGCTGAAAGAACAAATGTGAGAAAATTCTGTGTTTAAAGTATAATGTGTAGTGTTTCCTTGTGTACAACACACACACACACACACAGTCCATTAGTCAGTTGCTAACTGACCACTACTATACGGTGGCTGGGATATACATCTCCCCAACTGTATTCACCATTACACCCTTCTTTTCCCACCTTGGCCAGGCGGTTATCACAACACTCACACAACAACATGGACACACAAAACAGTCTCATAAGTACTTTAATTCCACCGGAATATCAAATGACTCAAACATACAACGTAGTTAATCAATACATGTATTCTATTTCATATAATATTCTATATTAACAGTGTCTGTCCGCAGTGCTGGCTTCAACCCCAGTGTGTTTTTGGCCTGTGTGAGACATGATAATAGCACCTCTTCCTCGTACAGCTGGACTGGACCAATCAGACACCTGGTTAACAAAAGGCATGTGGGGAACGGGGCCCCAACTCAGTTCAAAAAACGCCTCAAGGCAGGAATGAGTCCGCTCATAACGTTAACCAAACAAATACAGCATGTACTACAGAACACCTCTACTCACAAGGAAACACCTGCTAAGTTGAAAACAAAGCAGGGGGAAGTCCTCTGCAAAATATGTGCATCGATCGACCTCATTGTGCACACTAACCTTTACAAGTTCAAAACAGGCAGTGATGGCAGTTACATAAAGTAATACAGTTCACAACACAGAAGACATTGATTACAGAAGATTAATAATCATTACTTTAGATACGTTGTCTGAACAATACAATAATCTGTTAACATTTAGTTGGGATAATTCGACAATAGAAACACAGTTAAATTTCACAAAACCAGTAGTTTGTGTCCTATCCTCACAAACCCACACACAGTGGTATATAACCATGTCATACAACGGCATTTAGATCCGATCTGTGCTTCAGGCCTGCTGTGTCCGTGTCAACTTCAATTTCACAGTGCAGTACGAAGTGTCAGCTGGGTGAGAAGATGTACTTTCCTCTGTTTGGACAGGCGCTGTTCAGTTTTCACAACAGGTTAGCGTCAAGCCCATTCTCTGGATTTCACCTAGTGGGAAAAGGGCTTGGCGACTCTCAGGGGAGAGGCCTTCCAAAGGGTAGTTTGTACAGGGACATTGTTATCGAGTAATCACAAAGAAAACCGTCTGCCGGCCGAGTACATATGCCCTCCCCGTCCACCCCATGAATACAACCAACCAACAATACGTTCACTCTCGTAAAACTGCCATTTAAAGAAGGCCAATGGAAAATAGGCAACACGGTATTAATTTCCCTGTGCTAAATATCCATCACACACACACACTGTAGCACACACACTGTAGCTGTTGAACCTAAACATTAAAACAAAATGTAAATGGACTGATGCAGTGACGATTACAGGGTCCCCAAAGACTAAAATGGCAGAACGTCGACAAATCCAGAGCGCCAGTAATATTCGTGGGTTTGATTCCTTTGCAACCAGTTAGTACAAAATGTATAAAACAAGTGGAGTAGCTACTGTACGTCACTTGGAATGAGAGCATCTGCTAAATGACTTAAATGTAGATGTTGTAAAATACGACGCAGAATATTCTCAACTGACGTAGACAAGGCATTACGTCTATACTGCAGCCAGTAATGTTCACAGATAACGTATTGATTAGTAACATTTCAGCCTGCTGGAACTACTTTCCTTTAGTCGTTTGTGTTTTAAAGACAAGACAATGCAATGTCAGACAAGCTTGGCTGAGCACAAAGTTCACCTGTCCAAGGTGATCCCTGCCATCAGGAACCCCAATAAAACTCCCCTCGCTCTTCTAACAAAAATGTAAAAACACATACAAGTGCCAGTTAAAATCCCATTACAGCCCAGAGTACTGTGAGGATACATTAGACCAGCAGTACACACAACAGACACAGGCTTGGTTTTTGTATTCCAAATTCTGAAGAAGGCACTATCGTCATTTCACTTAAACAGAAACATTTGATTACGAAAGAAGTACCTAGACCAAAAAATGCCAATTTAACAGAAGAGGTGTGCTTATGACATAGTAACAAGTAAAATGACCGGTCTGTGCTTAAGACAGTATTCAGATGAATGTTCTACACATTACATCACCGCTTAGAAACATGTACACGCGTTTATACATAATATGAAATAAAATGTCACAAATGCCCATTAGAACCTTAAGGACTTAAATTGCAATCGGCAACACTCATTTGTGCAGTTTAGAGCCGTAGTTGGGCCTAAACACAATCTCTACAGCCATGAAATAAATACATTCAGGGCTTAAACCTGCAAACAGCTCATATCAATATGGGTTAGGCTTTACTGACATGCTAGTAGGTATCCCTTCATGTAAAACACTCGGTTGAGGAAAGAGAAACGTATATCATTTATGAGGCAGTATTGCTCTTGACCACTAGAGGGCGATGACCAAGCTTTATGTAACGTATAAAAATATTTCAGCAGAATCCCACAATGGTTTCTATAAGCGTTTGTCGTGATGTTAAAAACACTTTTAAAAGGAATACATATTTTACACGCTCAGAGCATCAGTTAAAAATCCTTGCGCTTATTCAACAAAGATGCAGGCGTTTAACTGTTAACTATGCTAATAGATTTATAAGACACCTACCATGTGCTCATCATACAGGTGACCTAATAAAAACAGTAAGTGTGACAGATACCTGATACCAAGTATGTTCAATAACAGTCTTAACAGGAGGTATGAAACATTTTCCCATCAAGACCCCAGTCTTTATGCCAACCATAATAAACAAACAGTGTTACAAAACTACACCACATTTCCTAATCATCCCATTAATTAATTCATATTAAAGCCGATGTCTAGTGTTCCCAGATGTCTACTGTATAATATATTAAAATGACATTACAAGAAATTACATAATATTGAAAATATTAAAAACTCTGATTCTCTGTAAACCCACATTTGCACTGAAATTGTGTGGGCAAAATGGGCATCCCCCACCAGTAGGCAAAGAGAATATTCCTTTATGCAAGGAAACTCCTGATTGACCAGCTAAATTCAATCAATTAATTATGTAAACCTGAATATATTCTCAATATCTCAGGGTCCCACAGATTTTTGTTCAAGTTTGGCTATATACTACAAATACAACACAATCTGGGTATTAGTAAAAGAAAAACATATTTAATTTACTGCATGGCTACTTTAAATTAACCAATAAACACATTGCTTATTTTGATTTAGACAATGTTTTATATATAGCTGACCATGCTGTCATTTCTTGTAACCCCACTGGCAGTTACAGCTCAAACTTTAGACGGTGTAATTGTAATTTGGTGGAATCATAAAGTGCTTTCTGCATGCATGAATTGTTTTAACAGAAGACGCCACCAACATGACTTGTTGACTGTTGAGAGAAATGTAAGGCTTTGTTAAATAAGAAAAAAAACATAAATTTTATCGTATTGCATTATTTGGGTTAAAAGATTCCAGAGTGAGTCTGTGTGTACTGGTCAGTGGCCTGTGGGTGGAGCCTGTGGTCTGTGACCGGTGGGTGGAGCCTGTTGTATGTGGGTGGAGACTGTGGTCAGTGACCGGTGAGTGGAGCCTGTGGTCAGTGGCCTGTGGGTGGAGCCTGTGGTCAGTGACCGATGGGTGGAGCCTGTTGTATGTGGGTGGAGACTGTGGTCAGTGACCGGTGAGTGGAGCCTGTGGTCAGTGGCCTGTGGGTGGAGCCTTTGCATGTGGCTCCTCCTTCAGGAAGGGGGTGAACGACGAACGTACAGTGCGGCCCTTCAGTGGCTGCTGCACACGGAAGTTGTTGACCATACTCTTCTGCACCTCCTCCTCTGCTGAGGTGAAGAGAAGGCTCCGGAACACAGCCAGCTAAGGAGAAGACAAGAACCGTGTGTTACCCAGACCTGCCAGGAGACTTTAGGGAGAGCGCCAAGATGCATTCCTCCACCAACGCATCTAGGCTCCCTTTCTGTGCACATAATTGCATCTCATACATGCACTCAGGGCACCAAAACCCGAAATCTTAACCCAAATTACATAACTTCTGACACACACAAATACCCGTGCTCATGCTGGCCCACACACACACGCACACACACACACACCTGGTCATGGCTGACTTCAATTGGCTGCTTCATTATAATCCAGGTCACTGCTTCACTCAGAGGGGGCGTGGTCAAAGACCCTGCATATGTCCAGTAATCGTCAATGTTGGCCGGCAGTAGGCAGGACGCGTCAAAGCTGGTGAACTCAACCACACTATCCTAGGAGGTGAGAAGGGAGGACATGTTTTATCATACGGAATGTGTCTCAAGTTATCTTTATTGGCATATCGACCATGCAAGTTGTAGTTTCCTCTCTTGGCAGCTAGAGGGCCTTTCAAATCTCACCACACAGATATTAGGAAATTTCGAACAAGAAGCGGTCAACTGTCCTCCTCACACCCGGACTCAACCCAAGTAGTGTTGACCGGCATTTTTAAAACTTCTTCTCAGTCCCCCCAGACATTTTCCATTTTAGTCTCAGCGCTAAACTGGCACAATTGACATAATTAGTCAGCTAATCACCAAGCTTTTAAAATATTTAAATCAGCTGTGCCAACTTTAATTGAAAACAAAAAAATGCCTGTGGAGGTCCAACAAGAGGTTCTGGTGTATAATATCCTATCGAGTTTTAACAAAACAACACACTGACGATGTTTCCAAAGCAATTAATGCTTAAATGCACTCACCTTGTGTCTTACAGCAGGTAGGACATCCACTAGTTTCTGGAGTCCTTCATGTCTCTTCCCGATCTGAGGGGGAAAGCCCAGCAGTCAGATGTGTATTTACACGTTCAACAGGAGCTCTGTAGATGGTGTGTGAACACGACGGTGTGAGAATAGGTGGTGGAGCTGGGTCACATGTCGAAGGATTAAATGCAGGATTACCTTGAGAAAGACCCCAATAACAGCCAGTCCGTTTTCCTCCAGCACAGCCTCCTCAAACAGTTTGTACTTATTAGAGTTCCAGTGTACCAAATGGAGCTATAAACAGGATCAGTAGCGCTGGAGTTAGACAAGGCTGTCCACTCTCACAATACCCAGATCAACGGCATTTAAAATGTTAGTTATTCAAATTTCCAAAAACAGTGGAACGGAAAAAAGAAACAGCCTTAAAGACAGAACATTCTAAGCATTATGTTGTCTGAAGTTCTCTTGAATGTGAAACTGGCATTTCTGCACAGTTTTACTGATCTGGATAACTTCTCTGGACTACATCTTATATGTTATAATACTTGTACAATATCACGTATAAAAGAACCATACATATGCATATAATGTATCAGACTTTGTTGGTCGAACGTAACCAAATATGAAAGTATTAAACACAGACTCGAAGTCGTATAACGTACAAAGGTTGTTCTTAAACAAAAAAGTATATAGTGAAAATGTACTAAAATGATCTTTCATGTTGTAAAAAAAGATTGAAAAGTTATGTCATGAATGAGATTCGGACAACTGTATGTTTGCCCTTGTCAAATTGAATAACTGATTGGCTGCTGAAACACGACAGAAAAGCAAGAGAACAGTGAAAGAGGCGGGCTTAAGGAACTTGTTTGTGTAACCAAGCTGACAGAACTGTTTTTGTATAAATAAATGAATTTCCATGATTCATTTGAGGACCATATGAAGAAAATATTGGCCTCAAATAGTCTGTTCCTGGTTAAAGAAGTGACTGAAAAACAAGAACACTAACCAAGATCAGGGCTCAATTCAAATACATTCACAAAATAAGACAAATTACATTCCAAAGCACAAAATATGAAGAATATTTGGCTGTAGAACTTTTGAGGTGTACTTCCTAAATTGACATCAGTGACCCTAACTGTAGATTTCTTAAAGAGAGACATTATCTCAGGTGTGCAGACTGCGGTGTGCAGACTGCGGTGTGCTCCTGTTAAGTGTTGTATCTTGCTGCACAACTTTAACATTTTATTTCAACTTTATTTAACCAGGTAGGCCGATTGAGAACAAATTCTCATTTGCAACGGCGACCTGGCCAATATAAGGTGAAAAATGTGCATGCCAACATACAGTTTCACAAATACACAAAACCCAACTTAAGGTCCTCTAGATTAGGGACGTGCTGACAATGCTGATGCCTGTTCATAAAGTATCTCAGAAAAAGCACTAGGACCCCAGTAAAGACAGTTTTAATACAAAACCAGCCAGACAAGTAGAGGTTTCAGGACAATGTTAATACACTGGCCAGAGCCTTCAGGACATACTGGGTCTCCACTTGTAATCTTCTTACAAATACATCGACTTATAAATACATCAATGACTTGTGTTGTAGCCTAAGACAAACCTGCACAATTCTAGGTATACAAGGTGTTTTCTGCCGGTCACAATCGTTCTGCCTAAACGCCTGCCGAATATGTTTGCATGCATAACGTTTATTACATTGGCATCGAGTAAATAGTATGATGGATGTTAGTTTTCTAAAATTACTTTCCACAACCATTAATTATTTTGACCGTCTTCCGCACAATAGACATTCATTGATAATCATAGTTAACGCAAAATAAATGCCAGAGTGCCACTCCATCATGGGCGGGGTAAGGTTGATTTCCCCTCCCCACCATAACGGTTCATTTGAGTTGTTTACCTACAATTACAATGAAATCCAGTTTTAAATGCAAAATGTAGAGAAAAGAAAAGGTTTCCAATGGTAAATACATCGACGCCTTATCCAGAGAGAGAGAGCAGTCGCCCCTCCTTGTGAGAGGATCATAAAAAAGTAGATCACGAGGTTTGGTCATGATGACAGAACAGATTGGATTACGCAATAACACTGTCTGTATGTAACAAGGGTTTCTAGTTAACCGGTTATCCAGCACAGCTCTCCGTCACAACAGGGTTGTCATGGATGGGCGAGGACATCAGCACTACGACCCAACTACAAACCTGAAAAGCGATTACACCTAGCGGACGTTTAAATACGAACACTGTGTGAGAGAAGAGGATGTGTGCTGGCTACCTCAGCTGCGAAGAGGCGTCGGTCAACTGTGTGCTCAGAGCCCCAGGCGTTGCTCTCCCCCCAGTGGAAATGGAACTGGCACAGCCGAAATGTGTCCTCCAGAGGGCCGCCCTTAAGAGCTGATAGGGAGAACATATGGGACTAGACTGACAAATTAAAAATGTCATATGGACCACACTGACAAAAGAAAAAAAATGTATATGGACCACACTGACAAAAGAAAAAAAATGTATATGGACCACACTGACAAAAGAAAAAAAATTAATATGGACCACACTGACAAAAGAAAAAAAATGAATATGGACCACACTGACAAAAGAAAAAAAATGTATATGGACCACACTGACAAAAGAAAAAAAATGTATATAAACCACACTGACAAAAGAAATAAAATGAATATGGACCACACTGACAAAAGAAAAAAAAATTATATGGACCACACTGACAAAAGAAAAAAAAATTATATGGACCACACTGACAAAAGAAAAAAAAATAATATGGACCACACTGACGAAAGGAAAAACTAAAATACGGACAACACTGACAGTAGCAAAGGCACAAATTGCTACTGCTTGAGGTGTTATAGAAAAAATGATATAAACATACTTGTAATGACATTAGCCCCCACTCAAATCACACTGCCAGCAGGACAATAAACAGTGGTGATGTAACACTCGACCCGAAAACCAACATGAACGAAACATTTCCAAAAGTTTAGCGAGGCAGGGAAGAAAATGAATCAGTGACATTCCATGTGGCGTGCATGTCTGTTTTAAACAGGAAGACACGTGGCAGAGAAAAGTTCTTACTGGATTTGTCGGTGGTGTCGTTGTACTCGACCAGGAATGAGTAGCCGTTGTTCCAGACTTGTGAACACGTTCTGGGGTCGTACTCCAAGGTCAGAGGCTCGAGATGTGGATCGAAGACGCTCTTACGCACCCTGATATCAATAGGAGACTGCCTGTTCCCCCCAGGAGCAGCCAGAGGTCCCTGCCACATCGGATGCACTGGTCAAAGGATGAGAGAAAAATGGAATCAATTGAAATTAGAGCTCTACCAGGAACAATGATATAGAGAGACGATAGAGCTCTACCAGGAACAATGATATAGAGAGACGATAAAGCTCTACCAGGAACAAATGATAAAGAGAGACGATAGAGCTCTACCAGGAACAAATTATATAGAGAGATGATAGAGCTCTACCAGGAACAAATTATATAGAGAGACGATAGAGCTCTACCAGGAACAAATGATGGAGAGACGATAGAGCTCTACCAGGAACAATGATATAGAGAGACGATAGAGCTCTACCCGGAACAATGATATAGAGAGACGATAGAGCTCTACCAGGAACAAATTATATAGAGAGACGATAGAGCTCTACCCGGAACAATGATATAGAGAGACGATAGAGCTCTACCAGGAACAAATTATATAGAGAGACGATAGAGCTCTACCAGGAACAAATTATATAGAGAGACGATAGAGCCCTACCAGGAACAAATTATATAGAGAGACGATAGAGCTCTACCAGGAACAAATGATGGAGAGACGATAGAGCTCTACCAGGAACAAATTATATAGAGAGACGATAGAGCTCTACCAGGAACAAATTATATAGAGAGACGATAGAGCTGTACCAGGAACAAATTATATAGAGAGACGATAGAGCTGTACCAGGAACAAATTATATAGAGACGATAGAGCCCTACCAGGAACAAATTATATAGAGAGACGATAGAGCTCTACCAAGAACAAATGGAGAGACGATAGAGCTCTACCAGGAACAAATTATATAGAGAGACGATAGAACTCTACCAGGAGGAAATTGCATAGCAAATCTAGTGAATTACTTAACATCAGTTTGCTAAGCCTATGAAAAAATAAGTAGTGCCACTTACTTCTCATAGTGTACTCTCCAGCTTCCTGCATTTCTATTGTATGAAATTGTAATCAAATTGTCAAAAATAAAGCGAGATAAAACGTTGCAAAGTGGACATTCTTTCCTTAATCTTTGATCAGTATGCCTCCTCTCTAGGTTCCGTAAAAATAAATCTGGAAAGGGGGAGGTGGAAAACGAACCACTTCTCTTATTTAAAGGAAATGACAGAATAAGTAAAATCTGGGTAGGCAACAGAAACTGACTTGTGGAATGTTTTGGCAGTCCACCAGGTCTAAACCACAGCAGGAAAGGGACTAGTTAATCCCTGAATGGAACGTTGCATAGACATCATCTGCTGTTACCAGAAATCTGATAGGACTTAGATATTTGACTACTGTGCTGCTGCCAAGCAATAACAACAAATCATGCACTTTTCCTTTGTCACTGACATTTCTATCTGTATGACTGATTGTCATAGGACTAACTCTACAAAATATGCTTTAGAATAGGAATTATTAGTCAAATTATCATTTTTGTTACGACTATGCATTGCCAAATACATGGTCTACTTCGATTAAGCCATGTAAACGTATTGCTGATTTACAGCATCTAGATGTGTTTGCGTTTCTCTCTCCTCTTGGTCCGGTAGCAACAAATGGCAATCTGGGATTTTCACTGTGTCACAAGGGCGCTTAGGTGGTGGGTGTGGTCAAGTGCTTGCCGGGGGAATGGCAATTGAACAATTAGACCAATCGACACGCAGAATTCAGATCTCATTAACATTCCCCAAGCTGGTACAAGTTTCTCATTGAAAGCGAATCTCCTGTAATTCTTAAAGAAGAACAATGACTCTGTAAATATTTAGTTATTGTTGGAGGAGAAAAATCTTTGCACACTTGGGATCACTGCAGCCTTGAATTTGTTTGTGCTGTCAACTAAAGTTACATTTATCTGAGGACTGACTTAAGACCAAGAGCTAGTTTGTCGTCAGTTATCCGGTCTAACTTCTGTCTGCCACTCCAGATTAAACGAGGGCAATAAAAGTTGAATAATACGAATTTTGCTGGCTGAATTTAGGCAAGAATAACAGTTCAGTAAATGCATCAATAAGACATGTCTAACTATTGAGGAATATTGGGTCCACCGTTAAGGTTTTTGTTTCTCGTGAGAAACTGATCAAAGTTGTTAAAATCCCGCCGCTCTGTTCATTTACCTTGCGACATGACAGCTAGCATACAGTACATGGATAAAAATCACAACACAAATCGATACTTAAGTAACCAGGCATGTGGTGTATGATCAATGAGGTGCCTTATAAACTGATTACAAACACAAATAGAGCAACAAACATTGTTGTCATCAGATACCCATGGTGCATATTCGCATACACACCGGCTATCAACCAATCAACATCAAGGATTCAACAGAACCAGTTTATAAAGTTCCGCCCACCTTACCCATGCCTGGCACAGCCTGGCAAATAGGGGATGCTGACAGGATTGGAAACACTTGAGATAATAATGAATACATTTAAGGTTAATAAACTGTAATGACTTGATTTATAAATGTGTGACCCATGGCCACATAAAAACAACCAAGCATAAACATCAGCATTTTTCCTGTTTTTCTTCCCCCTTGCCACACTCATAAGTAATTGCACATTTAAGTACATATACATAATAAGTATTAAGGCTACTTTATTGTTTCATTCAAAAATGTGTATTCACTGTCCCTATTTATGGGGGTATTTCTTCTCCACTGGACACTGGCGTTATTAATGTAAAAAATAAATCCAATGGTTCTTTACATGGACACTGTGTAGAATAATAACACGACTCATCTCCTCCTTGTCTCCGGTATGTAATCAAAACAATAGTTGAATACCCGTTTTTGTGTTTAAGAACAAACATTTGGTGTGAGTGTATGCATTAAGCCGGATGGTCACCAAATAACAGACTGTACAGCCCGTATTGACGTCACTACAGATGGCACAGACCACGTGACCCCTAGTCACTCATGCACAAATCCAGTCCACGGTTTCCATGAACTCTTGCAGCAAATTATTGCCAAGAAAACAACGCATTGACCATGGCTCTAGCGATATAGCCATTGCCAATGGTTTACAGAGTAACCAACCGGGGATGTTACGGTTGCATTAAGAATATATTAACCCTTTAAAATTTAGTTGTCGGTGCCCTAGGCAGACACACAACTGTTCTCTAGTCTAATAAAGTAGTAACAAATATGGCGTGTGAAGCCATGTCAAACAACAGTGGAGCAGACAAATAGAGTAGTATGACACATAAAAAGGGTCGGGTCACTTACACGCAGAGAGAACATATCTGCTTGAACATACTGTTAGGTTGCATCTTCTCACCGGTATCAACCGGTGACCTCTAGTGTGTTTGATTAGACGCCGGTGCAGATGCCGAGCGAGCGGCGTGACCATGGAGAGAGTCACCATGACAACTGTCCTTATCCGAATATACCACTGGATGGCTGTGTTGTCCTTTCATGTAAGAAAAATGTGTCCACCCGAGGCTTTCCGTGTTGGCGTTTTGCTTGTTCAAGAGAGGAGAGTTTAAACGTCCCTCCTTCCTCGCCGCTCTCCCCCTACAGCTTGACGATTGCTCCGCGACACGAGTATCCCGACCGCCGACACTAAAACCCAAATGTTTTGCTGTCCACTTGTCCTGGTCATGCACGCTGGTACTTGAACACCACGCCCGCCGATTGGAGTTCGTTTTTCCAGCATCGCAGTGACGAACTAACGTGCACGTGTAGATGTGCCATGACCGAGCATGTTGTCAATATCTGTTGCAATACCCAGAAAGCTTCGGCACGGTCCAATCACAGGTTTAACCTCCAAGAGGCGGGGCAATACACATGCGTGAGAGATAGACCCGAGTGGTGACGTCAGCGCGTTCAGTCCATACTCGTACATGCGTTTCTAGGGGGCGAGAATCCAGCCGAGCTCCACTTCTTGCAGAATTTATGTGTAAAGTAAATTTCCGAAAATGTCACACATTTCCACAAATGTCACACATGTGCGTAACACTCTAGGTCACATTCGACGCAAGGGGCATTACATTATTGGAATTTACCAATTGGAAATAATTTAATGAGGTGGTTTTCCAAAAACATTGCCAAAAAAATGTTATGCCCAAAATTCCTGTCGTTAAACAGAAAATACAATCCGGGCAAATTAAGAATGTCATGTTTATTTTGATGTTGTTTATCCCCCATTGTACACTGGAATACGATTTGAACTTTGAACCCTGCACGTGCCTAATCAGGCATACACCTTGAGTTGCAAAATATTTGCCCTGAAAATCTGTTTTTCTGTGACACACCTCCAACGTCACTTTCAGGATGAAAGGAACATTATATGACTCTTTAGCATAGGTGTGACTGAAGCCAATACAAGACATAACTTATTATCTAATGTAAAAAAAAAACATTGGCTTCAGTGACAAAACATATGTGGCGTGTTCAGTAAAAAGAGCCAACATACTGTTGGGAAGATCTAAATAGAGATAATAGTAATCGTGTGTTCAGAATCACTCCCTATTTGGTCCTCAATATCCAACAAACGTTTAAAATAAGCAAGAAACTACAGTACAATTTGTTTTAACCAGCTAGGACATACAAAATCATTCTGGTCAATAATCAACAATTACAGCAAAAAATGTAGTCTATATTAGACCAAAATAAATGAATAGAGTTGATTTTCATTTGTACAGTCCTTCAATGTGTTTACTTTGCAGTAACCTGGATAAAATACCCTGAAAAAACATTTGATATTAAATGCATTTTGTTTTCAAAAGTATCCCAAAAAATTACAACCAGACAAATACATTGAGAAACACACAAAAATCAAAAGCACTTCTTTCTGACAGTTCTATCACCTTTTCAGACTTCCCACTGAAAACAGTACTGTATTGACCAAAATAAAATAAAAAAAACAGGCAAATGTAACAGTTTTTGAATACATTTATATTTACAGATGTTTGGTAAGAGGAAACTGCATATGAAAACACATAGGTCATTGGTCAGGAGACATACTAGTCTAGAGCAATTATATCATCTTCATCATCGTCGTCGTCTTCATTGTCGTTGTCTGCCGTAGGTTGGTCCAGACGTTGGCGCTTGGCTGAAGCCTCCCCAGTCTCGGCGTCATGAAGCTTCCTCTTGTGGCCTCCTGACTCCGTACTAACATCCACGGTGCTGGAGGAGGCCTCCTCGTCATCTGAATCCACTATCAGAACATCATCCTGCTCTGCAGAAACTGTGAAGAGATCCGCACAAGACAGACAAAAGATGACGTACCTGAACCCTGACTGCACAGCTTAACATCAACCGGCACTAGGAAACATTTTCAAAGGGCAGTAGAACGCGTGTAACGATCATTCAGTCTGAAATACTTTTCGAAAGCCGTGTATTACCTTTGGAAGAGGTGGACGGTCCCGCCGAGTCTTTGTTGCCATTGGCAACATTTTTCGGCTCCTCCTGTGAGCTGGGCGGAGTCGGGGCTTTGTCAGGGGCGTCGCCAATCACCTCGAACTCCACATCCTTCTCCAATTCCCCACTTTTATTTCAGATGGCACAAAAGGAAATTAGGAGTACGGTACATGGAAGAACAAATGTGCTAGTTATGCAAATTCAATTACAATGGCATGCACCAGATAACCACTCCCACCTGTGAATCACGTTAACTAGGAGTGTGTAGTCCTGCAGAAAGTCATCCACTTGCAGACGGCTGCCATTTCGAATCCCAAAATCAGACAGGAACTTGCTGTTGTTGGCTGCAAGATATGTATACCGATGTTCAACAGACGGTGGCGCGCATACTGCCGACGGTGATGTGCATACGAATGATGATATTCCTGTACTGTTAACAGCATGCAGGTGGGTTGATTTCACATCACTGACGTCAGATTTTTTTTTACGTGGTCGAGTTTAATTACACATCGGGAACACAAACTTCCTGACCTGGGGTGCCCAATTGGGATCTAATGGAATAGGCGTCAACATAGACTCTAGAGCAATGTGGACCCAAAACATTACATTCTGTTTAACCCAAATTAAACTAAGCAGTGACCAAGACCACAGGTTAGCGCCCCCTACTGGCCCCTGGAGGTGTGCGTCTCATACCTTCTGTTTCGCCCTCCTCCGAAGAGATCAAGATTGTCCCTTTCCCATCCTCAATCTGCACATCGGGCGCCACCATCCCAAACTTCTCCTTTAATATCTAAATTGAAATATAATTACACGCATGTTTGGCAACGCTACAAAAGAAAAAAAAAGCTTATCAGATAAGTGTCACCCAACAATGTCTTAATCAGTGTGTGTTTGTTACTTTGACTATCAGTCCGAGCGTAATCACAGTCCTGAGTCAGAGACAGGTATTAACTTAATTATTATTGATATCACACACACACACACACACACACACACACACACACACACACACACACACACAGCATTACCTTGTCTTGAAGGGCCAGCACCAGAGTTTTGTTCACATTCAGTTTGACTGTGACTTCTGGTTTACTGGCACACACATAACAGTTGGCACTGGGTGGATCCAGAGCACATGGAACTAGCAGCTTTTTCCTGGGGTTGGGCTGCTTGTTTAGGAAGATCTACAGACACATCATGTCATTTGACTGTCGAATGTGTCTCAAATTGCATTAATTACGGCTATGAAATTTTATTATTCACCACGACCATGGCTACTATTAGCGTCTTCGTATCCAGACATGTGCGCATCACAGAATAAAAGTCTCACCGTACGACACTGCTCCACATCTCCAGACAGTATCTTCAGCGACTCCAGCACTATCAGACCAGCAATGACCGCGTTGGTTGTGGCAATCGCTGGGATGATGTTCCCCGCCATGGCTGCGATAAAAATATCCCACACATCAGACATAAGTATTACCCGTCGCGTCGGATCTCCGACACATCTAACTTGAAAACAGCCAAATACCCACACTTGATGTCAAAGCGGCTTTTCATGTTCATGCTGAAAATGTGCATGCGCAGATTGGCGGCTGCCGTCACAAAGTCCATCGCTGCAGGGTCGTCCTAGCAACACCAGGGTAAAAACAAATGCCATAAACTATTAACGCATGTCTAGTGGTTGCATTCCAGTGCCGGCTTCAGCAACCCATTCGTACCCATTCACCTGGCTGTCCCCTCACCTTGTCCCAAACAAGCTCTGCCCCGTCCCCTTTGTCTGCCAGCGCCAAGCGCAGGGTTTCAACGCTGTGAGAAAAGAGCTGGGAGTAGCCTGCAACACCCAAGACCTGCTGGTCCTTCAGCCCCGTCCCGATCACCTCCTGGGGACACGCTATGAGCGGAGACAAGACAGACAGAAAGAGAGAGACAGAGAGAGACACGAGACATTCAATTTAAGAGAAAATCCACATAAGTATTAAAGAGTGCTGCACAATATAATATGAACATGCGAATATCCTACCAAGTTTTTGAAGCTCCAGCCAATCCAAAGGCAGTGGGGCTTTCCTTTTTTTCCACAGTTTGTCCATGGTCAGAAGGTACTGGATGTCATCTTTAAAAAGCTACAGGATCACACAATAAATTAAAAATGTTTTTTTTATACACAGTCTAATAACACAGGCTAACGACAAGCGATGCTTCACTAAATGCCCGTTCGGACTGAAGCCAGACTACCTTGTTGAAGAGCTTCACTGAATCGTAGCCTGTGGAACGTGCCCAGTCTTTGGTGGAAACCCGCTTGATGTCTCCATCCTGGTCAGATGCTGTGGCTCGGGCTTCAGTGTCTGCAGGGTTCCCTGAGAAAAAAATACCAGAAAACTCCTGTGACCTTTAGGTTACAGCAACTCTGGTCCTTTGACAGCAAGGTCATTTTACCTGGAAATTCATACCATGGTCGTAACCTAGAGTACAAGAGTTTGTTTTTTGTGTTTACCAAGGCCAGTGCCCCAAAGCCAAAGGCCAGTGCTGCCAGATATACCTTAATAGTATGCTTTTACCTCCTATAATTATGCCTAGTGGAATGACACGACCAGTTACCCATGGCGGCGAAAGTACATTGTCCGTTACCCAAATAACTCATTCAGGAGCTCTAGAATTCCTTGAGGAAATGTTCATCTAGTCTCTGAGCCCATGGGGGCATCTGCCCTGATAACTGATGCCTCAGGCTAGCAGGTATAAAGTTGCCTTCTACTCACATGAAAGTTCTGGATCAGCTGTATCTGGAGAAACCTCCTGATCTGCATCCTCTTCTCCGAAAAGCTGGCTGAGGTGAAGACAAAACTGGTTGTCAATACCAACAACAACAGATCACTGACAAATATCTGCATAGTGAGAATTGGAATAATGTTTCATTCATCTCAAAGACTCGGGCCCTGTTACCAGTCTTACTTAAAGAGGTACTTGGCCCAGACTATGCAGTGAATAGGTTCTGACGGAGTGTTGCGGATCGTGCATCCGGGGAAGGTTTTCTGTGTTGGTTTGGGCTGGCACTCATAGCACTCTGTGAGACCCTGAAGCGTTTGATGTCAGAAATAAACAAGTTATTATTACCAGTTCATTAATCGAACCGTTAAATACAGGCACAAAAATGTGAGTTTTCAGACACTACTCCTTGGGATGGACATGCGTGCGTCTTACCTTCTTAATAACAGTCACCTGTCCAAGGTAGCCGGCTGTGCCACTTTCAATAAGTGGAATGTCCGCTGCAAGACACATCCTGTTCACATGGTTACGAGCAGCTGTAATAACGGGGGGGGATTGTGAGTGTCAAGACCACAACCACAGTAGGCTAATCAGGCCAAATTAACTCTAAATAAAGTATACCTCTGTTGTCCAAGGCGTTCATGACAAGCATGAAGCTCCTGAAGAACTCCACGTTGTAATCTTGGCTAGGGGGACCAACAAAACAGGACATTATTATGTAATCCGGGGCACATCTATGTTTAATTTGTGCTGACAAATCGCAAATCGTGTGCACCGAAATACAATGACGCACATACAGAATGTTTGTATGGTGAACGGTTTGAGTGTAGGGCCAGTTCCCATACGGTTGCTGGATGGGAACCCCAAACACAACAAGATTTAATCAAAAAAACATTTTTTGACGATGAGCTTGATGCAGAGTTGTTGTTTTTTATTACAGAAAAGACGTTTAACCTAGTTTACTTACTTCATGATGCTGTCATGGTAGGCTTTGATATTGGCAGTGGGACAGAATTGCAGCACACTCTCTTTGGCAACCTAAAAAAAGTTGCAAATTTACAAAAGTATTCTAGTTGTATACAGAGGCTACAACAGGAGAAGGCAGTCATTAAGTTGTGATCATTTTTGTTTTGTTAAAAATAAACTGATGCGGTACCTGCGCCTTGGACTTTCCCACATGTTTCTTTTGGAACAGGAACTGTCTGTTCAGATTGCTCACGTCAATCGTGTCCAGATCAATCTGAAAGAAAGCAGACAATCGAATGGCCAATCAATCGAATGCCAAACCCATTAATCGAATGCCAAACCCATTAATCGAATGCCAAACCCATTAATCGAATGCCAAACACAATTTTAAAAGTGTATTACAAAATAGTCTACAAACATCCATCACATGTTCACTCAAAGTGAGACTTAACTACAGACAACACATGAAAGCCAACTACTAGGCAAGTTCTTGTATAAACTAGCGACATATGTAGTCATCTACAGTACTCTGGAAGGGGCTAACCAGCATCTCTCAGCAGACGTTGCTTTGTTAGCACAGAAAGGTAACACTTCCCATTGACTTTAACTAGCAGTTAGCTAACGTTAGCAGACCACAAAGAAGAAGTGAACATGGCGCGCAATTGGAAATCTAGATGAAGTGATTTAGCCGTGTGGGTTTCTCACTTCTTTGTTTCACGTCGATTTAATCCAGCTAACCCTACCAATCACACAGTCTATGGTCCATGTACAGCACCAAGTATAATATTATTTTCTGACTGGCTAACCATAATTAGCATGCTAGCTCGTTAGTCTCTGTTGTTCTCAAGCTAGAACTCTTAGGCCCCTTTGCATTAGCATGTAGCAGCACCTAGCCACAACAAGACAGTACGCGTCCTGCACGACTTACCACGTCTATATTTTTGAAGCCGGTGAGGACAAGGTTTTTCAGGAGCTCACATCCGATCCCTCCAGCACCGACCACCAGCACCCGGCATGCGGATACAGAGTCAGCGAGCTCTTTACGGAGAGACCCCACTAATTGTACCATTATTAATGAACTCGGGACAGAAACCAGGAGAAGCAGTAGCTTGTGGGCTAGTAACTAGGTAGCAGAGGCAGTGAGGTACCACCTATAAGTGATAGGGGGCGCTCTGACCTAAAGAGTGCCAAAAGAGACAACATTTCCCCCGTGTACTGCCACCTGTTGGAGAGGCGAGGAAATCCTAATTTTGATGTCAGTACAATCGAACTGGATAATTGAATCGAATCAAAAAGATATCAATAAAAAGTCAAAAGCCCATGTACAAGGAAGGAGTTTTGGAGACTTCAGCAAATCTCCAACTAAGATACCGCTCACTGTGAATGGGGCGATATACAACCTTGTGCAGGCAAGATTATTACAGCTTTTGTAATTTTTAAATACATCCTCCGTTGTGATGTCTTTGTGAGAGAGATGATGTTCATCTCCCACTTGTGGTGCTGAGTGATGGTGATGCCCAAGAAGCAAATGGACTCCACAGAGTTGACTAGGGAGCCACAAAGGCCGATGGGACATTGGCCTGCTGGGCTTGTCCTAAAGTTCAATATCATCTCCAATGACTTTTGAGCATTGATCTCCAAGTTGTTCAGACTGCACCAGGACACAAGATGATCAACGCTTTATTTACATTTGACAGAGTTACACACATTCTTCAAAAAACAAGTTCCACATCCGGTTTTCAAGAGAAAAATACCTTTAGGTATCAATGCAAATGATTGTAAACTGGATAATTGCTAAGATTAAATCATTGATAATCAGGTGATTAGGGAGTATGTATCTATATTCATCACTGCAGGTGATAAGCCAGTCTGGGGTCTCGTTTCAGTTTCTCGCCCAGAGACAGATATTTCTGGGGTGCTTTGTCTTTATGCCTGAAACACAGCCAAACTCATGTTAAAGAAACCATAAAACATGGTAAATATTGTTACCTAAGTATATAAATATGTACAATTCCTGTCAAAAGATTTGACAGACCTACTCATTCTAGAGCATTTCTTTAGTTTTTATATTTTCAACATTATATAATAATAGTGAAGCCATTAAAAACTATGTAATAACACGTATGGAATCATGTGGTAACCAAAAATGTGTTAAACAAAACAAAATACAATTTACATTGTAGATTCCACAAAGTTTGTTGTTCCTTTAAGATATAAAGAACAGTTAATCTGGAATATTTTCAGAACAGAGTTACGTTTTTCTAGAATTACTAGTTTTAGAGATCGTTAACTGATCGTTAATAAATGCTTCACAGACATCAACTATCAGAAACTTCTCAACATAATCTGTTCAGAAGGGGAAAAATCCTGTAATTATGGTTAAACCGCTGCAAATAAACCACTACTGAAGGACACAATAAGAAAATACTTTCTTTGAAAAAAAAATGTGTGGTTCCCACCAGGAAGCATGGAGGAAGAGGTGTGATGGTGTGCGGGGGCTTTGCTCCATGTGATTCAGGAAGTAGCCATGCTGATTTAGGCACACCCAACCAGCATGGCTACCACAGCCTTCTGCAGCGATACACCATCACATCTGGTTTGTGCTTACTGGGACAATCGATTGTGGTGTGTTGAACCGCAGAGTAAAGAAAAACAAGTACTCATCATATGTGCGAACGACTATATTCTACATGTGTTATTTCACAATTTTCATGTCTTTACTGTTATTATACAAGGTGGAAATCTTTTTAAAACTAACTAAATACCCAAGAACGAGTAGGTACTGAAAATTTGAACTGGTCGTGTAAAATAAAAATAAAACAGGGCAAACCAAGATGTTTAGGTGTTTACCTGTTCAGACGAAGTTTGAGAATATGGATCCTGAACATGGCATCGGAGCAGTAGGCAAGGTATTCATCTTCATCCTCCTTGCTCATGGTAAGCTGGTTCTTCTGGTACCACTGTTGTTTCTGCTGAAGCTCTTGGGTCTCCTACAAACATACATCATATCCATTACAATGCACCGGTATAACAACAGTAGCAAACATAAAATACAGATTCCAATCAAGATTATGCATTTATCCTACCGTACCTATTCTACCTGTATTACTTAACAACAAAATTCTAGATCTTTTTGCTATGAATATTCCGAACTATCAATTCCACAAATGCTGTGCTCGATGTACCCTCTCAAAACGAGCCTGCATGAGGTTGGCTCTGTCAACTAGACACCACTTCAGGTCAGCCAGACAGTCGCTCCTCAGCTTTAAAGCCACTTCTCTAGTCAGGTTCTCTGGGTCACCCAGCTGGGCCAGAAACGGTGCCAAGAAGTCCAGTTCTTTTTCTTTTCGTCGAAGTTGCTCCTCCTTGGCCAACCGTTCCTAGACACGAGGCACAGGTAAATACGGTTAATAAGGTTACTTAGTTGGCCTTCTGAAGAACAAATAAAGTGTCATTCCAACCTGTGTCTCTCTGTGGCAGCGTGCTCTCTCATTTCTCGCTGTGTTGTAGATGGAGATGTCAAGCTCAATAGCGCTTTCTTCTTGTTCCCTCACAGCCAGTATCGCCCTCGCCTAAGCACACATACCAATTACCTTTCAATTGATCTCATACTGGAAAATGTTACTTTTCCCGAAAATACCTCTTTTTCAGAGTCCTTGACACTGAGAGTAACAGTCTCCTCCTCCTTCATCATATGAACAAGCATTTCATACAGAAAGAGATCCTTACAGGGCTTCTCAAATGGATCGACCTGGAGGCAAATACCGAACAAGAAGGCAATTCGACAAGTACATGATAGTTACTCGATACACATAACAGGAAAACATTTCTCATAGCATTATCTCAAACTGCTGATGGCGTCAAATAATGATCTAGGCTTGCTTTGCTGTAAATGTACTTTCTCTGGCTGAGCCATGGCTTTGCTGTTGCCCCAGATAATTATGTCTGACCTGAAAGGTGGAGGCCATCTGACGGGTGAAGGAGTGTGGTTTCTGGGAATCCCCTGAATCTTTGGGCTTGATGAAGTTCCTCCAAGCCGGTATAATCCGGTCATCCTCCAGGGGGTGTGTCACTTGGATTCTGCCCTCGGACACGAGGAAGATCCGCTCTGCTACATCCTCCCCGGCTGGCTTGGACCGGTCTCGATGGAACCGCTCCAAAATCTTCTGCTCAGACCGTGAGATATAATGCAAATGGATATTTGACATATATAGTATACGGCACATGAACTACGGTTTACCCAAATGGCTGAATGGTTCTGTGACCGATTGTAATCAGCAAGCGTCGGCTATATTACCTGTATAGGCCGATGCACGCTGTCATGTGCTTCTGTGTAAATGTGACTGGAGGATTTGACACGATTGCCAAAGACCACATGACGATAGTACATGAAGTCTGGCCGATTCTCAAACGTCTCTGTCATCTCTAAGGGCATCTCGGTCCGCCTGACAAGCCCGTCGGCACGGGCATAGCCGTAGAAATCCATTTGACGTTCCGTCTCCGGAGTCATCGTAATATATCTGTGGGCTTAAAGCAAACACACTCTTGTCTTTCTCCACTCCATTTCAGTGCCGTCATTGGCAAGGAATACGGAGGAATTACACATTGTTAAGGTGTAACGTCCGTTTTTATAAGCTGACCACAGCTGTCACAATGCATTAAATTACCCATAGTGAGATTATGACAGTGTTATATAGTACGTATTAGAGGGTCCACGTAAAGTGTTATTATTTTGCCAGGTTCGGTTACATTTTACAGCGAATTTCCGTCCAGGTCTGAAATGCTCAACGGTGACATTGGTTGGCTTGTCGAGTTCCCGTTCGTCAAGCTGATCATGTCTGTGTCGATACCACTCCTTGACAGTGCTGGGATGGGTACCTGCAGAAACACAGGAGACACGACTCCGATTGCAGACATTGGAGAGACGAGACATGTTGTTGATAATGTATCTATGTCTTATCAGTCTAGATTCAGGATTGTGACACATATTGGAGAATCCTTACGCGTGCCATTATGTCGACAACAGGCAACTCACAGTCAAGGTCCGAGTAGGTGGTCAAGCGCGTCACAAGACCATCCCGGAGGAGGTAGGGCGCAAACGTCTCTAGCTTGGCCTTCCGATACTGAACAACCTTTACGCCCCCAGGGCAGCGCGTCTCCATGTCTGAACAGAGTGACAAAAATCCATCAAGACAGAACGATAGAGGTTGTAAGTACTGATAAGGACAAAACATGGCTAGCCTGTATGATCCTGGCCTTAATGCAGACTAGGTGTGTATTTTCATCTGGCAGACGAAAACAAGGAATGGGTCACCTTGTTGTGAGATGTTGATTTTATTCACCCAGGATGGAGGCATCTGAAATGCCTGGGACACCTCCACTTCTTCCTTCAGAAGAAAATACACTCGATAAATCAAAGCTGAATATACAGGAATTTTTTGAAATTGCATTTGTTTGTACTAAAAATGGGACATATGAAGAATTCTTATGAAGAATTAGAAGTACCGGTCGACATGAGATATTTGTACATCTCATCTGACCGTGCTTGCTACACTTTTTATCACACTGCTTGCTCAAACAGTACATTTTATCAGACCCACAAATAAATAAAACTGGCCATCTCACTCTGTGTGAGTGAGTAGTCTGGGCCTTATTGCAGCCTGACACACAGAACATGTACCGCAGGCATCAACCTCCAGGGGGCACCCTAACGCAATGATTATTTGAGCAGACAGCTTAGAGAAGCCCCAAACCAACACTTACTGAG
This sequence comes from Dallia pectoralis, assembly GCA_029465975.1. Classification (NCBI taxonomy): domain Eukaryota; kingdom Metazoa; phylum Chordata; class Actinopteri; order Esociformes; family Umbridae; genus Dallia; species Dallia pectoralis. Next base: position 4,801,101 of record CM055745.1, on the reverse strand, counting down.
GAGTACATAAGTTAAAGAATATAAACAAGTCAAGACCTGCAGAGTAGCACGACATTTTCTTTAAAATTACTTATTGTGTGAAATTGCAGGATTAAAAATTCAAAATGATCGCCCAGCTCATACGTTTCAAGCACCTCTTGGGAACTAAATTGATAGCTTGGGATGATACTTGACATCAGAACAGAAGAAAAACAGTTTATAAAATTTTTGTACAATTTAAAAAAAATAAAATAACAAGGTATGACGAGAGCGATTTCTACCCACGTCTTCATCATCTTCTACTTCCTGTTGTTTCTTCATATCAGGGATGAGCAGCTGAGACGGCCCAGTTGCGCCACATAGCAGATACTCCCACTTCACCGCATCCCCCAGGTCGTAGGTCATCTCCTGCAAAAACATTCAAGGAGACTCAACCAATTAAAGAAAAAGCACCTTTCTACGTATATTACTGAGATACTGAGCATTTCACAGTACTAATAATAATAACACAATACGAATCATATTAGCGCGGACAAAAGAGCATCGCTAACCGCACAGCCGTAGCGGCAGTCCTGCATGTTGGCCCAGTAATTCTGATGGTTCCAGATGCTCTCTATGCCCACGAAACACGCGTCGGTGGTAGGGAAACTCTTCCCCGAGAGCGGGTCAATAAAGAAGTTCTCTGGGACCTCCCTGCTGCCGGACAGAACTAAAACCCAACAGTGGACCCGTAGGCCCAACATGGGATCTGGGGGAGGATGTTCCCTCTCCTGACACGCAGAACAGATGAAGAGTTACATACATGTAGTGTGGACCTGGATCATCATATGGGACAAAATACATGTATTGTAGACCTGGATCATTATATCATCATACGGGTCAAAATACATGTAGTGTGGACCTGGAGTATCATATCATCACACGGGACAAAATACATGTAGTGTGGACCTGGATCATCATATCATCACACGGGACAAAATACATGTAGTGTGGACCTGGATCATCATATCATCATACGAGACAAAATACATGTAGTGTGGACCTGGATCATCATATAGTCATACGAGACAAAATACATGTAGTGTGGACCTGGATCATCATATCATCACACGGGACAAAATACATGTAGTGTGGACCTGGATCATCATATAGGACAAAATACATGTAGTGTGGACCTGGATCATCATATGGGACAAAATACATGTAGTGTGGACCTGGAGTATCATATGGGACAAAATACATGTAGTGTGGACCTGGATCATTATATCATCACACGAGACAAAATACATGTAGTGTGGACCTGGAGTATCATATGGGACAAAATACATGTAGTGTGGACCTGGATCATCATATGGGACAAAATACATGTAGTGTGGACCTGGATCATTATATCATCATACGAGACAAAATACATGTAGTGTGGACCTGGATCATCATATGGGACAAAATACATGTATTGTAGACCTGGATCATTATATCATCACACGAGACAAAATACATGTAGTGTGGACCTGGATCATCATATCATCATACGAGACAAAATACATGTAGTGTGGACCTGGATCATCATATAGTCATACGAGACAAAATACATGTAGTGTGGACCTGGATCATCATATCATCACACGAGACAAAATACATGTAGTGTGGACCTGGATCATCATATCATCATACGAGACAAAATACATGTAGTGTGGACCTGGATCATCATATGGGACAAAATACATGTAGTGTGGACCTGGATCATCATATCATCATACGGGTCAAAATACATGTAGTGTGGACCTGGATCATCATATCATCACACGGGACAAAATACATGTAGTGTGGACCTGGATCATCATATCATCACACGGGACAAAATACATGTAGTGTGGACCTGGATCATCATATAGTCATACGAGACAAAATACATGTAGTGTGGACCTGGATCATCATATCATCACACGGGACAAAATACATGTAGTGTGGACCTGGATCATCATATCATCACACGGGACAAAATACATGTAGTGTGGACCTGGATCATCATATCATCACACGGGACAAAATACATGTAGTGTGGACCTGGATCATCATATAGTCATACGAGACAAAATACATGTAGTGTGGACCTGGATCATCATATCATCACACGGGACAAAATACATGTAGTGTGGACCTGGAGTATCATATGGGACAAAATACATGTAGTGTGGACCTGGATCATCATATCATCATACGAGACAAAATACATGTAGTGTGGACCTGGATCATCATATCATCATACGAGACAAAATACATGTAGTGTGGACCTGGATCATCATATCATCATACGAGACAAAATACATGTAGTGTGGACCTGGAGTATCATATGGGACAAAATACATGTAGTGTGGACCTGGATCATTATATCATCATACGAGACAAAATACATGTAGTGTGGACCTGGATCATCATATAGTCATACGAGACAAAATACATGTAGTGTGGACCTGGATCATCATATCATCACACGAGACAAAATACATGTAGTGTGGACCTGGATCATCATATAGTCATACGAGACAAAATACATGTAGTGTGGACCTGGATCATCATATCATCACACGGGACAAAATACATGTAGTGTGGACCTGGAGTATCATATGGGACAAAATACATGTAGTGTGGACCTGGATCATCATATCATCATACGAGACAAAATACATGTAGTGTGGACCTGGATCATCATATCATCATACGAGACAAAATACATGTAGTGTGGACCTGGATCATCATATCATCATACGAGACAAAATACATGTAGTGTGGACCTGGAGTATCATATGGGACAAAATACATGTAGTGTGGACCTGGATCATTATATCATCATACGAGACAAAATACATGTAGTGTGGACCTGGATCATCATATAGTCATACGAGACAAAATACATGTAGTGTGGACCTGGATCATCATATCATCATACGAGACAAAATACATGTAGTGTGGACCTGGATCATCATATAGTCATACGAGACAAAATACATGTAGTGTGGACCTGGATCATCATATCATCATACGAGACAAAATACATGTAGTGTGGACCTGGATCATCATATCATCACACGGGACAAAATACATGTAGTGTGGACCTGGATCATCATATAGTCATACGAGACAAAATACATGTAGTGTGGACCTGGATCATCATATCATCACACGGGACAAACAGATTCGCTGACCCACGTCCGTGCTCCTCATGGAGCATCCACCAGGGTCAGCTCCTCACCTCTTGGAGCCTCTCCTCCTGCTGCTGTTCCTGAAGGAGAACAGCCCGCGCATCAGCCTGTCTGCGGTCCTCCTGACGCTGCTCAAAGCCACTGTGGAGGTCTCGTGGCGGTTTCACCGAGTACTTCTTCACCTGCTGCCTCGGCTTAGCATCCTTTCCCTGAAACGCACACACATTTACGTTAGAGGGTCATGACTCAGATTTTGTGACACATTACAAAAACTGTCTATAAAATTTGAGTAGAAGGTTTGGAGACTGGAGAATCAAGAGTAAAATAATATTGCAATGGCCACTCACGTCAACGTGTGTAACCAGTAGAGGACATTGCTGGAGGGACTGGTTCAGGACACACATTTCCTTCACAGCGTATCCACTGACACAGTAGGCGTTGTAGCCTGCGCCCAGCAGTAGACTACACAGCAGAGTAGACAAATCGAAGCAGGAACCTCTCTGAGTTTGCATCAACCAGGTTGGAGAGTGGAGACGTTTTGGCTCGAAACAAAAAACCAAAATGATGCCTTTTATCTCCTACTTACAAAATCGTACTCTGCCACATATTCTGTTATCACCTTTCAAAAACAAGCAGAGCAATGTCTTTCCTCCACTCTTACCGGGTCTGTGGGTGGATCCAGTGGATCCAAGGAACAGAACTCTGACACAAAGCTGGCACATCCATCCCAGATGTACAGCTCCGGGAATGGGGGCAAAGTGGGCCTCAAGCTTGTACTCACAAATTTCTATTTTGTCGGTGTGAGAGGTAAGATAACATCATGTTAGCCCCCAAAAATTAACCAAATAGTCACCACAGAAAAAACTGTCTGTTATTGACCAGACTGCAGTAACAGTTTAAAGAACTGATGCCCAATAGCAATGGAAGTATGGGTGTTGGTTGGCATATCGAACGTCACACCCGGCATTCTTTGAATGTTTTGACGTTTACCTGGACACCACACTCGTTGAGTGGACACAGCAGAAGGGGTTTTCGATCGGGGTAAAGGTGTGCATACTGGCAACGGAAGTTTTCGGCGATCGCAAGCAGTAGCTTTTCCTGCCGGGTGTTTTCTTTATAAGAGGTTGGACACCGGCGTAGGTCAACCTTCTGTGCGTGTTCTGGCCTGTCAAGATTTGAATCCAGCATGAGAGTCAATGCAGCGGTTGTAGGAACAGAGCCAATACATCATATGGTATCACGGTGTGTGTGTTGTCACGCTTCGAGGAATTGAATAGATAACCATGATATTCAAAGTGAATATCCGGCACATACAAAAATGGTTCAGAAAGGGTTCCCCGGTAAGGGGGGAGGCTCTATGTGGAACTATAATTACTCCGGAACTATATTACACAATTACTGGTTACCTGTAAGTAATAACAGGGTTTTTCGGGTGGGGGGGAGGGGGGGTTAGCTCTAACTATGTAACACTGTGTGTTCATTCAAGTATTATCAGGAAATTCCAATGTCTGTTGTGTTATGCTATCAAAGGTTATACGCACAAAAGGCTGACAGGAGGGCCATTTTACTTTCCCTGATGGGGAACCATTGGTTCCAGGTAGAAAGTTTTTGCTTCCTAGTTAAAACTTTTGGTTTCAGATTTCGGGTTCAAGTTTAAAACAGAAATGGCCTAAACTCACTTGTTCTCATTTCTATTCTCCGTAATCATGTGTGCTTGCTCTACCAAAGCAAGCACACATGATTGAACTTGTCAAAAAACAACATTTCATAACCTGGCAAAAGACTAAAAATATGGCTAACTAAGATACAAATAAGCATGTTCTACAGAGCCTTTATTGTCAAAGTGTTCTGCACCGTCTCATATTATAACGGTCTCATATTATAACTTCCTTATATATTGTTAGTGTTCTAGACAGCCATATGAAGCAATATCCATGTTTTCCGCTTAAATGTGAGAAGGTGTGTAACACATGTGATGCCCTCTAGTAACCTCACAGGCTATACGTTGGAGTTATCTGTATCTTGCAGAGTGCCTCGTCTAGTTCAACCAGGTCCACATTTAGCTCATCTTGTCCATCTTCTTCAGCTTCATCAAAGGCAACCTCTTCGTCAAACACTTCAGACAAGACCTCCATCTGAAATCAGGCATGTATTCAGGCATATCAAAATCACAAAGATTCACATTTTTCGCAGAATGACAGAAACGGCATGTTCTGAATCAGCTGACAATAGCTATCAAACTAGACCTTTTGTCTTCGCAGTTCTGTACTGCTGGACATTTTCGACATTTCTCCACACCCTTATCCAGAGCAACTTACAGTATTAAGGGAATCAAACCCAGAACCTTTGCTAGCACCATGCTCTACAGCTGCGCTACACAGCTCAACAAGTGATTTTACAATAATTTTAATGATTGACTACCAATGTGCTACCAGATAATGGCACATTTAAAAGGTGCAATTGTGAGCAAACCAATACTGCCTGGGGTATCTGCAGAAGGTGAACATCAAACCAGGTTGCCTTGTCTTGTCAAGCTCTGGTGACTGCTTGAGTCTTCCAACGTCTGAAACCTATGTTTGAAAAGATCTTAGCTCACACAATTTAGAAGAAAACTATTTACTTAAAGGTCTACAGGATCCTGTAATCCTGTACTCCACAACAGAACGATTTCACTTAGAGCAGTTCTACCTCTGAACAACCTATCTAGTCCAGAACAGTGAAGCTGTAAGCATTTAGGGATGTACTTGATTGTTTTTTGTAGGGAATAGCTATTATGCCCTAAGTCTGTCGTAAATGCAAAAATAAAAACAACAAAGTTGAGTTGATGTTGAAACCTTTAGTTGTTGAAGCATTCAGAGGGTTGATCTGACTTGGTCAAAAGTGAGTGATCTGCAGAAACGTTTTCACCACTCTGGAGTCTATTCTTGTCCCGTCATGGAGCACTTGCAAAAAGTCTGCGATATTACCTAAATAAATGGTTCCCCTATGGACACCATTGTAACTTTTCCAGCCTGGATATAGATTCTGTCTAATCTCGCGAGAGCATGATGCCTTATTAGTCGCGCTAAACTAGCCAGGAGTCATTACGGAGCACCATAGCTAGCTACTATCTGAAAAAAGAGCCGACAGACAAAAAACAACACATTGACAAACGTTGTATTATAGCTATATCAACTAATACAATATTATCCGTTTATTGACAACAATACCGTAACTAGATTTGGCCTATCTTTGCTGTTTAGCCAGGTACCTTTTTCGGTTGAGACGAGACGTGTTTAGTTGCCTGGCTAGTCTGTCTCCATGGTAACGGAAACTGTCTGGAGGGAGGGACTGTTCTAACGTTCTGTGGGAGTGACTGGTCTCGAGATCTGTCATGGTTGTCAACAACAACAGCGGACATTTCATTTGACTTGTAGTGCCTCGTTGTTAGATCACTTTATTTGTTTTATTTGTGAACAGTGTAGATTAGTGCCTGTCGAAGTCACTTACTCATCTCTAATTTGATTAGCAAGCCAGTTAGATCGGATTAATCACATTAGTAGCGTCTAGCCAGGAAATGTGATCTCTGTGCTGCCTTATCTGTTTAGATTAGTGATATATGCCTCAGAACCAGACCTAAGCTGATTTGTTTTTTTGTCTTCTCTCTTGCGACGTCAATATATTGGACTCATACCAGAAACTAAAGTTTTGCTGACGAAGTTCAAAATGTACTGCATTGATGCACCCAACAACATGGTAATAATGTTGATTAGTTACAAAAAAATCACCTACCTCTGTCTTTTTCTTTTAGGCAATCTATGGTTTGATTGGAATCCATGTTTTTCTTTGGTTTCCCTCCACAATACTGATGATTATGCTATTGAATATTTACCACCTGTTAGAAGAGACTAGGCTTCCATTCAAAGAGAGCTATCAGCTCCAGATAATGTTCACTGCCAGCTCCTTGCGGGAATACTTCCCTGAACCTTTCAGCCCTCCATTCATCTATGTAGGATAAAAGAATGAAGCTGATCGAGTTGAATAACCTACAATGTACAGAGAAAGATCACCATGTCATAACAGAGTTACCTAGAAGCTGAAGCCAAACAGGCATGCTGATGTCAGAAGGTATCTGACTGGACCAGAGAGGCGATAGCTACACAACAGAACAGGCAGAATCATCAGTAGCTAAACAGTCTCAGATTCCAATTCACAGCTTCCTAAACATGATTGATGAATGTGTTAATGAATCTGGAACCTCTATGTCTCAGCCAGACATTCTGAGCTGGTTTTATCTGTGGTGGGACCACTGATTGGGGATTACAGGAAGTCATAAAGCTGTATACATGCCCCAGTTCTCCTTGAGGAGTCCACGGTGGAATGTGAGGCAAGCGACAAATTCCTGGTTGTCCACATCTCCAATGACCTATCCTGGTCCCTCAACACCAGAACCCTGGTCACAAAGGCACAAAAGTGCCTGTACTTTTTAAGGAAGTTTTAGAAGACCCACTTATTTAGCAACATTCTGGTAAACATTTACCGCTGCACGGTCGAGAGCATTCTAACCAGCATCCCACAGTTTGGTACAACAGGTGACCGGAAGTCCCTGCAGCGGTTGTTAAAACCCGCCCAGCACCTCATAGGTGCCCAGCATCAAAGACCACCAGCACAAGCGCTGTTTGTGGAGAGCGCTTGGCATTATCAGGGACCCCTCACACTCGAGCCATAAACTGTTTGTCCCCCGCACCAGCAGGCTTAGGAACGGCATTACAGCAACCCAATAACTGGCCTTTAACATAGAGCATCGTATCTAAAACATCTTTACCTCACCATATGCAATCATTATGGCTGGACCTTACAAAACTGTCAACACATCTATTCACACACTGGATGGCAACTCAGGACACTAGAAGGATATAACGGCAAGGAGCTCAGGTGCAGATCTCACATGTAGTTACTGACAGTTTAAATATGTTTAACACGTTTTAAGTTGTCGATGATCCATTTGTAGATGATCCGTTAGAGATATTATATACTTTGAACTGCTTGGTACTTGCTTTGTAACCCTCCCAGACTCATGGGCATCAAAAATCTTTATTCTAAGAGCCTCAAATAGGTATTTTGATGTTGGCATTGTTTGTTACTACACACCATATAGTTGAGACAGACAACGTTTCTATCTCTAATGATTTTGTAATCATTTGAACAGACTTTGGTGCACCTGGTGGTAATACTTGCCATTGCAGGTAAAGTTAAGTGTGTGTAACTTTTTCGAGCATATATAGCGAACTTGTTGCACATTTGTTTATTTAAATTGCTTAGCCAATTTGTTAAAATTAGTTACATTTTATTTCTCAATGATTTTGGATGGAACAGCTCAAATATCAATGACCAAAAATGTAAAAAGGTTCACATGACCATAGACTTATTATTTTTCTGTTGTTATAAATATGCATTGGGTTACACGGGGTTATGTATTGTTTGATTTCTTAGCCTATATGTTTCAAGTCAATCGTTTTGACATTTCTGAATGCCGGGCTGTTAATTATTTGCCTTGGTACCGCACAAACAGCCTTGACGGGAATTGGACTTGTATAATAATCGATAGGGCATTAGGTAGCCCTAGTGTGGCAACTTGTGTTTGCCTTTGTATAAATACACTTAAACTATTGTAACCCCTCTAACCTTTACTACATATTAAAAGCACATCATTTAGCAGGAGAAAATAATCACCAAGTGTTTGTAAATGTGCGGTCGACGCTAAATAACCGACCTCCCGATTTAACCCTGAGTGCGCCACACCCCTCTACCACACCTCCACACCCCTCTACCACACCACTATAGTCCACTTGTGCCCCAAATTACTAAGCGAGAGGCGACAGATTCGGACTAGATCTGGTCGCAATGGGAGCGTATGCGCACTGCTGTACTGTGCTTCTGCTGGGACTCATCACGTCCCAGCAATCTGCTGGGTTTTGGATATTTGACGTGATCTTCCCACCAAGTGCCAATCCTCAGAGCAAAGTGCCCAGTAACAGCACTCCACCATTGCTTATAGGTGAGCGTTTCTTTTTCTCGATCAAGGACTCTTTTGATAGGAACAGTGATACCGAGATGATTCCCTTTAAAATGCATGCAAGTTAAACCACTATAGGACAATGTGGAACGGCTAAACATTTTTGCCAAACACGTGTAGGCCTACTTAAACAACATAGAGCAACTTAAACGTTTGAGTTCACTAAAATAACATACAATAGCTTCAATGGAGGACAAGCAAAATCGGACAAGCTTTTAGTTCTGGATGAATAAACGGATATTTTGTGTTGCTCTCTGCTTTACGAAGTCAGTAAAGTAGGCCTACTATTTGTCGATGAAATGTATTAAAACCGTTTTGGAAATTAAATCGGCACACCTTTCTATTGATCGTTAAAAATGTTCTTGTACCAGTATGTATTTGTTTTAATCATTAAGTTATGTACAATTTGCGGAAAAAAGTGGTGAAACCTATTGCATGTCTGGGGACAACAATTTGTTATATCAGATATCAGTGCCACAGAAATGTTAGGTAGACTATATTCGTTTAGTCAACTTACTGTATTTTCCTTCTACAATTATACAATCTTGGTGTCTCCCTCAGCTACTATTTGTGTCTGTGTTTGTTGAAGTAGGTTTCGTTCATTGTTTTGGTTATTTGTGTGGTATATTATCAGGCGTGAGACATGTGTTCTGTCACTTAAGTCGTATATGGCTGCTACTGGAACTGGCTCACTTGTCTTTATTGATTATGTAACTGTGCTGACTGCAACTGCAAAATTAATATCGAAGTGTATAGAAACATTGTGTATAACAAAGTCCAAACAAATGCCTTCAAACTCATTGGACGGCACATCTTCATACAGCCAGACATTGGTCCCCAACATACTGTCATATAAAACTATGTACATTTTTGGGCCCAATACCTAAAACCTTTCCAGATTTAGTCCAGACCTTGAAGATCCCGTTAAGAAATCTAGTGTTTGGTGGGTTTTGTGATTTTACCAAGTTCCAATGCATACAGAGAGGATAGCTCTTTTTATCAAATCACATTTTGAATCAATCCCTCATAGTAGTGCTTAGCAGTTAGTTAAATCCACATTCCAAAATTTTCTGTGAAATTCAATACAGCATACAAAGCAGGTACAACTGTCCAAGTTTGACAATAAATATGTACACAAATACCCTCAAAAAGGTATATAAATACAATCTATACTTTAGCCTCAATAATGGTTTGATTTCCAATACAAACTTTTGAATCTAGAGACCCAAAACAAGAAAATACAAGAAGACAAGAAAAATATCTGATGTCTAGACAGGGGTTATATCTGATGAATTTTCCAAAACATTAATTGGTTAATAGCTTTCTGATCACCAACAAACTTATTTTTAAAACACAATTGTTCTTTGCAGCCCTGACTGCTAACACTTGATACCGATGCAGTGGTGTTCTCTCATTTTATTTCCAACTATGATTGTTATAGCTGTACAAATCTTGTGTTCAACCATTAGCTTGCTCAACTGGCTTCTAAGTTGTGACATTTGTTTTTACCAGTGCCGGGTAACCTGGGAAACCAGCTGGAGGCCAAGCTTGACAAGCCAAGTCTTGTGCATTGGATGTGCTACAAAAAAACGGATGACTTCTTCACGCTTTGGATTGACCTGAATATGTTCATGCCAATTGGTATTGACTGTTGGATTGATAATATAAGGTAAGCCAATTAATTTCAGACAGTTCAAATAATTACCTTGAAATCTTTCCATTAATTCCACCGTTTTACTTAGAAACTTCTTCAAAGACATTTCTTAATTGTTAACTGTTGATAAGTAATGCTTTTTAGATGAAAAGCACAACCAAAATTCAATTTTTACAAGATTGTCCTTACATGTAATTGTCATGAAGGCTTTGTGTACATACTGCATATTTCCTGCTACAGAATGGTATACAATAGGACAACTCGCAGGACCTCGAATTCTGCTGGGGTGACCGTCAGAGTGCCTGGTTTCGGACAGACATATACGGTTGAGTTCTTGGACACCAACAAATTGTCAGGTGAGGATAACCATGAGGCAATTCTAATCTATATATTGTTAGTTTTTTATCATTATGATTCGATCGAAAAAAATATCTCTGTATTTTCTTCAGGTTATTTTCATACTATGGTTACACATTTGGTCAACCTCGGATATGTCCGGAATCAGACGGTTCGAGCCGCTCCATATGACTGGAGAATAGCCCCGAGTGAGTGACCTCGCGAACAAAAACAAACTCTCCGGACGATAATCTCTTTGCTGCAGCAACAATTACAAGTACGCCAATGTTTTTGCACAGATCACCTGACTTTGCCTGTCGATCTTCATTTATCTTTAACTTTCTCAGACGGACAGGAGGAATACTTTATGCGACTGAAGAATCTGGTCGAGGAAATGTACGATCAATATCGACAACCAATTTACGTCCTGGGACACAGCATGGGAAGCAACTATGTCCTCTACTTCTTACATCAGCAGACCCAGGCTTGGAAAGACAGATACATCAAAGGCTTTATCTCCCTTGGAGCGCCGTGGGGTGGGGCTGTCAAGTCACTGCGAGTGTTAGCGTCAGGTACTCTATACTGGGTTTGGTGGTTATTCAAGATCCCAATTACGGTCATCACTATACATATTGATAATGTTTTCCCACAGCGGGGCGTGTCGGGATTTCCTATTGGTTGGGGAGGGGTTGCAATTCCAATGATAATGTCCTACGGTAATTGTCGTTCTACCATGTCTTGTAATAGTCACGTGATAACTGTGTGAGCGTGGAAATCATTGGGGACCACAAATGAAATCAGTGGGGACCTATGGAGGTAAGGGACTCTGAGCAGGTGTATTATTGGGTCTACTGCAGTGTTTAGATCACTGGCTACACTACCAGGGATAGTGCTGCAATGTAAACCAGCATGCACGGAACGTGCTGCAACACGATATCACAGGTTTTCGTGAAATGGACACGATTTTTGTACCCAGAATTTGTGACATGCACAAGTAAAAGTTCTTTTTTTTGTGTACAGGACACGTAATATTTAGGAAAATCGTCACACACACACGAAAAAGCACAACAAACGTTTTTGGTCAACAACACGTTAAACAAATAGGTAAATCGAGATGTTAGGTATTGGTTAAGGTTAAGGTTAGGGCAAGAGTAAGAGTCAGGCTTTCGTTTAATATTTATAGTAATAAAAAGAGTTATATTCCAGAAAGTTAAGTCCGTCGCGTTTACAATTCGAGCAACGCCCACTTCCTGGTTGAAATGCACGTTGAGTCAACCAATCACGACACTTGCTTTCAACAGCTCAAGAAAATCGTGTCCAGGACACGAAAAAACTACCTTTTACGTGTGGATGTCACAAATGTTGGGTAAAAAAATCGTGTCTATTTCACGAAAACTCATGATACCGTGCTGGGATGGGAGGACTCTCCATGCAAAGTAAAAACGTTATTGAGCAAGTTACACACGGGCATCAAGGTGAAACGCTTAATAACATTGTTTTGCCGCTGTAGGTGAAAACGACGGCATCCCGATGGTGTCCAACATCAAGATCCGGGAGGAGCAGCGGATGACCTCCACAAACCCCTGGATGCTACCGTCTGAAGGGGCGTGGCCTGCGGACCACGTGTTCATCTCCACGCCGTCGTTCAACTACACCCACCGGGATTACAATCGCTTCTTCCGGGACATCGACTTTGAGGATGGCTGGCTCATGTGGGAGGACACCAGGAACCTGACGGCCGGTCTGCCCCCTCCTGGCGTGGAGTTGTACTGCTTCTACGGCGTGGGATTGCCGACGCCAGTGACTTATATTTACGCCGACCAGTTTCCCGATTCGGACCCCGTTGACTATGTGTATGCTGATGGGGACGATACAGTGGACAGTCTCAGCATGGGCCTGTGTAAGCGCTGGATAGGCAAACAGCCACAGCCGGTCCATGTCAGGGAATTCAAGGCTATGCACCACTTGGAAATAGTATATAATAGTATAGTCCTCAGCGTGATACAGAGTATTCTGGAGGGACGGTACGAAGGACAATGATTCACGTGTTGATTACTGGCGGTTTGGTCATTAATGCTCGTGTTCACAACCAATAGAAAATTGCAATAAAACGACGAAGGCCTACCTCATGAAACAAAATGTGCATGTGCCTGTTCTCCCACTAATAGTCCACCTTACCACAAAGCGAGAGATCAATTGATCCTTTGCGACATATCACACGCGACATCCTTCCTAGACGTTCCACGCTAAGTAGAGTAGGACAGAAATGCATTGATAAAAATATAAAATAAATAACGTTTGACAACCCCTTTTGTCAAATCAACAGAAAAACACAAGGTAATTTTATTTGTCAAATGCACACTGAGTTAAATATTGTCATTCTGAACAGTGACATGCTTTCATTTTAAGAAGATATAATAGTATACATATAAACACCAGAAGCAGTTCCAAAGTATAGAAATGGCAAACGTGCACAATATGAATATACATTTTATAAATATAAGTGTTGTAGTGCATTTGAATGGGTACATTAAAATATACTTGTGTTAATTCAATATTCATAGAAAGTGACCAAAACATTAAAATGTAAATTGATCAACATGATCAGTATGACCAGAAGATCAACATTGCTGATTGAGAAGTCTTAAAGCTGTTTGTGAGTCTGGTAGACCGTGCGCTGATGCTCCGGTAACCTCGACCAGACGGCAGCAGTGTGAACGGACCAGAAGCCTGGGTGGCTTTTATGATGTCCTATGATTTCTGAAGGTCATATGGTCCCTGCCTTGCACAGAACGGGGGGACCTAACCACCCTCTGGAGGGCCTTGCGATTAGCAGCGGGGCAGCTGCCGTAGCAGGCAGTCATGTAGCTTGAGATGATACTGTAATAGTAAAAAAAAATGCACTTTGTGAGTCTCAGGAAGGGTAGGCGATTTTGGGCCGAGTCTGTTTGTCCGGAACCAATTTCTTGATCTTGCTGACAATGAGTTCTGAGGTACTCTGGTCCTCCATTGTTCAGATCTGCACCTCCACAGAGCTGCCAGGTCCCCAGAACTACAGTCAAAGGGCTGTACTATATGCAGATGTGCAGTTTTGTTTTGTATGTGTTTTCTTAACACGATCAGTCTTTGTTGGGTCATCGTTGAAGTTTTAGATTAGATAAGAAATCATCTCGTGTCTAGTGTTTTATCTACAAAGTTGTCTTCCAGGATTTGACCCAACATGTAAGATAAAGTAAATAGAAATACATTGAGCAGCAGTGCACTTTATTGACTCAAATGGCAACTCCATTTATTATATTTCCAATCCATTACACCTACCAGATCTGTCCTGAGTTGTCCTTAAGCATATACATACAGAGAAACAACGCTGCAAACTAAGACATATATGAACAAATATATTACAATTATTACAACATATCACAAATGTATTATCCATGAATAAACTGTAAAAGCACTTCAATGTGAGTTATATTCATTTTTCTTTATTCTAAAGGGGGCACCGTGATGAAAACTGATGATTATTGGGCCTCACAATGTCAGTGGGTGGCCAAACAAAGTCATCAGTGATTGGATTATCTCTAAACAATCACGACCAAAACTATAATATATATTCTAAATGTTGCTCTACCGACATGTATTCTGGGCTTAGTGTGACCAGTCAGAAGAAACGAATCTCTAGGAAGCACTTTATTTGAAAAAGACTCAAATTAACACTAATTGTGGAATTAAATATAGGTCTCTGGACTATGCAAAGATTGTCTGCAATAGCCAATAACCTTAACATTTACAGTTTGTTTCAGACAGTTTGTCTCAAAACAACAGCAGCGTTTCAGACATAAATAATTAGTTTATGTAATTTAAGCTGAATACATCTGTCGGGCAAGTTTCCGGAAGACATGATCAGACAGCTGTTGTTTGCTTTTCTATTGGCCACGCCCATCGCTGTTCGACTATCTCTGACGTCGACTACTTGAGGCTTGAGTTCAGGAGGTCTTATTAACTTGGGAGCTTTACAACTCTGCCATCAACATCTGCGCAGCATCGGTTTGCCCGGTTTTGTGTTCATGTTGTGTCTGGGTGTATCGTGCGGATAGATGACATCCCCATTTCCTCATTGCGGACAACAGCGTTATGAGTGAATGGGAGAGATGGTATCTTCTGGGTTGATAATCCCAGCGCTCCTACAGCTGAGTGTGCTGCTGTTGTTTTGGACACCACACATCTACGGAAGAACACTAGAGACATCTCCAGTCGGCAAGACATGTCCATCGGGAAGACCTCCCGTAGTCCTAAGTAAGTGTCCATCCTGATGGAGGTATCGTTAGATATCTCATGTTTACTTGCCATGTTGTGCTGTACAGACATTGACTGCTTTTGGCTGCAGTCAAGGCTATTTAGCAGAATCTCAAGCCTGCCCCGATTCTCACAATCTGAGTTGTTGTGAAATGATCCTCGATATGTGTTATTTCTTTGATGCATGCCAGCCAGGGGTTAATTATATTCACACCGCCTGACGGAATACCTGTTGACTAACATATATTTGTAGTCAGGCTGGAAACAAATGATTCGAAAATAACTTCCCAAATGAACCTATCCTGTCTCCCAGTGTTTACTCGGGTTAATAGAGAGATAATATCGCAGGGGTACTGGGTCGATTGGAGCCGCTTGGTCATATGACTTCAAATGGAACGTCATGTCACAAGGGAATTCAGTTGCAAAACGTCGTAATAGATCATGAATAGAACGATCGAGAATAGATCCGTGGTCATTACAAATGTCAGAGAATCATGGTTTGTTGAAAATGATATCTGAAAGTTCCCATAAATTGCGTGATTCACGTCGCGCTACAATGTTGCAGATGTTGGGTATAACAAAATGTCCGAGAACACATGTTTTTCCTTATTTTGCTTTATTTCTGTACTTGCAGACCTCTCTTATTGGACACTTGTATAATAATGTGACGACGTATTTGAGTGTTAATGGCTCGACTCAATGTAAATGAACGTTGTATAGCGCCACCAAATAGCAAATGATATCTGAGTCACTCATATAGCTAACTGTAACTATACTTGGCGAAACTGCATACAGGATTCACAGACATTCAGACAAGTTGCTATCACATTTAAATGTGCGGTTAACATGATAAGATAATGTTCAACCCAGATGCGTCTTGTTTTTTTTGTGCCGGACCTTTGGAGATTGAGTCATTCAACATCACGTGTTTCTCCAGTCTGATGATTAATCCATAGAGGTGCACAATGGCACAAACAAATATATAGACCAGGTTGGTTCTATATGAACAATATATATATATATATATATATATATATACAAATATATATATATATACTTATTGAATAATATGGTTTTGTAGATTAATTTGACATGCTTTATTTCGCATGTTCACAACCTCCTGGACTAAATTCTTGCACAACTTTCCCCTAACTTAGCAAGCAAGCAAGTTTATTATATATAGCACAATTCACACATTCAATGTGCTTTACAGAGGAAAGCGATAACAAAATACATGCATTTTATATTCATAACAACCTGTAATGCTGAAGTGACGGCATATGCAACCTAGGGCTCCCCTGTGGGAGAACGCTGGGCAGAGCCATCTACAAAAAAAACTGTTTAGGGCTACTGGTGAAAGGTCTTTAAAACCGTTCCAGGTCTTAATGACTAGTAACAATATCATATGCTGGCATTGAGAACATGACATAATATGTCCTAGCGTCTTTATTTACTTTACCAGCTTCAGAGTTAATCTGGGAAATGATTCGCATATTCATTAGTTGTTGGCTCAGGTATATTCCAACAAAAGGTATCTCAATTCCTTATCTATCGTTTGGCAACTCACAACCCTTACAGTATTTGTATGTCTGCATGCACGTGATGGCGGTCAATGAAGTTTGCCCTAGGGATTACCTCTGGTTTAAACTTTTAACTTGTGGTTGACACAGGGTTACAAAGGGTCATTTGCGATGGCTGACTGACATGCTCAAATCGGCAGGTTTTGCAGTGATTGATTACACATTCTTTCAGTCTAGACAGCCCCCACAAGAGAGGTGGTAGGCAGGAAATGAAAAAACAGCAGCGGCACATTTAGAAATCTTACTAGTACAATGGTCACCAATGACAACATTTGTTAACCTGTAAACTGTCCTGCCGTCCGTCTGTTATTCACCTTATTCTGTTATTGTCTGTTGTCGTAGTTCCGGGAGACCTGGGGAACCAGCTGGAGGCCAAGCTGGACAAGCCAAGCGTGGTCCACTACATCTGCTACAAAAAGACAGATGTTTACTTTACATTGTGGCTCAACCTAGAACTGTTGGTGCCGGTGGCCATCGACTGCTGGGTTGACAACATAAGGTTAGCAATGTATAGTCTCTGACACCAGCTAGCACCATGTGGGGGGCACAGGGTACATGAAGCTTCCTTCAGAGTAAACAAATTCAACCTTTGATTCCCCTTCGCAATCAGTGTTTTCAATAAGTAGCCCATCTTAGAGCCTGTTTTGTAATAGTGAAGCCATAGTGTACAAATGGTAGTTCCCTTCATTCCTACTTCCTCTAGAAATGCAGAAACTATACTCGCATGAAATAAACAGGTGTTTTCAGTCTTTAACCAAAACCTTTTTTTTAGCAGAAACTCCAAAAAAGCAAAGAAGTGACAGTTTTACAGTTTATGCAACATCATCTTAACAATTTTAGTTAACCTGTCTGATATTCCGGTTTCTGTGTTTATGCTCACCAGATTGATTTACAACCGCACCACAAGGCAGACGGAAGCACCTCCGGGTGTTGATGTCAGGGTGCCTGGCTTTGGACAGACCTTTCCCTTGGAATACCTTGACCCCAGCAAGCAAGGTGTTGGTAAGTAGGCCCGTAGCTATAGTAGGCTCGTAGCTATAGTAGGCCCGTAGCTGTAGTAGGCCCGTCGCTGTAGTAGGCCCGTAGCTGTAGTAGGCCCGTAGCTATAGTAGGCCCGTAGCTATGGTAGGCCCGTCGCTATGGTAGGCCCGTCGCTATGGTAGGCCCGTCGCTATGGTAGGCCCGTCGCTATGGTAGGCCCGTCGCTATGGTAGGCCCGTCGCTATGGTAGGCCCGTAGCTATGGTAGGCACGTAGCTATAGTAGGCCCGTAGCTGTAGTAGGCCCGTCGCTATAGTAGGCCCGTCGCTATGGTAGGCCCGTCGCTATGGTAGGCCCGTCGCTATGGTAGGCCCGTCGCTATGGTAGGCCCGTCGCTATGGTAGGCCCGTCGCTATAGTAGGCCCAGTAACTCTGTCATTATAGTAGGCCCGTCGCTATAGTAGGCCCAGTAACTCTGTCATTATAGTAGGCCCATCAGTAGCCTTGGCCTGTCATTAGTGTATGTATTTTTTATTTAACTTAAGAGCTTGAAGCTTTATTTTTACCCATGGGGATGGATGACTAACAGATTTTAACGCATGCAACTTCTTATTTATAAACGGGGAAATGGGATGAGCTGAAAGGCATCAATATAGTTCCTGGAGGCTGAGGCCAGTAAAAACCCTAGAATTTAAACAAATATGCTGATTATTTTATGTTCTTTAGGCTTGCCAGTACTTTTAAAACATGTGTTTTGCTGGTAAAAATCACACAACTTGTTTTGTTTGAGCGATAATCGGTTAAGGTATACGACTCCCCCTTTTGTTTGAGGCGCACAAACATATTTCTTTGCACTCACACCGCATTGCTCAAGGTTGCCATTACCTATTAGATTTAATGTATCTAATCAACAGACTCTCTCTAATATTTGCTGCGAGTGTCTTTGTGCGTAAAAAAAAAAAAAAGAGTGTCTTTGTGCGTTTCTGTCGCTCTCGCTCTAAGCTAGTGTTTGCGTTGCAGGCATGTATTTCTTCACCATAGTACAGGCACTGGTGGAGTGGGGTTACACCAGAGACGATGATGTTCGTGGAGCGCCGTATGACTGGAGAAAAGCCCCAAGTATGTGTCACACACACACACACAACCCTGTCACAGTACACACACACACACACACACACAACCCTGTCACAGTACACACACACACACAACCCTGTCACAGTACACACACACCCTCTGTAGATACATCTGCTTACTAACAGATCTTCAGGTAGACCGCTTGTGCTTGTGTTAGAAGCTAGCAGTGCTGTTTACCCTGAGCCTAATAGTTTTGTATGATTTTAATAGATGAGAACAAGGCCTACTTTCTGGGTCTGCAACAGATGATCGAGGAGATGGCAGAGAAGGCTGGGTGTCCAGTTGTCCTGATGGCCCACAGCATGGGGAACATGTACACCCTTTATTTCCTAAACCAACAGCCTCAGGCCTGGAAGGATCGCTACATCAAGGCCTTCGTGTCCCTGGGGGCACCTTGGGCTGGTGTTGCCAAAACACTGAGGGTTGTCGCTACTGGTAAGAGTTTGTGTACGACTTCTCTGTGTGAGTTACGGGTGTAGGAAACACAATGGTTAATGTACTGTGTACTCGCCACACTTTCCAATGTCTACCAAGCATGCGTTTGAAACCAGTGCTAGTTCCTCTGTTTAATATGTATCCGTCCACGCAGGCGACAATAACCGCATACCCGTCATCAGTTCCCTGAAGATGCGCTCACAGCAGCGGTCCGCCGTCTCGACCACGTGGCTCTTTCCGTACGCACATTCCTGGCCCACTGACAAAGTGCTCATCCAGACGCCCACGACCAACTACACCGTGAAGGACTACCAGCGCTTCTTCAAGGACCTCGACTTCGAAGACGGCTGGGAAATGCGCCAGGACACGGAGCCACTGGTGAGCGCGATGGAGCCCCCTGGAGTGGCGATCCACTGTCTGTACGGCAGCGGCGTGCCCACCGCAGAGGGCTTCCTGTACACCAACTTCCCCGACACGGACCCGACAACGGTCCTCGGAGACGGAGACGGGACAGTGAATCTGCTGAGTGCCGCGCAGTGTAAGCGTTGGATCGGTCGCCAGGCTCAACCGGTGCTTATGTTTGAGTTGAGGGGGAACGAACATGTAAATATGTTGCTCAACTTCACCACGGTCGCCTACATCAAAAAGGTTCTCTTTGGTCCCTGAGGGACCTCAGACTGCTACTGCTCCTCAGCTTTTCTTTCTTTCGAAAGAACGGGGACGGTACCCGAGAGAACATGCCTGATGGGCTCGTGGACACATGACGGCCTCCGAGCCTGAGCAGGAATTTGGGACGACGGCACTGAAATGTTTTTACACAATCCACGATTTTATTAGTAATCGTCCACCCGGCGAACAATTACTGTCCGTTTCCTCTTAATGTCCATCCAACGTCCGAATGTTATCATGTTAATTGATTTTGTTGGTAATTGATGTGTATTGATACTTTTCTAAAATGTCTTTACCTGCGGGTTTCCTATAGCGCTGAACCAAATATGCTGTGATTTTATAATGTTACAATAACATAACTAAAGTTGCTACGAATAGACGCCAGGATATTGTGCCATCAGCCTTGGTAAAACTACTGTACACATTTGCCAAGTGAAGATCTATATTGATAACTTTAGTATACGCACAAACTGAACTAGATGTATTTGTTTATAAAAAAAAAAAAATCTGTTACAAATCTTGTTAAATTTTATCTCCCCCCTAGGTCAGTTTATACCGTTGCATTTAAAATAGATCAAGAATAATCCCATTTACACCATTTCATGTAGCACATAATGTCTGCTATTATTGTGCAATTCATCCACCTTCTCCTAACCAGGTATGATTAAGAGTAGAACTGTTTACTATGTGATCCTCGGAATTGGCATCGTCTGCAGTATTAAAGTGGAATTATTTAAGCAATGTCATATCGTTTACTGGGACTGCGCACGGAGATGTTGTCTGAACGTTTGGATTAAAACTGTGCCATTGCTCTATTGCTGAGCTCAAATACAAGGCGATCTCTGCAACTACTGTCATATGTGTTTCTGCAGCTGCCTTGTTGTGACGTTAAGTAAATGTAATGTTGAACTTTGCGTTATGAGCTCTTTGTTAGTCAGGTAAGGAAGGGTGACACTTAGAAGTGTTTCATTACTGCACATTTTAGAGTGGCTTTTATTGTGGCAAGCCAATGGCACACCTGTGCAATAATCATGCTGTCTAATCAGCATCTTGATATGCCCACACCTGTGAGGTGGATGGGTTATCTCTGCAAACGAAAATTGCTCACTAACACAAATTTAGACAGTAATGTGAACAATATTTGAGAGACGTAGACCTTCTGTGTACATAGAAAGTCTTAGATCTTTATGTTCAGCTCGTGAAAAATGGGGGCAAAAACAAGTGTAGCTTGTTCAAAAATCGATTTAGGGACATGAATGGAAGTAAGGCTTAAGTTGACAACTCCTGTTTCAAAAGTCCCACGTTTGCTTTAACTTTGTCAATAACGACTGGATATATTTAAAGAAATGATCAAGGTGTAATGAACATGATGTCTTGTCATTCAGTAATTGCAGGAGCAATGTGTGTATATGGCATTCATCAGTACTTTAAGAAATCAAACCTCCCAGGAAGATGTGTGCAATTACGAGATGAGGTTGCTTGATTTCAGGAAGTTGTCTGACGTTGAAACGGGCTATTTTCCCTTAAACGTCCAGTAGGTAGAACATCCTCACTTTATAATAAATATAATTTTATTGTCTCAGTTTTGAACATGTGAATGCCGTCTCAATTATTCACAATTAAGATGTCCTAACTTTACAAGTGACCACAAACGGTAGTGGAACTGGTTTCTTTGAAGTTGTCAGCGTAGTGGAAAGGAAAATGTCTTGTTCCCGGACTTAAATCGAAGCTCTTGACAGTCCAGTCCCAACCCGAATGGTCCATCCTCATGGCTGTCGACCAGACTCTGAGGGGGAAAAAAGGCTTTAGTATCTGAGTGACCCACTGGCTGTTCCACTCCCCTGAAATAATTAAATAGCCAGCTAGATCTAATTGTCCGCAACTAAATGAAGTCAATCAATGCCTTGAATCTGTCAATTTTACAAGCTATTGTGTTCGGTTACTCAGGAGTTGATTATTTCAAAGGATGAGAACAAAAAGGTACATGGAGGATGAAGGATATTGGATGAGAGGTCACATCTGCAAGTACTATAAACTAATGAGATGGAAGGATATTGGATGAGAGGTCATAGCTGCATGTACTATAATCTAACGAGATGGAAGGATATTGTATGAGAGGTCATACCAGCAAGTACTATAAACTAATGAGATGGAAGGATATTGGATGAGAGGTCATACCTGCATGTACGGCAGACACTCTTTCTGGATGTGCTGAGTGGAGTCGCCAACACACCAGGCCAGACTTACATGGAAGGAAGGATTCTGGAAGAACAGTGGTGGTTTAGCACGCGTCACATTGTTAAACACTTGATCATCCATCCAATGTAAAAAAGTGAATGCCCTCATGTCCTCACAGTTTCAGGAATTTGACAAATAGAACTTCGAAAAAACACGGAAGTCTTTTTGTCAAAATGTTATGCTTAGGAACATAACAGTGACAGGGCAGACATTTATATTGTAATACGCTACATGATTTGTGTTTATACCTTGTAAAAGGTGTCAAGGTTGAACTCCATTAGGATGCTGTCCACAGCTTTCATTAGCTCTAGCAGCTGAGTCTGTCCTGTAGAGACTTCCATAGCCAGGAACGTCCTTAATAGAACAGGAGACTAGACCATGAGACTTACTGCACGAGCAACTGACTAAAATAAAAAGTATTTTGTACTTTCTGTTGTCACCGATCAGTGTATGAGATCCAACAGTACCTGGTTTTGTCATCATTACAGTAAACCTTCAGCTTCTCAGCCGTACAAATGAACCTGGTTGAAACAGGATTACGATTACTATACCTCATCTGTTAGTTAGTTACAGCATAAATCTGTTTCCCGTCTGCATACCTCTTGTGACATGCATCCTATGGACAAAATATAACGATAGTATTGACACCAATTCCACATGAATATGTGTGGGTCCTTAATAACTGACCTGTTGACATGTGCCATGCCCGTTCTAAGTGACTGCATGAAAGGCTGGATCCAGTGATGTTTCAGAACCACAGTCTTAGATAGACTGAGGTGAAACTCATCGGTATGAGTGAGGGAGATGCCATGAGACGCTGCCACTTTAGTCATGTCATTAAGCAGCTCCAGGAACCCTTCCTCTGGGATGTCTAAGAAGAGAAAAACGTGTTGGGGCAGCATTATAAGGCACTATTGTGGTGCCTGGCTGTTTGAGCCCACTACAAATGGGAACACAAATGCAAATCACAGAAGCGTGCGTCAATTCTAGTAATTGATTTGTGTTTCATTAACATGACTTTCACTGTGGACATTCAGAGTAGGGAAATCTTGTTGTGGATAGGCATGGAAGAGATCCTGAACTGATTGAAAATGGCAGCGACAATACAGTTATCTAATATTTGATGATGTGAAGGGGAGGTAAAAAACATTGTCAATGTAAGTGTATGCATATATGAAGATAAGGTATTTACATGGAAAGTACACATAAGTGGCCCAGTTCCCCCTTTCGTGTTTGAAGGATCGAATCCGTCCTCTATGTTGGACTCTGTCCTCAGTCAGTGTGTTTTCATCTTCCTCTGTAAACATGTCCAGCACACTGCTAGGTAGAGGTAGCCTGGACTTGGTCTCATCTTTCTCCCTATCCACAAAGATAGTTTCTGAGATGTGGTAGCCAGATTACAGATATCCACGCAGTCGAGTGATACATAATTACAAAAAATCGAAAATGCCATTTGGGAAAGGAATATACCTTGATGTCGGGGCGTGCTCTTCTGGTTTGTGTTTCTTCAATGAGTATTCATCTTCCTGCCAGCTTCGCAGCCTTTTGGATATACTTTTCAATTGTATATTTTCTGGCTCCTCTTCAGAGCTGCTACTGTAACTGACTAACATTATTTTAAGTGAAGCTCATATTAACATTTATTGATTTATAATAAAAAGAATAGTAAAGTTTCAGCGTCAACGGTCCTTTGAACAATTGTTTGATGAATTTACGTCCGACTGGAACAGAAAACACTTCAAAAAGGTTCCATTTTCAGAGACATTTACTTTACCTTATTTTAATAGAAACGTACATACTCGTTGTATTACCAGCCATCTACTTATTGAGCACTATTTGACTGTCTTTTTAATGACAGTAATTAAAAGAAACACCTCGTTCTTTAATCAACATATTATAGATGTGCTACTAAAAGACCGCGTTAGGCAGCAACACTGATCCATGTAGCTGTCCCTTAACCTATAAAACAGCTTTATTCTTTTTATGTATTTAAAAAAGGTTATTAGTTAAATGTATAGCTATATTAGCTAAAGATAAAAGCCATTCGTAGCAGGTTTCGGGTAACTACACAGTGTGTTGCGAGCTTGCCAATTAAACCTTGGATTATTCATGTTCCCGTTCCGGGGCAGGATCTGTGAGGCTAGCCGGTTAGCCTGTTGGATTATTCATGTTCCCGTTCCGGGGCAGGATCTGTGAGGCTAGCCGGTTAGCCTGTTGGATTATTCATGTTCCCGTTCCGGGGCAGGATCTGTGAGGCTAGCCGGTTAGCCTGTTGGATTATTCATGTTCCCGTTCCGGGGCAGGCTCTGTGAGGCTAGCCGGTTAGCCTGTTGGATTATTCATGTTCCCGTTCCGGGGCAGGATCTGTGAGGCTAGCCGGTTAGCCTGTTGGATTATTCATGTTCCCGTTCCGGGGCAGGATCTGTGAGGCTAGCCGGTTAGCCTGTTGGATTATTCATGTTCCCGTTCCGGGGCAGGATCTGTGAGGCTAGCCGGTTAGCCTGTTGGATTATTCATGTTCCCGTTCCGGGGCAGGCTCTGTGAGGCTAGCCGGTTAGCCTGTTGGATTATTCATGTTCCCGTTCCGGGGCAGGATCTGTGAGGCTAGCCGGTTAGCCTGTTGGATTATTCATGTTCCCGTTCCGGGGCAGGCTCTGTGAGGCTAGCCTGTTAGCCTGCTAACCGTGTATCACAAATATTCTCGCCCTTTTAAGCGGGAGGAGTATTGCACATTATCACATGTAGACAGGGCGTGTTAACGGAGTAACCCAGGGGGTAAACTAGAACTGTGTAGATATTTAGTGGTGTCATTTCAGACGACCAGAGCAAGCATTTGAATCCGTCGGCCCTGGTGCATATGCCCGCTGGAACCAGAGAGCTAGTGCCGGATCAGTTCGACAGACCGAGGCTGCGGATGTGAAGCAGGGACCTGGGGCCTACGGAGTATTTGTCATTTCTGTCAAAAGTCTCCGATGTTCACGTTACAATGCACCTCCGCTAAAACATTAAAGGTATGTTACCCGGAACGCATTCCGCAATATGTCACAGGTTGCCTGCTTATTATGTAGATAACCAGTTATGTTCCCACGCTAACAACATTACATTAACAAACGCAACACCACCACTACACCAACCAGCGGTGCTAACCAGCTAAATACTATGATGGCTAACGAGTTAGCCCTTTTGCCAGGCATATTCTATTACATGGCGAATGCAATATGCGTGTCTGGAAAGGTAAATCACGTTTCCTCGGTGTGCATTAGTGCGCGAACACCGACCGATGGATGCTTATTGATTGATTGATTGTGCACGCTGTGCATGATTTGGATATGCATACAACCAATACTGTAATTATCGGGTGAAGGATTCAATGGGATAATGGAGACTCACGGTCTTTACGTGTCAAATTCTAATTGCTGCAACCGTTTGGACACATTTCGTGAAAGACGTTGCACTCGGCTCAATCTGTAATCTTTAAATAAAGTGCCTGGTACACGGACGAACCCGTTTACACTGTCCGTGTGCCTACAACAGGAGCGAGAATCTGTGCACGTCTTCTATTGTGTTCGTTTGTTTACCGGGATGTTTATGTTTGTGGTGACAAGCAGGAATGAAGTAGCCTACGTCTGCTTTAATCGGATGCTTGATGGTAGAAGCAGTGTTGTTTTGATGTGTTGTCCCCTAAGGTTTATTCTTTGGGGCTCTGATAACTTTTGTTTCACCATGAATCGGAAATGTTACACTTCTATCAAGAAATGCCTCACACAGTCCCAGTGAGTAATTTAATAATATTTGTGTTCCTTTTTCAGTTCAGAAGAGGACTGAAGACACGTGGAAACAGTGGATTACTTTTTAAAATGTGTTTTTGCAGAAGGTGTTATTCCTCTACATACAGTTTTTAGGCACATGTTAAAGCGTCCTAAAACAAGCCCTTCTTATATCCAAGTGCAGTTGTCATCCACTGGAATGGCAGGTTAATATACTCTGATTCTTCCCCTCCACCCATCTCTGTTCGTCAATGTCCGTTTGATTTTTCTTTATAAATAAGCCCTGTTCCGGTTTGAAACTGAATCCCTACACGAGAGCCAGGATGACCGAGGCGTGGCAGCAACAGCCGGTCGCTCCCCCTCCGGTCGTGCACACCATACCACCAGGAGTGGAGAACGCGCTGGGCTGCGCCGTCTACGGCATTGTGCTGCAGCCGGACCCTGCTCTACAGCAGACCCAGCAGCACCAGCACGGCCAGCCGCAGCAGCAGCATGGCCAACAGCACAACCAGCAGCCACAGCAGCAGCACCAAGCCCAGGTACAGCAGCCCTCCCTGCAGGTGGGGGGCGAGGGCGGCCACAAGTGTGGGGCGTGTGGCCACGACATCTCCCACCTGGCCAACCCCCACGAGCACCAGTGTATGGTGAGCCAGGACCGCTCGTTCCAGTGCACCCAGTGCATGAAGATCTTCCACCAGGCCACCGACCTGCTGGAGCACCAGTGTGTTCAGGTGGAGCAGAAGCCGTTTGTGTGCGGCGTGTGTAAGATGGGCTTCTCCCTGCTCACCTCGCTGGCTCAGCACCACACCTCGCACAACAGCAATAATCCCATGAAGTGCTCCATCTGCGAGAAGACCTACCGGCCGGGTTCCTCCGGGAACACCACTCCCAGCTCTTCCGCCACCAACCCCCAGCAGCCGTCCGCTGACGGGGCCTCCTCCAGCGGGAGTGCGGCGGCGGCGGGGCCCGCTTCCGCCATTACCTTCCCGTCGGCGCGCGACAGGCCCTACAAGTGTTCCGTCTGCCAGAAGGCCTTCAGGCACCTGTCGGAGCTGGCTCGTCACGAGCGCGTGCACACCGGGGAGAAGCCATTCAAGTGTGAGACGTGTGACAAGAGCTTCAGCCAGTCTTCTCACCTGGCCCACCACCAGCGCACGCACAGTTCGGAGCGGCCGTTCAAGTGCGCCGTGTGCGACAAGAGCTTTAAGCATCGGTCCCACCTGGTGCGCCACATGTACGCCCACTCTGGCGAGCACCTGTTTAAGTGCAACCTGTGCGAACTGCACTTCAAGGAGTCCTCAGAGCTCCTGCATCACCCGTGCCACCCACAGGGGGCTCGGCCCTTTCGCTGTGCCACCTGTGGCAAAGGTTTCAAGCGCCCGTCGGACCTGCGGCAGCACGAGCGCACGCACTCCGAGGAGCGCCCGTTTCACTGCGAAGAGTGCCAGATGAGTTTCAAACAGCAGTACGCCCTGGTGCGCCACAGGCGCACGCACAAAAACCCTTCCGATCGCCCCTTTAAGTGCAATCTTTGTGACAAAGGCTTTCTGCAGCCGTCTCACCTTCTTTACCATCAACACGTCCACGGCATGGAGAACCTGTTCAAATGTGCGTCTTGCCAAAAGGAGTTCAGTCAGTCGGGAGAGCTGCTGCGCCACAAGTGCGGCGAACCGTCCTCTTCGTCCAGGGACACGGACAAGCCCTACAAATGTGACGTGTGCGGCAAGGGGTACAAGAAGAGTTCGACGCTGCAGCGACATCAGAACTCGCACTGTCAGGAGAAGCCGCTGAAGTGCTCCCTCTGCGACCGCCGCTTCCTGTCGTCGTCCGAGTTCGTGCAGCACCGCTGCGACCCGTCCCGGGAGAAGCCCCTCAAGTGCCCCGACTGCGAGAAGCGCTTCAAGTACTCGTCCGATCTGAATCGCCACCGGCGCGTTCACACCGGAGAGAAGCCCTACAAGTGTGCCAGCTGCGATAAAGGTTTCAAACAACGGGAGCACCTGGCCAAGCATCAGAGTGTGCATTCCAGAGATGCCCAGTTCAAGTGTGTTTGGTGTGGAGAGCGCTTTGGAGACCTGGGAGCTTTGCAGGAGCACACAGTCCAGCACACAGCTGAAGGAGGGGGTTACCCTGTGCCACCTTGCATATAGTTACGCCCCTCCGTTCTGTACAAGTTCATAGCAAACGTCCCTGTCTACCATGAATTTGCAGCACCCAGCTTAACACACTTGAACTGGGCATCTCTGGAGTGCACACTCTGGTGCTTTCCAGAGTTGCCCAGTTCAAATGCCTTCGAGACCGGGGAGCCGAGCAGGAGCACACACACAGTCCAGCTCACACCTGGAGGAGGGGGTTACGCACTCTGTGCCATATAATCACTCCCCTTCTGTTCCAGTCCAAATGTCCCTGCCTACCTGAATTTCCCCTGAGAATCTTTTAATCCCTACCTTCCCTTTCCCAGGAATCCCATTTAATGAAAATGTGTAACAAAAACAATGGAAGTCACAGCTTCCCATTGTACTGTGAAGGGTCACTGATTTAGGGCTACGTTCTGAAAAACCAAGAAGAAGAAATCACATGGATGATTTTTTTTTTTTATTGACCTCGTGTTTGCGTCGGATGTTCTAACACTTTTTATCCTTTACTGAACAAAACTGCCCGATAATGGTAATGTTAATCACCACATCAGCCTACATTTATGTCGATATCAAGCTTTGTGTTTGTAAATACGTTACCTTGTTGACTTGTCGAGAAAAGGGGATGTAGACCAGTTCCCATAGCGACGACCTGCTGACATGGTCGGCTGGTCTTTAAGTGTTAAGGGACGTACCACGACCCAGAACTATGCTTTTGCCAACAGTGGTGGTCACTCAAAACCATCAATGGAGGTCCTGCATGTAGTCATTTTCCGTTCTCCAATCCAGGACCCTCGACTGAAATTATTGCTAGGTTTCAGCAGCTGCTACAATCTGCTGACGGCCTTGTGTGTCTTTTTCTTACATTTTGGAATCAACAACGCTGTATCAACTCTGATTTCAAATGTGTTTGTTGTCGGCCGGGCGGAGCGTTGAGATCGAGTGTTGCTGAAATTGCCACAACCTCATATCACTGTAGTAGCAGTGTTCGTAGATGCACTAAAATCAGACACCTCTTTACCCATAGTGCTTTAGTATTCTCACGCTATGTATGTATAACTTTCCACTCCACGACTGTAATTTCTTAAACTTTTTTTTTTACATGGGGAGTGGGCTTTATTCTGCTACTGGGAAATATTACAATTGTTTGTGAGTGTATTTGGCCATGGTGGCAAATATAGTTTGTACCAAAACCCCATTGTATTGCACCAGATTAAAGGTGTGAAGATCCACCAGCTAAAGTGTCAATATATCTCACTGTTATATTGAAATGATATATAAATATATATTTCACACAATAATACAGTTGATATTCACACAGAAATCAGTGTATACTGTTCCGAAAATGTCTAAAATCAGATTAAGCCTCTAATTCAGTGTATATAGTACAGTATGTATGCAACTATGTCTACTAGTTCAGTGATAAGTAACGTCTGTTTTTCGGATGTTTTGTACGTTACAACTTTTTAATCACACAGGGATTTTTTTAAGTCATGTTGGTATGGTTCTGATGACAGCATCTAAATCCAAACCCAACAGGAATTCTGACCCGGGTGCTTCTCTGAGTTCATTTGGGCAAATCATGTTGAATAATTTCAGTAAATATTTAATCCGGACTATACAATGGATTGAGTAAAACATTTTGGGGCCAGTTTTTTTAAGTTCAGGATCAGTGTCTGGGAAACTGGCTCTTGGAGTTGCATTTTGGCAGGTCTGTATAGTTTAAGTTAACCCCAATTAACAAGACTGTATCTGCAGCATCTTCATATTTTTTTATAGATATAATCCTTACCAAAAATGGGCAGATACAGCTTGATTGCAAAAATAAACAATAACATTTTCATACTCTTGTCTGTAATTAGGGCACTAAAATTCAACGTGGCTCAGATGAACCTCAACTTGTTTTCTTTGCAGGTGTTTGTTCGTTTGCAAGTAAAGCATTTCAAGGGGATACATGTCGTCTCATTTGGTGGTGGAAGTGATGTTTGAGTGCAGTATTGATAAAGTATTTTATGGTATAAGGTAGCGACGAGAACGGTTATTATTTAATCAGTTCCAGTAGACTGCTCGGCCGTAATCTGCGGTCAGGGTTATTTAGGTAACCAATCGACTCCGGACACTATCGCCTCCATGTTGTTGCTCCGTTCTATGTACTGGTGTGTATATTTACGTTTCTCCATTGCCATTGAGGTGTGCATTAGTGTCATGTCTGTCTTATGTTAAGTGTGTTGTTGTTCATCTCTTTCATCTGGCATTAAGACAACAATCAGAGAGCAGTTTATTTTCCATTTTTAATATCACAAAAAGTACTGTATGTTTTTTTTAATTAATATTGTTTTAAGATTTATATGAATATCTATATTCTTGGAGGGAGTTAACAGAGGGCCTTTGTGATGGAATGGGGGGGGATGTTTGACTGAATGGTCAATTGGACTGTGACTGACATGACTTTTGATCTGGTGTGTAGTGAATAACAGTTAAACCTTCCTCTAGCCCTTGTTTCTCTGTTCTGTGCATGCCTGCTGTGTTAGTTTATGTGATCCGTCCCAGGTCTTAGTGCTTCGGAGAGCACTTATTCCTCTTATACCTTTTTTTCCAACTGTAGTATGTGAATGACGTAGTGAAAAGAATTGTGACAACCGTACAGTATGTGTACACTCATGATAACTGTATGTAGCATTCGATATACACAGCACTAACAAATAAACTTTTTCCCATTTATAAAGGGGAGGTCATATGTGTTTAATTACAGATGGGCCTTGGAACTGGGTTGAACAACATGCGAGTTGTGTTATTTGTAACGGGGTGTGAAACGCTTATTTAAATGCACGGCAGAAAAAAGGCTAAAACGGGTAATCTCATTTGCTGCTGGTGGTTTTCTATCTTTGTATCTGATAGTTGTCACGGCTGATGCATTCATGACTTGCGGGCTACAGTACACGTTATTAGGAAGCATCTGAATATTCACTGGCCCGTAGCTGGATCCCCTTTTGCAGCTGCCTTCAGCTGGTTCCAGGCTTTAGTGTGGGTCTTCAGAGCCATCTGTATACAGAAATGGATGTCAGAAATGTTCTATTACTAATTATGTTTTTTTATGAGGGTTTTTTGGGCATTATTATTTTTGCGAAAGAGAAAGTGGGGAAGAAAGAGAGTGTGCCGTAAAAGCCCAGGCTGCAATTGAACCCACCACACAGGGGAGTACATATCTGTATCAGAGGCAGTGGCCAAGAACACTGATTTTATAATGACTTGTCACATTCTCAATTTCATGGGTACTTAAACAATATTATAGAATTTTATTTTCAACTTCTTTTTAGTCTTGTAGTACTGTTTTGGTGTTCTGTTACGTGTTTTTGGACTGGTTTAGTTCATTGCAGAATCTGTGTATTTCAGAAATGTGCAATAATACATTGACACAAGAAACTACAGCTATCTCATGTCTTCGTGGGTTATGCACGTATGTTTTTATCTAAACACTTGGCTATATCCACTGTCATAAGCAGAAATCGAACTGCATACTTCTCCCGGTTTACTGTTGTTTACAGTTTGCATTACAGTTATACGTGTTTATGTAATTGTGTTCTGATATTGACATGTTGCTTGTGGGTATGTTTAGAAACATTGCAGTGCATCGTTTGTCATCTTTGGTCATCCGCTAACACAAACGCAGTGATTGCATTTAAAAAAGAAAATCTGGGTGATTGTGTACAAAACATCTAATTTTAGATGACAAATTGAGAAGTAGTACAGAAACTGCAATACAAATTCCACTTTTACTTTGAAGTCGTGAGGCATACAAACTGCTGCACCTGAAATTCGGCAAATCACTATAATTTATCACATGTGACGGCCTCATAACTAAATGTGTTATTTAAACGCATTATTGTTACAAGGTGTGAAAATGTGTGCGACATAAAGAGTGACGTTAATTCCGGTGCCCTGGACAAATCCTTGACAAACATGTGAAAAGGTCTAAGGGAGTGTGTCTATTTTACAGGCTTTATATATAATGTGACTCTGTGTGACGGCATTTTAAGGCCTTCTCTGATGCTAGCTGTCTGTCAAGTGGCTTGGATGCCCTGATTGGGGTTAGATAGCAGAACATCATGTGTGGGTAGCAGAGTGACATTGCCATCGGGGATTTGTTGGTGTGCCGTTGCACATGACACTTATTAAGAGTCTTCTCAAGTGCCTTCAGAGTTTAAGGAAGAAGAAGCAAACAACATTTGCGCAAATGAGGGCAATTTGACATGGTCTGTTTTGACATCATTTGTTGCTAGGTTTTGCAATGAGATGGACGCAGACAACTTGATATGCCTAAAATTCAGAGAACATGGGTTAAAAGGATGAAAGAGATTAAAAAGGGAATGTAATATTAGTCAGCAAGCTGTTTAGCAATTTTTCTGAAATCTAACTAATTTCTGTAACATTTTGTTCGTAGATATTTTGGTTTCAAATGGCTGAGAAGATTTTAAAAACGTAAGTTTTTGTCTACCTAGTAGGGAAAGTGGTTAAATTGGCAGTTAATTATAGTAAATTCACAGAAAAGTTTGCTGGTGGGGTTACTAAAATCCAATTAAAGTAACTGTAATAGATATATCTATTTAGATTTGAATTGGAAAAATAAAGATTTTACATGCAAAAGAACTCACTGAAGAATGCTAAATATTTAATTATATTAATTAGAATTATTAAAAAGTGGCTTCTCATGCAAGCCCCACCAAAGCAAGCAAAGCTAATTACATTCATAATAAAGACATGTAATAAACTATGATGTCACACTGAGCAGGTACCCTTGCTAGGTAACATAACGTTTTGTCTCTAACCTCAGAGATCTTAACTTTTCGCTCCCAGGCCCGGACACTCTGTTCCAGCTGGCCACAGGAGGCTTTCGCCGAGATGTATTGCAGAACGTGGGGAACACGGAAATCTGCCAACTTGCTTCGCAGCTTCTGGTTGAGAGCCTCTGCCTTGGCACGCTCCTGTCCAATGACAAAAGATAGGGGAATATCAGTCAGTCAACAGCTGTAATGACAACATGTGTGACAAGTTGCCTTCCGATAGGATATTGAATTGGTTCCAAAGTAAAGGGAACAGTAAATTCACCTCTTCTGCCTGCTTTGTTTCCTCCTCGATTTTCACCAGCATCTCCTCGCGTGAGGCTATGTCACTACTCAGGAGCTTTGACTCAGAAGTCAGGCTTTGGAGCTTCTTCTGCGAACGAAACGTCAACAAATCTCCTTATAATATCCCAAATCTCCACGTAACGACTGATAGGACACAGGTGAGGAACTTTAGCTGGGCACAAGCAATTAAAATGAACGTATGGCAGATCTCTTGAGATAAACCTAAACGTATGTTTAGATTTCCCAACTAGAAGAATCCCCTTTCACCCTCCTGAACCTGATCACACTCCGGTAAAAAAAGATAAAATGTGCAGTGGGTTGAGTCTGTTGTCTATCAATCGGAAGGTTGGTGGTTCGATCCCCAGTCCTGGGAAATTGTCGAGGTGTCCATGAGCAAGACACCTAACCCCAGCTGCTCCTGGCGAGCCTGCAGTCGCCTTGCATGGTAGATGCGGTCGTCAGTGTATGATTGGGTGAATGTGACGCAGGATCTGTAAAGCGCTTTGGATAAAATGTTACCATTTTTTTACCATTACCATTTACAGTACAATAAATAAAAAAATTTGAACAGGAAACAGACCTTGTAGGAGTTAAGAACCTGCAGGGTATTTCCTGCCCGGAGTTTGAGACGCAGGAGGTCCTGGTTCCTTTCATCAATGCGTTCAACATACTGGGTGTTCTCGATTTTCAACTGCTGGAAATCCACCTCCTGCAGGGCTTCGCCCATCTCCTCTTTCTGTTGTAGCTGTAACTGCAGCTTCCTCTTCTTCAACTGGAGAGCTGCATTCTTCAACCTCAGCTTCTCAATCAATGTGTCCTGTAAAAGACAAACATGCGATGTGGTCAGAGAAACATGACACCGGCAACTACCAGCTTGCATTACAGCCAAGATCGGCCCTTCAAGTAAGAAACCAGATCTATTTATTGTAAGATGACCACTTAGCCGGACACGCTGCTTACTTACCTTGGATCTCATCCTGTCTTCAATAAAACGAATGACCTTCTCTGCTCCCATTGTAACACCTCTCTTCTCCTTGAAGACCGTAGCGACATCACGGTCAAACTCGTAACTTGCTTTCTTTACTTCTACAAGTCGAATATCTGCTTCCTCGAGAGTTGCCTGATATAGGTAAGAGGCACAGAATATTGATTATCATCTTACAATATGCACTGATACCCAGTCAGATTTCTGGCATTTCGTTTTGCCCTGTGGTCCCTCAGCAATGCTCTCTCAGCCCTCTTCTCGTCTCTTACATGGACCACAGCAAAACCCAAATACATATACTCCCGCGGGTTACACAGATCCAGAATAGTAACTCAATTTCCTTTTCCGCAATCTCTATTTGTTTTCCGTCGAGTTTACCTTATAGTTGTGGAGCACTCTCTCAGAGCTCTCCTTCAGTTTCTCCAGGTCCTCCCTCATATCATCTAGCTCTCTCTGGGCCACATCGCACTTTTCCTCCAATGTCAGACACTGTAACCGAGAGCAGTAAGAAGTGATGTGATGTCATTCCCTGTGGTATACAGTATGTTTGGAGCTGTCAGCCAATCATCCTTCCGAATTCAAACCACCAGGGTCTTAAAAGACCATACACTACACGTGTGACAAAACATTGTGGATTGTTTGTTAAATAATTCTGCCGTTAACCACGATCTAATTGCAATAAGGCATTTGAGGTCTGGTCAATAAGGGCTGCGTCGGCGTTGTTAATGTGCCTCTTAAAAACAATGCGACACAGAGCGCCAGGACCCAGTGCTCCCGCTTACTAGGGAAGAGCGCCAGAACCCAGTGCTCCCGCTTTCTAGGACAGAGCTTCAGGACCCAGTGCTCCCGCTTACTAGGACAGCGAAAAGTGGATGAAAAGTTAAGAAAAACGTAGAGCATCATTTGGGCAGGATGCTTTCTCCTACCCCTCCAATCTCCAGCTGTGATCCCACAGCTCTTCCTGTAGATTCGGATAAAGGCACCACGTCTCTGGGGTCCAGGCGGCTAATATATCGCTCGTACATATCAGTCTCGGCTCGGAGCAACACGTTGGAACGTCTGGAATAGAAAAAACGCACGGCTAGAACTGAGTTAGATCTTCTGTTTTCAGTGGCTACAAGTTGTGTCAGGGTATTACTTGGGAACCAAAGGCTGTGGAATGTGTGACTCTTTCCTCTGAAGAATACAACAATGATTTGAAGCATCTATGTAATGCCGCCATTTCATTTTCAAGCTATTTTTGTTTTATATGATAAGGGAAGACAAAGGGGGTACAACATGCAGCTCTATGTAGGGAATAACTGAGAATTTAAATTGAGAAAGCTATTTCAGCTGTTTCAAACACAAAATTGTGCAGGTGCTTAACTGGGAACCGAAAGGTTGTGCAATGTGACCCGTCTGAAAAAGAGAACAATGATTTTTTCATTTTTTTTCTTTTTACAAGGTAGGCCCGACTTGTAACGGCGACCTGGCCATGATAAAGCAAAAACGTGCAAGACACCGTAGTTACAACATAAATACACAGAGTGCCAATAATAGTGGAATTCTACCTGGCATTAGAGGATCAAGTGAAGAATCAATATACAGTTAGTATAAGTTGGTTAGCTGAGCAGTGTTGATATGGCATTCACAACAACATAAAAAACAAAGGAGAGTCTATATACAGAATGCAGAAGTGTATCTAGCAGGTAGGTCATTAGCGTGCACAAATTGTATGACCGTGATGGTGGTGCATTTGAGCATTTAAGCATACCTGGGCAAATACAATAATTCAAAGAAAGTTAACAGGTATGACAGCAGGGCAGGTGAGAATGACCCACTGTGCAAATTGAGCATAGCAAAAGGCAATGGATGAGATAGCGGTTTCGAGTTTTAGGTATTTTTGTAGTCATGACATAGATTTGAAAGATCTGCATTGTGATCAGGGAGCAATTCAATTTCCAAGGATCTTTGTGATGTAATTTTAAAAACAATTGGAGTTATTTTTTTGGGGAACACTAAAGACTGTGCAACATGGGGCATTGTGTATATTGACAATCCCAGCAGCCCATTTCTCTCTTTCTAAACATTTAAACATTTGTTTGAGGTTTATAGGCGATGTAGTCTAAAGCCTGTTTTATGCTTCTGCGTCGAATCGACGGCGTACCCTAGCAGACCCCTCTGCGTCGACGCGAACCCCTCTCCGACCCCTACGCCGTAGCTCGACGTGCACCTCCAAAAAATTGTCGTGACGACGCAGACCACAAGGGCTGTTATTGGTCAGATTATACATCTGGATGTGAAATGCAACGCAACCCGACGCAGAACCATAAACGGCCACGACGCCGTAGGAGTGACGGCGTAGCTACGCCGTGGAGTTGACGCAGAAGCATAATGAGCCCTTAAGGGTTGTTGATGACGCACTTTGTTGACGCTCCCTTGCGACGTGCCCAGGTTATGTGCAGACTGCCTACAAATGTCGCCATTAATGTCTCCTGACATTTTAAAACGTGTGTCAGAGTTGAGAAAACCAGACATGTGCAGTGTAATACAACTTTTCGTAAGGTGACTAACCCGGTTTCTGTATGTTTAATTGTTTGCGAACTATGGCGCTTGGAATGTTTGAATATCTGTCAAACCACTCTCCACAAGTTATCATTAGGTAGCAAATCTAACGAAATTGAACGAGTACTTATTGAAAATCTGATTTTACCGCAGTTCTTCGACGAGATGCCCCTCATCTGCATTTGATACTAGCTGAGCCTCGTCCAATATTGTCTCCGCCATGGTTGGTTGCTAAGGTAAACACATTATCTGTGGCAACCTGCTGTGAGTGCTATCTTGGATACCGATGTTGCGCATGCGCATGCATCCACAATGCAGAAGTGGTCTTGACACTCAGCATCCTGGAGTCGCCTATATAATATAAGGACTGGTGTTTTTTGCAAATACAATTAATAAAGCTGCCAGTTGAGGACCTGTAAGGAGTCTGATTGTGAAATTAAACACTCATGTATTTGTCCTCATACACTTTATATTTTGGTTAGAGCCAGTTTGTGATGTTCTGTGAAGGGTGTAGTACACAGCATGTACAATATCTTTATAGTTTCTTGGCAATTTCTTGCAAGAAATATCTTTAATTTAACAGAACAAAAATAGATTTTCAGAAAAATGTTATTTGCTTTTGGCTTGTTTGTTTGGGGATTTTTTTGAGTCTGTAACCGAATTCACAATTGCTGATGCTCCAGATACTCAATAAGTCTAAAATGCTAGTTTTAGCACTGCTAACATAATTTCAGATGGGTTTACAAATCAATTCGCATTTTTGAATGATAAACTTGGATTGGCAAACAGAATGTGCCATTAGAACACAGGACTGATGGTTGCTGATACTGGGCCTCTGTATGCTTAGATATTCCAATAAAAAGCAGCTGTTTTCCAGCCACAATAGTTATTTACAAGATTAACATGTATACACTGTATTTCTGATCTATTTGATGTTATTTTAATGGACAGTGAGTGTGGTTTTCTGTCAAAAACAAGAACATTTCTAAGTGACCCCAAACCTTTTAACACAGGTTACACAGGACGTATCCAAAACAAATCAATTTCCTCTCCTGCACAAAAGAAAACTGGGTATGGGATCGGAATGTTCGAGATTTTGCTGCTTCAAGGAAACACACATTTTCCCCATATCCTGGCAACGTCCAAACACGCTTTTACTGGTAGAAGTTGTACAAATGTATGGAAGTTATATTTTAATTCTGTACAAAAATTGATGGGCTTTTATCCCAATGCTGTTATATCTCCTATACACTAAAGGGCGCTGCAGCCTTTCTAAATCTAAAGGGGTTTGACCAAAGATAGTATAAGAGCGACACATCCGACTTAAAGACACGCCCAGAATGTTTATTTACTTATTTCTATCAGGTCGATGCCTCGCTGGTCTGTTTGGTTTCTCCGCCCCGCGTTGTGACGCAAAAAGTGAGACATATGCCCATTGGCTAATCTCTGTTCTAATGTGGGCGGTGGCCCTTGGCAGACCTCCAGACCCTCTAGCAAACACTACCTGCCCTTCCCCAACCAGAAGGAACCAGCCAGTGGCATGTCACGTTTAGAGGCACCCCTACGCCGGGCGGGGTAAGAAGGCAGAACGGCGTGGGCCCTGTCTGGGGGAAAAGCTATTGGGGGGCGTGTCTCTAAATCGTATTTTCCATCCTGTGCGGAGTGTCTCGCATATGGCCATTATTCCGACGGTGTTTGTTTCCGGGTTCGCCTTCTACAACCCGGGTTCCTGCGGTTCGGAATTAAGACCGGGGGGGGATGCTGTAAAATAAAGCCCCATATCCCGACTTCCAACAGACTTTTCCGGGTATTTTTGAAGCGGTCTTCGCTCGGTTTGCATGTGCCACTGGGCCTGGCTGTGGGTGCACCCCGCCCCCCGCTCTACGGTGGTGCTCCCTGACAGCATCGATTTCTACACCACCCTGTTTCCAACCGGTTATGGCTGCTGGGTGTCATTGCCCTGTACTGTAGCTAGTGTGGGTGAGCTGTGAAACACAACTTCTCGTGTGGTCTCTCCTCCAGTTGTTTCACACATATTTCCATCCTGCTGAAACTGTGTTGGCTCGGAAGGGCCACCCCAAGAGGAGTCTGGTAGGATTTTGGGTTGGACCACTACTGCGGTTTCAGGATTTAGGGCCCTCCGGGGGGGGGTTAATTAACCCACAAGCATTTGATCCCTAAACCCCATAACGCGTTAATGAATGACTTAGCCTTTTTTTGTAATTAGTTTTGTTTTTACATTTGGAGCCCTTTCATTCTCTGAAGCCCGACATGTACACCCTGCCAGCGGGTTTAATCATCATAATGTGATGCATTTTATTCTAACCACATTCACCATCAACCGTGGAGCACCTGTCCGGTTATAAGTGACCGTCTGCAACCAGCCGTGCTCAGCGGTAGATGTCCACAGGGCAGGCACACTGTGGTCGTCTCTCACACGGGGAGGAGAGGTGTCCGATCACACGAGAACCCCCTACGTCGACCGCGAGCCTCTGGTCTGGTCTCGGGCAGGACCGCGGCGGTCCCGGTTCCCGTTCCGAGCAGTGAAATAGCCCAGTGGCCCATCGAATCCACCACACAGGCGGAGCTCCGGTGCTCGCCATGCCCGGCCCCGCGGCCGGTAGTAAGTCTCGGGTGTACGCCGACGTGAACACGCTGAAGAGCAGGGAATATTGGGACTATGAAGCCCACGTGCCCAGCTGGAGGTGAGATGTTGGCATCGATTTGCGCTTAACGTCGGCTTGTGTCATTTTCACTGATGGGCTTAATGTATTCTATTGCAGTTGTTGTTGTACTTCCCTTTATAGCATGTTGGTGCAGACATGTACTATGTGCCCATTTGTGTTTCCAATAGGCCACATCCAGCCCAGTTACTACAACCTATTTATTATGAATAGTGGTCGGGTTGCATTGCAAATACTGTTTGTGACGGGTACACTATTAAATAATGATTATATAATAGTATGTAATGATGCTCGGAATGATGGTACTACAAATAGTTATATAATGGTGTGTATTTTAAAAACTATATTCCGCCCTCATTTTGTAAATACTGTTTTGGATATGTAATGGCTTAATAAACATAACGAACACACGGGTTTCCCTTTTATACGGAACGAAGATGGCAGTATGGAAGTGTGCGCAATGCACGGTCGAATTGGCGTGCACTATCGATCAGGATGGGAACATAATCAATCAGTGTGATTGAGCAGACCTGGATGACAGTATGCGCCTATAGGCCGTACAGTATGGCGCACGGGATTTGGTTGCACTGAAGTGACTGCGTTTCATATACCCCGCTTTACATGTCTAACTGGAATTCCTTTAAATCCTTTATTTTGGCTTTAGATCATTTGGATATATGTACATGCTGTGAAGAGAAATACATTTATACCCATCAAGGGTCCTTATTCAGATCAAATCTCTCTCTCTCACTCTCTGGTTAATATGTCTGTTTTGCTCTTTGAGGTTAAAATGCCCCCGCCCAATTACTGAATGTGTCTCTAATTTAAAACAAATGCAGAACCTCTCGATCTTGGCCTATTTTCACCTGTGAGTCTGGTGTTAGGGCAGATTGTCGAGGCACACAATTAACTACTCTGTTTTCTGGGTGCAAATTATCTTGTAGTCATCTCTTAACCACCTTCCCTCTAGTAACCAGGAAGACTACCAGTTGGTGCGGAAGCTTGGCAGGGGAAAGTACAGTGAGGTCTTTGAGGCCATCAACATTAACAACAATGAGAAAGTGGTGGTCAAGATTCTCAAGGTAGGTTTCTTATTATAAAGCTTCATCATGATTCCCGTCTACGAAATGACAGCTACCGCAAAGATGTGCACTCAGACCCCCAGTCTCAACGTTTTGCTGCCTTAAATGTAAACCTAACATTCGACACAACTTACTAATTGACACATTTATGTGAAGTATATATTTTCACCTGACCCGGTCTAATAATTTATAGTTGATTGTGAAAATATAGATGAAACATAATCGGCAACAATGTATGTGCTGGTGGAGTGTAAAGTTAATGACCATGTAAACTGTTTTAGCTTATTCTGGCCCCATTACCACTGTTTTAAATGAGGTCACATTCAGACACTGTGGTTACACGCTGGTCTGAATTGGTGTTTCTGTTGTCATGACCCGGGTCAGCCTGTCAAGAAGAAGAAAATCAAGCGAGAAATCAAGATCCTTGAGAACCTGCGCGGGGGAACCAACATCATCCGATTGGTGGACACAGTGAAAGATCCGGTGGTATGTCAAACACAGTCGCTATCTTCCAGCCGTGAGCTAGTTCTGGACATCCATGTGACCCGGCCTCTGTGCCATCCTCTCACCTTAGGAGAGCACGTTTGTTTACATTGTTTGGGCTAGTTCTGGACATCCAGGTGACCCGGCCTCTGTGCCATCCTCTCACCTTAGGAGAGCACGTTTGTTTACATTGTTTTGGCTAGTTCTGGACATCCATGTTACCTGGCCTCTGTGCCATCCTCTCACCTTAAGAGAGCACATGTATTTACATTGTTAACATGCTTGGTGAATGCTGCCACACATACATTGATCTCTATAAGTATTTGGACAGTGTGCCTGTCTTTTTGGGGTGTCTGTATTTCATCTCTTTGGATTTAAAGGGGTGCGTAGACTGTGTTTTTAGCATGTTTACATGCTAGTAAATAGGCCACTCCCTTCATGGTACCGAACGCATTCGGAGAGGTTAGTTTAATGTACACAAGTCGGGTTTAGTACTTTGTCACATGTCCTTTGCATGCTGTGATTCCCTGAAATCGGCAGCCTATAGATTCCCACAGACACGGTCTGTCATCGCTGGTGATACGTTGCCAGGCCTTTATTGAAGCTTTCTTCAGTTTCTGTTTTTTGGGGGCATTTATTTTGCCGTTTCTCTTCAGCTTGTGTAACTCATGCTCTATCTATCGGAATCAGAACGGTTAATTGGTTT
The DNA here is from genome assembly GCA_029465975.1 of Dallia pectoralis. Classification (NCBI taxonomy): domain Eukaryota; kingdom Metazoa; phylum Chordata; class Actinopteri; order Esociformes; family Umbridae; genus Dallia; species Dallia pectoralis. The sequence continues at coordinate 4,759,033 of CM055745.1, read as the reverse complement.
AGGCTGTGCGTGATGGTCAGGTGCTCAATGGTTGATTGGTTTAGGCTGTCTGGGATTTTCTGGTGCTCGGTGGTTGATTTGTTCAGGCTGTCTGTGATGTTCTGGTGGTCGGTGGTTGATTTGTTCAGGCTGTCTGTGATGTTCTGGTGGTCGGTGGTGCTTCTTGTGGTCACAAGGTGAACCTGACTGTTCCGTTCACTGAGGCGTCTTGTTGTTTGCAGCTTGTCTTGTATTCTCTGAAGTATCCCTGGTGTGTTCTTCTACAGCAGTCTGAGCTCAATGTGTTCATTGGCTCTTTAATGGACTGGACTGTTCATTATGGCGTGCCTAATGTTTTGGCAATGATCATTTTATTCAAATTTAACTTCGATTTTATCTGCCTCCCGATGGCCTACATCGACATTTCTGTGGTCCTCATATTCTCAGACAGTTTAGTTGTCCAAAGGCTTCATCAACTCTTTGATGAAAAAAGTTACATTATTATTTAGTATAGCATGGTGTGGTTATTTGATATAGTATATTTGGAATAGTATGTTGTGGTTATTTGGAATAGTATGGTGTGGTTATTTGATATAGTATATTTGGAATAGTATGGTGTGGTTATTTGGTATAGAATAGTGTGGTTATTTGGAATAGTATGGTGTGGTTATTTGGAATAGTATGGTGTGGTTATTTGGAATAGTATGGTGTGGTTATTTGGAATAGTATGGTGTGGTTATTTGGTATAGTATGGTGTGGTTATTTGGAATAGTATGTTGTGGTTATTTGGTATAGTATGGTGTGGTTATTTGGTATAGTATGGTGTGGTTATTTGGTATAGTATGGTGTGGTTATTTGGTATAGTATGGTGTGGTTATTTGTAATAGTATGTTGTGGTTATTTGGTTTAGTATGGTGTGGTTATTTGGTATAGTATGGTGTGGTTATTTGGTATAGTATGGTGTGGTTATTTAGTGTGGTTATTTGGTATGGTGTGGTTATTTGGTATGGTGTGGTTATTTGGTAAGGTGTGGTTATTTGGTATGGTATGGCATGGTGGGGTTATGTTGGTATAATCTGGTGGGGTTATGTTGTATATTGTCTCATGCTTAACCTGTGTTAATATGTTTCTGCTGAGCGGTTAGGATTACACCATTTTACAGGGACATGTTCCCCGTCTCGCCCGTGCAGAGAAAATATGTCACAGCCTAGTGCTATTGTTATTGTTTGATTCATCAATGTGTTTTTAAATTCCTATTTTCTGATTTATTTTTAAGTTCTTTCCCATTTCTCTCCACCTCTGATCTCTCTGCAGTCCCGAACACCTGCGCTTGTCTTTGAGTGCATCAACAACACAGATTTCAAGGTAGAACGATCTCTCTTTAGGCACGGCGTTTGAATTTTGGTTTATTTAGGGCGATGGGTCGTTCATGTTAACGATTAAGGTCCGCCGCCTGGTCAGTTTCAGAACGCTCCTTTTTTCACTATGCACATTTACATATAAACCGATTTATCCCTGGTGTAAATACGGCGCACGTGTTTGACAACATGTAGGATGTGGAATACAGAAAAAAACGTCTCGTGTGGTTTGTTGAGCCACCGTCGTTGAATTTCTTCTTTTCTTCTCACCTGCTCTCTGCTAATTTAACCTTAAACGTTCTTTCCTTCACTCCCTAGGAGCTCTACCAGAAGTTAACAGATTTTGATATACGTTTTTACATGTATGAATTACTAAAGGTGAGCCTCCCAGTTTCAACCCCCTTGCACGTTTTTTAAACAGACAACTAGTTCATACCTGTGGGTTGGCGCGTGTTTATAGCTGTTATCTGGTTGTTTGTGTTCGTTAGGCTCTCGACTACTGCCACAGCATGGGGATTATGCATCGAGATGTCAAGCCTCACAATGTCATGATCGACCACCAGATGAAGAAGGTAGGAGGAGCTCTTCACCTCTCTCTCTCGAACCCTAGTTTGGTAGAACCTGGGTAAACTCTCGGATTTGGCTGTTACTTGTGATGTGCCGTGTCTAGTCTGTATGCTGCACATCTCAAGCTGTTCAAAAAGTGTCTGTTCTGAGTCTGCCAAAAGCCGTCGTGATCGACGCGTGGCCACCAGGTGGCGCCGAACCGTTACTGGACCGGCGCTTTCTAGTTGCTCCCTCGTGTATTTTCCGCACACTGTGTCTTGTGTAACACCGGCTCGTATGTTTGTGCCGCAGCTACGTCTGATAGACTGGGGCCTGGCTGAGTTCTACCATCCTGCACAGGAATACAATGTCAGGGTGGCATCACGCTACTTTAAAGGACCTGAGTTACTGGTGGATTACCAGGTAAATCCCCAGCTACACGCACGCGCACGCGCCACATCCATTCTGTATCTGTTGTACTTCCTTGTCGTTGGTGTGTTGATTCACTGGTGCATTGTGGGGTTTTCTGTCAGATGTATGACTACAGTTTGGACATGTGGAGTCTGGGTTGTATGCTGGCCAGTATGATCTTCCAGAAGGAGCCCTTCTTCCACGGCCAGGACAATTATGACCAGGTATCCAAACGATGGAGTCGACCTCGCCTTTACGTTGATTACACCAAGTGTTTCACCCATTTTACCTACGGACATGTGTAATCTAGACCGCTCCCATAGTCCAATCAAAATAACTTGTAAATACTGTTTAGAGCAGATTACACATTCACTACCAGATTTGGTATATACATGGTAGGATATTCAAAACGATCCGAAACGCTTTCACGAAATGGTCACTGGGTCTCCTTTCAGCTGGTCCGAATTGCCAAAGTCCTCGGGACAGATGAGCTTTTTGGCTACCTGCGAAAGTACCACATTGAGCTGGACCCGCGCTTCAAGGAGCTCCTTGGCCAGTGAGTATCGACACGGAGTAAGACATGTGTTCATCTGAAATTTTGTGTCGACTGATAGAGCTCAGAGATTGATCAGTTCTAGCACTTCTTCTACCTTCGACGGATCCCTACAGATTTTGACCACAGAAATGTTGTCTGCCTAAATCCAGAACAGGAATTATTCTCCCCCATGTGATTAACATAATCCTATTTTGTGAGCACCTGGGGTGATTTAGTTCTCTGGCTCCCCCTTCAGGCAGACACGAAAGCGCTGGGAGCAGTTTGTTCAGACGGAGAACCAGCATTTGGTGAGCCCGGAGGTTCTGGACCTGCTGGACAAGCTGCTGCGTTACGACCACCAGCAGAGACTGACGGCCACAGAGGCTATGGACCACCCGTATTTCTGTAGGTATCTCTGCCCGTACCCCCTCTCCCAGTACCCCCCCTCTCCCAGTACCCCCCTCTCCCAGTACCCCCCTCTCCCAGTACCCCCCTCTCCCAGTACCCCCTCTCCCAGTACCCCCCCCTCTGCCCGTACCCCCTCTGCCCGTACCCCCCTCTGCCCGTACCCCCCCTCTGCCCGTACCCCCCTCTGCCCGTACCCCCCTCTGCCCGTACCCCCCTCTGCCCGTACCCCCTCTGCCCGTACCCCCTCTCCCAGTACCCCCCTCTCCCAGTACCCCCTCTCCCAGTACCCCCCTCTCCCAGTACCCCCCTCTGCCCGTACCCCCCCTCTGCCCGTACCCCCCTCTGCCCGTACCCACCCTCTGCCCGTACCCACCCTCTGCCCGTACCCCCCCTCTGCCCGTACCCCCTCTCTAGTGTAGCACCATGGCAGATATTAAGGCTGTGATTAGACTTCTAACACCATAACTTGTCCACACAGATCCTGTGCTGAAGGAACAGTCTCTCTCTAATGCCGACGGCAATATGGTGACCGGCGGGTCCACCTCGGTTCGGTGAAAACAGGCGAGTGACCATAAAGGCCACTATTATTGGGACCGTTGTCGGGTTCTACATTTGGGACACGTTTGATACCGGCTTCATTTAGATTTGCGCCACGCGTTTCAGCAATTGTGGCCGTTGTTCTGGATGCTATATTGCGAGTTCATGTTTGACGTTGCTATTTGCAAACTTCTAAATAAGCATTTTTTTAAGTAGTTTTTTCCGTTTTTAATGCGGGTTTTCTGTAATATGCGTTCAGATATGGTCATTTGTGCCTGTTTTTTTTATGTGACGTGAATGAGCCTTAACGGTCAAATGATGTGTCTGTTTTGTCTTTCAGGAGAACATTTGTTACCTCAAATTTGTACCCGTTTGTGGCAAAAACCTCTTCAACTGTACAGTGACAATGGATCAAAGTAAAGCCGACCAGTAACACCACTCAAAGATGGGCACATGGACGCACTACACACACACACACACACACACACAGAGCACACACACACAGCGCGCACACACACACAGCACACACACACACCCTTATTCTCAGTGTCTTGTCTGTGATTGGCTTGCCCCAGTTACATGTCAAGCAGCCAGACCAATGAGCTTGATGCCTGATCTGCAGCCCCGCCCCCTGCACTCCTTCCCTTATTTTATGTCAACAGGAAATGTTAAAAGACGAGAAAAAAGGAGCAGTGTCTGTGATTATCACCCCTTTGGCCACACCCCTCGTTTAACTAAGCATGGAGAATGAAAAGAAGTCTAAGCCTGTCCCCCGCCCTCCTGCCTCTGTCTGTCCCCCGCCCTCCTGCCTCTGTCTGTCCCCCGCCCTCCTGCCTCTGTCTGTCCCCCGCCCTCCTGCCTCTGTCTGTCCCCTGCCCTCCTGTCTGTCTGTTTGTCTCAATGTCTCTCGATATGCTGCTGTCTGTCTGCCAGTCAGTCAGTTTCTGTCTGTCTGTCGGCATGCCAGTCAGTTTCTGTCTGTCTGTCGGCATGCCAGTCAGTTTCTGTCTGTCTGTCGGCATGCCAGTCAGTTTCTGTCTCGCTGTCTGCTGGTCAGTTTCTGTCTCGCTGTCTGCCGGTCAGTTTCTGTCTCGCTGTCTGCCAGTCAGTTTCTGTCAGTCTCCCAGTTTCTCTACACGTTCAGTATTCAGCCCTTCGACAGACCTGACCTCAGCCTCCACACACTGTAGTTCCTAAGTGGCATGGTGGATCTTTTACTCTGCTCTAGGTAGAATAAAGAGAATAATATTAATGAAAATAAATGATTTTTATTTAGCTTGAAGTGTTTGTCTCATGATTTCATTAGATATCCCTGTAACCTATTGTTTTTCAGACGGTCTTTTACTTTGAAATTTGCAGCTCATCAGAGAGGCCACTGCTCTGTTCTGGCCTAGGGTGACCACCCGTCCCGCGTAGCGCGTGCGCGCACAGCGTTTATAGTCCAATTCATGCGTCCCGCGAATTGAGACCGTGTCACGCGTAATCAATGCTCGCTCAAAAGTTGGTCGCTCTATAATATATCCTCGAGCCCAGGCAGCCAAACGAACATCACTTGACAGTTCAGCACGCTACTGTTGCCACACCCACCCCTCAGTTGAGCTGCTGAAAACGTTTTCGTTGTCATGACAGCGCACGCAGCCACGCACGTGCATACCAGACACACTGGTAAAATCTATGTAATTTAAAATGTTTTAAGGATGAAAAACACCCCCGCGCTTAGCAAATGGTGTCATCCTCTCCTCTTGTCCTCTACCTGCACCGCTCAGCCCGAACCGCATCCAGCGTGAAACACGCAGAGTGACAACCCGTTATGTAGTGTCGTCAATAAACTTAGTTGTCCAAAGCTGTGTCACACCTTTTACCATATCGGTGAGTACTGGAGTGAGTATCCCGAATCACCATGGTACACCTATAATAAGTGTTTATAATAAGAGAAGTAACGCCGGTTATAATGTTCTTCTGAAAGACTCATGCAGTTCTGTTTATTAACTGTTAGAGCGTGAAAGAAAAACAGCAGCGCGACAAATAAACTGCGTACCTGTGTAGTGCGTACCTGTGTAGTGGGTGTCAGGGCCATCTGAGTGATCTAGACTCTAGAGAATTACAGAACGGCCGGTACTCCAGGACGGCCGGCCCACCACCCGCCACAAATGCAGTCATCACCTGTTTTTTGTCTAAGTTCAATATCCCTCTTTGGAGTAGTGGGTTACAGCTCTTGGCTGTGGCGCCACCGGACCCGGGTTCAATTCCCCTTACCAGCTGTTTCATCCTTTTGAAATATTTTTTAAACTTTTATTTTCAGCTAAACTTCAACATTTTAATTGTAAAATTCCACATGCAGTAGCTAATATTAAGAAATATGTTGTGTGAACTCTCACAATAAGCTGGTGCTCTGAAAGGATTAAAAAAAATCGGGATTTTTTAGTAAGTTTAACCAATGTTAAAATTATTGTTATTTTTCAATAGACATTTTTGTTTTTGTGTGAAAAGTGGGTGGTGGCAGTGGGGCTCATTGGGTGCTCAGCACCCCTAAAGCTCTGACCCTAGAATCGCCCCTGAGGGGGATACCGAGAGAGCTTTTTGTGACCTATGCTAAACGTCCTTCTCAATCGGACATGGCGGGGAATATGATGTAATTTAAGGTGGTATGTGCTAGAAATCAGTGAATCTGCCCGTGGGTTGGGGGCACCGCCGCGCCAGGCTGTGTCCCACATTGTCCCTCAGAAACATACCCCTTGTCCCCCCTTGGGCTTATTAGCAGGTGGTCACCCTATTCTGGCCACCGAACAGTGCCATCAATGCCATTGATTGCTGAGGAAGGTGAAAAGCGCTAATGGTTTTGCCTACTGTATTTGCATAAACTGAATAAGCTATGTGCAATTACTTGTTAAGGGCTACTTGTTAAATAATTGCCTGTGTGAAACCTTATCTATGACGCGTGGATGTCCTTCAGCGCATATGAAACTCAACACCTGGAGGTGAAAAAGGTATCTGTCTGCCAGCGCTCTCACAACCGTAGTCACTCTGAAGCGTTTTTGTCATCGATCATTCAAAAAAAAGTTGAACAATGTACAAATTGTTCTAAATAAATTACTAAACGCCTGTGTTGTGCGCAAGTATAACGTCTTCCCCAAATCCTGTTTCATCTACAGGAGTTAACCCATTGGAAAACAGCTGTCTATCAATCAATAACATTTATTTTCTAAAGCCCTTTTTACAACAAAGTTGTCACTAAGTGCTTTTACAAGCACCCAGCCTGAACCCGACAAGAGCACACATCAACAAGTTGATACACAGCGGCTAGGAAAAACTCCCTGATTGGTCGATTTTATGAAGAAACCTAGAGGAACCACGCTCTCAGAGGGGTGGCCAGTTCTCTTGTGAACTTATAATACTTTAGTTTAATGCATTTTTTAAACGCAGAGAGTCTTATAAAATAAAGTGGTCCGTGTCAAATACAGTCAGAAAGGGACAACCTATGTGAAGGACAATCCAATATTTTTTTATGCTCAGGGATAATGTGAGGTGTGTGTATATATAGGGATCAATTAGCCATGTGTACGCTGCCTGCCAAGTAAGCCAATTAACCTAATGTAAATGGTGGAACTGGTGCCAAGGAGCCAAACAGCCGTCAAGCTGATTGTACGTATAAGATCATAAGGTCTTTCCAGCGGCCTAATTAATGTTGTGTGCAGGTTCATCATGTCTCCTGTATCTGGGACCATCTTTGGAAACATATGCTGGATCTCCCCTGATTGTGCGGCTGACAGAACAGCTGATGCTACCAGAGTTTCGTCCTCCAAATCTATAATATCCATCAACCTTCCCGGTCGTCCTGGACAATTTCGATTTTTAAGATGCTCGCACATTGCTTGCTTGCGCTGTATAATATTAATTGTCATAAACTCGCCCAGCACCGCCAGAAGAGGACTGGTGATCCTTCAGAGCCTGGAACCTCTCTAGGTTTCTTCCTAAATCTGACCTTCAGGGAGTTTTTTCTAGCTGCCGTGTATCAACTTGTTCAACTTGTTTCTTGTTCAACTTGTTGATCTGTGCTCTGTCGGATTCAGGCTGGGTGATTGTGAAAGCACTTTGTGACAACTTTGTTGCTGTATAAATACATTCGTTTGAAATTTGCTTGATTGTATCTGTGGCTGTGAATGTTTACATCTGTCTGTGTTTTTAAACCGTCCTAAATGTTTACTGTCAAACATCTGTACAGGTATGTGGAATAAAACCTCAAACTTAATAATCATGCCATTACCCTCCACGCCTCACTACACATCTCAGCTCCTTCACGAAGATGTGTGTGAGCAATCAAGGGGTAGTGTGACTGAAATATCAACTTCCTTCTTGAAAAGAAACCTGAGCACAGGCTTCCTGTGCTATAACCTGACTCCTCCGATCCTCACGCCTTGTTTACAGAGTTTTAACAAGAACCGTGAATGAGTAGATGCGTGGCCTGGTCGGCTGTAGTCAGGCTAGCAGGGAGGTAGTCTGGCTTGCAGGGAGGTAGTCATGCTAGCAGGGAGGTAGTCTGGCTTGCAGGGAGCTAGTCATGCTAGCAGGGAGGTAGTCAGGCTTTCAGGGAGGTAGTCAGGCTTGCAGGGAGGTAGTCAGGCTAGCAGGGAGCTAGTCAGGCTAGCAGGGAGGTATCAGGCTAGCAGGCAGGTAGTCAGGCTAGCAGGGAGGTATCAGGCTAGCAGGCAGGTAATCAGGCTAGCAGGCAGGTAATCAGGCTAGCAGGGAAGTATCAGGCTAGCAGGGAGGTAGTCAGGCTAGCAGGGAGGTAGTCAGGCTAGCAGGGAGGTAGTAAGGCTAGCAGGGAGGTAGTAAGGCTAGCAGGGAGGTAGTCAGGCTAGCAGGGAGGTATCAGGATAGCAGGGAGGTAGTAAGGCTAGCAGGGAGGTATCAGGCTAGCAGGGAGGTAGTCAGGCTAGCAGGGAGGTATCAGGCTAGCAGGGAGGTAGTCAGGCTAGCAGGGAGGTATCAGGCTAGCAGGGAGGTATCAGGCTAGCAGGGAGGTATCAGGCTAGCAGGGAGGTATCAGGCTAGCAGGCAGGTAGTCAGGCTAGCAGGGGGGTAGTCAGGCTAGCAAGGAGGTAGTCAGGCTAGCAGGGAGGTATCAGGCTAGCAGGGAGGTAGTCAGGCTAGCAGGCAGGTAGTCAGGCTAGCAGGGAGATATCAGGCTAGGAGGGAGGTAGTAAGGCTAGCAGGGAGGTAGTCAGGCTAGCAGGGAGGTAGTAAGGCTAGCAGGGAGGTAGTAAGGCTAGCAGGGAGGTATCAGGCTAGCAGGGAGGTAGTAAGGCTAGCAGGGAGGTATCAGGCTAGCAGGGAGGTAGTCAGGCTAGCAGGGAGGTAGTAAGGCTAGCAGGGAGGTAGTCAGGCTAGCAGGGAGCTAGTCATGCAAGAGAACCTAAGTCTATTCAAGACCAGTAGACATATTTTTGTTTCTTTGTTCCCAGTGTTGTTTAGTTTTTCCTGTGTCTTAAGTGGTCCGACTGTCAAACACTTATTTAAGCCATCCACTGTCTTCCATAGTTTTGCATATTCCTATGTGTCTTTTAGCCTTTCATTTGTCTGGCTGTTTTAAACAGGATCATTCATAAGAGTATTTTGGAATTATTTAATTAGTTTGGCAGTCGTATTCGTACCTGGACTTCGATTAAGGTCCTGGAACCCGCAAGGGAAACACACATAGTATATACACATAGCCCGAAGCCTTTTGCTAGAAGCAGACGCCATAGCATCTGTCACCGGTGGATCGAGGTCGTTAAGACAAACCTGCGCCAATCCATGAAGTAATCTGCTAATGCTTGAAATGATATCTGGCACAAACAGACATACAAGTGCTATGTGCGTTTCTATTTAAAAACAAGGTCGGTTTGTCGTGTGATCCAGAAGTGAACTCAGTTTATTACAATGTCACAGCAAACGCCCACATGTAATGTTACAGTACACTATATGAGAAATCATCCAAACAAAAAACACACACAATATAAATTACAAGCTTCACAGTACAAATGCCAAATCATTACACGGCAACTGCCGAAATGAAACCAACAGCATGTACACTCACATCAGGAACATTAGCAGAGGAAGTGACGTGTCCAGTCCTGACCGTTGGTACATTCTAGTTTAATTATGGACCTTTACAGTACGCAGAGTCTTACTCGCCAGAGCACAAAAACATCACAGTGGTTGACATCCATTACGGATGAATGCATTGACATCATGGCCTTTAGACCAGCTGTATCAACGGGTAACGAATGCCTACTCAACAACATCATCAAAACAAAGACATAAAGCAGAGTATGTCAGATGACTCTTCCACATGGAAATAAAACACAGTCTCAGGGGTCCCCTCCCTTTCCTCAAAATACGAAGTGTAGAATAAACGGTGTCTTTCCCCCAGGTAACTGGTTATTAAGGAGGGGGTCGGGGTCACCCCAAGACAAACTGAAGCTCCCATTAGCTGCGTAACTGTTTTTGGAAAGGTCAGGTTGGAGTGTTTGAGGTCATTTGTCATCCAACACGTTTTACGTTAGTTATGCTGCGTCTGCGACGAAAGCAGGAAGGCAGAAATCTCCTGTCTGATCTGACGGGAGAGCCAGGTGGGGAAGATGCTTGCTTCCTGAAACACAGAGCGTTTCACCGTTACCATATTTATGTTTCAACCACCAACTTTAAAAATATCCACTATGTTTTTTGTTTTATTTTACATTTAATTGACACATTTAGTTCAGAGCCAATTACTAGATGCTAGTAGAGTCAGACTGTAGATGGGGTTGTACAGGGTAAAGACTCTGCTTAACTGGGGTTGTACAGGGTAAAAACAGCTTACCCGGGGTTGTACAGGGTAAAGTCTCAGCCTTACCCGGGGTTGTACAGGGTAAAGACTGCAGCCTTACCTGGGGTTGGCAGCTGCGGTCGCCTCGTAGCGCAGAACTCGCAGCATCCTGTAGATCTGACGTAGAGTCAACTTCGGGGGGCTGCATGCCAGACGTGGGTGGGCGACATTGCGAGGGCTGCGGTAGGTAATGAGGGACATGTAGTCACACTGAGGGCCCTTCCCAAAAAGTTGGAGAGGCTGGCGGGGAGAGCTGTCCCCGTAACAGGAGGCAAACTGGGGGGAGACACAGAGAAATAGTCTGATGAGCGTCAGGGGAAAAAACAGAGTTTCAAGTGTCCTAATAATGTCCTAACATACATCAATGGGTGTCTTGCTTGAGATGTTTTCCGTAGAGTTTTTAACAAATAACATTCATTCGGCGCGCGGAATGTTGTCTCCGCCCAGAACAGTTGAACAGTTCACATGCGCGATATTAAATATCTAAGGGACATTAACGCTGTCAGATCACAGCCAATCAATTAGCACACGATCTGCCGCTGGCCTCTGGCTTTTAATCAGGGACACACTTAATTGCCCTCTCCATCAGCGACACTGTTTCGGCACACCCGGTCTCCGTCTGTCGCGGGTTCCGTCATCCGGATCCTCCAGGTAACCAGATTACATTACATGACACCTGATCGTCATGGTGAACATTGGCAGAACATGCTCTCTCTGATTGCCAGACAACCTAAGCCGCCACACACACACACAGCTGAGATTGTTAACCGAGGCTCCTGTCCAGAAAAGTATTGCATTATACATTTTTTAATGTATTAAATACACTTCCTTAAGATGGTATTTTTCTCGTTTTGTTTCCTCACATTTCTTCCTTGAGAATTCATAATGACGTTAATAACATCAAACTGCTAGATCTACACATCCAATTCTTTTGAGGAGCATCCGTACGTTCCCCACATGTTCTCAAACCCAAATGATCACAGAAAAATTGAATAAACTCACGGGAACTACAGTCGCCATGTCCTGAGATGGAGAGACTACCTGATGGTCTTTGAAGTGCCGTGGCTGAGGAGGGAGCTTTGAGGTTGTCTGTGGACATGCCACCTCCATGAGGCTTTTGAGTGAGTGACGCATAACAGGCTGTGGCCAATCACATTCCAGACAAAACAAAACAGACATGCCCAAATAGTGTGGTCATCGGGCCTTGCACAGCCCCCCCCCCCCACACACACACAACTCAGCAGAGATCTAATGTTTCAGAGAATCAGAAGCACAAACAAGTTGTTAATTATTAAAGCTTTAGTCCCTGAAGGTATACAGGTATATTTAGAAGCAGCATTTTGGGAACGGCATAATTCTAGAAATCATAACGGAGCAGAACAGGATGACAGGCTAGTTGGATGGGCTCGTCATCATTTCACTGTTCGGATTGTGTTCCTGGTACTGATGCTTGAAATAAACTAGGACTCTTTCATTAATGACTTCCTGAAGAGGCGAACAGAAAGGTGAGCTGCTGTTTGAGGTACAGTATATATGTTACATCCCATTCACAGTCATCACTCTGTTTACATGCATATCTGAGCATGTGCACACACAGATGCACACACACACATGCACAGACACACAGACACACACACACCCACACACACGCACGCACGCACGCACAGACACACGCACAGACACACACACAGACACGCACACGCACATGCACACACACACACACATGCACAGACACACAGACACACACACATGCACAGACACACAGACACACACACACGCACAGACACACACACACGCACGCACAGACACACGCACACACACACACACACACACACACACACACACACACACACACGCACGCACGTCATATACAGCCATCTAAAAGGTGATTGCCTTTGAGCTTACCGATATATTTTTAGCGTTACTCTAACTTCGATCTCTAATTCCAAACGTACTACGTAACACTTGTGCCCAACCAAATCTAAATCAGTAACAGGAAAAATTTCGAGATTACTAACATGTTTCTGATTTAACCTCATTTGGGCCACATTCTTTTCTTTACGACTGGATGCATTAACACATTGGTATACCGCATCTTAAAGAAGTATAAAGACACTTGTCAATGTACATAGTAACTTGATTTTTGTCCAGTTGATGCAGAAAAAATTAAGTGGGACCTAGAAATGCATTGAGGAAAGAACAGACAAGAATTACTGAGGTTCGGCTCCGAAAGCAAACCAGTCAGCCATTTCTAGATTGGATGCAGCTTTCATTGCCGTCTAAAGTGCCAGTATAATTTTCAAACGTTGTCCCCTTGCCGGTAGATTTTAGCACGAGGGGGGCGAGGGTTGATGTCACCAATCTTTCAATGTCAAGTCACTAGTCACTACCAATCAAAGGTTTGGGGTCACAGAGAAAAACATACATCAAAAAGGGTGAGATACAGTGACTCTGCTGCGCCCTCCATCATAGACAGAAACCCACCGGACTTTGGAGCTGTGCTTTGGGTCATGCCCCGTTTTAGAAGAGAATTGGTTTCATGTAAGCGCCGTCCACATGGTATCATATGGCATTGCAAAATTGAGTGATAGCCTTCCTTCTTCAAGGTCCATTTTACCCTGTACAAATCTTCCATATGACCCCTACCAAAGCACCATCCGGCCATCACATGACTTCCTTCAGCGTTTTTTCATTTGGTTTCTGTCTCGCAAATCTTCTTTGTTCTTCTTTGTGATCTGAACGTCTCAAACTTAAGATTAATCTGTCCATGACACTTTTTACTTTTTATTTTCTTTTGTGAAATGTCTGTCTTCTTCCACCCATCTTTATTTTTATTGGCTAGTCAGAGCTATTTAGCATTTCTTTGCATCTCTGCCTAGAAGGGCGACGTTCCATAGTCACCTCTTCACTGTTGATGTTGAGACTTTTTTTGCCGATACTATTTAACAAGCCTGCCAGTTAAGGACCTGTAACAAATTAAACACTAATGTATTTGTCCTCTTACTCATTTGCGCACTGGGGCCTCCCACTCCTATTTCTATTCTGGTTAGAGCCAGTTTGCGTTCTTCTGTGAAGGGAGTAGTACACAGAGTTATACATGAACTTCTGTTTTTCTTTATTGAAACCACAATCGCTGATGTTCCAGACACGGATAAACTAAATTGAATTTTAATTATAAACTTTGATTAGGAAACACAACATGCCCTTGGAACACAGGAGAAATGATTGCTGATAATGGGCTTTGGGTGACTATGTAAATATTCCATTAGAAATTATTGAAAACAAGGACACTAGCTCTAAGTAACCCAAAAATGTTGGTATGTTAGGTTAGATGGCTGTGAATTGTCAAATTGAATCAACATGACTACGTTTTTGCATCAGACTCAAACCTCAGACCAGGTCAGACTCCTCATAAGAGGGAAGCAAGTTAGTGAATTTCGTAGTGAGCTAACTCTGACCACAGTTCTCTCTTGTTTGGGAAAGTGCTCTTAAATCAGATGTAATGATGTAATTCAACGACTGAGAGTATAGTTTACTGTCTTATTGGTGAGAACAGCCTCAAAGGCTGTGACATAAACAAACATTCCTCCAAAAAGTGTCAGGCAGTTTGACCTGGTCAGATGTGTCTCCAGATGTAAGAGCCAGTTTGACCTGGTCAGATGTGTCTTGCCATTTCTTTCCTAATCCATTGCACTGTATATGAGGGGTAAACGTGCCTCTCCTCTGATCCCATTCTGCCATCTACTGGGAGACTTGTTCTACAACTGAATGCATGTTCTGTATCAGTATTCTCTTAAGCGCTACATGCACAACTTATAAACAGTTTCTCTTCTAACAAAAATATAGTCAGAATCCTGTTTTTCTTTTACATTGCGACGGTTGTGTACGCATGTGCCGGTTACCTGGGGTAGTGATGGATGAAAATATTTTTGCATGAATTTACCCTTGCATTAATATACAACAAAGTACAATGTAATCACACAATGCATTATGTACGAATATTTGAGTAGGCCTACATGTTTATTTTTTGTGGGGGTTAAAAGGAATGGTTTGATTTGAAATTAGGTATAACCGACAATTATGTAATATTTGTTTTTGCTTACACAGTTTGTTTTGTTGTCAGTGTAACAGTGTTGGACAGATAATGAGGATTTGTGTATGGCAGACTCTGGATTATGTACATGTGAAGCATTGGAAGCAAGGGTCAACAACTGTAACTGCTGGACCACTAGAAACAATTATTTACCGTCTGGGTGTATGCCTTTAAAGATCTGATCCATATCTAACAAAATATCCTAAATTATCCTAAATAAATCTTAACCATAGACTGTTTGGATTGATGATATTATTATGTTTGTAGCCTACACATTCAGGGTAAAATGGCTTACGTTGTGATGTTAAGTGACATGAAGTATAGGTAGACATGCGCTCAGAGCTCATAAGCTCATACATATGAGCTCATACATATAAGCTCATACATATGAGCTCATACATAAAAGCTCATACATATAATCTCAAACATATACGATCATACATATAAACTCATACATGTAAGCTCATACATATAAGCTCATACATGTAAGCTCATACATATAAGCTCATACATATAAGATCATACATATAAGCTCATACATAAGCTCATACATACAAGATCATACATATAAGCTCATACATATAAACTCATACATATAAGCTCATACATATAAGCTCATACATATAAGATCATACATAAAAGATCATATATAAGATCATTCATATAAGCTCATACATATAACATCATACATATAAGCTAATACATATAAGCTCATACATATAAGCTAATACATATAAGCTCATACATATAAACTCATATGCTAATTTAAGAGTTGGTCTCTTGGCATTCAGGATCTTTTCCATGAGCCGGATATTCTGGCTCTGTTCAACTGAAATTGACATTATTTTGACTCTCAAACGACTCTTCATCCAGTTCGGGAATATGAATTCAATTGACAACTTATCTTAAAATGCGTATTAATTTTTACAGGGCAAACTTGACTCGACTGAAAACAGTGTAGATGGTAAACACTGCACAAGAAACAAGTGCGTTCAATGGGATATATATCAAATACCGATGCTTCGGTAGGCTGTATAATTTCTGTCTGGAGCGCAGAACAGTAGTAGAAGGTCGCATACAAATCAGGGAGCCAAATAATCGGCTCTTTCTCAAATGCAATGTCGTTCAAAGAGCCGCCCATTGGTTTAACTCACCATCACACAACAGCTCCGCTGAGCGCTGACACCAATTAAATGTTATAGCCGCGCGGTCAGTGGACCAGGGGGGTGTTTAAGCACTCCTGCAGTTTATGTTTTTGCTTTTTAGTTTCTTCCACATCATAATGTCTATATCGGATTCCCCACGGGGTTTTTCTGAGAAAGAGGTCGCCCGCAATTGCACTAAAGACTCATGTTGGGTATTATTGGGGACGAGGGTTTATGATGTGACCGGATTCCTCCGAATTCACCCGGGCGGAGAGGCTCTGATATTGCGCCGGTCAGGGAGTGACATCAGCCGGGAGATGGAGGGACCCCCGCACCGGCACTCGGAGAACGCACGGCGGTGGATGGAACAGTACTACATAGGAGAGCATGACAGAGACTGTGATGGGGAGAAAACACAGGTAATGCTTATATGTCAGAGACACAGACTGTGATGGGGAAAAGAACACATGTGATGCTTATATGTCAGAGACACAGACTGTGATGGGGAAAAGAACACAGGTGATGCTTATATGTCAGAGACACAGACTGTGATGGGGAGAAAACACAGGTGATAAATATGTCACAGCCTTCCAGACAAATAAGACACTATCCGACAGGCAACTATAAATAAAATCATCTATAATTACTTTTACTCTGTAGCCGTTACATTTGGGAATAAACTAGAATAAATAAGATAGGCTACTAACATTCAACTCAGTCATGGTTTATTATCGGAAACAGAAAGTAGACCACCACGGTAAACTAAAAGACGCTTCCTTTTTTTCTCAACATTTACTTGCGGTACTTCTAGGTGCCAGTTTCACATCTGCTTGGAGGCGCACTGTTGTATCGAGATAACAATCTCACACTGACTCTGGGCAGCCTACTATACAAGTTTGAAATATATATATATACAACTATTCTTATAGTTGTCGTCAGTGTATAGTTGTCATCAGTGTATAGTTGTCGTCAGTGTATAGTTGTCGTCAGTGTATAGTTGTCGTCAGTGTATAGTTGTCGTCAGTGTATAGTTGTCGTCAGTGTATAGTTGTCATCAGTGTATAGTTGTCATCAGTGTATAGTTGTCAGTGTATAGTTGTCAGTGTATAGTTGTCGTCAGTGTATAGTTGTCGTCAGTGTATAGTTGTCATCAGTGTATAGTTGTCATCAGTGTATAGTTGTCGTCAGTGTATAGTTGTCGTCAGTGTATAGTTGTCGTCAGTGTATAGTTGTCGTCAGTGTATAGTTGTCATCAGTGTATAGTTGTCATCAGTGTATAGTTGTCATCAGTGTATAGTTGTCATCAGTGTATAGTTGTCATCAGTGTATAGTTGTCATCAGTGTATAGTTGTCATCAGTGTATAGTTGTCAGTGTATAGTTGTCATCAGTGTCAGTGTATAGTTGTCATCAGTGTATAGTTGTCATCAGTGTATAGTTGTCATCAGTGTATAGTTGTCATCAGTGTATAGTTGTCATCAGTGTATAGTTGTCGTCAGTGTATAGTTGTCATCAGTGTATAGTTGTCATGTGTATAGTTGTCATCAGTGTATAGTTGTCATCAGTGTATAGTTGTCATCAGTGTATAGTTGTCATCAGTGTATAGTTGTCATCAGTGTATAGTTGTCATCAGTGTATAGTTGTCATCAGTGTATAGTTGTCATCAGTGTATAGTTGTCATCAGTGTATAGTTGTCATCAGTGTATAGTTGTCATCAGTGTATAGTTGTCATCAGTGTATAGTTGTCATCAGTGTATAGTTGTCATCAGTGTATAGTTGTCATCAGTGTATAGTTGTCATCAGTGTATAGTTGTCATCAGTGTATAGTTGTCATCAGTGTATAGTTGTCATCAGTGTATAGTTGTCGTCAGTGTATAGTTGTCATCAGTGTATAGTTGTCATGTTAATGTTTTGATCCTGAAGTTAGAATGTGGTCGTGCCTCGATCTTGTTAACTTCTGTGAAACTGTATAGGTGTCTTAATCCTGTAAATAAAGCCTGAACCTATTATACGGTTGGACTGTGTGTTATAGTGCACAGCTCTTTTAGTGACAAAAGACAACATCAAGCTACATGCTTAGAGCGTCCTTACAAGACACTAGTTTTATGTGGATCAATGACAGATGATGGTAGATTTGCGATGGAGATCAATTTAAGTGTTTGTTGTTAAAATATACATATATATTTATAATTAAATAACAACTTAATCTATAAATTTAATAAAAAATATACATAGGCCTATGTATAAATTGAATAAAAAATATACATATGTATATTTTTTATTCAATCTATACATTAAGTTGTTATTTAATTAGTTTTCAATGGCATTGTTGTATCAAAAACCTTTGTGGAATACATATAAGTACATGTAAGTATATGAAAAAAATAAACATTTTACAGTAAACATATTTTACATTTGGAAAGTATAATCGATTAAATACCTCATTGGACAGGACTGTGCGGAAAGACAAAGAGTTTGTCCTTAAACAACATTCTAAACCATGTACATGCTAGTCTTGACCAATGGTTGAAAAAACAACAATTATATAACTCTGTAAAAACGACCAAATATTTTTCCTTATGAATTAGTGAATGCATCATGTGATTAACTTCCACCTGTTAACTGGTCGATAATATCAGACTTCCTTATTTTCGAGTAGCACATGAATGCATTATGTGATTAACTTCCACTAGTTAACCAGTCGATAATATCAGAGTTCCTTATTTTCGAGTAGCACATGAATGCATCATGTGATTAACTTCCACCTGTTAACCAATCGATAATATCAGACTTCCTTATTTTCGAGTAGCACATGAATGCATCATGTGATTAACTTCCACCTGTTAACCAGTCGATAATATCAGACTTCCTTATTTTCGAGTAGCACATGAATGCATCATGTGATTAACTTCCACCTGTTAACTAGTCGATAATAACAGACTTCCTTATTTTCGAGTAGCACATGAATGCATCATGTGATTAACTTCCACTAGTTAACCAGTCGATAATAACAGACTTCCTTATTTTCGAGTAGCACATGAATGCAGCACCTCTCGTGGCCACTAGCCACAGAGAGCACGCTATGCTTCCTGTTATAGCACGCTACGCTTTCTGTTGTCCATGACAAAGATATCAGGAACCTTAAGATAGAGGGCCTTAAGACCTGGGTTTTCAACAGCTCTGACTGTGGGCTCTTTGACCAGCTCGTTGTTTTGTAACTATTAAAACTATTTTTGGTTCCTATTTCTTACGCACATGTTTGCTAATAAAAGCCATACGTGCTGACAGTATAAACAAGACTTTTGGCGATGCGGCTCTTTTTTACTCAGTTGTTCCTCTGTGTAAACATCAGGACGCAACACGGACTGTTCTTTTCACATTCTCCCTCCCACCCTCTACCGTAGTGTCAGTGGTATTCCGGCTATGTTGAGTTTTTCTGTCCTGGTGTGTCTGCTATCTGATCTTGGAGGACACAACAAAACCCACAGTGAACAGGTTCTGCTGGTTCCACATGTTTGCTTTTCCTAAGTGTCCTTTCTGATGTCAGCAAATAAGGCAGGAGAGGACAGAGGTAGAGTGATCTAATGTTCCCTTGGGAGTGGTTAATGAATGATCCATCTAATTGGATGATCTGGTCATGGAATCTGGAGGCTATTGCGTTCTGGTCTCAAATTGTAATAGTTTTGAATAGGGAAAAAGTTAAATTGAAACAGGAAGTTGGTTTACTCTCAAGAGTTGACGAGAATTCAAATAATATAGACTGGAACCCTGTCCTGTTGATCTGGATTTTGCATTATCAGTGTGGTCGTGTCCAGTTGATCTGGTTTTGCATTATCAGTGTAACAGTGTCCAGTTGATCTGGATTTTGCATTATCAGTGTGGCAGTGTCCAGTTGATCTGGTTTTGCATTATCAGTGTAACAGTGTCCAGTTGATCTGGATTTTCTTTTTCAGTGTGGCAGTGTCCTGTTGGTCTGGATTGGCATTATCAGTGTGGCCGTGTCCTGTTGGTCTGGATTTGCATTATCAGTGTAACAGTGTCCAGTTGATCTGGATTTGCATTTCAGTGTAACAGTGTCCAGTTGATCTGGATTAGCATTTTCAGTGTGGCAGTGTCCTGTTGATCTGGATTTGCATTATCAGTGTGGCCGTGTCCTGTTGGTCTGGATTTGCATTATCAGTGTGACAGTGTCCAGTTGGTCTGGATTTGCATTATCAGTGTAACAGTGTCCAGTTGATCTGGATTTGCATTTCAGTGTAACAGTGTCCAGTTGATCTGGATTAGCATTTTCAGTGTGGCAGTGTCCTGTTGATCTGGATTTGCATTATCAGTGTGACAGTGTCCAGTTGATCTGGATTTGCATTTTCAGTGTGGCAGTGTCCTGTTGATCTGGATTTACATGATCAGTGTAACAGTGTCCATTAGATCTGGATTGGCATTATCAGTGTGGCCGTGTCCTGTTGGTCTGGATTTGCATTATCAGTGTGACAGTGTCCAGTTGGTCTGGATTTGCATTATCAGTGTAACAGTGTCCAGTTGATCTGGATTTGCATTTCAGTGTAACAGTGTCCAGTTGATCTGGATTAGCATTTTCAGTGTGGCAGTGTCCTGTTGATCTGGATTTGCATTATCAGTGTGGCCGTGTCCTGTTGGTCTGGATTTGCATTATCAGTGTGACAGTGTCCAGTTGGTCTGGATTTGCATTATCAGTGTAACAGTGTCCAGTTGATCTGGATTTGCATTTCAGTGTAACAGTGTCCAGTTGATCTGGATTAGCATTTTCAGTGTGGCAGTGTCCTGTTGATCTGGATTTGCATTATCAGTGTGACAGTGTCCAGTTGATCTGGATTTGCATTTTCAGTGTGGCAGTGTCCTGTTGATCTGGATTTACATGATCAGTGTAACAGTGTCCATTAGATCTGGATTGGCATTATCAGTGTGGCCGTGTCCTGTTGGTCTGGATTTGCATTATCAGTGTGACAGTGTCCAGTTGGTCTGGATTTGCATTATCAGTGTAACAGTGTCCAGTTGATCTGGATTTGCATTTCAGTGTAACAGTGTCCAGTTGATCTGGATTAGCATTTTCAGTGTGGCAGTGTCCTGTTGATCTGGATTTGCATTATCAGTGTGGCCGTGTCCTGTTGGTCTGGATTTGCATTATCAGATTGACAGTGTCCAGTTGGTCTGGATTTGCATTATCAGTGTAACAGTGTCCAGTTGATCTGGATTTGCATTTCAGTGTAACAGTGTCCAGTTGATCTGGATTAGCATTTTCAGTGTGGCAGTGTCCTGTTGATCTGGATTTGCATTATCAGTGTGACAGTGTCCAGTTGATCTGGATTTGCATTTTCAGTGTGGCAGTGTCCTGTTGATCTGGATTTACATGATCAGTGTAACAGTGTCCATTAGATCTGGATTTGCATTATCAGTGTGGCAGTGTCCTGTTGATCTGGATTTGCATTATCAGTGTGACAGTGTCCAGTTGATCTGGATATCCATTTTCTGTTGGTGTGTCTATTGCCGGTGTGTCAATTGCTTTGACAAACAGTTACTTGACATGCAGTGTGTTCCAGGCTGTTTGTTTTCATGTGTACAGGATGTGTGAATATGGATCTCATGTGGCCTTTGTGGGTGTTGGTGCCGTCAGTGGGAATATGAATACCTTTACATAGGAATGTGTGTGGGCAGTTGTGCGAGGGCAGTCGTGCGAGGGCAGTCGTGCGAGGGCAGTCGTGCGAGGGCAGTCGTGCGAGGGCAGTCGTTGAACCTCAGCCTATAAGGACGTTTTTCTTGTTCATAGATATGAATCAAATTTTCATTTAAATACCTTATTGTCTTTCCTTACTCAAACACAGGGACGTGACCAAGCATTTTGCAGCAAGCTGGGGGTTGGAATGTAGAGCATATCGGAACATGTAGAGCATATCTGTACATGTAGAGCATATCGGAACATGTAGAGCATATCGGAACATGTGGAGCATATCGGAACATGTAGAGCATATCGGAACATGTAGAGCATATCGGAACATGTAGAGCATATCGGAACATGTAGAGCATATCGGAACATGTAGAGCATATCGGTACATGTAGAGCATAACGGTACATGTAGAGTATAGCGCAGAGGGCAAGAAAATCTGTGCAAGTGGTAAACGGATAAGACAAATGATAAGCATTGTGCAAAAGGGAAATACAATTAATAGGCTAGCAGTGTACAGGGAAAGACACAGGATGTATTGTGCAAATTGCAGATCAAGTAAATTAGCAACGTGTAGGCTTGAGGTAGCAATGGGGGTACAACAGTGCATTGTGCATGTGGCAGATAAAATAAAGAGGCAGCAGTGTGAGAGCAAGGTTACCGAAGGGTTTCAGAGTTCAGTATGTTAACAGCAGAAGCCTTGGGTGTAAGGGTTCCCTGATAATGCCTCACAGTCTTTGCAAACATCACTTGTGCTGGATGTCTTTGATGGCGGGGAGCTGGGCACCAATGATGGGGTGGGCGGATCTTACCACCCACTGCAGGGACTTACGGTCGGCCACAGAGCAACCATTGAACCAGACTGTGCAGCCGTAAACGTTCTCGACCGTGCAGCGGTAAACGCTGTTGGTAGATAAGTAGGCCTTCTTTGGCTTCCTTAAGACGTACAGGCGCTCGCTTGTGCCTTTTTGACCAGGGCTGTGGTGTTGATGGACCAGGATAGGTTGATATTTCGTTTTCTTGGCATTGATGACCAGGTTGTTATCTGCACCAAGTCACTAGGTGGTTGATCTCCTCTCTGTAGGCTGCCTCGTTGTTGTCCCTAATCAGACCAACTTCTGTGTTATCTTCTGCAAACTTGACAATGTTATTGGAGCTGTGTTGAGGCGCGCAGTCTTAGGTGAAAAGGGAATACAAGAGAGGGCTAAGCACACAGCCCTGGGGGACGCCGGTATTCAGGGTCAGGGTGGAGGAGGTGAGGTTGTCCAACCTGACAGACTGAGGTCTGTTGGTTAGGAAGTGTTGACTCCAATTACATAGAGGGGCTGATCCCAAGTTCTTGGAGTTTGGTAACTAGCCTAGAGGGGATGACTGTATTGAATGCTGAGCTTAAGTCTACAAAAAGCATCATCACATGGTTTTGTCCAGGTGGGTCAGGGCAGAGTGGACAGCAGTGGAGATGGCGTCCTCAGTAGATCTGTTAGGGCGATAGGCAAACTGATGTGTGTCCAGAGTTGGAGGGAGACAGGACTTCAGGTGAGCCAATACGAGTCATTCAAGCACTTCATGATTGTGGGGGTGGGCGCAACAGCTTGGAAGTTATTTAGTCATAACACACTGACTGATTCTGCACTGGCACAATGGTTGTGGTCTTTAAGCACGTGGGAACAACCGCCAGGGACAGTGACAAGTTGAAAATGTCTGTGAAGATTACAGCCAGCTGCCCAGCACATGCTCAGAGCACACGCCCGGGGACACCGTCAGGACCAGCCGCTTCGCGTGTGGTCACCCTGCTGAGTGCAGAAGATTCCTCCTCGATGGACGGACTGAAGGGGGCGACATCTGGGTTGAGCTCCAATTTTACATGTAGAGCATATCTGACATGTAGAGCATATCTGACATGTAGAGCATATCTGACATGTAGAGAATATCTGACATGTAGAGCATATCTGACATGTAGAGCATATCTGACATGTAGAGCATATCTGACATGTAGAGAATATCTGACATGTAGAGCATATCTGACATGTAGAGCATATCTGACATGTAAAGCAAATCTGACATGTAGAGCATATCTGACATGTAGAGCATATCTGACATTTAGAGCATATCTGACATGTAGAGCATATCTGACATGTAGAGCATATCTGAAATCTAGAGCATATCAGACATATAGACATAACATAACGGTAACTCTGTCAGCGGGAAGCAGCCGGGACCTCACCAGGCCTTAAATTTAAAGAGGGCATGGCGCTCTAGGTACAGATTAAAGCTAAGGTACAGATTACCGCAGCTCTGTGCAAATGTGACCGCAACAACTCTGCGTTTAAAACGTTTAACGATTAACACCCATATAATTTATTCAATTCAATGGTTTATCCCAGTACATTTTCCGTCTCTCCCACTGCAGACACACATAATAAAAACTGCGATTGGAATGTTAGCCAACGGTAGCTGGGTGGGGCCAAAAGGTCATTATTTTTAACGGAATACAGGTTCACAGTCAAACTGTGTAGAGATACTGAACTCCCAGTGGAGGCCTCATTCTACGTGAACATTGACAGCTGGCAAGAGTTAGCAAGACGCACGCTCCCATTCAACCAGAGCCAGCAAATTCCGTTACAGTGGGCGGAGCTTACACTCTTGAGACAAAAATACATTTTAGTAGTGGAGTCATCAATTATAAAAACGTATTCATAATTGCGGAGACTGATGTTTATGAAGACACGCCCCACTCCAGGCGACAGCAAGAACAACAAGGACTAGACTGGGGTGGGAAGACTGGTCACGGAAGATAATTGGTCAGAAAACTGGTCTCCTGACAAACGTGCTAGGAAAAAGGCTTAGTAGAGTCAAAACAAACGATACCCTTCGTCGAACAAACAGGATGAACTGTACAAAATACAGAGCTGATGAAACCAGGCTAGTAACCAACACATGTGATATGCAAATAAACAAACCCAGTAACAGAGCAACATTAAAAAAATACAACAAACAGAACACAAGGTTGACTATGAAATAAATAAAGAACTGAAATCAAAAACTCAAGAAAAAGGATAAGCAGAACGTTACAGTGTGCACGTGGGGTTAATGGTGCATGCCCAGAACAGTCCGATAACAGTTTAAGATTTAAAAAATGGTATCATGCAAATACAATTTACTGGGGAAAATATTTACATAGTTAAATAGTACCAATGTCATTTTCTCTCTCTCAAATTATAATAAAAATACAATGGCCATTGACAAGTATAGAAATTACTATTTTTAATTCAAATAAGGATGTGTCCTTCCAACTTGCCCTGGCTTCAAACCCCATTCGTTCTCAATCGCCTACCTGGTTAAATAAAGGTTAAATATTTAAACCATTCCAGCTTGGCAGACCTTTTGGCCTCTTAATTACATATGTGAGATTTCACTCATTCCTTTCTGAAGCACTTCCCATAAGTTGAATTAGCTTGATGGGCGTATACCAGACATTATGGGTTGAGGTCTGCGACTGTGCTGGCCTTCATTATCGAAGCAGAATATCAGCTGACTGCATCGTGGCTAAATTGTTCTTGCATTGTTCTGTTGTAGGAAGAAATTGGCACGAAACAGGCACCGTCCAGAGGTCATTGCTAAATGAATTGGTAGTCTTCCTTCTCCTTTCACTCTGTACAAATCAACCCTTACTACAAACAAAGCACACCAGACAATTACATTGACACGATAGCGTCAAGCACTCCTCCAGCATATTTTGGTCTGAGTCCGCAACCAAACCCACAAACACTGATGCTCCAGATACTCAACAAGTCTAAAAAGGTCAGTTTGCCCTTAATCAGCACAACAGTTTTCAGCTGTGCTTAAAAATTACAAAAGTTTTTCTAATGGTCAATTATATTTTTTAAATGATATACTTGCATTAGCTAACACAACGTACCATTGAAACAAGAGGGATGGTTGTTACGACAGAACGGTAGTTCCTACACAGTGTCAGGTTAGCGATTAGCAGGTAAGCAGGACACACACGCAGAGGTTCGGCAACAAAACACATCTTTATTAATAGAACTAGGAATTGAACTGAAGCCAATATAAAAGAAAACAACAAACAACACTCACCAGGACTCACCAACATGACATCCACCTCTAACACAGACTGACATTAATAATGAATCAACCAGGACAAATGACTAAACTAAATACAAGAACTAATGAGGGTAACCAGCCACAAAAAGGTGAATCATAAGAGTTCACAGGAGGAGAAATCACAAAACAATGACACACAAGGACCAGGAGGGGGCTTAACCGACAAGACAGGACAAGATCAGACTACAATCATTCTCCTTTTCAGGTTAAGTTCTGGTCGACTCAGATGTACACATCGTTTTAAATTTCTAGTTATGTTCAGCCCCTCACCGTCCGCTCTGACAAATATTGTACTGAGGCATAATCTAGTTCTTAGGTTTAATGTGGATGCTTTCTTCACAGAATAAATATAACCTGAATCTCACAAGGTACCGTGCTCATGTTGTGGTCGAAGTCTATCTCGGTTCTGCTAGATCATTGTGGTAAAACATTATACGCGTTCTGTCATTCTGCAAATGCTTACACGGTAACATGAGACTTGATGCCATTCAAAAACGTTCAACTGAAAGCAGAGTGAAAAAAAACAGTTTGTGTCTGCACATTTGTGAATGAGAGGAATCTTGCCAGTCAGGTTGGACAGGGTTTGTGGGTGGAGTTAAGTGATAGTTACTAATTTAAATCAGTGTATGCGTTAGCACCGACAAAGAAGATAATGAGACACACAAGACACTGCGTCCAGTAATTGTTGTGTTCTGTCCACACAAAAGTCCAATATTTTTCATACATGCAAAATGAGTCATGCATTTTGTTTATTTAGCAGACAAATTTCCACATCGGAAACACCTTTTACAGTATTACATAATCAGTCGTGGTAAGGTGACTTTAGTGCGAAGTGAATGTTGTGTCTTAAAGGAATTCACACTCTAAGTGACCTTAATTGATTAATGAGATAAGTCCGACATATTAACTCCATTACCCATATTAGTAACTTGGATCTGGGACATGTGACCAGCTAGTGGTGTCATATCCTCAGGGGTGAGAAAGCAAAGAGCAAGAGACACACGGAGAAACAGACAGACAGCCAGAGAGAAGAAGAGACTGCTGCTCTGACACATTCAACTGAGCCATTTTAACTGATACTATCTGATATGTGAATGACAATGAGACTGAACTGATAACGAGATAACGGATCTTTAGCTAAGAATCAAATACGTCTGTGTCAGTAATTGGTTCTTATGCTCATGTGTCGGGTGAAGGATGTAATCTCTCTAAACCCTTTGGCAGACTGACTGGGCACCCTGGCACAGACGTAATTGGGACGGTTAATCATTAGCAAAGTCACATGACCTCTTCATGACGAAACTATTGATGTCCGGGACAAGAGTTTTTCAACTGGTCTCCGTGGTTTCTCCGTTCTTGGTGTGATATGATGACAGGTGATACCATTATTTGGGGATCAAGGACATTTATGACAGATTTGCTCGATGAGGCTGTTGACACATCCGTGGCTCTTCAGTTTTTCTTTATTCAAATCATGCTATTTGAAATCGGTTCACTACCGTTTGGTGTCACTTAGATTTTATTTTGTTTCAGACTTTTTAGTCCATTACAATAATAACAAATTGTAGGTGAATGGAGGGCCAATATCAGCTACCACGAAGTGCAGGGAAAGCCACACACAGAGCCGGGATAAACAATCAAGGTTTATTAAAAGAAAACAAACCGAGAACGGCGAAAAAACATGTCAATTGTGTGATGTTGATACGTTTGCGTAATGTTGATATGTTTCATAAAATCAGCATCACGTATCAACAGCAACAACACTCACTTACATAGAACCGTGACTTGAAATAATGAAAAGCACCTAGTGACATTCCCCAGTGACTTAAATATCCCGCTAATTTCTAACTATGCCCTGGTGTGTGCAATCAAAACAAACCACCAGAAAACAGGAGCTGTACTACGAGGAGTTTTCCCAAAATCCCAGGGCCATCCGTGCCTTAAGGAGTGGATTCTGTCATGATTGTAGTCTGATCTTGTCCTGTCTTGTCCGGTTAAGCCCCCTCCTGGTCCTTGTGTGTCATTGTTTTGTGATTTCTCCTCTGTAGTCTTATGATTCATAACACCTGTGTCTAGTTTACCCTCATTAGTTCTTGTATTTAGTTTGGTCCCTTTGTCCTGGTTGATTCATTATTAATGTCAGTCTGTGTTAGAGGTGGATGTCATGTTGGTGAGTCCTGGTGAGTGTTGTTTGTTGTTTTCTTTATATTGGCTTCAGTTCCAATTCCTAGTTCTAGTAATAAAGATGTGTTTGTGTTGCCGAACCTCTGCGTGTGTGTCCTGCTTACCTGCTAATCGCTAACCTGACACTGTGTAGGAACTACACGTTCACCAATCGTAACAACCATCCCTCTTGTTTCAATGGTACGTTGTGTTCGCTAATGCAAGTATATCATTTAAAAAAATATAATTGACCATTAGAAAAAACTTTTGTAATTTTTTAGCACAGCTGAAAACTGTTGTGCTGATTAAGGGCAATAAAACTGACCTTTTTAGACTTGTTGAGTATCTGGAGCATCAGTGTTTGTGGGTTTGGTTACGGACTCAGACCAAAATATGCTGGAGGAGTGCTTGACGCTATCCGTGTCAATGTAATTGTCTGGTGTGCTTTGTTTGTGGTAACGAGGTTGATTTGTACAGAGTGAAAAGGAGAAGGAAGACTACCAATTCATTTAGCAATGACCTCTGGACGGTGCCTGTTTCGTGCCAATTTCTTCCTACAACAGAACAATGCAAGAACAATTTAGCCACGATGCAGTCAGCTGATATTCTGTCGATAATAGAGAGGCCAGCACAGTCACCAGACCTCAACCCATAATGTCCTGGTATAAGCCCATCAAGCTAATTCAACTTATGGGAAGTGCTTCAGAAAGGAATGGAGTGAAATCTCCACATATGGACAATTAAGAGGCCAAAGGTCTGCCAAGCTGGAATGGTTTTAAATATTTAACCTTTATTTAACCAGGTAGGCCGATTGAGAACGAATGGGGTTTGAAGCCAGGGCAAGTTGGAAGGACACATCCTTATTTGAATTAAAAATAGTAATTTCTATACTTGTCAATGGCCATTGTATTTTTATTATAATTTGAGAGAGAGAGAAAATGATGACATTGGTACTATTTAACTATGTAAATATTTTCCCCCAAATGAAATTGTATTTGCATGATACCATTTTTTTAAAATCTTAAACTGTTATCGGACTGTTCTGGGCATGCACACCATTAACCCCACGTGCACACTGTAACGTTCTGCTTATCCTTTTTTTCTTGAGTTTTTGATTTCAGTTCTTTATTTATTTCATAGTCAACCTTGTGTTCTGTTTTGTTGTATTTTTTAATGTTGCTCTGTTCGTTTTAAGGTTTGTTTATTTATATCACATGTGTTGGTTACTAGCCTGGTTTCATCAGCTCTGTATTTTGTACAGTTCATCCTGTTTGTTCCTTTGTGAGGTATCGTTTGTTTTGACTCTACTAAGCCTTTTTCCTAGCACGTTTGTCAGAACCAGTTTTCTGACCAATTATCTTCCGTGACCAGTCTTCCACCCCAGTCTAGTCCTTGTTGTTCTTGCACCTTCGCCTGGAGTGGGGCGTGTCTTCATAAACATCAGTCTCCGCAATTATGAATACGTTTTTATAATTGATGTGACTCCACTACTAAAATGTATTTTGTCTCAAGAGTGTAGCTCCGCCCACTGTAACGGAATTTGCTGGCTCTGGTTGAATGGGGGAGCGTGCGTCTTTGTAACTCTTGCCAGCTGTCAATGTTCACGTAGAATGAGGCCTCCACTGGGAGTTCAGTATCTCTACACAGTTTGACTGTGAACCTGTATTCCGTTAAAAATAATGACACGGCCCCACCCAGCTACCGTTGGCTAACATTCCAATAAACGGTTTGATTATGTGTTATTGTCTGCAGTGGGAGGCGGAAAATGTACTGGGATAAACCATTGAATTGAATAAATTATATGGGTGTTAATCGTTAAACGTTTTTAAACGCAGAGAGTCTTATATAAGAGTCCAGGTCAAATACATGACCAGTTGGAGAGGCAAACAACCGGGAGGGTAAAAGGTCGGGCAGATTGGGAGTCGAAAACTGTCGTCAGGTAGAAAACTGTCAACGTCTAGCCTTGATTCAACGCTTTGCATTTGTAGTCTTTCGGTGGCGTTTGAAACCATGGGGACCAAAGAAGTCACGTCGAACTCATGTCGAGCTGGACAGATAAATAAGATTACATCCGTTAAACGCAACCGTCAATCACTTATGCTTCCATCTCTATAAATGTTGATGCAACTAATTGTATCGGGACAATTCAAATCTTCTCAATAGGCTACAAATATGTTGTGTTAAAGATCAAACGCATCATATTCAGCAGGATTTCCCTTCAAATGACTAATAGTCTAAGTGTTCATTTGACAGTTAAGATGATGTCCTGTTCACTGTTTACCATTTACCCATCCACTCAGATGTATGCAACACTAGCCTGTATTGGCCATGTATTGTGTGTGTGTGTGTGTGTGTGTTCAGGTCTCTTGTTAGTCTCGTACACTTCCATTGTGGTTGCACATACTTTAGCTGTTGAGCAGAAAGTAGGAGATAGAAGTATGACAGGACTGAAGTGTTTCTCTTGCCAGCTGTGTGGGCAGTTGTTCCTGTTTGTGACATCACCATTAACCTCCCTGCACCAAACATATCCCCATGGACTCCTGCCTGCCTCTCCTAATTCACCCAGGGTTCCACTGCACCAAACATATCCCCATGGACTCCTGCCTGCCTCTCCTAATTCACCCAGGGTTCCACTGTACCAAACATATCCCCATGGACTCCTGCCTGCCTCTCCTAATTCACCCAGGGTTCCACTGTACCAAACATATCCCCATGGACTCCTGCCTGCCTCTCCTAATTCACCCAGGGTTCCACTGTACCAAACATATCCCCATGGACTCCTGCCTGCCTCTCCTAATTCACCCAGGGTTCCACTGTACCAAACATATCCCCATGGACTCCTGCCTGCCTCTCCTAATTCACCCAGGGTTCCACTGTACCAAACATATCCCCATGGACTCCTGCCTGCCTCTCCTAATTCACCCAGGGTTCCACTGTACCAAACATATCCCCATGGACTCCTGCCTGCCTCTCCTAATTCACCCAGGGTTCCACTGTACCAAACATATCCCCATGGACTCCTGCCTGCCTCTCCTAATTCACCCAGGGTTCCACTGTACCAAACATATCCCCATGGACTCCTGCCTGCCTCTCCTAATTCACCCAGGGTTCCACTGTACCAAACATATCCCCATGGACTCCTGCCTGCCTCTCCTAATTCACCCAGGGTTCCACTGCACCAAACATATCCCCATGGACTCCTGCCTGCCTCTCCTAATTCACCCAGGGTTCCACTGTACCAAACATATCCCCATGGACTCCTGCCTGCCTCTCCTAATTCACCCAGGGTTCCACTGTACCAAACATATCCCCATGGACTCCTGCCTGCCTCTCCTAATTCACCCAGGGTTCCACTGTACCAAACATATCCCCATGGACTCCTGCCTGCCTCTCCTAATTCACCCAGGGTTCCACTGTACCAAACATATCCCCATGGACTCCTGCCTGCCTCTCCTAATTCACCCAGGGTTCCACTGTACCAAACATATCCCCATGGACTCCTGCCTGCCTCTCCTAATTCACCCAGGGTTCCACTGTACCAAACATATCCCCATGGACTCCTGCCTGCCTCTCCTAAGCCTATTGACCCAGGGTTCCACTGTACCAAACATATCCCCATGGACTCCTGCCTGCCTCTCCTAAGCCTATTGACCCAGGGTTCCACTGTACCAAACATATCCCCATGGACTCCTGCCTGCCTCTCCTAATTCACCCAGGGTTCCACACGCACGTTGTGGACACTTGTTCTGGTGGTACCAGTCCGGCCTGGCTATCCTCTTTGTTTCTGGTCACTCATTCCTTCATTAATTCGCCTCAGCCTATTCCACAGAGGACACACGGTGCCTTATTTCTGCCCTGCCCCTGTCGCAGTGTAGGACTGAGACGGCTGCTAGTGAAGGAACTCTATTGTCTGACTAGTTTTCTCTAACGGAGCTGCTCAGTTCTTCCGTCTTGCATGTCTTCGCAAAAAAAAACCAGCGCACCTCAACCGGAAACTATTCCGCCCATTCCTCATTGAATCACTCAGACCCGGTACACTAGAACTTACAGAAACATAAGTACTGCATTGGTTCAGCAGTTGTACAGTAGTAGTACAGGACAGGTGTAGTAGACAGTAACAGGTTAAACTGTATTAGCCACAGCTGTACAGTAGTACTAATACAGTAGTAGAACAATTGTACTAGTACAGCAGTAATACAGTAGTATTGCAGTAGTAGTATACGTTGTTGCTGTTATTGCCTGCACGTATAACTATAACCACATGACTGTGTAATATGTCTGAATCCCACAGGAGTGTGTAATATGTCTGAATCCCACAGGAGTGTGTAATATGTCTGAATCCCACTGGAGTGTGTAATATGTCTGAATCCCAATGGAGTGTGTAATATGTCTGAATCCCACTGGAGTGTGTAATATGTCTGAATCCCACTGGAGTGTGTAATATGTCTGAATCCCACAGGAGTGTGTAATATGTCTGAATCCCACAGGAGTGTGTAATATGTCTGAATCCACAGGAGTGTGTAATATGTCTGAATCCCACAGGAGTGTGTAATATGTCTGAATCCCACAGGAGTGTGTAATATGTCTGAATCCACAGGAGTGTGTAATATGTCTGAATCCACAGGAGTGTGTAATATGTCTGAATCCACAGGAGTGTGTAATATGTCTGAATCCCACTGGAGTGTGTAATATGTCTAAATCCCAATGGAGTGTGTAATATGTCTGAATCCCACTGGAGTGTGTAATATGTCTGAATTCCACTGGAGTGTGTAATATGTCTGAATTCCACTGGAGTGTGTAATATGTCTGAATCCCACAGGAGTGTGTAATATGTCTGAATCCCACAGGAGTGTGTAATATGTCGGAATCCCACTGGAGTGTGTAATATGTCTGAATTCCACTGGAGTGTGTAATATGTCTGAATCCCACAGGAGTGTGTAATATGTCTGAATCCACAGGAGTGTGTAATATGTCTGAATCCCACTGGAGTGTGTAATATGTCTGAATCCCACTGGAGTGTGTAATATGTCTGAATTCCACTGGAGTGTGTAATATGTCTGAATCCCACAGGAGTGTGTAATATGTCTGAATCCCACAGGAGTGTGTAATATGTCTGAATCCCACTGGAGTGTGTAATATGTCTGAATCACTGGAGTGTGTAATATGTCTGAATTCCACTGGAGTGTGTAATATGTCTGAATTCCACTGGAGTGTGTAATATGTCTGAATCCCACAGGAGTGTGTAATATGTCTGAATCCCACAGGAGTGTGTAATATGTCGGAATCCCACTGGAGTGTGTAATATGTCTGAATTCCACTGGAGTGTGTAATATGTCTGAATCCCACAGGAGTGTGTAATATGTCTGAATCCCACAGGAGTGTGTAATATGTCTGAATCCCACTGGAGTGTGTAATATGTCTGAATCACTGGAGTGTGTAATATGTCTGAATTCCACTGGAGTGTGTAATATGTCTGAATCCACAGGAGTGTGTAATATGTCTGAATCCACTGGAGTGTGTAATATGTCTGAATCCCACTGGAGTGTGTAATATGTCTGAATGCCACCGGAGTGTGTAATATGTCTAAATCCCAATGGAGTGTGTAATATGTTTTCTTCACAAAAAAGGCGTCACCATGAGATCCATAATGGAGGTACTCGTGTATTCTTAATAACCACTTTCTGTTAGTCATGTATAATGTTTGAGAAAGACATTCCCTCCACAGAAACACCCTTAGTCTTTTGTTTTAGGAGGCAAACATGAAAGCTATATATCAAGCTAGGGCTGGTCTACATCTGTATCATTACGTCCCATTATGTGCTGAGGCAAAATCGAAAATTTAAGGCTATGTCCCACTCTCGCCAGGATTCAGCCTCCTCCACCACCTCCTGTGGGATTGGTGTCTGCTCAGTGAGCCTCGGGCTGCCGCCAGTGGGATTCCGACATAATGCACACTCCTGTGGGATTCGAGACATATGCACTGCTCACTGTGGGTGGGCATATTACACTCAGTGGGAGATTCAGACATGCCACCTCAGTGGAGATTCGGGCATATTTTTACACTCAGTGGGATTCGGACATATTACACACTCAGTGAGTTGGGCCGCCTGTGGGACCGAACATATTACACCTCCTGTGGGATTCAGACATATTACACACTCAGTGGGGCCAGACCATTACACTCCAGTGGGACCAGGCATATTACACGCTCCAGTGGGATTCAGGCATATTACCACTTCTGTGGGATTCCGGGCATATTACGCTCCTGTGGGGACTGGACATAATGCACTCAGTGGAACCTAGGCTGTATTACACTCCAGTGGTTCGATATTACGCCTCCTGTGGGACGAGCGCACTCCCGCCACTCCTGCGGGATTCAGACATGTTACACACACTCAGTGGAGACTGAACATCATTACACTGCTCAGTGGAGTGGAGCATATTACACACTCCAGTGAGACTGAACCTCTATACACACTTCCCAGTCAGTTTGGGCATATTACACACTCCAGCTGAGACTAGAACATGTCACGCTCCTGTGGAGCCCAGGCTGCCACACTTTCCTGTGGGATTCAGACATATTACACTCTAATGGGATTCGGACATATTACACACTCTGTGGATTCCAGGAACTGCATATTACACACTCCTGTGGTTCAGACATATTACACTCCTGTGGTTGAGCATATTTGCTCCTGTCAGACAATACACACTCCTGTGGGATTCAGACATATTACACTCCAGTGGGGATTCAGACATATTACACACTCCAGTGGGATTCAGACATATTACACTCCATTGGGATTCAGACATATTACACACTCAGTGGGATTCAGACATATTACACACTCCTGTGGGATTCAGACATATTACACCTCCTGT
Source organism: Dallia pectoralis (assembly GCA_029465975.1). Classification (NCBI taxonomy): domain Eukaryota; kingdom Metazoa; phylum Chordata; class Actinopteri; order Esociformes; family Umbridae; genus Dallia; species Dallia pectoralis. Next base: position 4,724,308 of record CM055745.1, on the reverse strand, counting down.
GGGATTCAGACATATTACAGTCATGTAGTTGCCGTTCTCGATGCAGGCAATGCAGCAACAGCGTATACTGCTACCCTGCAATACTACTGTATTGCTGCTGTCACTAGTACAATTGTTCTATTCTGTATTAGTACTACTGTACAGCTTTAGTGGCTAATACAGTTTAATATGTTACTATCTACTACACCTGTCCTGTACTACTACTGTACAGCTGCTGAACCAATGCCCAGTACTTATGTTTCTGTAAGTTCTAGTGTGCGGGTCTGAGTGATTCAATGAGAATGGGGAAGGAATAGTTTCTCTAGGACAGAAATTGTGGTTTTTCAAGAAGACATGCAGGAATGGAAGAACTGAGCAGCTCCGTTAGAGAAAACTAGTCAGACAGCAAAGTTCCTTCATAGCAACCCCGTCTCAGTCCTGCACCGACAGGGCAGGGGGCAGAAATAAGGCACGTGTGTCCTCATGGAATGGCTGAGGCCAGTGTGAAGATGACAGAGGCGAAACAAAGAGATAGCCAGGCCGGACACTGAGTCACAGAACAAGTGCAGAAAGTGCGTGTAGAGACCTGGGCAGGTGCCAGGAGAGAGGCAGGCAGGAAGAGTCCGTGAGGATATGTTTATTGCAGTGAGACCTGAGTCCAGCTCAGCTTGGAGGCGGGCAGAGTCCAGCTGGGGAGATATGTTTGTGCAGTGGAACCCTGAGTGTTGCTAGGCTTAGGAGAGAGCGGGGGCGGGAATCCGTGAAGGGTGTATTCAGTACAGTGGAGACCCTGGGGTGAGTAGAGGCCAGGCTGGGTCCCGTGGGGGTGTGTTGGTGTCAGACCTGGGTGAGGTAAGGAGGCAGAGCAGGAGATCAAGGGTATATTTATTACAAATGAGACCCTGGAAGTGAAACAGGAGAGACAGGCAGGGTCCGTGGGAATCTGTTGATGCAGAACCCTCAGAGTGAAATCTGGGGAGAGGCAGGCTGCCCAGAGAGTCAGCAGGTGTCTCTTGTTATGAGTAGGAACCCTGGGTGATCAGGAGAGGAAGGCAAGCAAATCCATGAGATATCTTTAATGCAGTCAGGGCTCCTGAGGTGAACTCTGGAGGCAGGCAGGAGATCCATCAGAGTGTTTGGTGGTGAGCCTGAATGAAATCAGAGAGGAAGGAGGCTTGTTTTTGAAATCCATGAGATCTGTTCAGTACAGTGGAACCCTGGGTAGGTGGGGAGAGGCAGAGCAAGTCCCATGGGGATATGTTTGTGCAGTCAGAACCCTGGGCAATTAGGAAGACGGAGCAGGAAGTCATGAGTCATATTTTAGTACAGTGGAACCCTGAATGATGGAGAGGCAGCAGAGATCCCATGAGATAATGTTCGGCCACAAAGTGCCTGAGTGAGCCAGAGGCAGGCAGAATCCGCGAGATATCAGCCCAGTGCAGGTGAACCTGGAGTGGTGGGGAGGAAGCGAGCAGGTCCGTGGGGACCTCATTGGCTCCACAATCAGAACCTGAGTGACTCAGGAAGACAACGCAGAGGCTCCATAGATCCTCAACTATTACAGTCAGACCACCTGGGTGAATTGGGAGGCGGGCGGGAGTCCATGGATATGTTGTTACAGTGGAACCCTGGTGAATTGAGGCGGCAGGAGTCCATGAGATCTGTTTGTGCAGGTGGAACCTGGGTGGTCAAGGAGAAATGGGCAGGAGTCAGCAGGATATCATTTGGTGGTGGAACCTGGGTGAAAATTGGAGGGCGGCAGAGTCCATGAGGATCTGTTTGGGTGCAGAGATTAATGGTGATGTCACAAACAGGAACAACTGCCACTGGCTGCAAAAAACACCAGTCTCTCATACTTCTATCTCTACTTTCTGCTCAACAGCTAAAGTATGTGCAACCACAATGAGTACACAAAAGCTAACAAGACTCTCAACATTTTTTACACAATATACAGCAACCTGAGCTCATTATTTACTATAAATTGGACCAGTCAGTATTAAGTAAACAGTAGACAGGAAACATCATCCTTCTCAATGAACACTTAGACTATTAGTCAGCGGAGAATCTACACTGAATATGATCGTTGATCTTTAACACAACATATTTGTAGCCTATTGAGAAGATTTGAATTGTCCCACGATACAATTGAACCATCAACATTTATAGAGATGGAAGCATAGTGATTGTGATTTGCGTTTAGCAGTTCGTAATCTTATTTATCATCCTGACTCTGAGCATGAGTTAAACGTGACTTCTTTTGGTCCCCATAGTTTCAAACGCCACGAAAGACTACAAATGCAAAGCGTTGAATCAAGGCTAGACGTTGACCAGTTTTCTACCTGGCGACAGTTTCGACTCCCCAATCTGCCCAGGCCTTTTACCCTCGGTTGTTTGCCTCTCCAACTGGTCATGTATTTGACCTGGACTCCTTATATAAGACTCTCTGCGGCAAGCGTTAACAGTTCAACACCCATATAATTATTCAATTCAGTGGTTTGCATCCCATTCACATTTTCGCCTCCACTGCAGACAATAACACATAATCAAGCCGTTGTGGAATGTTAGCCAACGGTAGCTGGGTGGGCCGTGTCATTATTTTTACTTGAGGCCACAGCGTTGCCCAGTCAAACTCCTTAGCAGAATGCTAGACTCCCGAGTGAGCCTCATTCTAGCAAAGACATTGACAGCCTGGCAGAGTTTAAAAGGCACTTGCTCCCCCATTCAACTGAGCCATGGGAATTCCGTTACAGTGGGCGGGCTACACTCTTGGACAAAGCCCATTTAGTGGTGAGTCACATCAATTATAGCGTATTCATAATTGAGCCATTGTTTGCTGAAGACAACCTCCTGTTGAAAGTGCAAGGAACCTGTGAGACTAGATAGGGTGGAAGACTGGTCACAGGAAGATAAGGTGGGTCAGAAAACTGGATTCTGACAAGCATTATAGGAAAAGGCTTAGTAGAAATTAACAAAGCGATACCTCACAAAGGAACAAACAGGATGAACTGTACAAAATGAAGCTGAAGTGAAGGCTGAGCTGTGCTTAACACATGATATAGTAAACAAACACCAGCAGACAGAGCAACATTAAAAATACAACAAAACAGGAGACACAAGGTTGACTAGCAAATAAAATGAGAACCCAAAATCAAAAACAAGAAAAAAGGATGTGACGTTACAGTGTACACGCAAAGTTATGTTGGCCTTTTCCAGAACAATCGATATGATTTAAAGTTAAAAATGGTATCATGCAAAATACAAATTTTCATTTGGGGGAAAATATTTACATAGTTAAAGTATTTTAATCATGCTTCTCTCTCTCTCAAATTCTAATAAAAATACAATAGCCATTGACAAGTATAGAAATTACTATTTTTAATTCAAATAAGGATGTGTCCTTCAACTTGCCCTGGCTTCGACCCATTGGTTCTCATTGGCCTCTACCTGGTTAAATAAAGGTTAGTATTTAAAACCATTCAGCTTAGCAGATGTGGCCTCTTAATTGTCCATATGTGGAAATTCCTCATTCCTTTGACACTTCCTGGGAGAGTTGGATTCAACTGATGACATATACCAGGACATTATGGGTTGAGGTCTGGTGACTGTGCTGGCCTCTCTATTGCCGACCAGAATATCGGCTGACTGCATCACGTGGCTAATTCATTCTTGCATTGTTCTGTTGTAGAAGAACAGCGCGAAACAGGCACCGTCCAGGGTCATTATTCAAATCGTTGGTAAATCTTCTCCTTTTCACTCTGTACAAATCAACCTCGTTACCACAAACAAAGCACGCAGACAATTACATTGACACGGATAGCGTCAGAAACTGCTCCTCCAGCATATTGCTAGATCATAGTCCCGTAACCAAACCACCAAACACTGATGCTCCAGATACTCAACAAAATCTAAAAGATTAAGTTTATTGCCTTAATCAGCACAACAGTTTCAGCTGTGCTAAAGTGCAAAGATTTTTCTAATGGTCAGTATATTTTTAAATGATATGCTTGCATTAGCCAGACACAACGTGCCATTGAAACAAGAGGGATGGTTATTCTGATTGGTGAGCGTGTAGTTCTACACAGTGTCAGGTGCTGAGTCTTGGTAGCAGTTACTGCCTTGGAGGTTCGGACAACACAAACACATCTTTATTACTAGAACTAGGAATTGGAACTGAAACCAATATAAAAAGCAACAACCAGCACTCACCAGGACTCACCAACATTCCCTCCTTTCAGACTGTGCATTAATAATGGATCAACAGGACAGGGATAAACAATACCAGAACTAGCCAGGGGTAAACTAGACACAGGTCAATATGAATCATAAGACTACAGAGGAGAAATCACAAAACAATGACACACGGAGACCGGAAGCAACCGGACAAGACAGGACAGATCAGACTACAATCTAGCAAGATCACTCCTTAAGGCACGGATGGCTGGGATTTTCAGGAAAACTCTGTCAGTACAGCTCTGTTCTGGCACAGACGTAATTGGGACGGTTAATCATTAGCAAAGTCACATGACCTCTTCATGACGAAACTATTGATGTCCGGGACAAGAGTTTTTCAACTGGTCTCCGTGGTTTCTCCGTTCTTGGTGTGATATGATGACAGGTGATACCATTATTTGGGGATCAAGGACATTTATGACAGATTTGCTCGATGAGGCTGTTGACACATCCGTGGCTCTTCAGTTTTTCTTTATTCAAATCATGCTATTTGAAATCGGTTCACTACCGTTTGGTGTCACTTAGATTTTATTTTGTTTCAGACTTTTTAGTCCATTACAATAATAACAAATTGTAGGTGAATGGAGGGCCAATATCAGCTACCACGAAGTGCAGGGAAAGCCACACACAGAGCCGGGATAAACAATCAAGGTTTATTAAAAGAAAACAAACCGAGAACGGCGAAAAAACATGTCAATTGTGTGATGTTGATACGTTTGCGTAATGTTGATATGTTTCATAAAATCAGCATCACGTATCAACAGCAACAACACTCACTTACATAGAACCGTGACTTGAAATAATGAAAAGCACCTAGTGACATTCCCCAGTGACTTAAATATCCCGCTAATTTCTAACTATGCCCTGGTGTGTGCAATCAAAACAAACCACCAGAAAACAGGAGCTGTACTACGAGGAGTTTTCCCAAAATCCCAGGGCCATCCGTGCCTTAAGGAGTGGATTCTGTCATGATTGTAGTCTGATCTTGTCCTGTCTTGTCCGGTTAAGCCCCCTCCTGGTCCTTGTGTGTCATTGTTTTGTGATTTCTCCTCTGTAGTCTTATGATTCATAACACCTGTGTCTAGTTTACCCTCATTAGTTCTTGTATTTAGTTTGGTCCCTTTGTCCTGGTTGATTCATTATTAATGTCAGTCTGTGTTAGAGGTGGATGTCATGTTGGTGAGTCCTGGTGAGTGTTGTTTGTTGTTTTCTTTATATTGGCTTCAGTTCCAATTCCTAGTTCTAGTAATAAAGATGTGTTTGTGTTGCCGAACCTCTGCGTGTGTGTCCTGCTTACCTGCTAATCGCTAACCTGACACTGTGTAGGAACTACACGTTCACCAATCGTAACAACCATCCCTCTTGTTTCAATGGTACGTTGTGTTCGCTAATGCAAGTATATCATTTAAAAAAATATAATTGACCATTAGAAAAAACTTTTGTAATTTTTTAGCACAGCTGAAAACTGTTGTGCTGATTAAGGGCAATAAAACTGACCTTTTAGACTTGTTGAGTATCTGGAGCATCAGTGTTTGTGGGTTTGGTTACGGACTCAGACCAAAATATGCTGGAGGAGTGCTTGACGCTATCCGTGTCAATGTAATTGTCTGGTGTGCTTTGTTTGTGGTAACGAGGTTGATTTGTACAGAGTGAAAAGGAGAAGGAAGACTACCAATTCATTTAGCAATGACCTCTGGACGGTGCCTGTTTCGTGCCAATTTCTTCCTACAACAGAACAATGCAAGAACAATTTAGCCACGATGCAGTCAGCTGATATTCTGTCGATAATAGAGAGGCCAGCACAGTCACCAGACCTCAACCCATAATGTCCTGGTATAAGCCCATCAAGCTAATTCAACTTATGGGAAGTGCTTCAGAAAGGAATGGAGTGAAATCTCCACATATGGACAATTAAGAGGCCAAAGGTCTGCCAAGCTGGAATGGTTTTAAATATTTAACCTTTATTTAACCAGGTAGGCCGATTGAGAACGAATGGGGTTTGAAGCCAGGGCAAGTTGGAAGGACACATCCTTATTTGAATTAAAAATAGTAATTTCTATACTTGTCAATGGCCATTGTATTTTTATTATAATTTGAGAGAGAGAGAGAAAATGATGACATTGGTACTATTTAACTATGTAAATATTTTCCCCCAAATGAAATTGTATTTGCATGATACCATTTTTTTTAAATCTTAAACTGTTATCGGACTGTTCTGGGCATGCACACCATTAACCCCACGTGCACACTGTAACGTTCTGCTTATCCTTTTTTTCTTGAGTTTTTGATTTCAGTTCTTTATTTATTTCATAGTCAACCTTGTGTTCTGTTTTGTTGTATTTTTTAATGTTGCTCTGTTCGTTTTAAGGTTTGTTTATTTATATCACATGTGTTGGTTACTAGCCTGGTTTCATCAGCTCTGTATTTTGTACAGTTCATCCTGTTTGTTCCTTTGTGAGGTATCGTTTGTTTTGACTCTACTAAGCCTTTTTCCTAGCACGTTTGTCAGAACCAGTTTTCTGACCAATTATCTTCCGTGACCAGTCTTCCACCCCAGTCTAGTCCTTGTTGTTCTTGCACCTTCGCCTGGAGTGGGGCGTGTCTTCATAAACATCAGTCTCCGCAATTATGAATACGTTTTTATAATTGATGTGACTCCACTACTAAAATGTATTTTGTCTCAAGAGTGTAGCTCCGCCCACTGTAACGGAATTTGCTGGCTCTGGTTGAATGGGGGAGCGTGCGTCTTTGTAACTCTTGCCAGCTGTCAATGTTCACGTAGAATGAGGCCTCCACTGGGAGTTCAGTATCTCTACACAGTTTGACTGTGAACCTGTATTCCCGTTAAAAATAATGACACGGCCCCACCCAGCTACCGTTGGCTAACATTCCAATAAACGGTTTGATTATGTGTTATTGTCTGCAGTGGGAGGCGGAAAATGTACTGGGATAAACCATTGAATTGAATAAATTATATGGGTGTTAATCGTTAAACGTTTTTAAACGCAGAGAGTCTTATATAAGAGTCCAGGTCAAATACATGACCAGTTGGAGAGGCAAACAACCGGGAGGGTAAAAGGTCGGGCAGATTGGGAGTCGAAAACTGTCGTCAGGTAGAAAACTGTCAACGTCTAGCCTTGATTCAACGCTTTGCATTTGTAGTCTTTCGGTGGCGTTTGAAACCATGGGGACCAAAGAAGTCACGTCGAACTCATGTCGAGCTGGACAGATAAATAAGATTACATCCGTTAAACGCAACCGTCAATCACTTATGCTTCCATCTCTATAAATGTTGATGCAACTAATTGTATCGGGACAATTCAAATCTTCTCAATAGGCTACAAATATGTTGTGTTAAAGATCAAACGCATCATATTCAGCAGGATTTCCCTTCAAATGACTAATAGTCTAAGTGTTCATTTGACAGTTAAGATGATGTCCTGTTCACTGTTTACCATTTACCCATCCACTCAGATGTATGCAACACTAGCCTGTATTGGCCATGTATTGTGTGTGTGTGTGTGTGTGTTCAGGTCTCTTGTTAGTCTCGTACACTTCCATTGTGGTTGCACATACTTTAGCTGTTGAGCAGAAAGTAGGAGATAGAAGTATGACAGGACTGAAGTGTTTCTCTTGCCAGCTGTGTGGGCAGTTGTTCCTGTTTGTGACATCACCATTAACCTCCCTGCACCAAACATATCCCCATGGACTCCTGCCTGCCTCTCCTAATTCACCCAGGGTTCCACTGCACCAAACATATCCCCATGGACTCCTGCCTGCCTCTCCTAATTCACCCAGGGTTCCACTGTACCAAACATATCCCCATGGACTCCTGCCTGCCTCTCCTAATTCACCCAGGGTTCCACTGTACCAAACATATCCCCATGGACTCCTGCCTGCCTCTCCTAATTCACCCAGGGTTCCACTGTACCAAACATATCCCCATGGACTCCTGCCTGCCTCTCCTAATTCACCCAGGGTTCCACTGTACCAAACATATCCCCATGGACTCCTGCCTGCCTCTCCTAATTCACCCAGGGTTCCACTGTACCAAACATATCCCCATGGACTCCTGCCTGCCTCTCCTAATTCACCCAGGGTTCCACTGTACCAAACATATCCCCATGGACTCCTGCCTGCCTCTCCTAATTCACCCAGGGTTCCACTGTACCAAACATATCCCCATGGACTCCTGCCTGCCTCTCCTAATTCACCCAGGGTTCCACTGTACCAAACATATCCCCATGGACTCCTGCCTGCCTCTCCTAATTCACCCAGGGTTCCACTGTACCAAACATATCCCCATGGACTCCTGCCTGCCTCTCCTAATTCACCCAGGGTTCCACTGCACCAAACATATCCCCATGGACTCCTGCCTGCCTCTCCTAATTCACCCAGGGTTCCACTGTACCAAACATATCCCCATGGACTCCTGCCTGCCTCTCCTAATTCACCCAGGGTTCCACTGTACCAAACATATCCCCATGGACTCCTGCCTGCCTCTCCTAATTCACCCAGGGTTCCACTGTACCAAACATATCCCCATGGACTCCTGCCTGCCTCTCCTAATTCACCCAGGGTTCCACTGTACCAAACATATCCCCATGGACTCCTGCCTGCCTCTCCTAATTCACCCAGGGTTCCACTGTACCAAACATATCCCCATGGACTCCTGCCTGCCTCTCCTAATTCACCCAGGGTTCCACTGTACCAAACATATCCCCATGGACTCCTGCCTGCCTCTCCTAAGCCTATTGACCCAGGGTTCCACTGTACCAAACATATCCCCATGGACTCCTGCCTGCCTCTCCTAAGCCTATTGACCCAGGGTTCCACTGTACCAAACATATCCCCATGGACTCCTGCCTGCCTCTCCTAATTCACCCAGGGTTCCACACGCACGTTGTGGACACTTGTTCTGGTGGTACCAGTCCGGCCTGGCTATCCTCTTTGTTTCTGGTCACTCATTCCTTCATTAATTCGCCTCAGCCTATTCCACAGAGGACACACGGTGCCTTATTTCTGCCCTGCCCCTGTCGCAGTGTAGGACTGAGACGGCTGCTAGTGAAGGAACTCTATTGTCTGACTAGTTTTCTAACGGAGCTGCTCAGTTCTTCCGTCTTGCATGTCTTCGCAAAAAAAAACCAGCGCACCTCAACCGGAAACTATTCCGCCCATTCCTCATTGAATCACTCAGACCCGGTACACTAGAACTTACAGAAACATAAGTACTGCATTGGTTCAGCAGTTGTACAGTAGTAGTACAGGACAGGTGTAGTAGACAGTAACAGGTTAAACTGTATTAGCCACAGCTGTACAGTAGTACTAATACAGTAGTAGAACAATTGTACTAGTACAGCAGTAATACAGTAGTATTGCAGTAGTAGTATACGTTGTTGCTGTTATTGCCTGCACGTATAACTATAACCACATGACTGTGTAATATGTCTGAATCCCACAGGAGTGTGTAATATGTCTGAATCCCACAGGAGTGTGTAATATGTCTGAATCCCACTGGAGTGTGTAATATGTCTGAATCCCAATGGAGTGTGTAATATGTCTGAATCCCACTGGAGTGTGTAATATGTCTGAATCCCACTGGAGTGTGTAATATGTCTGAATCCCACAGGAGTGTGTAATATGTCTGAATCCCACAGGAGTGTGTAATATGTCTGAATCCCACAGGAGTGTGTAATATGTCTGAATCCCACAGGAGTGTGTAATATGTCTGAATCCCACAGGAGTGTGTAATATGTCTGAATCCCACAGGAGTGTGTAATATGTCTGAATCCCACAGGAGTGTGTAATATGTCTGAATCCCACAGGAGTGTGTAATATGTCTGAATCCCACTGGAGTGTGTAATATGTCTAAATCCCAATGGAGTGTGTAATATGTCTGAATCCCACTGGAGTGTGTAATATGTCTGAATTCCACTGGAGTGTGTAATATGTCTGAATTCCACTGGAGTGTGTAATATGTCTGAATCCCACAGGAGTGTGTAATATGTCTGAATCCCACAGGAGTGTGTAATATGTCGGAATCCCACTGGAGTGTGTAATATGTCTGAATTCCACTGGAGTGTGTAATATGTCTGAATCCCACAGGAGTGTGTAATATGTCTGAATCCCACAGGAGTGTGTAATATGTCTGAATCCCACTGGAGTGTGTAATATGTCTGAATCCCACTGGAGTGTGTAATATGTCTGAATTCCACTGGAGTGTGTAATATGTCTGAATCCCACAGGAGTGTGTAATATGTCTGAATCCCACAGGAGTGTGTAATATGTCTGAATCCCACTGGAGTGTGTAATATGTCTGAATCCCACTGGAGTGTGTAATATGTCTGAATTCCACTGGAGTGTGTAATATGTCTGAATTCCACTGGAGTGTGTAATATGTCTGAATCCCACAGGAGTGTGTAATATGTCTGAATCCCACAGGAGTGTGTAATATGTCGGAATCCCACTGGAGTGTGTAATATGTCTGAATTCCACTGGAGTGTGTAATATGTCTAAATCCACAGGAGTGTGTAATATGTCTGAATCCCACAGGAGTGTGTAATATGTCTGAATCCCACTGGAGTGTGTAATATGTCTGAATCCCACTGGAGTGTGTAATATGTCTGAATTCCACTGGAGTGTGTAATATGTCTGAATCCCACAGGAGTGTGTAATATGTCTGAATCCCACTGGAGTGTGTAATATGTCTGAATCCCACTGGAGTGTGTAATATGTCTGAATGCCACCGGAGTGTGTAATATGTCTAAATCCCAATGGAGTGTGTAATATGTTTTCTTCACAAAAAAGGCGTCACCATGAGATCCATAATGGAGGTACTCGTGTATTCTTAATAACCACTTTCTGTTAGTCATGTATAATGTTTGAGAAAGACATTCCCTCCACAGAAACACCCTTAGTCTTTTGTTTTAGGAGGCAAACATGAAAGCTATATATCAAGCTAGGGCTGGGTCTACATCTGTATCATTACGTCCCATTATGTGCTGAGGCAAAATCGAAAAACTCTCAACTATCACTGTACATTATATATAATTAATAACTCTCACCCATCACTGTACACTATATATGATTAATAACTCTCACCATAAATGTACATTATATATGATTAATAACTCTCACCATAACTGTACACTATATGTGATTAATAACTCTCACCATAACTGTACATTATATATGATTAATAACTCTCACCATAACTGTACATTATATATGATTAATAACTCTCACCATAACTGTACACTATATGTGATTAATAACTCTCACCATAACTGTACATTATATATGATTAATAACTCTCACCATCACTGTACACTATATATAATTAATAACTCTCACCATAACTGTACACTATATGTGATTAATAACTCTCACCATAACTGTACATTATATATGATTAATAACTCTCACCATCACTGTACACTATATATAATTAATAACTCTCACCATAACTGTACACTATATGTGATTAATAACTCTCACCATAACTGTACATTATATATGATTAATAACTCTCACCATCACTGTACACTATATATGATTAATAACTCTCACCATAACTGTACATTATATATGATTAATAACTCTCACCATAACTGTACATTATATATGATTAATAACTCTCACCATAACTGTACATTATATATGATTAATAACTCTCACCATCACTGTACACTATATATAATTAATAACACTCACCCATCACTGTACACTATATATGATTAATAACTCTCACCCATCACTGTACACTATATATGATTAATAACTCTCACCCATCACTGTACACTATATATGATTAATAACTCTCACCCATCACTGTACACTATATATAATTAATAACACTCACCCATCACTGTACACTATATGTGATTAATAACTCTCACCATCACTGTACACTATATATGATTAATAACACTCACCCATCACTGTACACTATATATAATTAATAACACTCACCATCACTGTACATTATATATGATTAATAACTCTCACCATCACTGTACACTATATATAATTAATAACACTCACCCATCACTGTACACTATATATGATTAATAACTCTCACCATCACTGTACACTATATGTGATTAATAACTCTCACCATCACTGTACACTATATATGATTAATAACTCTCACCCATCACTGTACACTATATATGATTAATAACACTCACCCATCACTGTACACTATATATGATTAATAACACTCACCCATCACTGTACACTATATGTGATTAATAACACTCACCATCACTGTACATTATATATGATTAATAACTCTCACCATCACTGTACACTATATATAATTAATAACACTCACCCATCACTGTACACTATATATGATTAATAACTCTCACCATCACTGTACACTATATGTGATTAATAACTCTCACCATCACTGTACACTATATATAATTAATAACACTCACCATCACTGTACACTATATATAATTAATAACACTCACCATCACTGTACATTATATATGATTAATAACTCTCACCATAACTGTACACTATATATGATTAATAACTCTCACCATCACTGTACACTATATATAATTAATAACACTCACCCATCACTGTACACTATATATGATTAATAACTCTCACCATCACTGTACACTATATGTGATTAATAACACTCACCCATCACTGTACACTATATGTGATTAATAAATCTCACCATCACTGTACACTATATATAATTAATAACACTCACCATCACTGTACACTAAATATAATTAATAACACTCACCATCACTGTACATTATATATGATTAATAACTCTCACCATAACTGTACACTATATATGATTAATAACTCTCACCCATCACTGTACACTATATATAATTAATAACACTCACCCATCACTGTACACTATATATAATTAATAACACTCACCATCACTGTACACTATATGTGATTAATAACACTCACCCATCACTGTACACTATATGTGATTAATAACTCTCACCATCACTGTACACTATATATAATTAATAACACTCACCATCACTGTACACTATATATGATTAATAACTCTCACCCATCACTGTACACTATATATGATTAATAACTCTCACCATAACTGTACACTATATGTGATTAATAACACTCACCCATCACTGTACACTATATGTGATTAATAACACTCACCCATCACTGTACACTATATGTGATTAATAACTCTCACCATCACTGTACACTATATATAATTAATAACACTCACCATCACTGTACACTATATATGATTAATAACTCTCACCCATCACTGTACACTATATGTGATTAATAACACTCACCCATCACTGTACACTATATGTGATTAATAACTCTCACCATCACTGTACACTATATATAATTAATAACACTCACCATCACTGTACACTATATATAATTAATAACTCTCACCATCACTGTACACTAAATATGATTAATAACTCTCACCCATCACTGTACACTATATATGATTAATAACTCTCACCATAACTGTACACTATATGTGATTAATAACACTCACCCATCACTGTACACTATATGTGATTAATAACACTCACCCATCACTGTACACTATATGTGATTAATAACTCTCACCATCACTGTACACTATATATAATTAATAACACTCACCCATCACTGTACACTATATGTGATTAATAACTCTCACCATCACTGTACACTATATATAATTAATAACACTCACCCATCACTGTACACTATATATAATTAATAACACTCACCCATCACTGTACATTATATATAATTAATAACTCTCAACCATCACTGTACATTATATATGATTAATAACTCTCACCATCACTGTACATTATATATGATTAATAACTCTCACCATCACTGTACACTATATATGATTAATAACACTCACCATAACTGTACACTATATATGATTAATAACACTCACCATAACTGTACACTATATATAATTAATAACACTCACCCATCACTGTACACTATATATGATTAATAACTCTCACCATCACTGTACACTATATATAATTAATAACACTCACCCAACACTGTACACTATATGTGATTAATAACTCTCACCATCACTGTACACTATATGTGATTAATAACTCTCACCCATCACTGTACACTATATATGATTAATAACTCTCACCCATCACTGTACACTATATATGATTAATAACTCTCACCATAACTGTACATTATATGTGATTAATAACTCTCACCATAACTGTACACTATATATAATTAATAACACTCACCCATCACTGTACACTATATATAATTAATAACACTCACCCATCACTGTACACTATATGTGATTAATAACTCTCATCATCACTGTACACTATATATGATTAATAACTCTTACCTATCACAGTTTTATATTATGTTTCATGTACAATATGTAAAGTTTTGGTCTGTTCCCTCTTGAACATTTTTTTTAATTTGAATAATACCTGACATGGTTAAATAAGTCGTACAGTATAACCCGAGGTGTCAAAAAGTGTATACTATAGTCTTTGCAAACTGTCAGAATTCAGTAGACAATGTATCTCTGTCAATAGTAAAAATACCACGCTGTCTCTGTCAATATTACAAACACCATGTCATCTCTGTCAATATTCTCCACATTATGTCATAGTCATATGGTGAAAATCGACAGCCACACCCTGAGTGTGTCACGCCCCAAACAAGTTATTCTGTGCTGCCTGAAACGGTGAAACTTCACGGAAGGTGTGTGTGTGTGTGTGTGTGTGTGTCAGTTTGTCCAACTTTGAGATTGAATAGTATCACGACCAGAGTAAAGGACCCAAGCGCAGACACGGAGGCGGAGACCAGGTAACAATCAAATGATTTATTAAGGGGATAGGCAGATCCGTAGTCGGGGACAGGCAAAGGTTCGTACACGGGGTTAGGCAGATCCGTAGTCGGGGACAGGCAACGGTTCGTACACGGGGTTAGGCAGATCCGTAGTCGGGGACAGGCAACGGTTCGTACACGGGGTTAGGCAGATCCGTAGTCGGGGACAGGCAAAGGTCCGGTTACCGGGAGTAGGCAGGTTCGTAGTCAGGACGGAAACTGGTCACAAGGAAGATAAAGCACAGGCAGGTCACTGGGAAAACACTGGGAGGTACGCTGGAAACGAGTGTACAGGACAAACGATCTGGCAACAGGTAACAGGAAAAGCTGACATATAAAGCCCAGGGGACAATCAGTACATGGGGATCACCTGGTGGAAAGGGGTGGAGACAATGACACGCCAGGTGAGACAGATCAGGTTGTGACAGGACCCCCCTCCCTATGGCCGCCACCTGGCGGTCGACCCGGCGCCTACCTGGCAGACTGGGGTACCGCCGACGGAAGTCGGCGATGAGGGCCGGGTCCAAGATGTTTCCCTGCGCTACCCATGAGCGTTCCTCTGGACCATAGCCCTCCCAGTCCACCAGGTACTGGAATCCCCTGCCCCGCGGTCGAACCTTCAGGAGACGGCGCACAGTGAAGGCCGGATGACCATCAATCATCCGTGGCCGAGGGGAGGCCCTGGGGACAGAAGACAAAGGAGAGTTAACCACAGGCTTGATACGGGACACATGAAATGTGGGGTGGACACGAAGGGAGGAGGGTAGTCGGAGGCGAACCGCCACAGAGTTGACCACCTGGCCAATCTGGAAAGGCCCAATGAAGCGTTGAGCCAGTTTCCGAGACTCCACTTTTACCGGGAGATCCCGAGTGGATAGCCACACCATCTGTCCAGCCCGATAACGGGGAGCCGGTGTCCGGCGGCGGTCAGCCTGTTGTTGATACCGGGTGTTGGTCCGCAGGATGGCCGCCCGGGCCTTCTCCCAGGTCTGTCGGCACCGTCTGACAAATGCCTGGGCCGATGGGACCTCCACCTCAGGTTCTTGGTTTGGGAACAGTGGGGGTTGATACCCCAGGGAACCTTGGAAGGGGGACATTCCCGTGGCAGAGCTTGGCAGGGAGTTGTGGGCATACTCCACCCACATCAAACGCTTGGACCAGGTAGTAGGGTTGTGGGAGACCATGCAGCGTAACGTTGTCTCCAGGTCCTGGTTCACCCGTTCAGTTTGCCCATTGGATTGAGGGTGGAAGCCCGAGGATAAACTGACTGTGGCCCCTATTAGGGTGCAGAACGCCCTCCAGAACCCAGAGGTGAACTGCGGGCCTCGATCCGACACCAGATCCGTGGGTAGGCCGTGGGTCCGGAAGACATGTTCCAACATGAGGACTGCTGTCTCTTTAGCAGATGGGAGCTTGGGCAAGGGTATGGCCCGGACGGCCTTGGAGAAGCGGTCAACCACCGTGAGGATGGTGGTGTTGCCTTCAGATACAGGGAGGCCAGTGACAAAGTCCAATGACACGTGGGACCAAGGCCGTCGAGGAACTGGTAGGGGTTGCAGTAGACCGGAGGGTGCGTGCCGTGGCGTCTTATTCTGTGCGCATACCGTGCACGCTGACACGAACTCTGGGACGTCCTTCCCCATGGCGGGCCACCAGAACTGCCGACGGATAAACTCCAACGTCCTACGTGCCCCTGGATGACAGGCAAGATTGGAATCGTGACCCCACGCCAATACTGCTGCGCGGGCCTGGTCGGGCACAAACATGCGGCCGGGCGGACCTCCTCCTGGGTCGGGCTGGGTGGCTTGGAGGCGGCGGACCGTGGCCTCCACCTCCCAGGTCAGTGTTGTGGTCAGGCAGGAGGCAGGCAAGATGGTTTCCGGTTCCTTGGAAACCGCGGCAGGACTGAACACCCGGGAGAGGGCATCTGGCTTGATGTTCTTAGACCCGGGTCGATACGCTAAGGTGAACTGGAACCTTCCAAAAAGCAGAGCCCACCGTGCCTGTCGTGCGTTCAGCCTCTTGGCAGTCCGCAGGTACTCCAGGTTCTTGTGGTCCGTCCAGACCAAGAACGGCTGTTCGGCTCCCTCAAGCCAGTGCCTCCACTCCTCGAGGGCGACCTTAACTGCCAAGAGTTCTCTGTTGCCAATGTCATAGTTCTCCTCCGCCGGGGAGAGTCGGCGTGACAGGAACGCACATGGGTGGACCTTGTTGTCCACCAAGGATCTTTGAGACAGAACGGCCCCCACCCCGACGTCTGAGGCATCCACCTCTACAATGAATTGTTGTTTGGAGTCCGGGTGAATTAATACTGGGGCCGTGGAGAAGTGTTGTCGGAGGGCATTGAATGCCCGCTCGGCGGAGGGAGTCCATGCAAAACGAACTTTAGTGGAGGTGAGAGCTGTAAGAGGCGCCGCCATCGTACTGTAGTCCCTGATGAACCGCCTGTAGAAATTGGCGAACCCCAAAAACCGCTGAAGTTGCAGTCTAGAATTAGGTATCGGCCATTCGGCTACCGCCTGCACCTTCCCTTGATCCATGCACATGCCCTCAGCGGAGACGATGAACCCCAAGAACGGCACGGTGGACTTATGGAACTCACACTTCTCGGCCTTGACGAATAGCTGGTTCTCCAACAGCCGTTGGAGAACCCGTCTGACGTGGCCCGTATGTTCTTGGACTGACCGGGAGAAAATCAGAATGTCGTCCAAGTAAACAAAAACGAACTGGTTCAGCATGTCCCGGAGTACGTCGTTAACCAGGGCTTGGAACACTGCTGGGGCGTTGGTTAGACCGAACGGCATTACGAGGTATTCATAATGCCCACTGGCGGTGTTGAAAGCGGTCTTCCATTCGTCCCCTTCCTTGATGCGAACCAGGTGATACGCGTTGCGGAGGTCCAGTTTGCTGAACATCACTGCCCCCTGGAGGGGCTCAAATGCTGATGCGATGAGAGGCAGAGGATAGCGGTTCTTTAATGTGATGTCGTTCAGTCCTCGATAGTCAATGCAGGGCCGTAGGGTCTTGTCCTTCTTGGCCACAAAGAAAAACCCTGCCCCCGCTGATGAAGAGGAGGGTCGGATTAAGCCGGCACGGAGGGACGTTTCAATGTAGTCCTCCATGGCCTTGGTCTCGGGAACTGACAGTGAGTACACTCGTCCACGAGGGGGCGTGGTACCAGGGCGGAGGTTAATGGCACAGTCATAGGGCCGATGAGGAGGGAGTGATGTAGCTCGGGTCTTGTTGAAAACCTCCTTGAGACTCCAGTATTCGCCTGGTATAGAGGTTAGATCCACCTCCCTTTCGGTCACAGAGTGGTCAGAAGAGGTAGTTGGTATGGCTGCTTGAAGACAGTGCTTGTGGCAGTAGGAACTCCACCTCGTAATGGAGCCCGTGACCCAATCCAATTGGGGGTTGTGGCGACACAGCCAGGAGTGCCCCAGAATGACAGGAATCTGAGGTGAGTGCAGAGGAAGAAACTGGACTTTCTCTGTGTGGTTGCCCGAAATTAACATAGTGACTGGTTCGGATATGTGGGTCACCCGGCCAATAGAGTGTCCATCTAAAGCAGTGGCTTCAACGGGGATTGTAGTGGGAGACAGGAAACATTTAATTGTTGCAGTAGTGACTCGTCAATAAAACATTCATCTGCCCCTGAATCAATTAACACCCGGATGGGTAGAGATCTAGCCCCTGACAGGAGGGTGGCGTGAATATGACTACGGGGTGTGGATCTCCAGGGTGCGGCTAGCGGGCTCACCAATAACCCCGTATTTATTGGTGAGCCGATCCTTTTACCGGACAATGCGCAATGAAGTGGCCAGCTTCACCACAGTACAGACAGCAACGGGAGTCTACTCTCTGTTGTCGAGCAGCGGATGACAAACGAGCTCTTCCGACTTGCATGGGCTCAGTGTCAGGTCCCTCCGCCCCACTCAGTCCCTTACGGTGGAGTGCGGAAGGATATCCACGTTCAAGCGGTGCTAATGGCCCCTTGCGGGACGCTCCGAAGGAAGACGAAAACTAGTAGCCCGAGTGCCTCCCTGGCTACGGGTACTCTGCCGTTCTCGACCCGGTTATCGATTCTCGTTGCCACGTCGATGAGAGAATTAATGTCCCTTGGCAACTCCCTGGCAGCGAGCTCGTCTTTTATCTCGCCCGATAATCCCTGAGCAAAAGCGTCGTACAGAGATACGTGGCACCAGCTACTGTTTGCCGCCAGCGTGCGGAACTCAATGGAATACTCCCCAACAGTGCGCGTTCCCTGGCGTAACCGGAACAATCCTCTTGATGAGATCCGATCAGAACCAGGAGGACCGAAGACCCGTTTTAACTCGGCCGTGAAATCCTCTAGGCGGGCACACACCGGAGACTTCTGTTCCCACACCGCGGAAGCCCAAGTCAATGCCCTGCCCGACATTACAGTCATGAGATAGGCTATCCGGGACCGATCCGTGGGAAAGGAGGATGGCTGTAACTCGAAGATCAACGAGCACTGGGTGAGAAAGGGTCCACAGCCACTCTCCTCACCGGAGAAACGTTCCGGAGGAGGTAGCCTCGGTTCCCGAGATGGACTAGCAGACTCGGGAGCGGCTGGAGGAATATCCGGAGGCGGAGAAGGCACCTCTGAGCGGGGAGCCGTCAACACCAGTTGCTCGAGCTGGGC
Source organism: Dallia pectoralis (assembly GCA_029465975.1). Taxonomy (NCBI): domain Eukaryota; kingdom Metazoa; phylum Chordata; class Actinopteri; order Esociformes; family Umbridae; genus Dallia; species Dallia pectoralis. The sequence continues at coordinate 4,704,567 of CM055745.1, read as the reverse complement.
TGTGATGGTCTCGTTGGCCCGCTCCTGAACTTCCCTCTGGCGTTTCAACTCCTCCATGATTGACCGGAGGGCTTCTTCGTGTCGCCCGACCGTAGCTCCTTGGATGGCTAGGGCGTTCTGGATACGTTCCATGCCTGCTGGGTCCGTCATGGCCAGATCGTTCTATCACGACCAGAGTAAAGGACCCAAGCGCAGACACGGAGGCGGAGACCAGGTAACAATCAAATGATTTATTAAGGGGATAGGCAGATCCGTAGTCGGGGACAGGCAAAGGTTCGTACACGGGGTTAGGCAGATCCGTAGTCGGGGACAGGCAACGGTTCGTACACGGGGTTAGGCAGATCCGTAGTCGGGGACAGGCAACGGTTCGTACACGGGGTTAGGCAGATCCGTAGTCGGGGACAGGCAAAGGTCCGGTTACCGGGAGTAGGCAGGTTCGTAGTCAGGACGGAAACTGGTCACAAGGAAGATAAAGCACAGGCAGGTCACTGGGAAAACACTGGGAGGTACGCTGGAAACGAGTGTACAGGACAAACGATCTGGCAACAGGTAACAGGAAAAGCTGACATATAAAGCCCAGGGGACAATCAGTACATGGGGATCACCTGGTGGAAAGGGGTGGAGACAATGACACGCCAGGTGAGACAGATCAGGTTGTGACAGAATAGAGGTATCATCGATACACAGAGAGACACACATGAATGTACAAAAGAAATAATTCTACAAATGAAAACGCTGAATTTAAAAATCAGTTGAGTAATGGATGATCAATGTTAGCTGAATAGACTTTTAACTTTAAATCAATAATTATAATGGATAATCATACATATTTTAGTGTGTGTCTAATCACCTAAAAAAGCCAGAACAAGGAGCAGTCCCACTTCCAACCACCGGGGACAGACAACATACAAACTGCAGGACAAAGGTCTAATATATTGAAGGCTTAGGAGATGGGAAGTAAACTAGTCATGTGTATATCGTATGACCTTAACTACTAGCCGTTCCTCTCTGATGATGAGTTACCACGGTGATGTCTAACCATGTGAAGACTCAGCAGTTGGGAAGTAAACTAGTCATGTGTATATCGTATGACCTTAACTACTAGCCGTTCCTCTCTGATGATGAGTTACCATGGTGATGTCTAACCATGTGAAGACTCAGCAGTTGGGAAGTAAACTAGTCATGTGTATATCGTATGACCTTAACTACTAGCCGTTCCTCTCTGATGATGAGTTACCATGGTGATGTCTAACCATGTGAAGACTCAGCAGTTGGGAAGTAAACTAGTCATGTGTATATCGTATGACCTTAACTACTAGCCGTTCCTCTCTGATGATGAGTTACCATGGTGATGTCTAACCATGTGAAGATTCAGCAGTTGGGAAGTAAACTAGTCATGTGTATATCGTATGACCTTAACTTCCTCTCTCAACAGCATTCATTACTCATCTTGTACTCTGGCTCAGATGATCCATTAGCATTGTACTGATCATCAATGATAAATATCCTATTTCTCGCAATTAATTAATTAGCGGATTTATTTTAACCTTGTTGACTCTGGTCTCTCTGCACATTGGATTGCTTCGATGTTTGAATCGTGCTATATAAAAAATCTTGCTTGCCTGCTTACAAATAGTTACTCTTAACTTTAGGTTCAGGGGTGTTTTCCCAGACATGTATCAGACTAAAGCCGTGTCCTATAGTTTGTCAAGGCTTGATCGTTTCCTTAGTGTCACAATATAATTAATGAGATATCAAGTATTTTACCCTCTTTCTGTTCCTTTAATAACTTTCGGTTCTTTTTCAGTAAGCTTCATTACTTTACGCTTTTCTGTTGCTGTATACTAATGTTTAAATTTGAGATGTGACATTGATAGTGACAGTTACTGGATCTACATATTGGTTTCAAACTGCAACACATCGGAGAATCAACCATTACTGCTGAGTTTCTGTGTGGAAATTTGCCAAAATATATAATATATAATAAATACATGAAAATAAATTCAAATATTTGTTTGTACATGGACGTGTCTATCTGTCATCTACACAATTACTAATGCAACGAATTTCTGTTCTGTGATAATCTGCTATGTTGCATTTAAACATGGAAATAAAACAGTTTTAAATCGAAAACTGTTACAGAAATGGTTTGTGGTCTACGCCGGGTCTCTGCTCAGGTGATCACTATGTTTGTGTGTGTTTCTATGTAGGAATGGGTCATTCAGTTTGATTTCAATCACTCTATGACCACACCTCAATTGATTCGAATAAACTCTACATGCTTGGCCAATTTATGCCGTCAAAATAGTTCATTTTAGTCGAAGTCAAAAACATTTTCCCCCGCTGTTAAAGACCATTAAACAATTGCTGATGGACCTACAAATCATTGACTTGTTGTATTGCGATTTGAGAGAGCAAGCTGTCACTGCCACGAAACACCTGATTTACATTTCATTTGTCTGACCCTCACAGGGAAGCTGTCAGGGAGAGAAAAGACCCCGCTTTTCACCTGGGAAGGAAGAGGGATAGTAAGAGACTATCACGTACAAACACCAGTTGGGAGGGATGGTATTGAGACAGGTGCCACAGGTTCCGCTGGGACACAGGTGTCAAACCGGTTCCACTGAGAGCCTACAGGTTTCTGGCGTTACCCGGAAGTTGAGTGATTCGTTGGGTCACGGATTAGTTAAAAAACAGAATACATCAGACTAGGCTCTAAGTTCTAGGCAGTGGACACTGTCACTGGGGATCGCCCAAAAAAACGAATAGATGATTGAAAATGACAGCATTCTGAATCAGTTACACTTGTTTAGCGCCCTAATATTGTACATGCTTTGTATTTACTATCGAACTGGTTTTCAGGCACACAAATTCGTTGGGACTTGTAAACAAGGAAACCTGATGCAAGGCATCTCCCTTTGAAATACAAGCCACGTAAAACCTTAACTAACTTTATCATTACGTAAGAAAACGTTATCATACGGACATGACAGAACTTGAAATAGGCGGCACGCGGAAGGACAATACAGTATTTCGGTCGTAATGTGTTGTCTCATCGGTGTATATTGCTTCAATGGTTGTTCGTCTGAAGTTTCCATTTTGAATTGGAGCTCACAAGTCCTTAACGTCTGATATTATCTGTTCCACAGTCTGTGAGGGAAAGGAGGAAGACTGAGGAACACACAGCGGACGAGGAGCCCTCACCGCTGAGCAAATGCAGTCCAGTCAACCTGGACACGGTGAGAGAAAAAGACACACGTAGAAACATACAAGATCACGAGAACCTTCAAGCATCTTAGCATTTTTTTAGAGCAGTATTGGCAGATATGACACAGATAAGAAGGTTTAAGACACTTAGAACACACGTGGAATGCAGGAAGTTATGGCCAAGGAATCAATAATAGGATAAAACACTGGTTAAGGCGGGCTGATCTGTGGCCATTAGAGAGTAGGGTAGTAGGGAATGGTACAGTCTATTGGCAGGGCCTACTGTATGGATACTGTGTGGATACTGTGTGGATACTGTGTGGATACTGTGTGGATACTGTGTTTATACTGTATGGATGCTGTGTGGATACTGTGTGGATACTGTATGGATACTGTGTGGATACTGTGTGGATACTGTATGTATACTGTGTGGATACTGTATGGATACTGTATGGATACTGTATGGATACTGTGTGGATACTGTGTGGATGCTGTGTGGATACTGTGTGGATACTGTGTGGATGCTGTGTGGATGCTGTGTGGATGCTGTGTGGATGCTGTGTGAATGCTGTGTGGATGCTGTGTGGATGCTGTGTGGATGCTGTGTGGATGCTGTGTGGATACTGTGTGGATACTGTGTGGATACTGTGTGGATACTGTATGGATACTGTGTGGATGCTGTGTGGATGCTGTGTGGATACTGTGTGGATGCTGTGTGGATGCTGTGTGGATGCTGTGTGGATGCTGTGTGGATGCTGTGTGGATGCTGTGTGGATACTGTGTGGATGCTGTGTAGATACTGTGTGGATGCTGTGTAGATGCTGTGTGGATGCTGTGTGGATGCTGTGTGGATACTGTGTGGATACTGTATGGATACTGTATGGATGCTGTGTGAATGCTGTGTGTATACTGTATGGATACTGTGTAGTTGTCTTTATCCGGTTTACTTATGTTAAACCGTGTAGTTGTCTTTATCCGGTTTACTTATGTTAAACTGTGTAGTTATCTTGATCCTTTTAACTTATGTACTGTGATTGAGTCACTGTTTTGATGCTGGTAAGGGGAAACGACTGCCAATCATTTTTATTAATAATGTGTTGGCTCATCAGGTCATGTAGATAGATGTAGATATGTGACAGGCTAATCAGTAGACATTCCAGGTTAAGAAGATGCTGTTACGTTTAACTAGTATTACGTGTGTATAGAATGACAGGTACCATATCTTAACAGGGTCATCTGGAGTGGCTACACACATTTTTGCTGAAGAATATAATTTCTTATTCAGTTATACTTATACTTTTGTACCCCATAGCTTTGATAGTGGGTAAATGTCTCCTGCCATGCCCCTCAGCTTTTATTGTGTGTACATTTCTCCTGCCATGCCCCTCAGCTTTTATTGTGTGTACATTTCTCCTGCCATGCCCCTCAGCTTTTATTGTGTGTACATTTCTCCTGCCATGCCCCTCAGCTTTTATTGTGTGTACATTTCTCCTGCCATGCCCCTCAGCTTTTATTGTGTGTACATTTCTCCTTCCATGCCCCTCAGCTTTTATTGTGTGTACATTTCTCCTGCCATGCTCCTCAGCTTTTATTGTGTGTACATTTCTCCTGCCATGCCCCTCAGCTTTTATTGTGTGTACATTTCTCCTGCCATGCCCCTCAGCTTTTATTGTGTGTACATTTCTCCTGCCATGCCCCTCAGATTTTATTGTGTGTACATTTCTCCTGCCATGCCCCTCAGCTTTTATTGTGTGTACATTTCTCCTGCCATGCCCCTCAGCTTTTATTGTGTGTACATTTCTCCTGCCATGCCCTTCAGCTTTTATTGTGTGTACATTTCTCCTGCCATGCTCTTCAGCTTTTATTGTGTGTACCTTTCTCCTGCCATGCCAATCAGCTTTAATTGTGTGTACATTTCTCCTGCCATGCCCCTCAGCTTTTATTGTGTGTACATTTCTCCTGCCATGCCCCTCAGCTTTTATTGTGTGTACATTTCTCCTTCCATGCCCCTCAGCTTTTATTGTGTGTACATTTCTCCTGCCATGCCCCTCAGCTTTTATTGTGTGTACATTTCTCCTGCCATGCCCCTCAGATTTTATTGTGTGTACATTTCTCCTGCCATGCCCCTCAGCTTTTATTGTGTGTACATTTCTCCTGCCATGCCCCTCAGCTTTTATTTTGTGTACATTTCTCCTGCCAAGCCTCTCAGCTTTTTACTGAAACAGGGTTGGGCCAAACACGCTGATACAGTTTGACCTGCTGACTCCTGTCTTACGGGAAGGTTTAATTTTCACTAATGTAACACATTAGCATTTAAAACTTTTTTCTCAGGCAAGATTGAGGAAACCTGTTGGATTAGCTTGTAAGAGAAGCACCCAGTTGTCATTATTTTTATTAGCAACGCCTGCAGGGACCAGTTGTGTGTTGCTGTCATTGCGATTCATTGAGTGATTGCATGATGCTTCACATTCCTCATCACCAATCTAGGGCAGAGTTTTCCTGCTTGCCTTGTCTCTCACATGCTGGCAAAATATGCGGCCTGCATTCCTGAGGCGTACGAGTCAGTACCATGAGATGTCACAGATATCCTTGTGACTTGCCGGTCTGCTTCTCCGCACATACGTGACCGCGACCATAATCTCTGTATCTGCTTTTTTTTCATCTGCTCGCTCTGCACGCGATGAATTTGAAGGATGCCTCTTCCCGAAATAACATTCTTTTTACGTTTGCGCAGTCATTGTTAGACCGCTAGTAAGCGCTAGCTTGTGAAATCACTTCTTACAGCCTTGGCACATAACAGATATGAAATTGGAATTAAAAACCTCATGCAAAAATTCCAAACTGTCCCTTTAAAGGTGCTGCCATACAGGAATTTCATTAGTATCTGTGAATTCCATTTAGAAAGAAATGAGTTGTCACATGTTGATAGAGCTCTGGTTGTATCCCAGAAACCCCTGCGCTGTCACAGCTGTGTGTCCGAGTCATCGTTGACTAGTAAGATAAGAAACGGAACAGCTTTGCAAGGTGACATCAGATTGGACAGAAACCTTTTGACTTCTTGCAATAAGGTATGACCCTAGTTGCAAATGACCTGATGAAATCGGAAAGGGGAAAACGGGTTAGAAATTGTTGAAATTAATGAAATACCAAGTTTAGTTAAATTTAAACGGGGCACGTAACACTCTGAAAGGGATCATTGTTGCTTCAGACTAAGGGAATTGTTAGACGATAGACAATAGTTTGTTACTGCTTAATAGTGAAGTATCCGGCCTGTGACTGATTACAGTCCATGGCTTATAAATTTTTTTATTCTGCCCACCCCATCGCTAACTTAGGTCAGGTTCTATAGGAATGGTGTTTACTATGGGTTAAGACAAAAATGCAATCAGTACGATATTTTCAGAGAACACACCTTTGTCTTGGGATGCTCCTACTTCGTGGTTGTGAATTGTGATGCAGCCTCTCTAGCACCACCTGCTGGTCAGACACGCCAACGTCAGTCAGGGAAGCCGAGTCAGAGTTTTTTTCACGATCACATGAAGACCACACCCTACATTATATTATGCTTTGTCTTGAACTTTTTGACTGTAGTGGTTCTGATGGGGTTGTGGCAGATGATAGTAACCGTGTTTGTAGCTGTTTTACTGTAGTTTCTGTTTCACGGATTGAGACCTGTCGTTTGGTGTTACCTATAACCTGAGACCTGCCTTCTCGGGTATGCCTGGCCTGCAGGACCTGGTAGACTGGCGGAAACCCCTGGCCTGGCAGGTGGGACACCTGAGAGAGAAATACGACACGTGGGTTCACCAACCTGTGGACCGACCAATTCGCCTGTTCGGGAATGAGTTTCTAGAAGCCAGCACCAAGACATCCTGGTAAGATTTGAACTGCTGTGGTCTGTGGTTCAGTTCTCTATGCACAATTTAAATTTGTCGTCAGTTTAAACTTTGCCTGATACACTGTAGGGCAAAAAGCACTTCAATGCAACCTCAGACGGACACAGTGCAGTTTGCATTGAGATATTGTCTGCATGTAGGTACATGGTCCCAGCTGTGTGGATTCCCTTGGTGTTCTACCTCACCTGGTACAGTTACACCACCTTGGGACAGGGGACAACCAGGCTGTTCGCCAACACTGGTCAGAAACAAAAGAATGTCTATAAATACAATAATAGCCAATCATCAAATGTGTCTGTATTATATTTAGCTCTGTGATTCTTGTGTAACCCGTCATCTGCAACTCCGACTCCTTCTGCAGACTACTCCATCTTGGTGCACAAGTACACGTTCCCCTTCATTTTCATGTTCGGGATGCTCATGTGGACCTTTCTTGAGTACTGCATCCATCGCTTTGTCTTCCACATGCGTCCGCCCGCCCACAACTATTACCTCATTACCATTCACTTCCTGTTACACGGACAACATCACAAGGTGAGATATGGACACAAACATTTTTAAATGACACGACTTGTGTAGAAGTAGGAAACATTTGAAACGGCAGTACCCTACCCAGTACCTCACCCAGTACCTCACCCAGTATCCTCACCTAGTACCTCACCTAGTATCCTCACCCAGTACCCTATTGGGTACCCCACCCAGTACCCTATTGGGTACCTCACCCAGTACCCTATTGGGTACCCCACCCAGTACCTCACACAGTACTCCACCCAGTACCCCACCAAGTACCCTATTGGGTACCCCACCCAGTACCCTACCCAGTACTCCACCCAGGACCCCACCGAATACTCCACCCAGTCCCCTATTGGGTACCCCACCCAGTACTCCACCCAGTACCCCACCCCAGTACCCTATTGGGTACCCTATTGGGTACCCCACCCAGTACCCTACCCAGTACTCCACCCAGTACCCCACCCCAGTACCCTATTGGGTACCCCACCCAGTACTCCACTCAGTACCCTATTGGGTACCCCACCCAGTACTTCACCCAGTACCCTACCTAGTACCCCACTCAGTACCCTATTGGGTACCCCACCCAGTACCCCACCCAGTACCTTACCCAGTACCCTACCCAGTACTCCACCCAGTACTCCTCTCAGTACCCGATTGGGTACCCCACCCAGTACTCCTCTCAGTACCCTATTGGGTACCCCACCCAGTACTCCTCTCAGTACCTTATTGGGTACCCCACCCAGTACCCTCTGCTCTGCGTTGCTGGCTGTGTCCCCCTGGCAGCTGCGTAACCCTGTTGTTTTCCACCTCCAGTCGCCCTACGATGGCTCCCGTCTGGTCTTTCCTCCAGGCCTGGCCTCCGTGGCGATCGGGGGCTTGTACCTCCTGCTGACTAAGACCTTCCCGGAGACCCTGGGGGTGTCCCTGTTTGTGGGGGGGCTGTTTGGGTACGTGGTGTACGACATGATCCACTACTACCTGCACTACGGCTCCCCCAAGAAAAACTCCTACCTGTACGGCCTCAAGGCGTACCACGTCAAGCACCACTTTGAGCACCAGAGAGCAGGTAGGGAGGTCCAGGTGTATCTTAAGCAAGCACGCAAGTTTATTTATATAGCACAGCATAGAAGCAATTCAATGTGCTTCACAGAGGAAAGTGATAATAAAATAATAAAATACATGTATTTTATATTCTATGCATCGGAATAAAAACAAGTAAAAACATCAAATGGGCAATTCAATGAGGAAAATAAAATTAAGATTGAAAATACATGCATTCTATAACAACGACCTGTAATGCTGAAGCGACGGCATATGCAACTCTTTATATCAGCGTACGACAATCATGATGCAACACTGTATATTATCTGTTGCTGCAGTTCGGCTCTGTGTTTGGTGTTTGTCCTTTATAGCTGTAGTCCGATATATGTCCCCACACTGACGACGTTCGTTGTTTCCCATCCGCAGGTTTCGGAATCACCAGCAAATTGTGGGACCGTCCGTTCAATACACTGATCCCAGAACAGACCTTCTAGGAGACCCACTGTACTCTCTCAAAATGGGGGCAGCCTTCATCCATCTCTCATATACCTGGGCAACCACAATGCCATTAGTGTCACCGTATTCAGTAGCCACACAGGTCCTTAGAATATTGTCTTGAACGTTCGTTTCATGACAGATGTCTGATGGAGCATTAAACTCAGTGTATTCTCACCGGGTAGACCGTTTAAAACCTGCCCTACAGTGCACTATTTGGGCTTGAAAATATGAGAATATATAATATATAAGATTGAAAGGATTTCTGAGCTAGTTAGCATCGTAATTGCTAGCTATTTTTTAACATTACCATCTGTCAGGGTGCTGAAGACATGGTAGCAATGGCAGAGTTGTTTTCTACTAAATATTTGACTGCTATATCAATGTCATCATATTCCCATGCCCTTATTGTGTGATTTAGAGGAAACAGTCATTAGCCCCTATTATACTACGTGACTGGCATGACCCTGTGACCCCAGCATGTCCCTGTTAACCACAACCAACCAGTCTGTACGGCGCCTTGATTTGCTGATGCATTGCTTTTTTTCTTCGAACAAAAACACATTTCTCAAGTTCCAACTGCCAGTCAAAGCAGGAAGGTGTCTTTTCAGGGCTCAGAAGATGTACAGTTAGGGATTGGGTTCATTTGTATATTTCCGTGTTCATACGTTGTGTTTATTCGTTTGCATATGACTAGGATGCAGTGAGGACGAACCTGTGTGCAGTCTAAGGTTTTAATGGTCAGCATTGCACATGAGAAATTAGAAATAGACAAGTGGGAGGGGGTGTGTGAATAAGGTAGTGGGAGGAGAATGGGGGATATTTTGTAAAGGTGAAATTGATTTACCCATATCTGTTTGGAATCTGACCAGGGACATATAAAGTCAAGAAGATGTATTTTCTCTCCCTGGGCTGTACACTGCTGTCCTCTGACTTCTCTATCTCTGTAGTGTAGAGGCTGTAGCCTGTACACTGCTGTCCTCTGTCTTCTCTATCTCTGTAGTGTAGAGGCTGTACACTACAGCAGCAGTTGTTATTGTGACTTAACCTGACGTTGTCACAGCAATATTGCTGTTATTAACCAAAAAAAGTAAAAGCTTTCTTCTAAAAGATGTATGATTTGACAGCACTGGTCACTGAGTCCAATGACTGTATATTCTGTCTTACTGAAACTGGGTCATTTCCCTTTAAAAATCTGTGTCTACTAATTTATATTTCAAAACAATGTGTATTTGTTTAAATTAAAGATTTTAATAAATATATTGAAATAATTGTAAAAAGGTACATTCCCATTCCCATCTGTCACTCTTGTATACTCTCTGAATTGTTGTTAATATGTCAATAAAACTTTATAGGTAATTTGTTTCACCGGGTGAAGACAATCCAGGTGGGAGGAGTCTGATTTACACTTCCTGATATGTAGATAGCTGATGCCTGGATAGGTGTTGTTAGGTTTAGGGTGGCGCCTCTATTCTTGTGCAGTACGTGTTTTGATGATGTAACATTAGAGAGAAACGTCCTAGGAAGTGACCTTCGTCAAACAAACACTGTATGAAATGAACAGTTGTTGTTATTCATAAGCATCCAGCAAAAATGCTATTTAAATATATGCTCCGTTGTGTGTGTCAGGTATTGAAATTCCAAATAGACAGCACAACACTGTTAGCCATCATTTGACCACGGATACAGGGGAGAAGCTGGCGCTTTCGGAACGGTAACCCCCGTCGGCCAAAATGTACATATGAACCAGACGTTACGGCAGTGGAAAGGATTAGTTCCAGACTGCTCTCCAGGTGTCACTTCTTCTTGCATCTACGATGAAGGTTTGGCGTCAGAATGGGCAACAACAGGTAACCGGATGGTTTCTGCGTCTGACCTGTTACTGAAAGGATGCTTGAACAAATCCCTGAGTTGTTGATGCGGTGCAAAGTCTGTCGTCATTCAGCTAGACAGTTAACCCTAATCGCTTAATTTAGCAGCTCAAAACAGCGTAACAAGTTTTTTTCTGGCTGGAGTAAATGCTCGGTCCTCGTGTGCATAGAGACAAAGACGCTCTTCTCTTGCTTCGTAGAGGCCCTTTGTTTACTTCCTGGCCAATTCTCAGGTTTGTTAACCTGTTTTTTATTCTTTCATAATTTTGCTGTTTTCCCTTTAGTTTTCTTTACATTGCTGAACCCTTAACCCTTGGCGGTGCTATTACCACATGATCTTTAAGTGACCACAGAGACAGAATGAAGACTGGGAGCTGACCAAGCCATAGAGGTCTTAGACAGTGATATAAAACCAGACTCATGTGATGTTAGTCAGTTAGTCTGCAGCAACACACAAAAGGCTTCCAGGATGCACTCCTATCAGCTGTATGGGAAATGTGTGGTGTTATTTTATCAGATTTCAATGTCATGAGAAATGTTGGGTAGATTTCCAGTTGTGGTGCTTGGGCTTGTTAGTGTTGGGTATATTTCCAGTTGTGGTGCTTGGGCTTGTTAGTGTTGGGTATATTTCCAGTTGTGGTGCTTGGGCTTGTTAGTGTTGGGTATATTTCCAGTTGTGGTGCTTGGGCTTGTTAGTGTTGGGTATATTTCCAGTTGTGGTGCTTGGGCTTGTTAGTGTTGGGTATATTTCCAGTTGTGGTGCTTGGGCTTGTTAGTGTTGGGTATATTTCCAGTTGTGGTGCTTGGGCTTGTTTGTGTTGGGTAGATTTCCAGTTGTGGTGCTTGGGCTTGTTTGTGTTGGGTAGATTTCCAGTTGTGGTGCTTGTTGGTGTTGATAAGAATTCCAGTTGTGATGCTTGAGTTTGTTAGTGTTGGGTAGACTTCCGGTGCTGGTGCTTGGGCTTGTTAGTGTTGGGTAGATTTCCAGCTGTGATGCTTGGGTTTGTTTGTGTTGGTTAGATTTCCAGCTGTGATGCTTGGGCTTGTTAGTGTTGGGTATATTTCCAGTTGTGGTGCTTGGGCTTGTTTGTGTTGGGTAGATTTCCAGTTGTGGTGCTTGGGCTTGTTTGTGTTGGGTAGATTTCCAGTTGTGGTGCTTGTTGGTGTTGATAAGAATTCCAGTTGTGATGCTTGAGTTTGTTAGTGTTGGGTAGACTTCCGGTGCTGGTGCTTGGGCTTGTTAGTGTTGGGTAGATTTCCATTTGTGGTGTTTGTGCTTGTTATTGTTGGGTAGATTTCCAGCTGTGGTGCTTGGGCTTGGGTTTGTGTTGGCCTCCTCCCAGTCCCTGGGCCAGCCCCTTTCTGTCCTCATAGCCCCTCCTCCCAGTCCCTGGGCCAGCCCCTTTCTGTCATCATAGCCCCTCCTCCCAATCATTGGCTCAAATTGTAAAAGTCTATGCAATGCAGATGTATCTGTAAATAAATCTCTTTCTATTTCAGATGATTTTTTTTAACTGGACCCTATTATATTAACATTTTTGAATTACCCTGTCGCGACGACGGTTGAGGAAGGACGCAGGCACAGAGACGAAATATTTTATAAAACTCTACTGAAGAAACCAACAAACAAACCTGCAGCAACAGATAACATTAAACACATGAAAACAAATCACACAGTGACACAACAACACTAAATGAACTGTAACACCATTCTGTGCCAAAAACCACAGGCTTAAATGAGCAATCACTGTCAAACTATTAAACTCCTCCCCCCATTACACTTACTTGCATGGGTCTGTAGAATGCATCTATGATTGGTTCATTTAGCCATCTCAATTTTTGAGAGATTTGTTAAACTTTCCATCTTTATGAATTCTTTATCAACTTATCTCTATGATTTGGTAATCTTTCCATCTCTAGAAATTCATAAATCTGTCTTAATGATCATCTCACACGATCACTCTTTGTACCTCTCTCTCTCGACCAAAGCCCTTCTTGCCCGGTTACTTAGTTAGCTAGATGACTAGGAGTGCATCCTGGAAGATGCTATGAAGAGTTTTGTATTTTGCACTGACTGGAACCTGAACCTGATTGGACAGTAGGACCCAGGGCTGCAGACACAGGTGGGAGGTTCCTACAACAATCAAGAGGATATTCCAGTATATCTGCTACCTGTAAGAAGAAAATATAAATGCTGTGAAAAACACTCCACGCCTTCAAAGGGGGAAAGCTGCCGTCTCTGATATTACCATCGTCAAGTAGGACGTCTTTAGTGTGTGTATATTTAGGTGTCTATGTCAGGACCCCTGACCCCATCGTAATTTTTGAGGACCACAGTGTGTGTGCGTTTTCTGTTTGAGTGTGTTAAACACTGAAGGTCTCGTGGGGCCAGTCGTCCGCATATTGAACAAAGCCACATCGCGTTGTCAGGTACCGTAGTGACTCATTCATTCTTCATATGTCTTCCCTGATCTCATTCTTTACCTTCCTACAGCTTTTATTTACCTCAACCTGTCGATTGTGTCCTTTTCACACAACAACCTTTTCTGTGTACTGATACATGGTGTTAAACTGGATGTTCACTACAATTATTAAAACACGTTTGCTGATATTGTCTGGAGGTATTAAGTGTGTGATTGGCCTTGTAACATGCGGGCAGCAATTAACCCAACCACATGTGAAACATGGATTTGTCAGGGTATACATACACCAAGTCTGAACGCCAAGTTACACCTCACCTCCGTGTCAACCTGAGCTGCCTAAACAAAAGGTGTGTCTGCAAATCCATTCCTGGTTCACAAAGGATCCAAAAGCTCATGTGTGAATCCAGTCTCAATATGGAGTTCAGCTCACCCGCCCAAACATGTATCAGATGCAGTGGTGGAAGTCGCCACCCTCTTTATAAATGTGCAAGGCAACGAAAAAGCTTTCGTTGCCTTGCAGCCTGTAATGAGAACACATAAGACTGTTTCCAGCTTTATTTATGGACAGAATATCCAAGTGGGTGAAATATCCACAATGACGGGTGCTGACTGTCTGTTCCCGTTGTGTGAGCTGCTAAACTCCTCCCGCCAAACATGTGTCTTAAGCGTATTGTTCTCATTGACTCTCAACGATTTAGTCTCCTGTTTCTGTACATCTAAGAATGAAATGCTTTAACAACGACAAGACAGATTGAAATCTGTGCAGACTCTAGACATCATTAGCTTGGCCTATTATTATTTATAATGGGGCGGCAAGGTGGCCTACTGGTTAGGGACTAGGGCTGGGGTCTGAAAGGTCTCCAAGAGACAGTTAACCCTGAAATGCCCCCCGGGCGCCGACAACTTCAGTTGAAGGCATTAAGTTGTACACTCCTGTATAAACAGTCATAGAGCAAAGAACGTGTAAAAGGTACACCGTCACCATCCATGGGTTAAGTCCAGGAAAGCCAAAACGTTATTTATTTAAAATCAAAACACCAGCAAACCCAACCGAAGAACATACATTGAAATAAATCAAATAGCGCTACACGTGCTTATTACTAACCTTATTTAAACAGTTATATGAAACAAAAAACACTCACCTCTAAATTGTTTGGAAAAGCAGGAACCAAAAAGCGGTGGTGGTGTCACAAAGAATCCTAGTAAAATTAGGCTTAATATTTAATGAACTGAAAGAAAGTAACATAGACAAACACTTCTCTCAAGAACAAACTACAGCATGCACGCGTAACACAAAACAATACTGGACAAAGACACTGGTTAATGGGGAGGGGCTTATATACACACACATGGTAATCCGGACATAGGGAACAGGTGTGTACAATAGGACACTGGATAATGGGGAGGGGCTTATACACACACACACATAGTAATCAGGACGTAGGAAACAGGTGTGCACAATAGGACACTGGGTAATGGGGAGGGGCTTATACACACACAAGATAATCAGGACATAGGGAACAGGTGTGCACAATAGGACACTGGGTAATGGGGAGGGGCTTATACACACACACGGTAATCAGGACATAGGGAACAGGTGTGCACAATAGGACACTGGGTAATGGGGAGGGGCTTATACACACACACATAGTAATCAGGACATAGGAAACAGGTGTGCACAATAGGACACTGGGTAATGGGGAGGGGCTTATACACACACACACACATAGTAATCAGGACATAGGAAACAGGTGTGCACAATAGGACACTGGGTAATGGGGAGGGGCTTATACACACACACATTGTAATCAGGACATAGGAAACAGGTGTGCACAATAGGACACTGGGTAATGGGGAGGGGCTTATACACACACACATTGTAATCAGGACATAGGAAACAGGTGTGCACAATAGGACACTGGGTAATGGGGAGGGGCTTATACACACACACATAGTAATCAGGACGTAGGAAACAGGTGTGCACAATAGGACACTGGGTAATGGGGAGGGGCTTATACACACACACATTGTAATCAGGACATAGGAAACAGGTGTGCACAATAGGACACTGGGTAATGGGGAGGGGCTTATACACACACACATAGTAATCAGGACATAGGAAACAGGTGTGCACAATAGGACACTGGGTAATGGGGAGGGGCTTATACACACACACATAGGCTGCGTTCGAAATCGCGTACTTCCATACTTTATAGTATGCGAAAAACAGTACGCGAGTAGAGTAGTATGTCCGAAATCATAGGATTCGAAAAACAGTATGCGAAAAGTACCTACCATTTACACATGGTAGTCAGGACATAGGAAACATGTGTGCACAATAGGCCAAGACAGTCCATGTATGCGTTCATGTGGAGTTGGGATTTTGGCCAATGGCAGCTAGAAGACCGGCGACGAAGAGAGATGAAGCTGGGATGTATCTGCAAGAGGCGAGGTCCCAGATGAAAACATTATCAAGCAATTAGTGACATTACCCAGGGAACTTAAATAACCCAACACTAATAGCTAATTCAACCCAGCTGTGTGAAGAACAAATCTACCGAAACATGGGATATGCACCCCACTAACCTCCCCATGTGGAACAAAACTCACCAAAATACAGTGACTTACACACAAAAGGTACAGATGAATGGAACACCTAAATGGCAGATATATTTGGTCAGAACTGGCCCCGGGTAAAATTTCCATTTATTGATCTGAGGATTGTGAGTGTGAACAATATTCCACATTACTGATGGCAGATCAGTTTTTAACAGACTGCTGTAACACCAGCCACACTAACCCTGCACTCTGACATTCATCATCATCAAATATTGAGGGGGGTTAACCCAATGCTTTTAGTGCGTACCCCACAAATGAATGCCTCAACAATAAATTAAAAAGAGGAAACACAAACCAAACATCCTATATGCAACAAGACATGAAATGTATGGGTAAAACTGGACAAAGAATACAGTTTTTGTCTCAAATGTAAAGCCTTACGCTTCAAAAATTGGTTACATTTTTATCTTAAATCTGTGTTTCAATCGGTCAAAGCATAATAATTGCTGTCTAGCATTAAACCCCAAGTCTTTGACGGGTGATGTATAATTTTATAAAATATATCTGAAGAAATATTGCACAGTCCAGTGTGCCAATCTTTCAAAGATCTGCCCGAGAAAACATATGTAATCTGTAATCTGTGTCATTAGACTCCAAGTCTCGTTTACAATTTGTAATGCTAATTCTTTTTACTAAAGTCCATGTGAGTGTGAGGGAATATGTTGCTGGTTTTGGATAGTTCCGCTTTGTCGAGTAACTATGGAATGCTGGGTACTATATTTATTCCAGTACATGCAATCAATAAACTTAGATAATGTTGCAAGCATTTATATCTTATCAAAATGTACGAAACAATAAGCGATATTAACTGTCAAAAAGATGGAGCTTTTTGCTTTTTGAGGTAGAACCACCCATCCTGCTTCACAGGGACGCAATGACATCACTGGCGGATAAAGGCTGCGTCCCGACGCATAATCTGTTCCAGGGCTCCTGGACTCAGGTCAGCTGTCCCTGCTGTATGTCTGACAGGGTGGAGCCTCTGGTAGTCATCAGGCTGTCAGACAAGGTCCAACCCGTCACTAAGAGCTGGCTCATCTCTCTGATCGAAGCCTCAAAAAGACATGGAGGTGAGAGGTCAGGACACCACAGATCTCTGTGCTCTGACTTCAGAGCTCTGAAGTCTCTTTCTGTCTGGGATGCTCTGTATTTATAACAACTGATTGATTGAATTGTATTTTATCGATTGGATCTTGTGTCTACTTTTGTCATGTGTTTATTTTTACCTGACGAAGACATTTTATTGATAAATATTGCACAATACATTGTCACTGCCGGGGCATTGTCCGGGTATTACAATATCATCTCAATCATGTGTATCAATAAACACTGGTCTGTATATAGAGGATGTAAGATGCACTATGAATAATAAAGTAGACTCTCTCCTTCCTGGTCCAGGAGCTGCGCTTTTGGCCCATCCTGGGGAGGATGAGTGTGGAGATGTGATCGTGGTGTCAGCTCCTCGCTGCACTCTTCTCAAAGCCACAGAGGACCTGGGTCTGTGTAAGAAATACTGCAATGGAGACATGGTTGCTTTTTCTTACCAGGACAGAAGCAACTTCAGCAATGTTGGTAAGAATGTTGGATATTTATGGAAATAACTTTCAAACAAATGTTGGAATTAACTTGTTTATAGCTTTTCAGTTCACTCCACCATCTGGGGCAACCAAATCACCAAAATGCACATCAAAATTGTTGTAATTGTCTGGGAATGAAGCCTGTGTTCGATGTCAGACCGTCTTGATTGGCACATGTCCTCTGTGTTGCCAGATAACATGCAGGAGTTCCTGACACTAGCACAGCGTCAGTACATAGTGAAGAATGAGCTGGACTCTCTACAATCTCAGAAGAAGCAGAAAATCCCCGGAGTCACAGAAGCTATTGGGACCTGGGAGAACATCTGTGAGTCTTCAAGCTAACAAATGTGGTCAGCTGTATTCTTCAAAGGGGCACTGTAGTTATTTGAATTCAGATAACAGCCTACCACACTTAATGCATTCATTTTAGTTTTCCTATTATGATGATACAGTAGTTTAGTGTGAAACGTGTACATCAAGCCAGCAGCATAAAGTCTAAACACATTAGGCTTAGTTCCTGCTTGACGAGCATCGCTGTCCCACAGCAGGTTGACGGAAGTAGCTAATGTTAGCTTTTTTAACCGAAATCAAAATGCTTTAGTTTCCGGCAAAAGTTTAAGTAATAGCAAACATTTTTAAAACTTAAAGTCAATTCAATTTAAAGTTGTTTTGGTCTTGGTTCACGTTCAAGATTTTTGCAAAGTTGTGCTTTGCTTTTGTTTTCAGCACTTTCACTTTTAGCGAGCACACATAATAAGTAACAAACACAATAATTTCTGCAAAAAACAAAAACTGCAAAAAAAGACAGAGAGCAAAAACCATGGCAACGTAAGCAGAGATAGAAAAAAAACTGCAATACATTTGTCTTTGCATTTAAAACGTTTTGATTTTTGATTTGGATCTCAATACCTTTTCGTGGATGTTTTGCATTCAATATTTATTTTTTTGTTTGCAATACATATTTTTTGGTTGTAATAGTAATAATTTTGTTTGTTCTTTTTGAGACAAATGTAACTCCATATATCCCTCCTATCTCTGTGCTGTAGGTCAGAAGCTGACAAAGGCTGGAGTGATAAAGGATATATTTCCTCTGCATGACCAGGAGAAACTGAATGACCTTGGCAAAAAATGGTACTCTGAAAAGCAGATATGGGGACAGCCTCTCGGTAAACAACAACTACAACAACAAAGAGTAAACACACATACAAAATGTACTCCTACGGCGAAACTGGATACAGAAACATCACGAGAGAATACTGTCATTTGCATAGCCAATATGGTTTTTGGGGACATAACATGTTAATATGTCAATATGAACAGCTAAAAACATTAGCGAGGCAATAGCAAAGACTTCTACGATTACAGGGACTCTCAGAAGTACCCCTCCTTTTCTTGGGGTAATGTTACAAGTAAAAATAATATTATCTTCTAATAGCTCTAAATTAATTTAATTATTAAAAATCTGAAAATAACTGATGGCATAAGAATTCACACCATTTTAGTCAGTATAGTAGCACCAAGTACATATACAAGTCTTCACCAGTCTATCAAAACTGGACACAGTTTATTTGCTAAATTTTATGTTATTTGATAACCCATGTAGTTAAGGCTGAAATATATAAATACAGTGGATATAGAAAGTCCCCACCTTGTTTCAAAATGTTCACCTTTTGTTTCAGTACAGCCTGAATTGAAAACACATTTGATCCTACTTTTTGTCTGGAGGAGGGCCGCAGGTTCTCAACAAGAATCTCCCTGAATTTGGCACTGTCCATTTTCACTTTTATCCTGACAAGTGCTCCAGTCCCTGCTGAAGAGAAACACCACCACCACAGAATGCTGCCGCCTCCACCTTATGGAGCAATTGTGATATTGTGGTCACATGCACACAGAAACCAGTTTTTGCATTAACGCCTGAATCTCCTTCAAATTTGCCATTGGCTTCTTGGTTTCATCTTTGATTGGGCTCTTCCTTGTCTCGTCATTCAGTTTTGAGGGACGGCTTGATTTAGCAAAGATACAGGTGGTGCCACACCCTCCATGTCCACAATTATGGTCTTAGAGGATAGAAAAAGCCTTTCTTGCAATAGCCAGTTCATGACTTGCGCCTTTCCATAACTTTATCTCGAATACCTTTTGAAAGTTTATTTTCCTATGGTGGACTATTTGCTTTGAATTGCAATTCTAAGCAATGGAGGCATATGAGTATGAACTAATCAACATCACTATAACTGATTACAGATGGAAGCTAATTATCTCGGTTTGAGATCTGAAAGGAAGTTGGTAGCTCAGCAAGTTTGCAGTTGTTTATTTAAATTGGGGTAAGGGTAAGCAAGCTAGCTTAAAAGTATGTTGTGGTGTTTTAATTTGAAGGTTTATGAGTACTATGGATGGGAAATATATCTCTTCTGGTCGAAAAATTAATAATTGTTCAGCCCCGGATGTACAGCATCTCACATTTTTGACACAAATGTGTCAGAACTTCTAACTGGTACATAATTTATTCTCATATGTCTATAAAAACAGGTCTGTTGACACTTTAATCCACTCTTGGTGGGTAACTAAATTCTATAGATTGCTTGTAAACTAAATTGGTTCGAATTTTGTTTTCATTTCAGACTTTGGTCTATAGACAATGTAGCTGTTTTTAACCTTTATTTGATCCGGTAGGCCGATCGCGAATAAAGTTGAAGTTACAACGGCGTCCTGGGAGAAGCTGGGGATTGAACCCAGGACATCATATATACAAACCATGCACTCTACCACTGAGCTACCAACTTCTATCATTTGTCATTTGGGTGGTTGCTAAGGGAGACCGTGAGCTCCACGTGATAGAACGTACCTGAGTTCCAAAGAGTACGATTGGTTAGGAGCGGTCGAACGAACAAACAGTAGGCTATTGTGACGAAACGCGCGAGAGCGAGAGCGAGAGCGCGGCTCGACGAGTCAGGAGAAACTCACTGACGACAGGTCGTGTACTATAGGTCTACCAAACTATTAACGCGATAGAAGTTAATGATATGTGGAAATATGTATTTTGAACCGGTCTGGAAAAACAACACAAGATATGCAACAAATCAAAGCTAGCTATTAGCAACATGTTGATGTCAACAAGAAGCGTATAGTCTACAGATGTATAACAATATTCGGGTAAGCAATGAAATATTTAGTTATCAGTTAACGTCTTATACATTAAGGAGTGTGGAGTAGGGAGGGTAAATAACTCAGTTAAATCCTAGAATTGAATTAGCCATTCCTTCATTGTTAAATATCTATAGATATTGATAGAAAGTTCTATGTTGCACCATGGATGGTTAAGCCTTGAGGGATTTATGGATTTATACCGGACAGTGAGTCCCACGTGGCCGATTGAACTTGAGTTCCAATGAACACGATTGGTTAGAAGCGGTCGAGACAAACGCTCAAAAAAGGTATTGTGACGAAACGCGCGAGCCATAGAACTTTAGAGCGAGAGCTTGGCTCAACCGGTTATTACCGGTTATAACAGCTCACTGACGACTGGTGGTGTGGATAGGAAGATCTGTGTTGCGGTATTGACGGTTAGCCTTGATGAATTTATGGTTTTGTCCTGGGGTTTGTACAGTAACAGACACAAATGTGTCTGAACACGTAACTGGGATACAGTATTTAATTTTATATGCAAATAATAATGATTATTGTAATAATATACATGGTTACACGGCTGCACGGTTGGGTTAGCAACTTCTGTACTGTAGATTTCTTGTAGCTAAATTAATTATATGTGTTTGTTTCTGGATTACTCTGATTCTGTGGTAATTTCAAAAGCAAACGTGAGCTGGTAAACTGAAAAGATTCGGGTTTCTGTGTGGTCTTGTTTTGAAGACGTTGCGGCCGTTACAACGATGTCTTTCTTCCTGTGCAGATGCAATCCAGTCCTATTTTGGAGATACGGTGGCATTTTACTTCAGTTTTCTGGACTTTTACACCTGGGCCCTGGTGCCTCCTGCACTCCTGGGCTTGGCTTTGACCTTTCTGGTGCCTGGAGGAGGTGAATCATCAGGAACGGTGATGAAGAAGCAGGTCGAGGAGGGAGTGATGGGTGATGATGATGATGATGGCCCCTCAGTCAGCGGTCATATGGTACAGGCTGTGTTTAGCATGCTGTGGTCTACGCTGTTCATGGAGTTCTGGAAGCGGCGAAGTTCAGCCCTCTCTGAACGTTGGGGTACACTGCAACTGTCCGAAAGCTTCGCCGAGCCCCGTCCTGGTTTCCATGGCACCCTGGGGATCAACCCTGTGACAGGCCGCCTGGAGCCACTGTTCCCGGAGTGGAAGAGCCAGCTGCGTGTGGGTCTGGTGTCGGTTCCTGTAGTGGGGCTGTTTATGGGTCTGGTGGTGCTGGGCATGACAGGCTTCTACTATGGAGAGGCCCTGGCCCAGAGCTTCCATCAGGACAGTGCCTCCTGGTTCTCCAGGGTTCTGCTCTATCTACCCTCCATTATCCACATCGTCTACACCAACATGCTGGGGAATATGCACAGCACAGTGGCCTTGCAACTCACAGAATGGGGTAAGAGGAGGATCTGGGAAATGGCTCAGACCAGGAAGTGGTAATAGGCACTGTGGTAACAAAGAACAAGTGAAGTGGATACAATTTCAAGGCCCATGTATAATTCTGATACGGGCTGGGGTAGAATGTTTACTGGGCCAAAATAGTAAAACAACTGAAAATACTGTTGGACGGGAACAGCCACAGTTTGTGTTTTACCAGTGATATATCCCCTAAAAAATGTCTGATTTCCCCTGGTAGAAAACCACAGAGAGGAGTCCTCCTTCCAGAATCATCATACCACAAAAGTCCTCCTGGTCAGTCCCAAACCGTCTTCTAGACCCTTGTTTCTTCCATTATACAGTTCTATATACAGTATACTGCATGGTTGCCTGATGTAGAGCTAGGTGTAATCTGGTATAGATAGGTTAGTGGAGATGGGGTAAAGGTACTGTAGTATTTCTGCTAGGTGCAATCTGGTATAGATAGGTTAGTGGAGATGGGGTAGAGGTACTGTAGTAGTTCTGCTAGGTGTAATCTGGTATATATAGGTTAGTGGAGATGGGGTAGAGGTACAGTAGTAGTTCTGCTAGGTGCAATCTGGTATAGATAGGTTAGTGGAGATGGGGTAAAGGTACGGTAGTAGTTCTGCTAGGTGTAGTAAACGGTTTATGGGCCAAAATACAAATATAGTAAATGTATACTGGTATTGGTATGTGTAGTTGAGTTATACTAAGTTTATTTATTTACAGATGTTTTGTACAGGTAGTTTTTGTAAAAGTAGTTGTAGTACAGTCATGGTACTGTATTGTGGTACTGTCACGAATACTGGAGGTGTAGTGCAGAGGAAGCCAGGCAGAGCATATAGGTTCGTTCCAGTCAGGTTTATTTAGAACACAAACGCAAAACAAACCGAGATCGGTGAAAAACAACTACACTGGTTTAAATGAAAGTGCGCTAAACAGCGGCTAATAAAGTACATTTAAAACAACAGTAATCCTATCTAACAACACTCACCTAAACATATAACAGTGTGACGTGAGGCATGAACACATACACAATAATCCACACCGTGTCCCAAGACCCATTGACTTAAGTAACAAACATAATCACCCAAACCCCACAAAGCTGTGACAATCTCATTAAAACATTACACCCATCAGCTGTGTGATAAACCCAGTGGTAAATAAGTGCTCCACCCCTCCTAGCCCACTAGATGTCCTACTTGGGACTAGGAGTCATGACAGGTACTGGTAGGAGTAGTAATGATGTGGCATGTTAATTTATTTACAGATGTTTTTCAGTGTAGTACAGATATGGTAAATATATATTTGTATTGTTAGGTTTAGTAGAGGTATAATATGTACATTTATTTACAGGTGTTTTCTACAGGTAGGATGATTTTTCCAGTTAATATGGCACGTTTTTGGTAAATGTAGGTTTAGTGGACATCTAATGATTGTTTTCTGTTTCATGTTAGTGTAGCTGAGAGTTTTTAAGTGTGTCATGTTACAGCTTTTTGTACAGGTAGCTGTATTAGAGATATGGCTACTTTATTTTGGTAATGGTTGGTGAGGAAGAGATGTGCTGTGTTCATTTATTTACAGGTGTTTTGTACAGGTAGGAGGATATTTCAAGTAAACGAGGCACGTCTCTGGTAAGGTAAATGTAGTTGTAGTGGATTTCAAATGATTGTGTTCTGTTTCAGGTTAGTGTAGCTGAGTTTTTTTAAGTGTGTTATGTTACATGTTTTAGGTAGAAGTATTTGTATTACAGTTATGGTAACTGTATTATGGTATTGGTAGGAATATTAATGATGTGCCATGTTAATTTATTTACAGATGTTTTTACCGGTTGGTGTAATTTATGTATGTTAAATGTAGGTTGGCTTAGTGGATGTATGCTTAGTGTATTCTGGTACAGGTCAGTGCAGTCGTCTTGGGCTAGGTATATTCTGGTACAGGTCAGTGCAGTCGTCTTGGACTAGGTGTATTCTGGTACAGGTCAGTGCAGTCTTCTTGGACTAGGTATATTCTGGTACAGGTCAGTGCAGTCGTCTTGGGCTAGGTATATTCTGGTACAGATCAGTGCAGTCGTCTTGGGCTAGGTATATTCTGGTAGGGTTGGAGTTTTTTGCATCTGTGAGAACCATTTTTTTATGATATGCTCATCCTTTACACAATAAATTATTAATGCCTTACAGACACATTATCTCGCTCTCTTTTTAGTTTACCTTCTTTAATAACTTTGCTGTGCTGTTCCACATTGCTTTCTACAAACAAGATTTACCACTACTACGCAAGGTAAGATCATTCAGTTGGTTTCTTTCACTATCATGTTTTCCTATTTATTACTGGAAACAAATCGTAATTTCTATGGGAATTTTCTATTGTAAATCTGTTCCTAGATATATATATATATATTTCTATTTAACTGAAACGCTGACTTTTTTTGCCTGAAATACTTACTGTGAACACACTATTATTGCTATGAAAGAGGTGTGTATGTGTACATTTTGCATGTGTTCGTTTGTTGTTATTGTCTGCACACAGAGACTTGCTTCTCTGCTGATCTTGGCTCAGCTGCTGAACCAGTTCACAGAGGTAGTAGTTCCATTTCTAGTGGATCGCTTCATCACTGCTCCTCAGAAGGAACTTCTGGAAGACGATCTAGAAGAGGAAACACTCAGATCCCAGAGAAGCCTTCCCTCTTTTCCAGTAAATTCATGTGATTTCATGTTTTTCTCTGTTTTTTGTTATTGTGCCCTTCACTGTTTTTGCCTTTAAATCATTTCTAAGTGTATTGGATGGTATCTTAGTCTATCAAAGATATCTGTTTGTTCTCTTGTTTTAAGTTGTCCGTCCAAACCGACAGTGCCTGAAGTCATTATGTTTAATTCAATATTTTTGTCTGCGTTCAATGTAAACTATTTTTTTTGCCATCGTGTTTTTCGATAAGTCTTTGATTCATCTCTGTGACTTTGTCTTCCCTCGTATTATTAACCAAAGACAAAAAAATCAGAAAAACATTTGTTCCGAGCTGTGAGAGCTAAAAAACAAATACTTTCTCTGTTCAACTCACCTCGGTGTCAAACAACACAGGAAAAGTTCCCTGTGCGCAGTTTCCGCAGAACTCTGCGCCGCTTTACATGCAGAATAAATCCATTATGTCTGGTTTTAGGGATCATTGCATTGCATATATATCATCTGTATTACTCACTACACCCAGTTGGTGGTCGGTCACTGGGATTAGGGCACTTGCATTTGACTGACACACAATAGAGTGGGTGAGGTTGCTGTCAGAGGAGGGGCAGTGAGAGAGACCAGTTGGAAACATGACATGCATGGACTGTCTGTGCTGCGGAATCACTCAATGCAATATGAATCACAAGTACTGGACCACAAGCATTGTAAACCATGGAATTACACATATGGATGGGGTTTATAACACATGTTCCTGTAAATGCATGTTTCTGACACACTGCAGTCTGGAGTGGTGCTTGGAAATGCATCTATTGGACCGGGATTGGATCTATCAGATACACAGGACTTTAACTCCCACATATCTGAGGAATATTATAGATATTGACCAACAACATGGACTTGTATATTTATCAGGTAAAGTCAGCTGTGCGCAGTTTCTGCAGAACCCTGCACCTCTTTACATTCACATTTAATCGATTAGGTCGAAAAACCTTATTTTAATTTCACTTCAATGCATTTGTGCATGGACAGAACTGATTCATTAAGTATAGAAGAAAGAGCCCAGAAGGTAAGCCTGAGATTTACATGCAACTTCTTGCAGAAGTCCCCAATAAATCACCATGCATCTCTACAAGTGTAGTGCTTTTTAAGCTTTATGATAATTTGCCACTTTTTCTACTCGAAACACAATCCCACCGTGCATCCTGTGGAGACTGGAAGATCCTTTATGATAACAGAGGAGTTTTTATCCGGACTGTATTCAACTCAATGAGCAGAAGCATTTGGATTTATTCTGCAGGGTGCACACTTTATGGAATTACACAACTGTACAGGTGAAATTACATGTCTATTCTCACAGTAGTCATGCCACGTCAGCACACAGTCATACCGGGACTATGGATACATGGATCAAACGCAAAAAAAGAATTCTGCTCCCCCAGTTTCAACTGCGCAACTACCAGGTGTCCGTCCCGGAGAACGAACTCCCAGGGACCCGGGTCATGACACTGAAAGCACTGGATACAGACCATGGAGCTGCGGGTGAAGTTCACTATGAGATGGAGGCTCTGTTTGATAGCAGATCCAGTGACTATTTCCAGATATGTTCACAAACCGGCACCATCACGCCTGCTGCATCTGTTGGACAGGGGGGACACACATGTATTCAAGGTTATTGCCACAGAGAACCTAAACGGTCGGCCTTATCTCACGGTCACAATTAGTGACACTAATGACCACGGGCCCGTGTTCGAGCAGACAGAGTATCGGGGCAGTATCAGAGAGAACGTAGAGGTCGGCTTCGAGCTGTTGACTATCAGGGCCACAGATGGCGATGCCCTGTCGAATGCCAACATGATCTATAAGATTGTTAACCAACAGGGAGACAAAGATGCTTTTGAAATTGACCCCAGGAACGGCCTGGTGAAGATCTGGGTTCGACCTGACAGGGAAACGGCGAGCCAGTATCAGCTGATGGTGGAAGCCAATGATCAGGGCAAAGATTGGGCGCCTTCATTGTTGTGGTCATCGTGAATGTGCATATTGAGGACTCTTCTGTCCCCAAATATAGAGCAAATACACTCCAAAACGAACTTCCTAATAATGTTTTCTTGGAGCCACGTCTATATCCTTTTAAAAACAGTTCCATGTTTTCATTTGCTAGACATCGCACAGTTATGGAAGTAAACCACAAAATTAATTGTCCCTATTACTACTTTTCAGGGCCTGTTTTCGGAGTACATTGAGTTGCTGGTGCAGTTTGGATATTTGAGTCTCTTCTCCTGTGTGTATCCACTCACTGCCGTTCTCCTGCTCCTCAACAACATCACTGAAATCAGAGGAGATGCCTACAAGATCTGCAAACTGTTCCGGAAGCCGTTCTCTCCCCCCGTGTCCAACATTGGGGTCTGGCAGGTCAGAGCTTTGGGGGGAGGAGTTGCATATGTGAAAACAGAGAAAATACTTACATATTATATATAGATAAAAATGACATATTTAGATTGGATATTGTTAGCATTCACCAGCCTAGCCGTCTGATCCGACAAGTTTACCGCTAAACGTTACAAGGAAGTCGGTCTGATTGGGCATTTGGTGGGTTTGGGACGGGTGTTGAGATAAACTGGAATGCGATTGGTTTAAGCCTATTCTATGGAAGCATATAGTGGACTAAATTATAATGCAATCTGTCAGACCGATCATCAAGGGCGGGTCTTCAGTTAGGATGTAACTTCCTTGTTCTGTAACGACTTTACTAGACTGATATCCCGCTCTTGGAATGATTTATGGTTGTTATCATAAATCAATACAAATACTCTAATTTCAAAATACAATAACATAGATTTTTTATATGAAATATGAAACACTACTTGTTGTTATAGTACAGATTTACTTACTTATTTATTTCTTATTCGTGAGGCTTTAAAAGATCTAAATTATATTTGTACTTAAATGTAATATAAAATGTAATTTTGTGTAGATCAATGACATATTTTCTGTGTGTGTGTGTTTCAGACAGCATTTGAAGTTCTGGGCTTCGTCTCCGTCATGTCTAACTGTTGGCTGCTGCTGCTGTCCCCTCGGGTCCAGGAGTTCTGTCTGGAGGGACGAATCAGCAGCAAGAACATCTTACTCTTCGCCATCCTGGTTGAGGTACCTTATAAGGAGCCATGTATGGTTTAATGTCACCCTGGTCAGTATGAGGGAGTTTGACTTGGGATTCAGAAGCCATTGTGATTCAGTCTCTTGTTACTGTTTGATTGTCTTTACTGAGAACTGACACACATGTTTGTTTATCAGCATGTGCTGATCCTGTTCAAGATGGTTCTAGCCTTTATGATCCCAGATGAACCTGACTGGGTCAGAATCAAGAGGGAACAAATGGAGTTTCAGTCTATGCAAGCATTAGGCCAGCGGGTGAGAATTATTAAAAATCACTGATATATATATATATGAGCCCTGACAATTACTGATACAATGAGGAACCTGACAATTAATCATCTTGCTTTGACTCCTACAGAAGCTTTAATGACTGTGGAATCCAGATGCCAATGTGATAACCAGGATAGGAGGATGGCGTCTGGTCTACTAAAACTGAAACTCTAAAGCGAGACAGAGTTCTCCATCTCCCCATGAAAGCTCTATGTCTCTGTAGCTCCATACTGAGGACTGCTGCAATTATAATGACCTATGTTGAAGAGGAAGTGTGCAGACATTTTCCACAGATTCCCACATGGACATAAGCTCATTAGACTAATCCCTTATGACACTACTTCGTTCAGTACACAAACCATTCAATTCCATTATTAAACACTAACCTTTCCATAAATGAACACATTCCATCAATGAACACATTCCATAAATGAACACATTCCATCAATGAACACATTCCATCAATGGACACATTGCATCAATGGACACATTGCATAAATGGACACATTGCATAAATGGACACATTCCATTAATGAACACATTCCATAAATGAACTCATTCCATAAATGAACACTAACCATTCCATAAATGAACACTAACAATTCCATAGAGGAACACTAACAATTTCATTCCATAGGTACTCCCTTTCTAGACTCTCATCATTCCAGTATGTGATACTGGGCTGAAGAAAACTTCCTTTGGCAAAAATATGAAAATATGTCATTGTGAAACAACTCAACATTACCAGCTTAATATTTGTTTTGTTATAGAGTGCTATACCTGCCTTCTTAACATGGCTCCGTAGGTTTAACTCTGTTCACTACAATACTGTTGCAAGAAACAACTTTTGACCCTCATATGAGTACTTTATAGTTTTCTCATCTTTCTGAAATATGAATCAGTTTTCCAAGCCTACTCTTTCCAAAAGGTAGGTTGTCATTTTCAGCCCTGATTGACAGTGGGTTTTTAATATGTGAGATTCATTAATTGCTTGACTCCTCGTGTTCTGTTTGGTATAGTGCATGTTAATATTTTAATCTTTGGTTATCCAATCTACTGGGCTCTGGTGGAACAATTTACTTAATATCTTCTCAATACCCTAGTTGCATGTGAATTGCTGACTTCATAACGTGGTGCTGGCTGACTGGACAGATCCACTTGGTTTGAAGGGGCGAATTCTCACTGTTTTTGCCAATCAGTGCCAATATTATAGAGAAGTACAGAACTTCTACTAGTCATGCAGTAAACTCCCACGGCAAATGATATGCATTCGGAATACAGGTTTTAAAGCGGATTAATTACAAGTGAAAGTTACTTGCGCAGTGGTTGTCTAATAGCACAAGTGAGAGTAATGTAGCGTCCGGAGTGGGAATCGATCCAGCGTCCTACGGCTCCGTAGCCGAGCCCACTACCAACTGCTCCATATAAGGATATCACCTATAGAGGGGTGAGTGGCGGCACCACCAGGGTGGCTACAATATGTTCGGTCGATATTTTGTCAATTCCTCTTTATAAATAGAAAATATAAAAGCGTCAATTTAATAACGTGCTTGCATACTGTCTAAAGGTCCATTATAATACAAATATGGCTTGTATAATAATTATATAATGTACATTACTGTATTTGTACATTCCTGTGCCACATTAATCAGTAGCCTCCATGTTGTTTAAAATACTGTGTTGTGACATGTTTGCCAATAAATGTTTCTCATCAAGTTTTGTGCAAACTACACTTTATGTGTATAATAGGAAGCGTTGTTTATTTTTCTAGAAATGCTTCTGCAAGTGTTACAGATGAAGAAATCTATCCAAATGTATGACTGTCCCTGACGTTTTCATGTTGGGTGTGGTGCAATATATATATATACATTATGCCGGGATGTATTCCCGAGGCTTTACTGTCTCACAGGAAATTGAATGTGAATTTGCCCCTTATGGAAGAAAACAATCGTCACTGCCAGGAAACACATTATGGGTTAGCCATTTGGTTTATAACCCAACTGTCACGCAGGGATAATCAGGAACTGATAATTTATAATAAGGGAAAAAACTCAAACTAAAAACTACACACAATAGTGTGGAAAGAAAAAACACGGCACGTGGTCCAAAATAAAACACAACACTGAACAGAAAATAAAAACTAGGAACAGGTACAGGAAACAAGAGAGCAACAGGCTTACTCGGGAATAGGCACACACATCAGGGAACAATGACCGAACCAACACAAGAGACACTGGGGAGCTTATATACAGAGATAACGAGGACTAAACGACAACAGGTGTGCAAGGGCCGGAAAATTAGTGACGGGGAACAAAAAATACCAGAACAAAACCATATACAAGAAACAACCACTAGAGGGAGACAGAAACACGCGTACAAAACGGGGACACACACAAACCCTTACACCATCATTGCAGCATCAACCGAGTCAAGTATTTCTACAAGTAGCTAGGTGTTTACATCTCTTGTAAGTATTTGTTGGATTGTCAATGCAACTCCCTCCTGCAGGCGTGTGCTTGCCTAGTGTAGCTTCATCTGGCTATATTGTTATATCACCCCACTAATGCTATTTCATATAACATTGATGTGAAACTATTGTCTACATTAAAAAACAGCATTCATTTATTGTGATAAATGTCAGTTGCACGTCTTTCAATTGACCTTTTTTAACATTCCCTCCAAAGGCAGTGTCAGCATGTGGGGTATATTGCCCATGATTTGACTATGGAAATGTTACAACTTTAGAACAAGTGCAAGACATTATCAAATAAAATATATCCGACATGTTCGATGGGGGTTTGCCACTGTTGCGTTTTCGCTTTGACAAAATATTTGTAATTGTTGCTCATCATTCTTTCACTAATGTTACATCAGAGGGACATGATGATCAACAATTACAAATATTTTGAAGTTAGACAAATTGTAGATAGTTGTCATTTTCCCTCCTTAAGAAAAAGTTTTTTTCTGGCCAAGGTCCCAGAGGCAGCAGTCAGATGTTTGTTCGGCCGGGCTCAGTGGGTTGAGTCGGTTGTCTATCAATCGGAAGGTTGGTGGTTCGATCCCCGGGTTCCTCCTGGGAAATTGTTGAGGTGTCCATGAGCAAGACACCTAACCCCAGCTGCTCCTGTCGAGCCTGCAGTCGCCTTGCATGGTAGACGCGGTCGTCAGTGTATGATTGGGGGAATGTGAGGCAGGATATGTAAAGTGCTTTGGATAAAAGCATTTACCATTTGGTGGTACTGGCTGTGATAGCTGTCATGGCTGTGACAAGTGTCTGACTGCATTAAATTAGCCAGACAGGGAGCAAGATCATGTTCAGTTGTTCAACAGCAATGGTCTTTGAGTCTGAGATCTGTGGGACAGTAGGACCCAGCGCTGCCACAAGACTGGGGCAGGCCCAGCTGGGAGGTGCCTGTAAAAGGCTGAAAAATAAAGGCAGTTGACAGAGCTCCACGCCCTGAAGGGAGGGAGAAGTTTCACTACATTCCTGTCCTGCAGCTACGACACCACCATCTGTTTGGGAGTGTGTGTGTGTGTCTGTTACGGCCTGTGTTTGGATCCCTGACCAGGCCCCTCCTTGATTTCAGGACCTCAGTGTGTGTCTGGTTGGCTGTGTGTGTTTCCTGTGTAAGCGTGTGTTAGAACATCATGTGGGGTGTGGGCGGGCCGTCTGCATACGCTTATTGACCTAAACCTCAGCTCGTATTCAGGTACGGCAGTTCCTTATTTACTCTGGTCATTCTGTACTCACTCTTACTCCACTGTCTAGCTTCCATTCACCACAGCCTTGATTGTACGTTGGTTATATGTTGTATGTCTGTACACAGAGGCAGTACACACAGAGGAAGTCGTTCGTCTGCTGTGGGCACCGCATCCACGCTGTTGTGGCTCTCCGTGGATGGTTATTGACTGACGCATCACATTTTTTAAAGAGGCTCTCGCTGGAAACAGTTAGAACCAAACATAAACAACAGTCTGTACTTCGGACAGCCTGGGCCCCTGTTTTCTCCTACTGCCGTACTTCTATGTTCATTCAGTGTGTTCGTATCTGCTCATCTTTCCTATCTTCATTTTGTTGCTGCACTCTCTTTTCCGCATCACATGCAAATCAGGCTGCTCTCTATCCTTCAGCCACAGCCATGTATGGCCATTCAAGATCTCCATGTAAATGGTTGGACTGCAGGCAATAGAAGTGTATCCCAGATGATGAGCAAGGTTAAACCCCTTGTCCTCATCACGCTGTCTCTTCACAGGGACGCAATGACATCACTGGCGGATAAAGGCTCCGTCCCGACGCAGAATCTGTTCCAGGGCTCCTGGACTCAGGTCAGCTGTCCCTGCTGTATGTCTGACAGGGTGGAGCCTCTGGTAGTCATCAGGCTGTCAGACAAGGTCCAACCCGTCACTAAGAGCTGGCTCATCTCTCTGATCGAAGGCTCGCAAAGACATGGAGGTGAGAGGTCAGGACGGAGGGTGTCATCGGCAG
The DNA here is from genome assembly GCA_029465975.1 of Dallia pectoralis. NCBI lineage: Eukaryota > Metazoa > Chordata > Actinopteri > Esociformes > Umbridae > Dallia > Dallia pectoralis. The sequence goes on along the minus strand of CM055745.1, from coordinate 4,671,780 downwards.
ATCAGTATCCACAAAGCATCCCATAGTAGGAGTGTTGATCTAGGATCTGTTAAGCCTTCTTAATGTATATGATTTTATGGATATTGTCGTAAAACGTCCCATTCTGAGACACTTTGTGGGTATTGGCTCAGTTATCGGACGGTTCTGTCGGCTGTTTTGCGTGCTTTGTTTAACCTGTAACTACAAACATTGAAATTAAATTAATACTATGTCTGCAGTGAAAAGACATATGAGGGGAACATGACCTTTTTTAAAAGGGTGATGATTCGATCTGGTGACATCTTGTGCGCTCAATAGATCTTTACAGTTCACTTTATTCTTTTAGTCCATCAGTTGGTTAATTCAACCACAACATTCTGTTTTACATTTGTGAGATAAACACTATTACTATTAACTTAGGCATTAACTGTATGTACTTATGAAAAAAGAATCCTCTTCAAAATATGTTTGTTTACTCACTTGGATGAAATAACAACCAGATTGTTTAAAGTAGGCTACGTAAAAGAAAAAAAATAATTTGTATAACATGCATTTTTCTTTATGTATCATGATACATCAAACATCAAAACTTAGACTGCAATGGAGCCTGTATTACAACAGCAAGACTGTAATTCTCCAACACCTGTTGACATTTGTAGCATCTCTGTAATTAAACACGATAGAATCATTTGATAACTTATACGAAATAACGTAAAGTTATTCATTACAATGTTACATTTGATCAAAGAATAAGAACGGAGCTTTTGATATTTGGTCACTAGTAGTAAACGTGTCACTATTATGCCAAAAGGGTTCTTTCTTAGAAACTGTGAACATGCCAATTTGTGCCACATGTCGTCAAAACTATTCACTTTGAAATATGAAATGTAATGGTTTACTGAGGTAAACTAGTTATTCTACCCGTATATTATGTACATATAAACAACATATTACAAATTCCGGCCAAAAAAGGAGATTGAAAAGCATTTTGTTTATCGTAAAAGGTCATATTATACCTACAGAACCAATTGTTTAAATGATGACCCATGTAAATATTCAATAACAAAGTTACAAGCTAATTTGTGAATAATTTGCATGTTCTCAGTTTGATAATGTCACCTTGATTGCATAACCACAAAGAATCACAAAGAAGGGGACCGCATAACTTAAAGTGACAGACATACTGAGAAGCAATTTTTGAGACTTTAGAGTGTGCATTTTCCAAGCTGCGTACACTCTGGAGATGCAGTTTAGTTGATAATAAAGTAGACCCCCCCTCCTTCCTGGTCCAGGAGCTGCGCTTTTGGCCCATCCTGGGGAGGATGAGTGTGGAGATGTGATCGTGGTGTCAGCTCCTCGCTGTACTCTTCTCAAAGCCACAGAGGACCTGGGTCTGTGCAAGAAATACTGCAATGGAGACATGGTTGCTTTTTCTTACCAGGACAGAAGCAACTTCAGCAATGTTGGTAAGAATGTTGGCAATGTGAAGGATAGCGGGATATTTATGGGAATAACTTCCAAACAAATGTTGGAATTAACTTGTTTATAGCTTTTCAGTTCACTCCACCGCCTGGGGCAACCAAATCATCAAAATTGTTGTAATTGTGTGGGAATGAAGCCTGTGTTCGATATTAGACCATCTTGATTGGCACATGTCCTCTGTGTTGCCAGATAACATGCAGGAGTTCCTGACACTAGCAGAGCGTCAGTACATAGTGAAGAATGAGCTGGACTCTCTACAAGCTCAGAAGAAGCAGAAAATCCCCGGAGTCACAGAAGCTACTGTCCTTGAAGCTTGGGGGAATGTCTGTAAGTCTTTATATTTGTGAGGGCGTGTGTGAAAATTGATATAATATGGTCCCTAGAAGGTTTTGTGTGTGTGTGTGTGTGTGTGTGTATGTATGTTGCTGAGCAGTCCTCTACATCTGGTGGATAATTTCACTAGTCTCAGTAGTCTGTCCTCTCTCACTGTTATGTGATTTATCTGAGGACAACACGCCCCCCCTACACACATCACCCATTAATCAGAAGCTTCTGGCTCTGTCTCTGTAATGGTGTATGTAGCTTTTCTATTTTATCCCCCCTATCTCTGTGCCGTAGGTCAGAAGCTTGCGAAGGCCAGAGTGATAAAGGATATATTTCCTCTGCATGACCAGGAAAAACTGAAGGAACTTGGCAAGAATTGGTACTCTCGGAAGCAGATATGGGGACAGCCTCTAGGTAAACTACAACATACTGTCTACAATTATGTTTCATTAACCATTGGCTAAGCCAAAGTATGAGGACTGTAACCTAGCTCAATAAACTCACTTCTGTTTAAGTATGGTGTATATATGCAGACTGACCACAGTAACATAGCTCAATAGACTCCTTCCTGTTTAAGTATGGTGTATGCAGACTTGACACTATGAGGTGGATTTTTTTTGTTCTTTAGTTGCTAACATCTGTGGTCAATCATAAAAACAAAAATATATATGACATCGGAACTTCTGTATGAATACACTAATCATTCTCAAATTCAGTTTAAAGTGTATTAAACTCTGCTAACACTGATACAAGTCTTATAGTCACAATAGTCTTGGGGCTATATTTGTCCACAGCAACATCTGATAGACGATTACAATTTCGAACCCGGAATCCAGAGCGACTGATAATCGCTGTATTTGAGACCTAAACTAGCTGAGACCTAAACTAGCCAGAATTTGGTAACCCAATTCAAAAGTCAAAGTATAACAAATAGCTTGGTCTCCGTCTGGAAATCAAAGTTGGGTCCATTTCCTTGTTGAACTATTGACTTCTTGGCAGCTTGGGCACTTCCGGGCTTGATCAGCATAGATGTCAGACGACTGTGTTCTTTCCGGCGCATGAGTATTCCGGCAGAGAATTCCATGCAGAGCTGTATAGAAGAAGAATAGCCTCAGATGTTCTTTGTAAGACACATACAGTATTTCAACAATTTGCATAAAATGTTCAATGCTTTGGGGTGTCCCTACAGCCAATACGCCAAATGTTTACCACACTACGTTTCAAATGTATGTTTGACTAGTAGTATATCCTTTCACAGTCAAAACATTTCATTAAATATTTACACACACCTTCTAACTTTTAAGCAGCATGTAATTCTTTTTTTATTCATTACCACCAAAATATGAATATTTTGTCATTTCATTCAAGATACAGTACAATTTAATATTGAATGGTATTGTTTATGTTTTCCCTTGACAATAAGACATGCATTTTCTAACGTTATTTTGTAAGTGACCTCATGTAAAGTATTACATCTACTGTTAATCATTTTGTATGTGATAAGTGTACTATGTTGATTGCTATCGTAAATTGGCTATGGTGCGCAAGGAAACAAAATGCTTTAGTTGATTTAAACAGAATGATTTTCATAGTCAGCTCAGCTATTAAGAGGCTTTTTTAAGGGTAACCATTGCCCACGATGGTTCCAATTGCGATTAGTTGTGCAGGTGACTTGTGTGGATTTTGATGTGTACAGAAAGATCCGCTGGCGTAAATCTACTGGTTTTTCAATAATGGTCTAACAAGCTCTCTCTTCCGGTGCAGATGCAATCCAGTCCTATTTCGGAGACACAGTGGCATTTTACTTCAGTTTTCTGGACTTTTACACCTGGGCCCTGGTGCCTCCTGCACTCCTGGGCTTGGCTTTGACCTTTCTGGTGCCTGGAATGGTGATGAAGAAGCAGGCTGAGGAGGGAATGATGGGTGATGATGATGGCCCCTCAGTCAGCGGTCATATGGTACAGGCTGTGTTTAGCATGCTGTGGTCAACGCTGTTTATGGAGTTCTGGAAGCGGCGAAGTTCAGCCCTCTCCCACAATTGGGGTACACTGCAACTTGCTGAGCGCTTTGCCGAGCCCCGTCCTGGTTTCCATGGCACCCTGGGGATCAACCCTGTGACAGGCCGCCTGGAGCCGCTGTTCCCGGAGTGGAAGAGCCAGCTGCGTGTGGGTCTGGTGTCGGTTCCTGTAGTGGGGCTGTTTATGGGTCTGGTGGTGCTGGGCATGACAGGCTTCTACTATGGAGAGGCCCTGGCCCAGAGCTTCCATCAGGACAGTGCCTCCTGGTTCTCCAGGGTTCTGCTCTATCTACCCTCCATTGTCCACATCGTCTACACCAACATGCTGGGGAATATGCACAGCACAGTGGCCTTGCAACTCACAGAATGGGGTAAGAGGAGGATCTGGGAAATGGCTCAGACCAGGAAGTGGTAATAGGCACTGTGGTAACAAAGAACAAGTGAAGTGGATACAATTTCAAGGCCCATGTATAATTCTGATACGGGCTGGGGTAGAATGTTTTGGGGGCCAAAATAATAAAACAACAGAAAATACTGTTGGACGGGAACAGCCACAGTTTGTGTTTTACCAGTGATATATCCCCTAAAAAATGTCTGATTTCCCCTGGTAGAAAACCACAGAGAGGAGTCCTCCTTCCAGAATCATCACACCACAAAGGTCCTCATGGTCAGTCCCAAAAGTCCTCTGATCCACATGCTCCTTTGTTTTTCTGGATTAACTACATAATGTATATTACAGGAAAGAGCAAAATGTATTCCGGTAAGGTGTAGTATACATATAAGCTAAGTGTATTCTGGTACAGGTAGGTGTTGTATATATAAGCTAAGTGTATTCTGGTACAGGTAGGTGTTGTGTATATATAATCTAAGTGTATTCTGGTACATGTAGATGTTGTATATATAAGATAAGTGTATTCTGGTACAGGTAGGTTGGGTATATTTAAGCTAAGTGTATCAGGTACATGTAGATGTTGTATACATAAGATTATTGCATTCTGGTATAGGTAGGTGTTGTATATATAAGCTAAGTGTATTCTGGTACAGGTAGGTGTTGTATATATAAGCTAAGTGTATTCTGGTATAGATAGGTGTTGTATATATAAGCTAAGTGTATTCTGGTATAGATAGGTGTTGTATATATAAGCTAAGTGTATTCCAGTACATGTTGATGTTGTATATATAAGATAAGTGCATTCTGGTACAGGTAGGTGTTGTATATATAAGCAAAGTGTATTCTGGTACAGGTAGGTGTTGTATATATAAGCTAAGTGCATTCTGGTATAGATAGGTGTTGTATATATAAGCTAAGTGCATTCTGGTATAGATAGGTGTTGTATATATAAGATAAGTGTATTCCAGTACATGTAGATGTTGTATATATAAGATAAGTGCATTCTGGTACAGGTAGGTGTTGTATATATAAGATAAGTGCATTCTGGTACAGGTAGGTGTAGTATGCAGATAATATCAGCTCGGTATAGATAAGCAGATGTGGGAGCTACAGTGGATAGTCTACACATCCCGGTCAAAATGCCATGTTTTTATAATGTAAAAAGATGAGACAAAGATAAATAATGTCAGACATTTTCCCACCTTTAATGTGACCTATAACGTGAACAATTCAATTGGAAAAATTAAAAATGTAAACCTTACAATAACCGGGTTGCTTGTGTGTGCCCACCCGCTTATAACTGGGGATGTGCTTGTGTTTAGAATTAACCAATCACATTAAAACTCATGTTAAATAGAAGTCATTACACACCTGCCATCATACAAAGTGACTCTGCTTAATCACAAATAAAGGTCAGCTCTTCCAGTAGGATTTGCTTGACATTTTCTTAGTTGCATCTCAGAGCAAAAACCAAGAACCAAGAGCTTCCAATGCATCAAAGGGATCTGATTGTTTCAAGATATCAGTCAGGAGAAGGCTACCAAATAATCTCCAAAGCATTAGATATACCATGGAACACAATGAAGACAGTCATTGGCATTACCGAGACATTACCAAGAACTAGACGTCCATCCAAAATTGATGAAAAGACGAGAAGAAAACTGGTCAGGGAGGATTCCAAGAGGCCTACCGTAACATTAAAGGAGCTGCAGAAGCTGTGTGCTACATGTGACAAACCATCTCCTGTATTCTTCATGTATGGGCTATGGGGTAGGGTGGCAAGTTGGAAGCATTTTCTTATAAAGAAAAACATCCCAGCCTGGCTGAATTTTGCAAAAACAAAAAAGTCTCCCAAAAGCATGTGGGCAAATGTGTTATGGTCTGATGAAACCAAGGTTGAACCTTTTGGACATAACTCCAAAAGGTATCTTTGTCGCAAAAACAACACCCAAAGAACACCATGCCCACAGGGAACCATGGTGGTGGCAGCATCATGCTTTGGGGATGTTTTTCTTTTCAGCTGGAACCGGGGCCTTAGTCAGGGTGAAGGGAATTATGAACAGTTCCAAATACCAGGCACAAAACCTTCAGGCTTCCGTTAGAAAGATGAAGATGAGGAGAAAGTTCACCTTTCAGCACGATAAACGATTCAAAGCACACATCTAAATCCACAAAAGCATGGCTTCGCCAGAAGAAGATTAACGTTTTGGAATGGCCCAGCCAGAGCCCAGTCCCGAATCAAATCAAACATTTATGGGGTGATCTGAAGAGAGCTTCTTTGCAATCTGACAAATTTGGAGCACTTTTGCAAAGAAGTGCATTCAAATATTGCAAGTCAAGTTGAGCTATGCGAATGGGTTCTAATCCAAAAAGGTGGGAAAAGTTCTGACATGATTTACCTGGCATTTTAACAGGGGTGTGTAGACTTTTGATATCTTATTGGGAGACGGGTCATATATACACAGGATATGAATTCACTCATGCAAGTTAATGTTTTCCCTCTCTTTTTTCAGTTTACATTCTTTAACAACTTTGCTGTGCTGTTCCACATTGCCTTCTACAAACAAGACATACTACTGCTACGCAAGGTAAAAGATTTCAAATGGCCGCCACTGTTTTGTCTTTAAGCGATCTCCAAACTGATCATAAACTATTTGTGCACAGTTTGTATCTGAAGTAGTTGATTCCAATGTGTGTTCATCTGTGCACAGAGACTTGCCTCTCTGCTAATCGTGACCCAGCTAGTGAACCAGTGTACGGAGGTGTTGGTGCCATTCATAGTGGACTGCTTCCTCAAAGCTACTCAGAGGAAGCAGAAGGAGGATGACCCGGAAGTGGACAAACTCATAGCCCAGAGTCTACCACCTTTCCCCGTGAGCTGCTACATCATACTTTGCCTCAGTTTTGATGATTTAATTTTTTTATTTATACTTAATCTTTTCCTTTTCGTGTTTGACATGATGGTGCCACTTCAGATCATCATACTAATAATGTAGCGGATTTCTTCCGGCACCACAAAAGAACCACCGACACCGGTCTCTTGTGGGGGTCACGTCTGCAGTTTATTAAACACAGGACAGGGATTAATACACTCAACACTCTCAATTCTGTTGTCTCTGTCTCGCTCAAGCCCAAAGTTGTTCTGAGCATTTCACACATATTCATTCAATCAAGACAATATATACATATAATAAACACATATAATGATGTATACATTTAAACATTACAATGTATATATTTAAACATTACAAGTGATCGTATAGTGGTATTTTCTGAACATTACATACCTGCAGTTTATTAAACACAGGACAGGATTAATACACTCAACACTCTCAATTCTGTTGTCTCTGTGAGGAGTGTAAAAAGAATAGAAAAGTGAAACCCTGCCCCCATTAATACTGTAACTGCATCTGCTCTAAACTACCTCAATACAAGTACAAATACACAATATTAGACAGATAAAGACAATATACTTCGACAAAAGTAACTGCATGATGTTATTTAAGCGTAATCCACCCTGGATTAATGATATTTAATGAACTGTGCCACCTTATAAACCCGCCATTCAAAACGGCACGCGGCAATTTGAACCAACATACTAAAGGCTAATTAACATAAAACTCGGAATCCACATAAAAATAAGAATATTCCAATACACTAAGTGACTCAATCCATCATTAAAACATGCCATCCACCGGTATTGATCGTCATTTTTACCTATTATATTACATTTAAACACTCTACAACATACCTGTCTCGCTCAAGCCCAAAGTTGTTCTGAGCATTGAGCGAGACACGATTGGAGGACCCGGCAGAGGAAATGACGTCACTAAACTAATAAAGTTAATAAAGCATTTTAAAACAAAAACTTACATTTTTCTGATTTCGTAAAGTATACAAACAGTAAAATGTGCCCAGAAACACCAAAAAATAAAATAGAATATTTTCGATACACTTCTAAAAAGGAAAAAGTTTGCTGGAACTGTCAAACACTAAAACACTACAATAAGTATGGGTGGATTGTTCATAACCTAACATAAACTAACACAGTTAGTTAGGGACACATACATAGTTATCGCGGAATGTTAATAATGTTAATGTTTAACAATATTAATATTTTCTTAGATATTGTGTGGCTTGATATATGTGGATACGAAAATATTCTGTGTTGTTTTGTATTTGAATATCCACCCTGTTAGGTAAATATTCCACCCTGTTATGTTTACAGACCTGACAGGGTGGAGCCTAACAGGGTGGCTGACTTTTGAGCTAGGTTAGCCACAGCTCTGTGAGAGATTCAGATTATGCTACCTAAACTAATTCTACACATAAACACAAATTATATGAAATATTATATAAAGACATGTATCGGACCAACTTTCTTCATAACTTTAGCAAAACAAGGTGGAACTTGAAGAGTTACGTTAGCATCGTGAAATAAGAAAGGGAAAATCATGAGTGAAATTGTATGCTCACCTAATTTTGCTTCTTTGAATCACTCCAAAAGATGTAACATCCTGAAAATGTTAGTTTTTTTGGAAAACGATAACTACAAACTAATCGGATGGAAGATGACTTCAAGTACCCAAAGGAAATAATAAAAAAATGTTAGAGTTGGTATGCAATTTTTCTGACTCCATGAATTAATTGCTCAGATTTTTGATAAAATATTTAGCAAACAGATAACATTATAGATGTAGGTCTTCTTTATCAGAAAAATGTACATAAAAACCTATTTTGGTTCATACGTTCCATTTTACTATGTTCCCAGTGCAAAGTAATCAACATCCACAATAACTAATAATAAAATCTAAAATAATCTGTAATTATTTAATAGACAATGTTTAACTTTCCAAACATAAATACATGCATAAAAGATATGACCCAAATATGTTATGGTATTATGTTAATGTTTTGGTAGCATGCACATTTGTTTAGGTTTCATGTAAATATGTTGAGATGTCATGTAAATATATTCAGGTATCATGTAAATATGTTGAGGTATTGTGTTAATATGCTGAGATGTCATGTAAATACGTTTTGGCATTATGTAAATATGTTGAGGTAATATGTTAATATATCATGTAAATATGTTAAGGTATTATGTAAATATATTAATGTATCATGTAAATATATGAAGGTATCATGTAAATATGTGAAGGTATCATGTAAATATATCAAGGTATCATGTAAATATGTTGAGGTATCATGTAAATATGTTGAGGTATCATGTAAATATGTTGAGGTGTCATTGTTTTTAGAGCTGTTTCTATCCTTATGTTTCAGGGCCTGTTTTCGGAGTACATTGAGTTGCTGGTGCAGTTTGGATATTTGAGTCTCTTCTCTTGTGTGTATCCACTCACTGCTGTATTCCTGCTCATCAACAACGTCATGGAGATCAGAGGAGATGCCTACAAGATCTGCAAACTGTTCCGGAAGCCGTTCTCTGCCCCCGTGTCCAACTTGGGGGTGTGGCAGGTGAGGTTGGGTGTAAAGGGGAGAATGTCAATAGACTAGAAGGTCATTATACTGCAGGTGGATCTAACTGTATGTGATCTAGGTCTAAGAAAATAACCCAGCATTGCCTATCCATGTCAACGTCAGTCTTTTATTTGTCAAAGGCACCTAATAACATGAAATCACTCTGAACAATTATAATATTGGGACATGGCATGTGACCTCTACGCAGTGACCACTGTGCACACACATATAATTACTGTCTGATTGTGTGTGTGTGTGTGTGTTTCAGACAGCATTTGAAGTTCTGGGCTTCGTCTCCGTCATGTCTAACTGTTGGCTGCTGCTGCTGTCCCCTCGGGTCCAGGAGTTCTGTCTGGAGGGACGAATCAGCAGCAAGAACATCTTACTCTTCGCCATCCTGGTTGAGGTACCTTATAAGGAGCCATGTATGGTTTAATGTCACCCTGGTCAGTATGAGGGAGTTTGACTTGGGATTCAGAAGCCATTGTGATTCAGTCTCTTGTTACTGTTTGATTGTCTTTACTGAGAACTGACACACATGTTTGTTTATCAGCATGTGCTGATCCTGTTCAAGATGGTTCTAGCCTTTATGATCCCAGATGAACCTGACTGGGTCAGAATCAAGAGGGAACAAATGGAGTTTCAGTCTATGCAAGCATTAGGCCAGCGGGTGAGAATTATTAAAAATCACTGATATATATATGAGCCCTGACAATTACTGATACAATGAGGAACCTGACAATTAATCATCTTGCTTCGACTCCTACAGAAGCTCTAAAGGCTGTGGAATCCATCTGGGGGAGCTTCCTATTCTTCTTTAAGTGCCGGTCTTGACCTGGTGGCTCTTTAGTTTGACCTGCTGTGACAAGGAAGATCTGTAGGATCTGGGAGCCTTGCCATGAACCATCTCAGGATCTCCCTGTGGTCATGGGAGATTCTGAAGAGACAGTGTGTGACAGGCTGATCAGAAGGAAAAACCTATTTGTGTTACTGCAGCTTATGCTTAGAAATGTAAGGAATTATTGTGCAGCTTTGGACTTGGTGCCTGGGTCCCAAAATAAGCAAGACTTGTATATGCCAATATGATAACCATATTCTCACTGATATATTATATATATATAGTTTTAACATCGAGTGTTATGTTTTACGGCACATTGCAACACCACTGAAACCACTGTGACCACATATCTGTGTAGTTTTACTTTATTTAAACATATTAACTGGGTTTGGGTAGAAGGTAGCGGTTTGAATCTGACCAGTGACTCACTGCAAGAATGAATGCCATTAGAGCAAGTTCCTAGTCAATTAATTCGGTAAATTAGGTGTAAAAAATATGCTGTAATTATCTTTTATATTATGTATTTTATCATCTGCACAGGAACAGAATGCACCGTGGATGAATGGATAAAGTCAGGTTGATGGTTGTATTTGAAAAATAAAGAAGAAATTATAAATCATCCCAACGGTGAAAGATTTTTGATAAGAATGACAGATTAGTTAAATTTCACCTGTACGATACAATAAGTATGATAATAAACCATTTATGAGAATGAGTGATTAGTTGTATCTGCTCAATATGACATGCCTGATTAAAAGAACACACAACGATACTCTGGTTTAATACAGTTTTAATAAATAAATACAAAAATAAATTAATCTCGGTGAGATATAGTCATCGCTTAATGCAGGGTCAACGGGCCGACAGAACGACAGAAATGCCCAAGTCAGACGAGACAGCTGGTTGGTGGAGAGACCCACCACATCCAATGACAAGAGAGGAGAGAAGACGAGGAGGAGGTCCATAACGTATACTGAGTCAGGCTGACGGATGAGATTAGTCCTTTTATCCGCAACTGCACTTTTCTCAGACACAATGACGAGCTGAAATTACGCCATTCATTTCGCCGAGACACAATTGAATGCTTCCAGTTCTATGTGTTATTTGACAGTGTGTACTCTCAGAAAACGCACAAACACATGTACACAGAAATCACCAGTCGAGTCAACAACAATACATAGAAACGTTGTCTGTTAGTGAAATGGCCCAGATGAAGCGGATGAGGTTAATGATACACACGTAGCAGTTAACGAACAGTATCTCTCATTGTAGTTCAGTTCGCCACACATGGATTACATAAAACAATAGTTTTTTTGCTCCGTGCATTACAGCAGTTCCTTGTTCTTGCCGACGCTCCACGTCGCGGGTGTACTAACTGCAGGTAGGAAAGACGGTTGCAAACAAGCCCCACAGATGCACCTGCTCCACGTCACCTGTTAAGTGTATACAAATGATTGGCTCTCACGGGGCACCCCACAGACTATTTTGTTTGTCAACGGGACTGTGTGACGCTGTTGTTTGTTTGTCTGTCAATCGAAAAAGTAAAGTGGCATTCGACTAAAACCTCTTTGTTCTCTCAGTTTTTCCATCACCTTTTTCCGTTATTGCGCCCTTAGAGATATTGTCCTGCATCTCTCAATGTCTGTCGTGTGACAAATCCACTGTTGTCCTGTATAATAAAAGGTGTCAATAGCTTCTGTAAGAATAAAATTTCAAGATATTTAATTTATGTATATACAATCTGGAAGACCTGCATCTCGGTCGCCGATATCATATCCATTTAAAAAAACGACTACGTCAAAATCTGTCCAAAAAGACATTCACAGCATTTTGTCTTTCTTAAATGAGTAGGTCTAAAGCCCTGGGCTAGCGTACACTTCTCAGCATGCGCTACATCATAGTGCACTGACTCTGTTACTAACGTGTGTAAGCATTAAATGACACCATGCATCCAGCTCTACTGTCAGGAGCACCGACCATCCCGTCAGTCCGATAGTTGAGCTAGTGTGTGCGACTGAGGCCGGGAGTGTCGCGCACAATCCCACAGAATGCATGCATGTCCTTTTAGACATTCTGATTATAGCGCCGTGCTGGAGGACCTCGGAGTGGCAACATACCAAACTCCGAAATGGGAATGTCGAAATCAGTCCCAATTAGGCGAGTGCAAAAGGTAACGCTGGAGCTTTTAAAATAGCAGTCGATACAAAGCTATAAAGGGACAGTCGAAGACCAGACAAAAAGCAGTGTGAGTAGTTCAGTACATAGCAGCACAAAAGGTCATTTTCTCACTAAGGAAGTAGCAGCAGTTGGCAACACATCTAGCTAGGCAGGGAAATGTCTGAGGTCAATAATATAAATAATAAATCATAGGTCTAACAGTTTTGGTGTTTTGGGGTGAAGTTACATAGACTTGGTCTCAGGCTGTCTCTCTGGGCCATGAACACTATTAGTTTGTACCCCGTGGCCATTGGGAACGGAGCGAGTGACACGGGAGGTATACAGAGGTGTATCCACGGCGACCTGACTCACAACACGTGGCAGCAGTTGTACTGGGCAAAGGGCAGGATTTTCTCCTTGGACGTGGGCTGGATGTTGAAGGACAGAGCCTTCTCACAGAGGGGGAACTGGAGCAGGCGGTCCCGCAGGTTCACGTTCTTCGCCTTCCCGGGGTCCAGTCTGACCGCGGGGTCGCTCCCCGCCTCCCTGGGCGCGGGTTGACCCGTTGGTGCGCTGGTGGATCTGTCTATCTGGAGCTCCGCCCCCCCAGGCTCTCCTCTGGCCCCGCCCAGCTTCCGGCTCATCTCCACCCCGTCAGGGCCCAGGTCTACACAGTGGTTACGGGGCACAGTGTGTGGGGCGGAGCCTACGGCGGACACCGGGAGGATGGCCTTAGACACGGCGGTGTTGTTGTTGTTTTCAAGCAAGGCGTTTCCGCCAACCTCCACCTCGTCTAGATTGCGGGTCTCCCGTCGTCCCAGACAACACTGCACCGGCCCTAGGCGAGGGGGAGGAGTTTCCGGGGTGAGCGGACTTTGCGCCGTGCTCTGAAATAGGTTTTCCAAAGCGGTTGTAGGAACTCCCGGCCGCAGCGGGTCAGCTGACGGTCCCGAGGGCTTTCCCTCTCGGGCTTCCTGGCTCTGCTCTTGCACTCCTCTGTGCCTGGGTACCGCGTCCTGCGGCGGTCGGTCTCCCTCTTCCCTCTCTGTCTTCTCGCCCGGACATGGTCCTACTCTGACCGGGCTCTGTAGAACCTCCGGAGATGAGAGTGGACGACTAGACTGATCTGCTGATCCAGTGGTTGATACCGGGACCCCAATATGAGGCAGCGTTTTAATATTAGGAAGTTCCATTTGTGTTTTGCCCTCCTCTTCCTCCTCCTCCTCCTCATCTTCCTCCTCTTCACATATGAGCTGCAGGGCTCCGAGGCTCTTGACTAGCAGGGGTTCATCAGGGGGTGGCGGGCGGAGGCTCAGCCCCAGGCTCGGTCCTGCGCTGTACTCGGGGAACGGGCTCTCCCTGCGACGTGGCTGCGGTTGGAGCTGGAGGGGCCTGTTGGCCAGGAAGTCCCCGGACTCGGACACCCCTCGTCGGGGACAGCCGGCCAGCAGACCATGAAGCCCCATTCTTTCCAGATCCAGAGGATCCGACACAGGCCTGCTACAGAAGAGACAGGAGACATTAACTGGTCTGTTCATGGTAAAGTTCATGTAGCCCTACCAGACAAACGTACATTGTGTTTAACAGAGGTGGAGCATCAGTGAGTGACACCTGGCAACACGTTAAACCAATGAAATGCCTCGATGGGCGGAGCCAAAAAAGGTGCCAGGTAATTGTTATCATTGTACTACCACATGAGGTGGGTGCAACACCTGGTTAACAGCTGATCGAACTACAGTGAGGTATGCAGTGTTTGTGTTCAACCATGTTCTGTCGAGAACAAACATAACCTTTTAGTTGTATCCTTGTTATTGCAAACAGACTTCCCTTTATCTGTAGAGGATATAACAGGATCCTAATGGTTGGGTGGGGGGGTTATAAACAGGTCTTACTGTAGATGTGGGGGCTCAGCCCATATGGGGGGTTATTAACAGGTCTTACTGTAGTTGTGGGGGCTCAGCCCATATGGGGTGGGGTTATAAACAGGTCTTACTGTAGATGTGGGGTATCAGCCCATATGGGGGGGGTTATAAACAGGTCTTACTGTAGTTGTGGGGGCTCAGCCCATATGGGGGGTGTATAAACAGGTCTTACTGTAGTTGTGGGGGCTCAGCCCATATGGGGGTTATAAACAGGTCTTACTGTAGTTGTGGGGGCTCAGCCCATATGGTGGGGTTATAAACAGGTCTTACTGTAGTTGTGGGGGCTCAGCCCATATGGGGGGTTATAAACAGGTCTTACTGTAGTTGTGGGGGCTCAGCCCATATGGTGGGGTTATAAACAGGTCTTACTGTAGTTGTGGGGCTCAGCCCATATGGGGGGTTATAAACAGGTCTTACTGTAGATGTGGGGGCTCAGCCCATATGGGGGGGTTATAAACAGGTCTTACTGTAGTTGTGGGGTCTCAGCCCATATGGGGGGTTATAAACAGGTCCAACTGTAGATGTGGGGGCTCAGCCCATATGGGGGGTTATAAACAGGTCTTACTGTAGATGTGGGGGCTCAGCCCATATGGGGGGTTATAAACAGGTCTTACTGTAGTTGTGGGGGCTCAGCCCATATGGGGGGGGTTATAAACAGGTCTTACTGTAGTTGTGGGGGCTCAGCCCATATGGGGGGTTATAAACAGGTCTTACTGTAGTTGTGGGGGCTCAGCCCATATGGGGGGTTATAAACAGGTCTTACTGTAGTTGTGGGGGCTCAGCCCATATGGGGGGTTATAAACAGGTCTTACTGTAGTTGTGGGGCTCAGCCCATATGGGGGGTTATAAACAGGTCTTTCTGTAGTTGTGGGGGCTCAGCCCATATGGGGGGTTATAAACAGGTCTTACTGTAGTTGTGGGGGCTCAGCCCATATGCGGGGGTTATAAACAGGTCTTACTGTAGTTGTGGGGGCTCAGCCCATATGGGGGTTATAAACAGGTTTTACTGTAGTTGTGGGGGCTCAGCCCATATCGGGGGTTATAAACAGGTCCTACTGTAGTTGTGGGGGCTCAGCCCATATGGGGGGGGTTATAAACAGGTCTTACTGTAGTTGTGGGGGCTCAGCCCATATGGGGGTTATAAACAGGTCTTTCTGTAGTTGTGGGGCTCAGCCCATATGGGGGTTATAAACAGGTCTTACTGTAGTTGTGAAGGCTCAGCCCATATGGGGGGTTATAAACAGGTCTTACTGTAGTTGTGGGGGCTCAGCCCATATGGGGGGTTATAAACAGGTCGAACTGTAGTTGTGGGGGCTCAGCCCATATGGGGGGTTATAAACAGGTCTTACTGTAGTTGTGGGGCTCAGCCCATATGGGGGGTTATAAACAGGTCTTACTGTAGTTGTGGGGGCTCAGCCCATATGGGGGGGGTATAAACAGGTCTTACTGTAGTTGTGGGGCTCAGCCCATATGGGGGGTTATAAACAGGTCTTACTGTAGTTGTGGGGGCTCAGCCCATATGGGGGTTATAAACAGGTTTTACTGTAGTTGTGGGGGCTCAGCCCATATGGGGGGTTATAAACAGGTCCTACTGTATTTGTGGGGGCTCAGCCCATATGGGGGGAGGTTATAAACAGGTCTTACTGTAGTTGTGGGGGCTCAGCCCATATGGGGGTTCTAAACAGGTCTTTCTGTAGTTGTGGGGCTCAGCCCATATGGGGGGTTATAAACAGGTCTTACTGTAGTTGTGGGGGCTCACCCCATATGGGGGGTTATAAACAGGTCTTACTGTAGTTGTGGGGGCTCAGCCCATATGGGGGGGGTTATAAACAGGTCTTACTGTAGTTGTGGGGGCTCAGCCCATATGCGGGGGTTATAAACAGGTCTTACTGTAGTTGTGGGGGCTCAGCCCATATGCGGGGTTATAAACAGGTCTTACTGTAGTTGTGGGGGCTCAGCCCATATGGTGGGGTTATAAACAGGTCTTACTGTAGTTGTGGGGGCTCAGCCCATATGCGGGGGTTATAAACAGGTCTTACTGTAGTTGTGGGGGCTCAGCCCATATGGTGGGGTTATAAACAGGTCTTACTGTAGTTGTGGGGGCTCAGCCCATATGGGGGGGGTTATAAACAGGTCTTACTGTAGTTGTGGGGCTCAGCCCATATGCGGGGTTATAAACAGGTCTTACTGTAGTTGTGGGGCTCAGCCCATATGCGGGGGTTATAAACAGGTCTTACTGTAGTTGTGGGGCTCAGCCCATATGGTGGGGTTATAAACAGGTCTTACTGTAGTTGTGGGGCTCAGCCCATATGCGGGGGTTATAAACAGGTCTTACTGTAGTTGTGGGGGCTCAGCCCATATGGTGGGGTTATAAACAGGTCTTACTGTAGTTGTGGGGGCTCAGCCCATATGGGGGGGGTTATAAACAGGTCTTACTGTAGTTGTGGGGGCTCAGCCCATATGTGGGGGGGTTATAAACAGGTCTTACTGTAGTTGTGGGGGCTCAGCCCATGCACTGTCTACTTTGGGCCTCTCTCCGGGCTGCTCCTGCTTGTCTCTCAGCATGCGCTCCCCCAGCAGGTAATACGTGGCTGTCATGTGGTTATAACGGTCTGCCTCCAGAGCCCTGGGTACCAAACAGCAATTAATATCAACCAAATACGTTGCTTGAGAAACCTACACCTCTGTGTCAGGATACAAATAACCTGTATTACTTGTTTATGTTTACCTTTATTGTCTTTTACCAGTTAATAAAAAAACACAAATTCTTATTTACATAACGACGGATGAGGAGACAGTGAATACAGGGAGGAGGAGGAGATTGGGAGGTCCTCACTCTTGGATAGCGTCCCGGCCTGCAATGTTTCCGCTCGCCATGTTCTGGAGGATGACCTCGTGCTCCTCTGGGGACAGGCTTCGGTGGGAGGTGAACGGTGCAGCGGTGTGTCCAGCAGGTGACGCGTCAACTCCGATCAGCCACGGGTGGTCCTTGATCTCGTTGAGAGAGGCTCGACCAGACGGTTCCCTCTGTAGCATGCGGGAGATCAGACTGACGGAGAAACAGAGAAGGTTTCATTCAAATCTCCTTTTTAAATTAACCGATGCAGGTTGGTGAAGGTCTCATGCATACTGATTCAGGAATCGGCAGGCGAAGCACATAACCTCATGTATCTGTGATAAGAGAGCAAATGAGAGACCTGACCGTCATTCTACTGTATCTAGTAGTGAACTATTATTCATGAGAATCTGCAGACATCAGACATTCGTCAGCTGCGTCCAGAGGCAGGTCCTGGCAGGTAATCTGCAGAGAAGCATGGCCCGGCCTGACACAGCAGTTTGCACAGTCTGCATAGAATCATCTGTTCATGTGACGGTTGCATTTGCACTGCAGTGAACGACTCACAGCCGTATCAACTTTGGTTCAGAGAAACAATGCAATTTCCACCAGGTGGCGCCACTGCTCCCTTTGTGGCACTAGAAAAGTGTGTGTGTGTGTGTGTGTGTGCGCGAGGGTTTAACCAGAATCACCCACCAGCCTACAGTCACTATCCATGCTTGATGCCCTTTTATAGATGTTCTGTTTGCCCGTCCAAACGGTGTAAGTACCAAAGAGTTCGATGAGTTTCGTTGCTGCTAGGTATATCCTATTCATATAACTAATTAAATATTTATGTGCATGGGAATTAATTATTTACACGCCATCCTGCTATCTGACTAGTGCATTTCTCACCGCACCAATACAGTCAAGCACTTAGTAAGAATGGCGTTGGAAAGAGTCGAGAGAGAGAGGACCGTTGAGATACCGAGAAATATGTAGGATTGGCCGAGAAGTACTGAATACCAAACAGCTCTGACCACCGCCACCCCCCCCAGCCGCCCATTTGCATAAATAAGTGTCCCAAAGTGATACTGATGGAGTGTGTAGTCTCAATAGGACCCTCCATTGACCCCTTGTAAGGAGTCTGTGAAGATGTGGCCTTCATGAGTAGAGTGGAATCCCAGAATGCATCATGATCCCAGAATGCATCATGATCCCAGAATGCATCATGATCCCAGAATGCATCATGATCCCAGAATGCATCATGATCCCAGAATGCCTCATGATGCATCGTGCCACTTTTTTGTTTATACATTTTCACACAAAAGAATGCAGAGGCTCGTCTGTTCACGTAACACATGCATTTGTTCATGTTCGATTTCAGGACAATGGAATTATACAAGACGAAATACCTCCCAAATGAAATGTTGTATACTGTTACGAGGTCAATATCTCGTAAAAAAAAAAACGACTTTAGGGATTTTATGGTAATGTACGGGAATAGCATCATTCAAATCACAAGTGTTTGCTGTAGTTGATCCAGAACCCTCTGGAAGTCACCCACTAAATGCCGTCAGTGACACCTAGCAACTGGGCCCATGAAAGCAGTTGACTCCAGTTTGAAAGCGTGGTTTGGGATTCACAGGTCTATTTTCGCTCAGTTGATTTTGCCCGCAGGACAAAACTGTTCTGTTTTTCAGAAAATAATATGCCCATTTAAAACAGCTTTTATCAGGACCCGAGTCATGTGACCAATGGGATAAGTTTGGAAGTGTTCATGAGCGCGGCTGCCAGATATCTGAGACACAATCACCGTATTCAGAACCACAAGGTCTGGGAGGCGTGGTCCCAGACTTCAGGATCTGCGTTTAACGAGGGCCTGAACTGTGGTGAGATCTGGGTTCAGTTCCATGGTTGAGGGAACATTTCACTTAAAACTATGTCTTCATTTGGTTGGCAGAGGCCATCAAATCTACACGCTGTAATGAATTCTGTATTTGAACCAACACTGAGTTCTGTATTCCCTGAAATAAACAGCGTTTGGAATTGTTTTCCCCGTTCAGCACCTGTGGGACAACTGGGAACAATGTGTCCAAAAGACTGAATGGGGTTGCCAGTTAGGTGTGAGGTTAAGCGTTAGGGTGAAAAAATTTGTATCAAACTCTAGTAGTCTAATTGTTTATTGTGTCTGGGTATGATCCATGGCTGGTCAGATGAAACCAGGGTAGGGCAGGTTGGGGTAGACTGGTGTAGACTGGTGTAGGGCACATTGAGGTAGACTGGTGTAGACTGGTGTAGGGCACGTTGAGGTAGACTGGTGTAGGGCAGGTTCGGGTAGACTGGTGTAGACTGGTGTATGGCACGTTGAGGTAGACTGGTGTAGGGCAGGTTGAGGTAGACTGGTGTAGGGCAGGTTGAGGTAGACTGGTGTAGGGCAGGTTGGGGTAGACTGGTGTAGACTGGTGTAGGGCACGTTGAGGTAGACTGGTGTAGACTGGTGTAGGGCACGCTGAGGTAGACTGGTGTAGGGCAGGTTGGGGTTGACTGGTGTAGGACAGGTTGAAGTAGACTGGTGTAGGACAGGTTGGTGTAGACTGGTGTAGACTGGTGTAGGGCACGTTGAGGTAGACTGGTGTAGGGCAGGTTGGGGTAGACTGGTGTAGGACACGTTGAGGTAGACTGGTGTAGGGCTGGTTGGGGTAGACTGGTGTAGACTGGTGTAGGGCACGTTGAGGTAGACTGGTGTAGGGCAGGTTGGGGTAGACTGGTGTAGGACACGTTGAGGTAGACTGGTGTAGGACAGGTTGAAGTAGACTGGTGTAGGACAGGTTGGTGTAGACTGGTGTAGGGCACATTGAGGCAGACTGGTGTAGGGCACGTTGAGGTAGACTGGTGTAGACTGGTGTAGGGCAGGTTGATGTAGACTGGTGTAGGACAGGTTGAGGTAGACTGGTGTAGGACAGGTTGAGGTAGACTGGTGTAGGGCAGGTTGAGGTAGACTGGTGTAGAAGAGGTTGATGTAGACTGGTGTAGGCAGGTTGAGGTAGATTGGTGTAGGACAGGTTGGTGTAGACTGGTTGTAGAACAGGTTGAGGTAGACTGGTGTAGGACAGGTGGGTGTAGACTGGTGTAGGGCAGGTTAAAGTAGACTGGGCAGTGAAGGCAACAGTATTATGGGTTTCATGTGGTGTAGACTCTGTGACTGGGTGACTGTGTGACAGGGTGACTGTGTGACAGGGTGATTGTGTGACAGGGTGATTGTGTGACTGTGTGACAGTGTGACGGTACTCACTCTTTACAGTCGCCAGAGACATGGGCGGGGACGGTATACCGGCAATCCATGATCATAGTGAGTGTCTCACTGTCATTGGTCTCCTGGAAAGGGGGTTGGCCACAAACGAGCATGTACAGGATCACCCCCAATGACCAGATATCTGGAAGAAAATAACAGGCATATGATACGTACACACACACACACCATGGCACAAACACACTGGCACACACACACACACACACACCAACACACAAGCACATACACACACAAACACACTGGTACACACACACACAAACACTGTCACACACAAACACACACACTGGCGCACACACACACAAACACACTGGCGCACACACACAAACACACTGGCGCACACACACACACACACACACACACTGGCACACACACTGTCACACACACACACTGGCACGCACACACAAACACACTGACGCACACACACACTGGCACACTTCATAGGGTAAAGGGTGTTAATGAAACACACTCCTCAGCCCTAAGTGTCCACATAATACTGCTTCCCAGAGAAAAAATATCACTGCTGTGAACCCAATGAACTGTTGGGCTAAGACACTGATGCAGTCACTGATGATGAATTGGAAGTGAAAGTTGGAAGCCATTAAATGTCAATATCATGATTATTTCACTATATCATAATATTATATCATGATTATTTCACTATATCATAATATTATATCATGATTATTTCACTATATCATAATATTATATCATGATTATTTCACTATATCATAATATTATATCATGATTATTTCACTATATCATAATATTATATCATGATTATTTCACTATATCATAATATTATATCATGATTATTTCACTATTTCTTAATATTATATCATGATGATTCCACTATATCATAATATTATATAATGTTTATTTCACTATATCATAATATTATATTATGGTTATTTCACTATATGATAATATCATATCATGTTTATTCCAATATATCATAATATTATATCATGATTATTTCACTATATCATAATATTATATCATGTTTATTTCACTATATCATAACATTATATCATGATTATTTCACTATATCATACTATTATATCATGGTTATTTCAGTGGGTCAGAAGTTTATATACACATCGTTTGAAGCCATTAAAACTCAATATTATATAATGATTATTAAACTATATTATAATACTATATCATAATACAGTTTTTTGGATTGCTTACACACTAAAATTAAAAGTAGTACACTAATAGCAAAACCTTACACTCAAGAAGCAAAACATCAGCCCATATTTGCACAACTATAAGCACATTGTCAACCTCACACATATTGCAAAACTCTACACACAATGATTTGCAAAACACTAAACACACTTAACATACATTACACACAAAAATCTATCATGAAGTCACTTCCTTGCAATACCAAAGCACTGACTGTCAAATTACCGCACCGTCCAAACAATTGGTTCAACACAGTCATCAGGTGTGCAAACACTTGTTTGCTTAATTGTAGACACACCAATCAGGTGTATAAGCACTATAAAAAGCAGCAGGTGAGTTCATCGGTCTTCAAGCACAATGGAAAGAGTCAGAGAAAGAGTAAGACGAGGAGGAGAACGAGGAGGTGGACCAGGAGGAGGAGGAGGAAGAGGAATCAACAGAGGAGGAATCAACAGAGGAAGACAAAAAGGTGCTCAAAGAGGACCGAATCTGACAAATGAGATCCGCGCAACACTGGTTGACCACGTTATCAACCACCAAATCTAAGCCGATACACAGTGGCAATGGTGTCGAGAACATTTCAACTGGAAAATAGGTATTGTACTGTAAAAACATCATCATATCAAAAACATCTGCACGGTTAACTTTTCCTGTGAAATTACTGTACTATTGTATACAGTTTTTTTTCTACATAGGATTGAGGGTCAGGAACTACAAGGGGGAAGGCCTCCTATGTTCACAGAATGCAAGGATGGATTCCTCATTCAAGACGTTTCTTTCCAAGGTGTCTTGCTAATGACAAACATTGCCTGCGATGTGGATGAAATTCTCTGGCCAGATCCAGCTAGGCGAAGAGACAATGTCTAGGTTGTTTTTTAGGTTTTTTTTACAGAAAATTACAGTACAATACGTAAAGTGACATTTTGTTACAGTTTTATGAATCTCCATGTCAACATTTTGGCCGTGTTGAGAAATAAATTAGGTTCTTCAGTCTGCAACATTGGTCTTGTGTAGTGTTTGGTGAATTTACATTATATTTGTACTTTGTTGATGGTAGCCTACTCTAATCATAGGAAAGTAAAAGTGCTAAAAGTGTTTTAGGTTTATCACAGCAGAGTGTAACTTGTGCAAGCAGAGTATATTATTGTGAAACGTGTGTGTTTCATATGGTAACAAAGCGTGGTTTTTAAACAGAAGTTTAAAGTTTTTACAAGAGTGTTTAATTATGCAAAGGATCTGTAGTGTTTTGCTAATTGGGTGTGTGGTTGTGCTAATTGTGTGTAGTGTTTTGAAAACACAGGCCCTGTTTTGAAAAATCGTGCTTAAGCAATCCAAAAAAACTGTAAGGTCCAGTTATGTGATCCAGAAAACAACTGCTGGCACCAATAAACACCCAAACAAGCACCTCAGACACGTCTCATTACGCTAGGTCCAGTAGCCATACAGTATGATGTTGTTTACACAGCCAGGCCTTTGTTCCACACAGCTGGGTGAGGACATAACCGAGTGTGCACCACACAAGCCTTGAGACCTCTCACCCACATTGACAATGTGTCTCTGAGGTTTTGCTCCGAGCATTCCATTGGCTCTGGCTCTCAACCAATGACAGTTACCCTTGTGCACTAGGCACTCTCTTCCTGCCTCCACCCTCTCCCCTTCCTCAGTAAGCGAGAGACCCGAGGTCTCTGGAAGGAGCTTTCAGGACATCCTGCTCCAAGAGAGCAGAAGTGGAACACGGGAGCTAGCCAGAGAGAGGGAACCGGTTCTGGGATGGTTCCATTTTAAGATACGTTAGGGCTTTCCCAGAAAAGAGGGTTCCCATAATTATCGTCTCCTGAGTCAAGTGAATTTAGATGTGAGCACAGAAGGGAGGACGCCCTGGGAGATGATGAACCAATTCAAAGATGTCATTACAACTCCCCGGATTGAGGGGCTGAAAACGAACAGTTCATAGGTCTAGAGGAAAATACAGTGAGCAGGTCTAGAGGAAAATACAGTGAGCAGGTCTAGAGGAAAATACAGTGAGCAGGTCTAGAGGAAAATACAGTGAGCAGGTCTAGAAAAAAATACAGTGAGCAGGTCTAGAGGAAACTACAGTGAGCAGGTCTAGAGTCCTGTTTAGATCATGCTGGAGCTGAATCTGGAACAGTGTAGAACATGCTGGAGCTGAATCTGGAACAGTGTAGAACATGCTGGAGCTGAATCTGGAACAGTGGAGAACATGCTGGAGCTGAATCTGGAACAGTGGAGAACATGCTGGAGCTGAATCTGGAACAGTGGAGAACATGCTGGAGCTGAATCTGGAACAGTGGAGAACATGCTGGAGCGCTGAGTGCACGTACCCATTGTCCCAGAGTGCTCTTAAAAGCAAAAACAATAGCCCTCAGTCTTTCTCTTTGCCTCGTTATCATGAACACACACACACACACGACACTTTCAACCTCCATTACACAACAGCAACAGATTAAACCCATGGGCCAATGTGACTGCCCCCTCTGTCTGCTGGGGAAAGCTACAAAAGCACAATTATCACCCATCAGTCGTGTCTCTGTGCCGAGGGCGAATCAGCTGCTGAGAAGTGAACATCGGTAACGAGCACCGTTCCTCGAACCGTAAAGCAGATAAACCCCCCCCCTCTGAGGCCGCGCTGACATATTTAATCATGTACAGTCCAATAGTTCATATGTTTCAGTTATGCCTGTTATGTAACAACTGGAGTTAGTCCTTTCTCTACCGATGACTGTGGTCCACGATGAGATGAATCCCCATGGTAACGTGTCTTCACAACAGTAGAATATGAATGGCCTGCATTAATGTGGAGGTTCAGCTGCTGATTATCAGCAGACAGACAACATGCCTTATGGCTCAGATTATTAATGCTTCTTCAGGACAGAGGGCTACTCGTGCGGTTATTCTAGTATTCCCTTCAATCGCTCTCAAATCACACCAATATCTTTAGGGCAGTCAGTGCCCTTCCATTTGTCTTCTGTTGGCTTGTTATCATTTCATTTAAAATTCATGAAAGGGATAATGTCCGCACAATACCCCTGTAATGTGTAAGCTAAAACAGATTTTCAGACGTTTCTGATGATGTGTTAAAAATGGGAAAAGAAACTTGTACGAGCTGTACCGATATTTAATTACGATAGTGAATTATGTAAATTTGCTCGGCGGAAATGTGAAATATGTCTACATGTAGAGATCATAACAATGTGTTCAAGATTAAATATTTTCTTTTTGATAGCTTAGACCGGTAGTTTTAATACTCACTTTTTCATAGACATGGTTTGAAGAGTACACTGACAGTACTGTATATTTAATAACAATTGTACTTGGCCTAAATCCCTTGTCAAAGATGTAACAATAGCATGGTATTATGTCTCAGGTTAAAACAGGATTGCAATCTTTTGTCACCCCTAAACCGCCAGCTCCCTGACTGCAATGGCGGATTGACTTAAGACAGACCACCGACAAGTGACAGTTTAAAGAGATTACACTTAGAAACTGATTAAAAGCAGAATAAAAAACATGTTTCATGAAACAACCCAAAGCCATGATCTGACCGTGAACCCTGGTGTCAAATCAACACATTTTAAGTGACCCCTTTTTGGACAGAAAATGACAACCGTTTCTATCTGAAAAAAATAAAAATACATTTGAAAGCCCATAATTACACAAACTATCTTCTGCTACTGTCCTCAACTTAACCCCAAATCAGTAGGACCACCTAGAAGTCTGCTCCCATTGGCTCAACCCCAAAGCAGTATGACCATCAACTTCCCATCACACTCCCATCACACTCCCATCACACTCCCATCACACTCCCATCAACTTCCCATCACACTCCCATCACACTCCCATCACACTCCCATCACACTCCCATCACACTCCCATCTAATAGCCTCTGTATAATAATATGACAACTGGAAGTAATATTACTCTCATTATAACTAGTTGACACAGCATTTAATTGCCTCTGAGGATCCGCTATAGCTTCAACTTAAACACACTGCTGCTATGGACAGAGGCAGAGGAGTTGTGGTGTGCGACCAATACATCCCGGCTAATAATTTCTCTTGTGCAACTGGGAGTTCCTGAATAAAGCCCACAGCTCTTGTTACTGTAATTGTCCATTCACCCTGAGGTGCCTTTTGCCTTTGTCAACCATAGAACTGTAAACGATTTGTTTTGTCACACAGCCTCTTATAAACCGGGAAGACCTGAGTCCAAATAAAATACAGATATATGAGACCATATTCCACGGGGATGACTACACATTTCAATAACCGGTTCAAATGCATGTCAGTGTTTGTGTTGAACATACCATGGTTAAGTTCTGTGTACAGGCACTCCACGTCGTGTTGTGACTAAAACAGCTGTCATCGCTGGTATATTAGCTATAAACCACACCCCCTTGTGCCTTGTTGCTTATGTATGCCAGTACTATCAGCCAATCAGCATTTTGTGTTTGACACAACACTTTTATAAATGACACTGACCCAGACAACAGGAGTAAACAGTAAATATCAGGTTGTACATTTCTGCTGGTGTGTTGTACAGGATATGTGTGTCTATGCTGTATACCCTGTGTGTTTGTTGTATACTGTGTGTATGTTCTATACTGTGTGTGTGTGTGTGTGTGTGTGTTGTATACTGTGTGTGTGTGTGTGTGTGTGTTGTATACTGTGTGTATATATTGTATCCTGTGTGTATATATTGTATACTGTGTGTATATATTGTATACTGTGTGTATATATTGTATACTGTGTGTATATATTGTATCCTGTGTGTATATATTGTATACAGTGTGTATATATTGTATACAGTGTGTATATATTGTATACTGTGTGTATATATTGTATACTGTGTGTATATATTGTATACTGTGTGTATATATTGTATACTGTGTGTATATATTGTATACTGTGTGTATATATTGTATACTGTGTGTATATATATTGTATACTGTGTGTATATATATTGTATACTGTGTGTATATATATTGTATACTGTGTGTATATATTGTATACTGTGTGTATATATTGTATACTGTGTGTATATATTGTATACTGTGTGTATATATTGTATACTGTGTGTATATATTGTATACTGTGTGTATATATTGTATACTGTGTGTGTATATTGTATACTGTGTGTATATATTGTATCCTGTGTGTATATATTGTATCCTGTGTGTATATATTGTATACTGTGTGTATATATTGTATACTGTGTGTATATATTGTATCCTGTGTGTATATATTGTATACTGTGTGTATATATTGTATACTGTGTGTATATATTGTATCCTGTGTGTATATATTGTATACTGTGTGTGTATATTGTATCCTGTGTGTATATATTGTATACTGTGTGTGTATGAGAGATTCACAGAGAGTTATAACTGGGTTCATGACAAATGTTCCTCTGGCAGAAGCTAATCTCTCTTTCTAAGTACGGCAGCTTTGTCTTAGTGCTGCTTGGGTAGATGCATGGAGAGTGCTGGTGCAGAGGGGGATGTAATGGTGGAGGACTTTCCTCTAACATTAGTGCTTGACACACATACATACACACACACACACACGTGTTGATGTGTTGTGTTGTACTGACCTGTGTTTTTTGTGATGTTTTGTGTTGTACTGTGTTTTGTTGTGTTGTGTAGTGTAGTACTGTGTTGAGTTGTACTGTGTTTTGTTGTGTTGTACTGTGTTATGTAGTACTGTGTAGTGTTGTGTCATGTAGTACTGTGTAGTGTTGTGTTGTACTGTGTTGTGTAGTACTGTGTTGTGTAGTACTGTGTTGTGTAGTACTGTGTTGTGTAGTGTAGTACTGTGTTGTGTTGTGTAGTACTGTGTTGTGTTGTGTAGTACTGTGTTGTGTAGTACTGTGTTGTGTCATTTAATGCTGAGCTGTTCTCTGCAAATATCATAGCAGGGGGCTTTTCTACTGTAGTGTGGCTCTCAGTGAGCTGCCTCTCAGCTGGCACTCTGTCACAGAGACCTACTGAGCCGATTACACACCATCGCCTGATTGGTGCAGCAGAGTAAGAACATGCTGAGCTAATGAATATTCATTCAGTCAACCATACTGTAACTTTTCACAACCGGAATACTGCTGAGTCAAGGAGACCAGACAGAATATTAGTTCACACACACATGCACATGCACACACACACACACACACACACCTACTGGGAGCTCCACCTACTGGGAGCTCCACCTACTGTGAGCTCCACCTACTGGGAGCTCCACCTACTGGGAGCTCCACCCACAGGGAGCTACACCCACAGGGAGCTCCATCCACTGGGCAGACCACCCCGTCATTAGTCCCTGCAGCCACAGACAAAAACCCCAAAGCCACTCGTGTACAATACCACACCACAAAATTGGGGATTTTCCAGACAAGCCAAAGCCTTATGAGCGACATATCCTTGTTTTGATCAGATAAATATCATTTGTGCCAGATGTGTGTGTGCGAATTAGATGGTTAATCTACCGGACGTATTAAACGAAAAGACCCTAAAAATCTAAACAGAATCCGATTAACTCGACCAAACAACAGTAGCTGTGCACAGCCCAATCAGGATCGTGTGTGTGACCGTGGTGACACTCAGGGGACCAATCAGAGAGATCTACCCATCCGTTTGCCTCCTGGGCTGGCTGGTGTCTCCGGGTTCTGCAGGTGAATGAGGCGGTGGTAGTTGTGGTTTCAGAGCACTAAACCCCTGCAGTCTCTCTGCACTGGGCGGCTTACTTGGCTTTGGGCACCTGGCAGGATGAGCTGGATCTCTGAGCAGCCTGACCCAGTTAGTGGCTTTAATCCTGGCACACTCCCAGCGCAGCACAGACCCAGAAAAACAGACCCAGAACACCAACAGATCCAGAAACAGGCCAACAGACCCAGAACACGGACAGACCCAGAACACGGACAGCCCCAGAACACGGACAGCCCCAGAAACAGGCCAACAGACCCAGAAACAGGCCAACAGACCCAGAACACGGACAGACCCAGAACACGGACAGCCCCAGAACACAGACAGCCCCAGAAACAGGCCAACAGACCCAGAAACGGCCCAACAGACCCAGAACACCAACAGACCAAGAACACAGACCCACCCAGAACACAGACCCACCCAGAACACAGACCCACCCAGAACACAGACAGACCCAGAACACGGACAGCCCCAGAAACAGACTAACAGTCCCAGAAACTGCCCAACAGACCAAGAACACAGACCCACCCAGGACACAGACAGACCCAGAACAAAGACAGACCACCTATATAACCCGCTAGAAGTGAGAGATCCATTCCCCCTGTATGTTTGTCTGTTACATCCAGGTGTTGTCTAGCTGGGAGCTACTCTCAACAGCTATAGATGGGTTAACAGAACGCAAATAAAGAACAAATACTTTTCCCTGTACCTCTGTTGCAGTTATTTGTTCCCTTAGGTGATTAATGACAGTGTCGCTACATTTACTGCATGCGTGTAAAGAATCCCTGCTTCTTTTTCAGAATAAAAGCCTATGCAGTCAGATCAGGTGAATAATAAGGTACAGTCGCGTGTTCATATATCTGGGGCAGAACAGGTGTGTGTGTGTGTTTGACAACCTGGGGGCTGCTTGAGGCAATTTGAGACCTTTTAATACAGCAAGAGAATGATTTGGCCGAAACAAGGCATTTGAATTATTAAATGGTGAAACATTTTTCTCTAGGCAATGTAAGAAAAACATCGGAAGAGTAAACTTCTAATGTTCATAAAAGACTTTAAAATAAAAATCCAAGGCAAACAATCACTAGAACGATCTCCTGCGACACGGTAACCAAAGACGGCTACAACAACTGTTAGCATATCTGTGGCTAGTTGATTCTCCATACATGAACGACTCGGCTCCAACAACTGTTAGCATATCTGTGGCTAGTTGATTCTCCATACATGAACGACTTGGCTTCAACAACTGTTAGCATATCTGTGGCTAGTTGATTCTCCATACATGAACGACTTGGCTTCAACAACTGTTAGCATATCTGTGGCTAGTTGATTCTCCATACATGAACGACTCGGCTCCAACAACTGTTAGCATATCTGTGGCTAGTTGATTCTCCATACATGAACGACTCGGCTCCAACAACTGTTAGCATATCTGTGGCTAGTTGATTCTCCATACATGCACGACTCAGATCCAACAACTGTTAGCATATCTGTGGCTAGTTGATTCTCCATACATGAACGACTCGGATCCAACAACTGTTAGCATATCTGTGGCTAGTTGATTCTCCATACATGAACGACTCGGCTAAAACAACTGTTAGCATATCTGTGGCTAGTTGATTCTCCATACATGAACGACTCGGATCCAACAACTGTTAGCATATCTGTGGCTAGTTGATTCTCCATACATGAACGACTCGGCTCCAACAACTGTTAGCATATCTGTGGCTAGTTGATTCTCCATACATGAACGACTCGGCTAAAACAACTGTTAGCATATCTGTGGCTAGTTGATTCTCCATACATGAACGACTCGGCTAAAACAACTGTTAGCATATCTGTGGCTAGTTGATTCTCCATACATGAACGACTCGGATCCAACAACTGTTAGCATATCTGTGGCTAGTTGATTCTCCATACATGCACGACTCGGATCCAACAACTGTTAGCATATCTGTGGCTAGTTGATTCTCCATACATGAACGACTCGGCTCCAACAACTGTTAGCATATCTGTGGCTAGTTGATTCTCCATGCATGCACAACTCACCACAGATTACATTTCATAGAATCAAAGCCTTTAAAACAACCCTGCCTGTTTCGGTAAACAGATCACATTGAAACAACCTCGGTGGGCAGACAGGCTGAACTTTCAGTGGAAACCCACCATCTACCTCTCTGGACACAGAGACAACTACATCCCTCTCTTTAGGCTTTTATCTCTCTATAAACACAGCTCTAGTGTCCCCGGTCTCTATTAAATCTGTGTGCGCACAGTTAAAAACCTTTACATCTGTCCGTGTGCAAATTGCATTTTCAATCCAGATTCCAGAATCTAGATTGTACTCCATCTGTTGGTTTCCGCACGCACGCGTGTGTGTGTGCGTGTGCGTGCGTGTGTGTGGGATAAGTTACGGGGACTGGCTGACTGATACTCAGACACACCCATGTTTCTCTTTCCAGTTTCATCTTGTCTCCGGGGATTTGTGGTAATTCCATGTAGCTCAATGGCTTATAGGGACCTGAATCTATGTGGTCTTTATGGACAAGATAAAAAACCTTGGTGAATAACTTCTTTCTCAGTAAAATGGGCTACAGGGATATTACTATCCTTATTTTATCGAGCAGTCTTTTCACATAGTTCACATATTGTTTGTATAACCTTCCTATGTAACCAAAACAGCCAGGTAATTAGAATAAAAAACAGTCATACCATTCAACTAACAGACAGACAACAAATCAATCAGAATAACATTTAGCTAGCCAATCAGACAGTTAATTTAACAGCCGGTAAGACAGCCAGTCAAACTGACATCCTAAAGCCAGACACACCCCCTCATCCCCGTGTGCAGCCAGACACACCCCCTAATTCCAGTGTGCAGCCAAACACACCCCCTCATCCCCACGTTCAGCCAGACACACCCCCTCATCCCCACGTTCAGCCAGACACACCCCCTCATCCCCATGTGCAGCCAGACACACCCCCTCATCCCCACGTGCAGCCAGACACACCTCCTCATCCCTGTGTGCAGCCAGACACACCCCCTCATCCCCACATGCAGCCAGACACACCCCCTCGTCCCTGTGTGCAGCCAGACACACCCTCTCGTCCCCGTGTGCAGCCAGACACACCCCCTCATCCCCACGTTCAGCCAGACACACCCCTTCATCCCCACATGCAGCCAGACACACCCTCTCGTCCCCGTGTGCAGCCAGACAAACCCCCTCATCCCCAAGTTCAGCCAGACACACCCCTTCATCCCCACATGCAGCCAGACACACCCCCTCGTCCCTGTGTGCAGCCAGACACACCCTCTCGTCCCCGTGTGCAGCCAGACACACCCCCTCACCCCCATGTTCAGCCAGACACACCCCCTCATCCCCACATGCAGCCAGACACACCCCCTCGTCCCTGTGGGTCTTACCTACAGCCGGAGCGTCATACTCCTCCCCCAGCAGGATCTCGGGGGCGGAGTACGCCAGTGACCCACAGCTGGTCATCAGCATGGTGCCGGGCTTAAACAGGTTGCTGAAGCCGAAGTCTGTCAGCTTGACCGTTCCCTGCTGCCTAAAGAACACCACGTTCTCCGGCTTCAGGTCCCGGTGGACCACGTGGAGCCTGTGGCAGTAGGAGATGGCCTGGACGATTTGGGCGAAGTGAACTTTGGCCGTGTCCTCCGCGACGCCCCCCTCGTGGCGCAGGATGTAGTCGTACATGTCGCCCCCGTCGCCCAGCTCCAGGATGAGGTAGAGCGCGGTGGCCGTGTCGATGACCTCGTAGAGGCGCACCACGTTGGGGTGCTGCACCAGCTTCATGCACCTCACCTCCTGGAGCAGGTGGCCCGTTGCCATGGCGTCCAGCTTGGTCTTGTCGATCACCTTGACGGCCACCAGCTGGCCGGTGAACACGTGACGGGCCAGCTTGACCACAGCGAAGTGGCCTTTCCCGAGTGTGCGGTCGAGGTCGTAGAGGCCGGCGATTTTGCCCTCGTAGCCGCTCTTGGAGGAGGCGGCCATGTCAGGGCTGGGAGGGGCAAGGGCGGGGTGAGGGGTGTGGTGTGTCGGAGACAGTCTCAGTCTGGATGAGGGTCCTTGTATGTAGAGAGGGCGGGGCTAAAGACAAACTAATGCTGAAGCACCTGGACAGACGGAGAAATAGAAACACGAGCGTTATTATCAAATAGCACCAGAAGGTTATTCACCAGTTTAGTATGTGAAATGTAGTGTTTGAACAGACCACTAAGGTCCTTATTAACACTGACACCTGGGTAAACTGACCACTTAGGTCCTTATTAACACAGACACCTGGGTACACTGACCACTTAGGTCCTATTAACACTGACACCTGTGTACACTGACCACTTAGGTCCTTATTAACACTGACCAGTTAGGTCCTTATTAACACTGACACCTGGGTACACTGACCACTTATGTCCTTATTAACACAGACACCTGTGTACACTGACCACTTAGGTCCTTATTAACACAGACACCTGTGTACACTGACCACTTACGTCCTCATTAAATATGTATACACTGTATGTCAATGCAATGCAGTCTAACCCAACCAGGTCCTTACGAATAACAGCTGAGATCAACATAACAAAAGACTGAATTTGCTGAAGGACAAATTTGGTGTTAATCATTACAGTGTGACTACAGTAAAAAACACAATGCACAATTATTTTTATCAGCCTTTTCTGCATGGACCTGTTCTATATTTCTAATTATGTAAGTAGTTATATATTGGCCATTGACAACACATTCTCCTTTCCATTTCCTTCAACAATCTGTCCTTTCATTGAAGTTATTGCGCTGGCACGTGAACATTGTTTGACAGTAGATACATATCTGACAGGCAGGACGTTTTTTATCTACACCAAGGAGAAC
Organism: Dallia pectoralis; assembly: GCA_029465975.1. Lineage (NCBI taxonomy): Eukaryota > Metazoa > Chordata > Actinopteri > Esociformes > Umbridae > Dallia > Dallia pectoralis. The sequence continues at coordinate 4,638,275 of CM055745.1, read as the reverse complement.
CCCATCAACTCCTGCCTGATGAGGCGGTTAAAGAGGACCGGTACTTAAAAGGAACGATGATAGCACAAAGGATTTTTCCATAACACCTCATAACACTAAACACCCCAAATCCCCCAAAGGTATTGCAAAAAATAACATGCCCTATTCATTAAAAGCCCGAACAGCGTGAGTTGTAGCCTCATTCTGTAACTCACAAGTTCCTACTTTCTAAAAATCCCAGAGGATTTAGTCAAAGGAAGAGGAAGAGAGGTAGAAAAAACAACAGAACCGGCATTACTAAGAGAACAGGGGGGGTGTAGAATAATCAGCCAGAGGTGGGGAGAAACAGACTGAGGGATGGATGAGGATGGCAGATAGAGACTTGGTTGAGGGATAAACCCTGATGGATGAGGGTGGCAGATACAGACTTGGATGTTGAGTGTGTTTAGGGAATTAGTTGCAAGGAGTCAGATAACAACGATTCTGCAAAAATGCTGTGGATCAATATCTGTAATAGGATATGATAATAGGTGTGTGTGTGTGTGTGTGACTGTGTGTGTGTGTGTGTGTGTGTATACAGAGAGCAGTAGTTCTCACATGGGGTCTGAGTGCTGGGTCTTTGAAGGAGCTGCAGGGAAATGAGAGCTGTATCTGCAGAAGGCTGATGTGAGCTGGTCAATAGAGGGAATCTGAAGATCAAGTCTCTCTAGGGCCATGTCTCTCCCTCTCTCTCTCCCTCCCCCCTCTCTCTTTAAGTAACTCTGTCTGTTTCTCTGTCTCAATACACAGAATTATCTGACCATAACTTGTTTAAAATGCTCCCAAACGTATTTTCACAGGTCACTCTGTTGGCAGAGCTAAAGAGCTAAAGGTGCTGCAGGAATATTTTCAAAACACTGTAAGCCGCACAATCAAGGTTATAGCTCTAGGAGTTTGCGTGCAAACACACACACACAGACACACACACACACACACACACACGCAAAACACACAAAAGCACAACACCTGCCTCTGGATCAGTCGTTGGGTAGAGCCGCTACGATTCCTAAGAATTACGGCACTGGTTATGAAACACTGAGACAGACATGAGGAGATGAGAGACCTGACTTTAACAGGTAAATAGACAGTCCACGCGAGTAATAAGGCCACCACTCCGATTCACTGAGACTCTCAGTGCCTTTTGTCAGCTTCTGAAGCAGAACGGGCCCTAAAACAGCTCTGTGTGAGGCTGCTGCTGCTTCCCACTGAGAGCTGGGAGGGAACCATACTGTTTCCTCCTGATAGTGTTCACATAAGGAGCAGGCATCCTTCAGGGAAATGACTTACAGTTATAAACTACACACACACACAAACCGACATGAACACACACACCGACACACACACACAAACACACACCGACATGAACAAACACACACCGAACAAACACACACACCGAACGAACAAACACACACACACACCGACATGAACACACACACAAACCGACATGAACACACACACCGACACACACACACACACAAACACACACCGACATGAACAAACACACACCGAACGAACACACACACACACCGAACGAACAAACACACACACACACACACCGACATGAACACACACCGAACGAACACACACGCCGACATGAACACACAAACACACCAAACACACAAACACTGACATGAACACACACACACACCAACATGAACACACAAACACACACCAACATGAACCCAGACACTGACATGAACACACACACACACCGGCACGAACACACACAGACACCGGCATGAACTCAAACACACCGGCACGAACACAAACACACACACCAACATGAACACACGTTACATGTGAAGACACACACGCATCTCCCAGGCGCTTGTACGCGCACGAAGATAAACAATGCTCGGGCCTCAGGATTTCAGCGAACTCAGCATGTTTGTTTTCTAACATTACAGAACGGAAATGTGGAGCCATCGGGTTGACAAGATCTTTTGTGCTGGTTCCTGGTGCCGGCTGAGCAGAAACCAAGGTGACTAAGTGAATATATTCCGGACGACAACAGGGTTACTTAACACGAGGACAAGGATGGATACAGACAAAAGGTGCATTGCATACACACACACACACACACACACAGAAACTAACACACACACACAGAAACCAACACACAGTGACGTTGTGGTCGGTATTACGATGCGAGAAACATACAATTCTGTCTCTTTCAAATTAAATGTAGCGGTGGAATGGGCTGAGGGATGGAGACAGGACAGAGACGGTGAGGAAATGGGAAGACGGTGGAGGGAGAACAGAGGTGGAGAAAGAGGAGGGAGATGCGATTGAGGGAGAACAGAGGTGGAGAAAGAGGAGGGAGATGCGATTGAGGGAGAACAGAGGTGGAGAAAGAGGAGGGAGATGCGATTGAGGGAGAACAGAGGTGGAGAAAGAGGAGGGAGATGCGATGGAGGGAGAACAGAGATGGAGAAAGAGGAGGGAGAGGCGATGGAGGGAGAACAGAGATGGAGATGAGAAAGAGAGAGAGGTGATGGAGAGTGGACAGATGTGTTAAAGGAGGGAGAGATGATGGAGTGAGGATTCCTTCGATATGATCTCATCTTACTGTTTGCTATCATGTAATATTCAACATGGTGAGGTCACTGTGGGACTGGGGGACTATAGAGAGCGCTCATATTATCACACAGAGGATATACAATTCCACATTCATTTCTAGCCTTTAAACTCTTATCAGATATTTTACTGCCTCCATTATCTCGCCCACTCTGGCTTTAACCGCTTATTCATATTACAGTAATAGAGATTGAATTGTAATTCTACTGGAAGCACATAGTTAACAGGGACGTGTCTCCTGCCTCTCCTAGTCTTTCATAGCCGAGGCCCAGTTTGTAGTGGACATGTATCATATCCAGTCTTTTCACCTGTCAGGGGGTAATTAGACAACGAGTTGAGTCAAGACTGTCTCCTCAGTGTTCTGAGACCGCTACGGGTCATGTGTCTGATCTGGCTGCTCTCCCATCTTTCTCTCTTGTCTCAGTTCCCCTGGACTTCCCTGTGAACCAAGATACAGCACGAGGGACATTGTGTTCTTTCACTGGAAACACAAGTGTCACACACACACAGGCCGTCACAACCACAGCACGTTCACAGGCCCTCGCTAAGACACGCTCTCCCACTGACTGTATACACATAAACACATGTGTGTCCCCTCCACTCACTCCCTCGCTTTGACTCTCCCCTGCTAATAAATAACCCCGGTATATCGGTGTTGCCTTACACCATGCCCTCTCCATACTCTCACCCTAGATCCACCCTCTGTTGGAAGAGAGGATGTCCTGTGATGACTCAGAATATAGGTTCGACTACCAGGGCTGTCATTTCTCCATACAGTAATCTGGAATCGTTTTCATCGGTTAACTTCTACAGATAGCCTAGTACGTGGTTTGGTTAATTCATCCATAATGTGATCACTAACACACACATATAATCAACGTTCAGATCTGTTATCATGTTGGCCCCCTGAAAGTTTCAATTCAGCTTGAATTGGATTAAGAGGCATCAATATACGGGGCATCAGTGAGTCAGAGGCATTTTCTGTGAAAGGTACCATCGTTTATAGCGTATTATATACTAGACCAACACGCAATTACCATTTTCCGGTGGTATATAAATCAATACCGTAGCAGCAGGATAACATATGCAGCGGTAACCACTTTATGTCCACTGGTAAACTTCCACTGCACAACTCCCTCCTTTATTAAATAGAAATATATGCTGCATCTGTTGAAATGCACCGACATGTTGGAAACGCAGTACGAAAAGAAAACAATCCAAGAGACCTGCTGACAAAATAGCTACATATTGAGCACATGGTTACCTGGTTAGGGAATGAATATGAACTTACCATTGCACACGGAAATGCGTTTAATCCTTCACGCTATATTGGAGCGACCCGTCACTGGCTCCGCACCTCTATCGCAATACAAGCCAAATGAATCGTCTAAATAACGCTACTGTGCTTCAACTAATCCCACAGTGTGCGTGTGTGCGTGTGTGTGCGTGTGTGTCCTGGTGTATCCACAAAGGACGAGGCAACAGGGATGCTGTGTGCACAGAGTGCGTCATGTAGAGAGTAGTGATGGGTCGTTCGCGAACGAACGGCTCATTTCAAACGGCTCATTTCAAACTGTTTATTTCAAACGGCTCGTTTCAAACGGCTCATTTTAAACGGCTCATTTTGGTAAACGATGGGAGCCAGTTCGCCGAGGAAAAGGAGCCGTTCATTTGGCTCTTAAATATGTTTGACGCAAGTTGCGTATAGGGAACGCATTTACAAAGAAGTTTACAGTAAAACACTGCTACTGTTAAAAACCTATTGAACAAAAAAATAATACCAAGGCAATAGCCTGAGTGAACCACTAAAGTACAACGTAACCCTTGACCGATGATGTAATTGGCCAATGACATAATACTTTATGGTATTTATACATTTACATACAATATTTTAGAATTATTACGAATATAAAAACTTTCAAAACACTTTTAAAAATTGTTTATTACAATTTTGTTATATATGCAATATGTAAATATGTTTTTAGTGTGTTTAGTTTCGGATGTACCTAGGTACCTAGGATGTATAGCCTATAAAAGAAAAACACGTGACATCCGCGAAAAGATCCTGTAGAGATTATAGGAATACCATGAGTGATGCTAATAAAAGATCCTGTAGAGATTATAGGAATACCATGAGTGATGCTAATAAAAGATCCTGTAGAGATTATAGGAATACCATGAGTGATGCTACTAAAAGATCCTGTAGAGATTATAGGAATACCATGAGTGATGCTAATAAAAGATCCTGTAGAGATTATATGAATACCATGAGTGATGCTAATAAAAGATCCTGTAGAGATTATATGAATACCATGAGTGATGCTAATAAAAGATCCTGTAGAGATTATAGGAATACCATGAGTGATGCTAATAAAAGATCCTGTAGAGATTATATGAATACCATGAGTGATGCTAATAAAAGATCCTGTAGAGATTATATGAATACCATGAGTGATGCTAATAAAAGATCCTGTAGAGATTATATGAATACCATGAGTGATGCTAATAAAAGATCCTGTAGAGATTATAGGAATACCATGAGTGATGCTACTAAAAAGATCCTGTAGAGATTATAGGAATACCATGAGTGATGCTAATAAAAGATCCTGTAGAGATTATATGAATACCATGAGTGATGCTAATAAAAGATCCTGTAGAGATTATATGAATACCATGAGTGATGCTAATAAAAGATCCTGTAGAGATTATATGAATACCATGAGTGATGCTAATAAAAGATCCTGTAGAGATTATAGGAATACCATGAGTGATGCTACTAAAAGATCCTGTAGAGATTATAGGAATACCATGAGTGATGCTAATAAAAGATCCTGTAGAGATTATATGAATACCATGAGTGATGCTAATAAAAGATCCTGTAGAGATTATATGAATACCATGAGTGATGCTAATAAAAGATCCTGTAGAGATTATATGAATACCATGAGTGATGCTAATAAAAGATCCTGTAGAGATTATATGAATACCATGAGTGATGCTAATAAAAGATCCTGTAGAGATTATATGAATACCATGAGTGATGCTAATAAAAGATCCTGTAGAGATTATAGGAATACCATGAGTGATGCTAATAAAAGATCCTGTAGAGATTATATGAATACCATGAGTGATGCTAATAAAAGATCCTGTAGAGATTATATGAATACCATGAGTGATGCTAATAAAAGATCCTGTAGAGATTATAAGAATACCATGAGTGATGCTAATAAAAGATCCTGTAGAGATTATAGGAATACCATGAGTGATGCTACTAAAAAGATCCTGTAGAGATTATAGGAATACCATGAGTGATGCTAATAAAAGATCCTGAAGAGATTATATGAATACCATGAGTGATGCTAATAAAAGATCCTGTAGAGATTATATGAATACCATGAGTGATGCTAATAAAAGATCCTGTAGAGATTATAGGAATACCATGAGTGATGCTAATAAAAGATCCTGTAGAGATTATAGGAATACCATGAGTGATGCTACTAAAAAGATCCTGTAGAGATTATAGGAATACCATGAGTGATGCTAATAAAAGATCCTGTAGAGATTATATGAATACCATGAGTGATGCTAATAAAAGATCCTGTAGAGATTATATGAATACCATGAGTGATGCTAATAAAAGATCCTGTAGAGATTATAGGAATACCATGAGTGATGCTAATAAAAGATCCTGTAGAGATTATATGAATACCATGAGTGATGCTAATAAAAGATCCTGTAGAGATTATATGAATACCATGAGTGATGCTAATAAAAGATCCTGAAGAGATTATATGAATACCATGAGTGATGCTAATAAAAGATCCTGTAGAGATTATAGGAATACCATGAGTGATGCTACTAAAAAGATCCTGTAGAGATTATAGGAATACCATGAGTGATGCTAATAAAAGATCCTGTAGAGATTATAGGAATACCATGAGTGATGCTACTAAAAGATCCTGTAGAGATTATAGGAATACCATGAGTGATGCTAATAAAAGATCCTGTAGAGATTATATGAATACCATGAGTGATGCTAATAAAAGATCCTGTAGAGATTATATGAATACCATGAGTGATGCTAATAAAAGATCCTGTAGAGATTATAGGAATACCATGAGTGATGCTAATAAAAGATCCTGTAGAGATTATATGAATACCATGAGTGATGCTAATAAAAGATCCTGTAGAGATTATATGAATACCATGAGTGATGCTAATAAAAGATCCTGTAGAGATTATATGAATACCATGAGTGATGCTAATAAAAGATCCTGTAGAGATTATATGAATACCATGAGTGATGCTAATAAAAGATCCTGTAGAGATTATATGAATACCATGAGTGATGCTAATAAAAGATCCTGTAGAGATTATATGAATACCATGAGTGATGCTAATAAAAGATCCTGTAGAGATTATATGAATACCATGAGTGATGCTAATAAAAGATCCTGTAGAGATTATATGAATACCATGAGTGATGCTAATAAAAGATCCTGTAGAGATTATAAGAATACCATGAGTGATGCTAATAAAAGATTGCATATTTGGACCTATTTTATGAAAGACAAAGAAAAAGCTGTATGCCGTTTTTGTATGTGTGTATGTGTGTGTCATGTCAATTCGCTCTGGCTCATAACATTAACAGGCACTTAAAAACAAAACATCCAACAGTCCTGCTGCCACAGCAGAAAGTTGCTGTTACTGTGAGACAACTGAAGGATCAACCTGTGTCTGTGACACTGGATAAGAAGGCTAGTTAAACCGACATGTGAATAGTTACATTTTTGCTATGTTTATTTGTTAAAACTGATATTACTAGTGTTTGTTCACTTAAATGTTTCCTTTACTATTTAACATGATTAGTTCATGTGTTCTTCAGTTTTTTGTTATTGTGTTTTATTGGGTATCTGTGTTACTGTTTGTTTATATTACAATGTTTCAATACAATTAAGAGATGTTGCACTCATTTTTAATGCATGCAAACTGCTATAAAAATCATAATTTTCAGTGAAAGGTAAATAAACAAAAGTGTTACTTTCTACAGCTTTAGATATGCCAGCACGTGTTATTATTATCCGGTAGATAATTTGGGGTGATTGGATTAATATTTGCAACAAATGCCGATTTAAAAAAATATATACGGAACAAAGAGCCGAATGAGCCAAATGAGCCGGCTCTTTTAGGTGAACCGATCCAAATGAGCCGGCTCACTAAAAAGAGTCGAAATGCCCGTCACTAGTAGAGAGTGCGTCATGTACAGAGTGCGTCTCTCTCTCTCTCTCTCTCTCTGCACTATTGGCGCAGTCACCTCAGTGTGATCTGCACTGTGCGCTGTCCTGCTACTGACGTCAAAAGCATTCCTGCTCACTCACTGACTTGGGCAGACATATTTTCGTGCAATTTGTCCTGCATATGACATATGAATAAATATGAATTTTCCCTTGCACTCACTGTGTTTTATTGTTTTAAACTGTTAAATCCTGTTGTTTGCCGGTCATCCGGGCCCAGAAGTGTTTGCCATTACACTTTCTGTTGACAGTAATGGTACAGTCTGTGGTCTAGCTAAAGTCACTTCTGGCTCCCTATTTTGCAGCTAAGCCGCCCAACTGTGAAACGTCTGTGCTGGATGTTGCAAGACAGGAAGGAAACTATTACGCAAAGCAGCAACCAGTGTGCGTATAACTAGTTATAGGTGGAAGAAATAATAACACAGTAGGTAGTTAACATTCCTCACATATTTCAATATAAGGTGAGGCATAAGGACCTATAGCTGAGGCCTGCTAAGCCCCATCTCATTAGGTCAACAGTAGCCTCGTTTAGATATGAAGTATCGGAAAATCCAAGACAGTATTATCTACAAATGGGAATTCTTTAGTGACGATTAATAATAAAAACATGATGTTCACTTCAGCCTGATGTCAAAGTGATACCAGATGACGCCTGTAATGTAGCCATTACACAAATACGCATCACCCAGCAGAAACTCAGTTTTGACCGACCAAGGAGGAGGACGGAACACGTAAACAAACTGAAGCTGGAGTGCAGAGGTCGGCAGTGCATGTGGAAAGAGAGATCATTTTTTCATCCCGGGGGCATTTCTCTGGATTGTGAACCCATTTGACACAGGCAGCGGAGGCCTGGTCTGGTGTTGGAGCCGAACAATAGTGCTTGTCCTCTTTTAGATACGCAGGAACCTAGAATAAGGATGACATCAGAACGTAACTCATAAAACTCTCTTTCTTTCTAGATATTGCGTTGCATTTTGTCTGCCGTGGGTCCTGGTTGAAGAGACCCGAATCGAGCCACTGACCCAAATTGAAATCCATCGCTCCCATTCACTAAAGCATATTGACAGAAGGGTAGAGGTTCTATAGTACATGATCTGTTAGCGGCACAGCCAGATGTGTGATTGATTTCAACAAGGGAAAAGGATACATCACAGTAAAATGTTCTCTTTACATTTCCTGCGGCTGTGGAAATTAAGTGCAAAAAAATTAGCTTTCCAATGACAAGCTACATAAAAGTAAAACAGAATAGCCGCTGGTCAGTCATTATGTCATTTTTTATGACAAATGTTTTTCTAGCTTTAGTCCGTGAGCATATGACATTCTGCATATTGCCTATATTGGTTTGTCACAAGGCCTCTAGTGTCTATTGCATGTGAGAGTATTTAGTACTAAATAAAGAAGAGCTTAAAGCACTTTGGTGCCATACTCCCATCTAGTGTAACAATGTTGAACTTATTTTCCTTTCTTGGTGTTGGCATATATAAATGCGTCACCATTCATTCTTTTGTGACTAAAATCAAAGAAACCCTGTGGTGGCTTTTGTTTATTTTTCTGCAAACAACATACACTTTGGTTAACCTTTTCAAAGTAAGTGCTCTATTGAGACCTATCTTTTGCAAGGAACATGTCCAATGTATTGTTTATATATTTCATTTTATGTACTTTTTGCATTATTGTTTTTTCCTAGTTGCGTTGTTCTGAAGGAACCGGCCAATATAAGGATATTTGGTTGAATTAATCAAACTTAATCAAACTTGATTGTAGCTCCTTGTGTGGGCGGGGCTAATGTGCCACGTCACTCCTCTAGCCATCTGACCCGGAAGTAGATTGTTCATAATATAATCACAGGTGACCAGTGTACACAGCACATTATAGTAGGCTTTTATTAAGATTCAATGGTTTGACACACGGGCGCTGAGGACATGACCTTCACCTGGAGACCGGCGCGACGGCTGCTGGCTAGTTTGGTGCAGTCTCGCACTATTATAACAGAAAACAAGTTTAATGTGAGCATGAGTATTATTGTTTTTTGATATCTTCTCGTACAGTAGTTGTGTTTAGCCGCTTAAGTTTCTTGATTTTTTTTTTTTTATGTGCATTGAACCCTAATGGACGTTATATTTATTATGCTTTGGTATTTGCAAGGAGAAACATTTCATGTAAATGTGTCTAAAGCATCACATTATTCAGTAAACATGTCAGCTCCCACTGGCAAAACAGTGTCATCTTTTTAATTCTCAATATAATTTTTACCATTTTCATTTGGTACGCCCATAACACCAAAGAACCTTGCAATTCCTCTGCAATTGCTGCGTCCAAAAAAACTCCACTGCAGTTGACTGCCATCTGTTTGGGAAGGGTAGCAAGATTTCTGTGTGCAAAATGTCTTCACTGAATTAGATTAATTGATATACATGTGCCCATCATTTGTGCCACAGTGTGATCAGCAGGCATGCTCGTGCAAATGTTACATGTTTATAGTAAACGTGTGTGCCTGAAGTTAATCCAATTTGCAAGTATGACCTAGAGTCCTCTCAACTACCCCACAGCGGAAACTGGAGAGTTGAAGATTACGACAGGTGTCACCTCGAGACAATTTTGTTACGTCTTTCCGTTCTTACCCAGAGACAAGCCCTACTAGGCAACGCCCTGAAAAGCTGTCCTCTCCTGATTGTCTCAGGAAGGTTCTGGAAAGAAGGGCACCGCCGTCTACCGTATCTTTTGTTTGTTCTGTTATTTTTGTGACAGGAAAGATAATGCGTTATTGCTTGTTGCAAATGCTGAGCGCTACGCTGATAAATGATATGATTTGTGATGGATGTGATGATGCTGTTATTTTGCTGTTTCCCTGCGTTAGAAAGCTGGTCTGGAGAGGGCGATCCCTGCCTTTCGGTCTGTGTGTGGTGACGGTGGAGTGTCCCTGAGTGAGGCAGTCAGAGAACAACATGGCAGAGACGAGTCTGTACACAGGTGAGCCCGGCTGCGTTTCTTAACAAAACTAATTTAATATGATTCGGTTGATTCAACCACGGGTGACGAGAACATTTAGATTTTTAGCGTGGCACACGTGTATAATTTGCACAATGTCATGTGCATATTATATTTCTGAACATGTCCAGTGCCCAACACAATATTTTTAAATACCTGTTATGGGCAGTAAATGGCAACCAGATCGAAGTTCAAAGGGACCTTCCTATTCATGATTAGCTCCAAAGTCTCATTTGTTTCAGTAGAGCAGGATGGCAAGGTTGTTTTTGTATCCGGGTACATCGGGATTTACTGCCTTGTGAAATGTATGGTTTACAGAACGTATGAGATCAGGATATCGCCTGTTCAGGAGTATGGCCCTTTTGTGTGTCTTTACTGTACTGTACATTGTCTTTACTGTACTACTGTACAGTGTCTGTGTCTTCACTGTACTGTACATTGTCTTTACTGTACAGTGTCTGTGTCTTTACTGTACAGTGTCTGTGTCTTTACTGTACTGTGTCTTTACTGTACTGTGTCTTTACTGTACTGTGTCTTTACTGTAGTACTGTACTGTGTCTTTACTGTACTGTGTCTTTACTGTACTGTGTCTTTACTGTACTACTGTACTGTGTCATTACTGTACTGTGTCTTTACTGTCCTGTGTCTTTACTGTACTGTGTCTTTACTGTACTGTGTCTTTACTGTACTACTGTACTGTGTCATTACTGTGCTACTGTACTGTGTCTTTACTGTACTGTGTCTGTGTCTTTACTGTACTGTATCTTTACTGTACTGTGTCTTTACTGTACTACTGTACTGTGTCATTACTGTACTACTGTACAGTGTCGGTACCGTGTATTCTGTGTTATTCACTTGTTTGAATTGGTAATACCTTTGTACTGAACTTGTATACTTCTGTGCAGGCAAAAACATACTATGTGGTCAGACTGTAAAGTTTTGAGCCTGGGTGTGTGTTCATGAATGAAAGAATACCAGGAAACAAGGGGTGAAGACCTGACAGCTTCATTTGGGGATGATACGGCCTAATACAAAGTTCATAACTGTCCAAACTGTATTGCATTGAAATGTTAGCTTACTAGCATTGCTGAGTGACTTATAGAAAACCACGGGCATTGGCTGATGCAATAGATATCATTTAATTTATTGCACCTGGTACATTCTGCTTCTTTTGTGCCGCTAAGTTCCGTTTTTTCCGGTGGCGTAGGGACATTCAGTTCAGCACAGAAACTGAAATTGAAATGCAGCCGTTTAAAAGAGGTCATTTTATTCCAGTGACTTCTCTGTGACTTCGTCCGCATTCTTGTATCGTACACACAGTAGGGTCTTCTGCCTGTTGGGTTTGGCCTGAACACGACAAGTGATTTTCCTTCCCCAGATGTTGCCCCCCAGATGTGGTGGTGTGGCCACGGTGTGTGGAGGAGGTCAGTGCCCTCGCCAAGATCTGCCGCCACCACTGCCTTCCCATCATCCCATTTGGCACTGGCACTGGCCTGGAGGGAGGAGTGGGGGCCGTTGAGGTGAGAATCCCACTGATTCAAATGGAGATGCGCTGATATCAGTATCCAGTATTTTGTATCCGGTGTCGGGCCGATACTGTGCTCATATACTTGTAGAAATGTTCTGGTACCATGAACCAATACCACCTCATGGCAACATGGTGGCGCCGTTCTCATGCAGGATTTTTTACAACCTACCCGTTTAAGAGTTCGCTACTCTTGTGATCTACGCTTGTTCTACGGGCCACTGCTCCGGCTAGGAATATTCGAGTTGCGCAGCTCAACGCTAGTTATAATCTGTCTGACCTTAGGGTTAATTTGAGACCAGCAGCAAGTCTGTGCATTAAAGCATCGGAAAACATTCAAAATATATCAATTTCAGCTAGGAAAATCTGACTCTCACCGTTTGAAGCTTGCGTATATTCTGGCTGATCTTCCCTTTCCACCGACACCCGTCGCGACTATGTGCGATGTACGGTTTGTATGCAGTATTTAAAGAGGAATCGGCTATATTGCTGCAGCTCTCTAGAGGCAACTGCTCCAAGATAGGAGTAAAAGATTTTCACCATTCAAAGCTTGCTGTATTTGGTCTGATCAACCGGTTAAAACTAGACCAGCCATGGGTCCGTGCGATCTACGGTTCGTATGCAGTACGTCGCCAAAAAGAACACCCAGGAAGGGGCCTTGTTTGTAATTTTCATGGGAGAAATACTTCCTTATTAAGTACTTGGCATCGGTACTTGGCATCGGCAAGTACACAACTATTAGCCACGCGTACTTGTACTCGGTCTGGAAAAAGTGGTACCGGGGTAGCCCTGGTTTCAAAGAGAAACAGGTAAATGCTCCATGTCTCAGTCTGCAACGCTGGATTATACCGTCTGACTTAATAGGTTTAGCGAATGAGCTCAACGTTTTGTCACTGCTGGTGTCCAAACTATACACACCTGACGGGGGCATGTGCATGTCAGGGTGGGGTGTGTTTCAGTCTGAGGAACATGGACAGGGTGCTGGATGTCCATCAGGAGGACTTTGATGTGACAGTGGAGCCCGGTGTAACCCGTAAAGGCCTGAACTCATACCTCAGAGACACAGGCCTGTGGTTTCCTGTGGGTGAGTCATGTGACCTGAAAGATTGTCATTTTAGGAACTTAGGTGATCAGGTAAAATCATATGTGTCCTTCCAGCTAGCGTCTTTGAACATGTTTGTGTACAACCTGAGGTGATTGACTGTGTGCGTCTCCTCACAGACCCTGGTGCAGATGCGTCTATATGTGGCATGGCCGCCACCAGCGCATCGGGCACCAACGCTGTGCGATACGGCACCATGAGGGAGAATGTGCTGAACCTGGAGGTGGTTCTGGCAGATGGAACCGTCATTCACACAGCAGGGAGGGGGCGCCGGACCAGGTGACACCAGACATACATATTCATGTTCATATACATAATGGACCAGGTGACTCCAGACATACATATTCATGTTTATATGCATAATATACCAGGTGACCCATTCAGACATACATATTCATGTTTATATACATAATATACCAGGTGACACCAGACATATTCATGTTTATATACATAATGGACCAGGTGACACCAGACATACATATTCATGGTTATATAGATAATGGACCAGGTGACACCAGACATACATATTCATGTTTATATACATAATATACCAGGTGACCCATTCAAACATACACATTCATGTTGAAATACAAGTAGTTACACTAGAATGACTGAGACGGGACAGGCAAACATTTTCTTCCAGTGTTTATCCATTAGCAACCTAGCCATTAGCAACCTAGCCATTAGCAACCTAGCCATTAGCAACCTAGCCATTAGCAACCTAGCCATTAGCAACCTAGCCATTAGCAGCCATTAGCAACCTAGCCATTAGCAACCTAGCCATTAGCAACCTAGCCATTAGCAACCTAGCTATTAGCAACCTAGCCATTAGCAACCTAGCCATTAGCAACCTAGCCATTAGCAACCTAGCCATTAGCAACCTAGCTATTAGCAATCTAGCTATTTTCGCTGGCCGTTTCTCCATCAGGAAGACTTCTGCCGGGTACAATCTGACCAACCTGTTTGTGGGTTCAGAGGGCACGTTGGGGTTAATCACTAAGACCACCTTACGTCTTTACGGTGTGCCAGAGGCCATGGTTTCTGCTGTGTGCACCTTTCCCTCTGTCCAGGCAGCAGTGGATAGCACCGTACAGATTCTACAGGCTGGAGTTCCCATCGCACGGATCGGTGGGTGGCACAGTTCCGCTAACTTGCTATTACCCTAAACGTACCTGGCTTGTGTTGTTTCTCTACCGTTTTTGTACCATTTTAGGCCTCCTACAAACTCAACCGTTTGTTATTTCCAGAGTTCCTGGATGATGTGATGATTGACGCCTGCAACCGCTTCAACTCCCTCTCGTACCCCGTGGCCCCAACTCTTTTCCTGGAGTTCCACGGCAGTGAGAAGAGTCTGGAGGAGCAGGTCACTGTCACAGGTGTGTAATATGTTAACTGATACAGCTAGATGTCACAGGTGTGTAATATGTTAACTGATACAGCTAGATGCCACAGGTGTGTAATATGTTAACTGATACAGCTAGATGTCACAGGTGTGTAATATGTTAACTGATACAGCTAGATGTCACAGGTGTGTAATATGTTAACTGATACAGCTAGATGTCACAGGTGTGTAATATGTTAACTGATACAGCTAGATGTCACAGGTGTGTAATATGTTAACTGATACAGCTAGATGTCACAGGTGTGTAATATGTTAACTGATACAGCTAGATGCCACAGGTGTGTAATATGTTAACTGATACAGCTAGATGTCACAGGTGTGTAATATGTTAACTGATACAGCTAGATGTCACAGGTGTGTAATATGTTAACTGATACAGCTAGATGTCACAGGTGTGTATGTTAACTGATACAGCTAGATGTCACAGGTGTGTAATATGTTAACTGATACAGCTAGATGTCACAGGTGTGTAATATGTTAACTGATACAGCTAGATGTCACAGGTGTGTAATATGTTAACTGATACAGCTAGATGTCACAGGTGTGTATGTTAAATGATACAGCTAGATGTCACAGGTGTGTGTGTTAACTGATACAGCTAGATGTCACATGTGTGTATGTTAACTGATACAGCTAGATGTCACAGGTGTGTAATATGTTAACTGATACAGCTAGATGTCACAGGTGTGTAATATGTTAACTGATACAGCTAGATGTCACAGGTGTGTAATATGTTAACTGATACAGCTAGATGTCACAGGTGTGTAATATGTTAACTGATACAGCTAGATGTCACAGGTGTGTAATATGTTAACTGATACAGCTAGATGTCACAGGTGTGTAATATGTTAACTGATACAGCTAGATGTCACAGGTGTGTAATATGTTAACTGATACAGCTAGATGTCACAGGTGTGTAATATGTTAACTGATACAGCTAGATGTCACAGGTGTGTAATATGTTAACTGATACAGCTAGATGTCACAGGTGTGTAATATGTTAACTGATACAGCTAGATGTCACAGGTGTGTAATATGTTAACTGATACAGCTAGATGTCACAGGTGTGTAATATGTTAACTGATACAGCTAGATGTCACAGGTGTGTAATATGTTAACTGATACAGCTAGATGTCACAGGTGTGTAATATGTTAACTGATACAGCTAGATGTCACAGGTGTGTAATATGTTAACTGATACAGCTAGATGTCACAGGTGTGTGTATGTTAAATGATACAGCTAGATGTCACAGGTGTGTGTGTGTTAACTGATACAGCTAGATGTCACAGGTGTGTAATATGTTAACTGATACAGCTAGATGTCACAGGTGTGTAATATGTTAACTGATACAGCTAGATGTCACAGGTGTGTAATATGTTAACTGATACAGCTAGATGTCACAGGTGTGTAATATGTTAACTGATACAGCTAGATGTCACAGGTGTGTAATATGTTAACTGATACAGCTAGATGTCACAGGTGTGTAATATGTTAACTGATACAGCTAGATGTCACAGGTGTGTAATATGTTAACTGATACAGCTAGATGTCACAGGTGTGTATGTTAACTGATACAGTTAAGAAGACGTGATATCATTTTACGTTTTACAGAACACTGCTGTGATTATTCAGACAACATAAACTGAGATTTGATCTCTCTCGTTGATGGGAAAACTATTTGTTTTCTGTGTGTTTAGAGGAAATCACTCGGGACAACTCCGGGTCAGACTTCAACTGGGCACGGGACGCGGAAACTCGCGGGCGTCTCTGGAAGGCACGACACGACGCCTGGTACGCCGCCCTGGCACTGAGACCGGGCTGCAAGGTGAGCCGGGGTCCTGACTCCAATCCTATTGGATGGATCACTACTCTGTGATGGTTTGTATGCTTGTATGTATGCTTGTATGTATGCTTGTTTGTATGCTTGTATGTATGCTTGTATGTATGTATGCTTGTATGTATGCTTGTATGTATGCTTGTATGTATGCTTGTTTGTATGCTTGTATGTATGCTTGTTTGTATGCTTGTATGTATGCTTGTATGTATGTATGCTTGTATGTATGCTTGTATGTATGCTTGTTTGTATGCTTGTATGTATGCTTGTTTATATACTTGTTTGTATGCTTGTTTGTATGCTTGTATGTATGCTTCTATGTATGCTTGCTTGTATGCTTGCTTGTTTGTATGCTTGTATGTATGTATGCTTCTATGTATGCTTGCTTGTATGCTTGCTTGTTTGTATGCTTGTATGTATGTATGCTTCTATGTATGCTTGTTTGTATGCTAGTTTGTATGCTTGTTTGTATGCTTGTATGTACAACCGATGAGCATTCAGAGTGATTTAATATGGCTCCTCATTTAAAATGCTTTAAACTTTGAATTCCGAACAATGGAAAAAAAGGCAATATAATGACCTGAGGCAAAACCAATTAGGCTACAGATGTTAACATCAGCCCTGTCCCAGAGATTCGACTGATCTGGTCGGGTAACAACATTCACACTCCCATTCTGATCCCACAGGCCTACTCCACAGATGTGTGCGTCCCCCTTTCTCACCTCCCTCAGATCATTGTAGAGACCAAGGAGGACCTGGTGCGAAATCGCCTCACAGGTAACGCTGACTAAAGGTGGGAGCCAGCTGCAGCGTTTGCAGGCCTTGTGATCACTTGGCGGTGGTTTTACCTCCCATTAAAGTTGTGCGGGCCTAAACAAATCACTTGTAGGCCATATATCGGGGCGTGGGCCACCTCTGGTGTTGCCAGTGCCGGTGTGCGTGTGTGAACAATCCATTGATGCTTCTCTCTCTCTAGGTCCGATTGCCGGGCACGTTGGAGATGGAAATTTCCACTGTTTAATGGTCTTGGACCCAAATGACCCGGATGAGGTCACTCGAGTTCATGAATTCACTGAGAGACTGGCCAGGTACTGTGTCGTCTGTATGACTACTTCCTGTATTACTGGTCAACCTCTATGGTTCACTGGCCAGGTACTGTGTCGTCTGTATGACTACTTCCTGTATTACTGGTCAACCTCTATGCTTTTGTATGACTACTTCCTGTATTACTGGTCAACCTCTATGCTTTTGTATGACTACTTCCTGTATTACTGGTCAACCTCTATGTTCCTCATTCCATGTGACATCCTCTCCCCTCCCACCCTGTAGGAGAGCGCTGGCCCTGGACGGAACGTGTACCGGAGAACACGGGGTGGGTCTGGGGAAACGGGCGCTGCTCAGAGAAGAGATGGGTCCACTGGCCATTGAGGTCATGCAGGGCCTCAAAGCCACACTGGACCCCAAAAACCTCATGAATCCTGGGAAGGTGCTGTAGATGAATGTATCGAAGCGGTCACATTATTGAAGAGCACGGAATCAATGGATTAAGCGGAGGTTGTCGGTTTGATTCCCACCGAGTACTAGTATGGAAAATGTATTTCTGGATTTAATTACACAAATATTAATGTAAATACTTCAGGAATAAAGTCGTCCACATTTTGGTATTTTATGGCTTAAGTGACTAACGAGCACTAAATGCGAATCATGTTTGTTTCTTCGGGTTTCCCTCTTAAAAATGTAATGCTGCAAATGTTGGTGTTTTAGCAATAGAAATGTCTGTCCCAAGATTATTTATTCACTTGTAATGAAGTAATAGCATATGTATGCCTTTGGTTTATTCTTTGTTATGTGCTGTTAGTATGTAAATGCTGTATTTAATCAGTTAAAAGGTTACTTCTTATTTACAATAAAAGACCTCGTTCTTATTGCCGTTACGATATTAATGAATAAAAAAGCCTATTATTGAAAAACGTCGGAATAAAAAGCTTATTGCCATGGTTAAGTTGCTCTTATGTTGACAAAGAGGTTTTAAAAAAGCTGATTTGCTCAGGCTGGTCACGTGTTGTCAGGCCAGTCAGACTAGAGAAAAACAACCTAGACTTTGTTCGATACAACGACGCCACCTGTTGGTTGGTCACAGGAGAACAAAGCTTTTTCATCAAGTGAATACAGAAATCTAACCGGGGAAGAATTACAACTTGTGCCTAGGGATGGGAATTGATAAGAATTTAACGATTCCGATTCCATTATCGATATTGCTTATCGATCCGATTCCTTATCGATTCTCTTATTGATTCTCATTGGGTGAGGAAATAATTACAAATTTGTTTGTTTGTATTAACTTGCTTTAATATCTGATAAGAACACCGCACATACTCAGAGTATACACAAATTATGTGTAGCAACCTCAGAACAAACCTAAAAGTAGGTGAGCTACAAAGTAAAGTCCAGGGACCTATAGATTTTTTCACATTCATTGGTCCAGCCAAAAAAGAAAAACTGCCATTTAAGTGCCATAAAAACAAAAAACACAGACGGTAAACAGTCAAGGAAGAGCTTGTTCCTTTGGGAATATTCAACCTGAAACTAAATTCAACTCAACTGACATACAAAATAGAAAGAAGTCTTCTGTAAAGACCACAACTATCAACTTGGGCAAATGATTGACAATAGAGATTATTATCCGTATAGTAAAAGTTTACACAATGAAATAGCGCTCACATTAACTAAATAGACAAGTTACCTTTGGCATTTATAGCAGATGCCGTCTCATTAGCTCCGCTGCTGCTTGACTCACTTGTTGTTGTAGTAGTAGAATCAAACACGCGACAGTCCTGCAAACGGATTGCGTGCTGTGTGGCCAAATGCTTCTGCATATTGGAGGTAGTTCCCCCCATTGCCGAAATTAAACTTTTACAACTGTTGCAAATGACTGCATTGGCGTCTTTTCGAGTGAAATATAACCACACTTTAGATCGCTTCTGCGTAACCAAAATGCGCAGCGCCTGTGTGACGGTCATGATGACACATTTGCAACAAACCGAACCGTTAAGCGGAATCGTTAAGCAGGTACACTAACGGTTCCAAGGAATCGATTCACTGGGAACCGGTTCTAAAGAAGAACCGGTTCTCAATTTCCATCCCTACTTGTGCCTGTAATGCATCTCTGCTGATGTCTTGTTCACACCACGTATTAGATGTATTTAGTACAGTCTGTATTTGTTTGCATGTTTCCGATCTCCTTTTTTAAGCTACGTAGCAGTTTTACCACGTTTTGTAAAGCTTTTTGTTTTGAAAACGTTGCCGATACAGAGAACATTGCGTTCATTAATAGTGAAGTTATTAAACAAATACCAATAGACTGTTTATGGCTGTAACCTCTAGCCACAAAAACATGTTGTGCAAGTTTTATTTGAGCTGTTAAGATTATAATAGTATAGTAATAGTAGTAAATTACAGTAATATTAATAGAATACAATTGTATAGTAATATTATGAAGTAATAATAATAGTGTTAAAAGGTATAGTTTTAGTATAGTAGTAGTATAAAATACTAATAATAGTATTACATAACATTAATAGTGTTACATTGTATAGTAGTAAGGAGAAAATTACTATAGTAATAATAACAGTACAGTAGTAGTATGAAATAATAATTGTATTGTTATAGTATGAAATAATAATAGTATAGTAATATGAAATTATAATAGTAGTATAATAAAATAATAGTAGTATTACATACTAATTGTACTAATAATTGTATTAAATAATTTAGTAATAGTATTAAATAATAATAGTATAGTAATATTATGAAATTATAATAGTAGTATAATATAATAATATTACTATTACATACTAATTGTACTAATTATTGTATTAAATAATGTATTAATAGTATTAAATAATAATAGTATTATTTAATACTATGAATGTGAATGTTTCAAGCAATGTTTTGACCTGCCTGTAAATATGTGTAGTTCACATTTAATGTTGATATCTAGCCTGTGTATCACAATGACATCTAATGAGGACTGACCAACCCAACATACGTGCGACTGATTGTAGAAAAGAGAAATGCATAAAAAGGCAAATGTATATTTTGTCCTTTTATTATTATATATGTCATTACTCATCCCACAGATTGCACATCAAAATTGTCATACGATTAGTTGGTTCATAAGTCCAACACAGTCATCCAGTTATATCCTCGGAAAAAACATAAAATGATAAAAAGCAAGAAATTAAGATATGTCCCTTTAGAGCGCTGGGCTACGAATAGCAAGAGGTGTGAAGTCATATAGTTATCTTTATCATATAGGGATTGGTAGGCTGTTTCCCTTGTTCCATTCTAAAGAAGCTGGCTGGTCACCTCCTTGGTGGTCGGCTGCTTAGTGATCGTCTGCTTGTTTGTCGTCTACTTGTTTGTTGTCTGCTTGCTAAATTAATCATTTTTGTATGTACCCTAAGGAATGAAGCAGATTACTCTGCAAAAATACAAAATTCTCTACATTTTCATCAAAAGCACAAATGGAAAAAGTATTCGCCCATTTGTTCGGCTTTGTTTCGTTTTCTTTCTGTTATTATGTATACATCAAAGGCATTCTGAATGTGTAATCTTAGTTTTCTGACAAGACTTGGAAAAACAAATCTTGTTAAATGTGAATAAATAAGTTGCAATCCTCGAATTGCTCCACGGTGTGACTGTCATGTGACTGTCATGTGACTGTCATGTGACTGTCATGTGACTGTCATGGTTGGGTGGATGAGTTTTGAACACCTCCTTTACATTAAGTAACCAACACCAGCCAGCACCACCAGAGAAGGCCTGACCTAATTTAGCAGTAGAATATGTGGGACACAGACTGTCTCTTACACCAAGAGGCATGTCTCACACACACACACACACACACACACACACACACGTCTCATTATTGTTAGCTCTCCTCGTCCCTATAAAATAACCTGGTGGACAAACAGAGTCAAACCCAAGGTGAACGAGTGAATGCATGTCATGTAACTGTAAACATTTAGGCAACATAAAGGAAGAAATACCAAAATCGCACAGGGAAAATCAACGTGTTGTAAACATTGTAAACACACACATACACACAGTATTGTCTCATACTTCCATTGGACCCTTTACCTACTCAAGCTCTCACTACAAAAATGGCTGCATCACACCCAACATCTGGCCACTCTACACAACATGGCCCCAGCACATGTATACTAACTGACATGGCTCCAACACATGTATGCTAACTGACATGACCCCAGTACATGTATGCTAACTGACATGGCCCCAGCACATGTATGTTACTGACATGGCCCCAGCACACGTATGCTAACTGCAAGGCCCCAGCACATGTATGCTAACTGACATGGCCCCAGCACATGTATGTTTACTGACACGGCCTCAGCACAAGTGTGTTACTGACATGACCCCAGCACATGAATACTAACTGACATGACCCCAGCACATGTATGCTAACTGACATGGCCCCAGCACATGTATGCTAACTGACACGGCCCCAGCACACGTATGTTACTGACATGGCCCCAGCATATGTATGCTAACTGACATGGCCCCAGCATATGTATGCTAACTGACATGGCCCCAGCACATGTATGTTACTGACATGGCCCCAGCACACGTATGTTACTGACATGGCCCCAGCACATGTATGCTAACTGACATGGCCCCAGCACATGTATGCTAACTGACATGGCCCCAGCACACGTATGTTACTGACATGGCCGCAGCACACGTATGTTAGTGACATGGCCCCAGCACATGTATACTAACTGACATGGCCCCAGCACACGTATGTTACTGACATGGCCCCAGCACACGTATGTTACCGACATGGCCCCAACACACGTATGTTACTGACATGGCCCCAACACACCTATTTTGACTGCTCTTGACTGATCGTGATGACACAGCATTCACACCACCAAACATAAACAATGTACACCATCTGCATACAACAGGTGTAGTCTGACAGACATTATCTCTGTCTGACACACAGTTGCACACACAAATACAAACCAAGCTGAAATCTACACAGACAGATTTTGCCCCACCACCAATGCACCTCACGCCGCTACTCCACCTCAGAGCAAAGACTACAAGAAGCATGCGTGGCTCCTGCTAATTAATGGCCGTTATAACTAGGAACTGAGTGTGGGGCGTTATAACTAGGAACTGAGTGTGTGGGCGTTATAACTAGGAACTGAGGGTGGGGCGTTATAACTAGGAACTGAGTGTGAGGTGTTATAACTAGGAACTGAGGGTGGGGCGTTATAACTAGGAACTGAGGGTGGGGCGTTATAACTAGGAACTGAGGGTGGGCCGTTATAACTAGGAACTGAGTGTGAGGTGTTATAACTAGGAACTGAGGGTGAGGTGTTATAACTAGGAACTGAGGGTGGGGCGTTATAACTAGGAACTGAGTGTGAGGCGTTATAACTAGGAACTGAGGGTGGGGCGTTATAACTAGGAACTGAGGGTGAGGTGTTATAACTAGGAACTGAGTGTGAGGTGTTATAACTAGGAACTGAGGGTGGGGCGTTATAACTAGGAACTGAGTGTGGGGTGTTATAACTAGGAACTGAGGGTGGGCCGTTATAACTAGGAACTGAGGGTGGGGCGTTATAACTAGGAACTGAGGGTGGGGTGTTATAACTAGGAACTGAGGGTGAGGTGTTATAACTAGGAACTGAGTGTGTGGGCGTTATAACTAGGAACTGAGGGTGTGGCGTTATAACTAGGAACTGAGGGTGGGGCGTTATAACTAGGAACTGAGTGTGGGGTGTTATAACTAGGAACTGAGGGTGAGGTGTTATAACTAGGAACTGAGTGTGTGGGCGTTATGACTAGGAACTGAGGGTGGGGCGTTATAACTAGGAACTGAGTGTGTGGGCGTTATGAATAGGAACTGAGGGTGGGGCGTTATAACTAGGAACTGAGTGTGAGGCGTTATAACTAGGAACTGAGGGTGGGGCGTTATAACTAGGAACTGAGGGTGGGGTGTTATAACTAGGAACTGAGGGTGGGGTGTTATAACTAGGAACTGAGGGTGGGGCGTTATAACTAGGAACTGAGGGTGGGGCGTTATAACTAGGAACTGAGTGTGTGGGCGTTATAACTAGGAACTGAGGGTGGGGCGTTATAACTAGGAACTGAGTGTGTGGGCGTTATAACTAGGAACTGAGGGTGGGGCGTTATAACTAGGAACTGAGGGTGGGGCGTTATAACTAGGAACTGAGGGTGGGGCGTTATAACTAGGAACTGAGGGTGGGGCGTTATAACTAGAACTGAGGGTGAGGTGTTATAACTAGGAACTGAGGGTGAGGTGTTATAACTAGGAACTGAGGGTGGGGCGTTATAACTAGAACTGAGGGTGGGGCGTTATAACTAGGAACTGAGGGTGGGGTGTTATAACTAGGAACTGAGGGTGGGGCGTTATAACTAGGAACTGAGTGTGTGGGCGTTATGACTAGGAACTGAGGGTGGGGCGTTATAACTAGGAACTGAGTGTGTGGGCGTTATAACTAGGAACTGAGGGTGGGGCGTTATAACTAGGAACTGAGTGTGGGGCGTTATAACTAGGAACTGAGGGTGTGGCGTTATAACTAGGAACTGAGGGTGGGGCGTTATAACTAGGAACTGAGTGTGTGGGCGTTATGACTAGGAACTGAGGGTGGCGCGTTATAACTAGGAACTGAGTGTGTGGGCGTTATGAATAGGAACTGAGGGTGGGGCGTTATAACTAGGAACTGAGTGTGAGGCGTTATAACTAGGAACTGAGGGTGGGGCGTTATAACTAGGAACTGAGGGTGGGGTGTTATAACTAGGAACTGAGGGTGGGGTGTTATAACTAGGAACTGAGGGTGGGGCGTTATAACTAGGAACTGAGTGTGAGGCGTTATAACTAGGAACTGAGGGTGGGGCGTTATAACTAGGAACTGAGGGTGGGGCGTTATAACTAGGAACTGAGTGTGTGGGCGTTATGAATAGGAACTGAGGGTGGGGCGTTATAACTAGGAACTGAGTGTGAGGCGTTATAACTAGGAACTGAGGGTGGGGCGTTATAACTAGGAACTGAGGGTGGGGTATTATAACTGGGGATTAATGAGTGTGGGGTATTATAACTCGGGATTAATGAGTGTGGGGTATTATAACTGGGGATTAATGAGTGTGGGGTATTATAACTGGGGATTAATAAGTGTGGGGTATTATAACTGGGGATTAATGAGTGTGGGGTATTATAACTGGGGATTAATGAGTGTGGGGTATTATAACTGGGGATTAATGAGTGTGGGGTATTATAACTGGGGATTAATGAGTGTGGGGTATTATAACTGGGGATTAATGAGTGTGGGGTATTATAACTGGGGATTAATAAGTGTGGGGTATTATAACTGGGGATTAATGAGTGTGGGGGATTATAACTGGGGATTAATGAGTGTGGGGTATTATAACTGGGGATTAATGAGTGTGGGGTATTATAACTGGGGATTAATGAGTGTGGGGTATTATAACTGGGGATTAATGAGTGTGGGGTATTATAACTGGGGATTAATGAGTGTGGGATATTATAACTGGGGATTAATGAGTGTGGGGTATTATAACTGGGGATTAATGAGTGTGGGGTATTATAACTGGGGATTAATAAGTGTGGGGTATTATAACTGGGGATTAATGAGTGTGGGGTATTATAACTGGGGATTAATGAGTGTGGGGTATTATAACTGGGGATTAATAAGTGTGGGGTATTATAACTGGGGATTAATGAGTGTGGGATATTATAACTGGGGATTAATGAGTGTGGGGTATTATAACTGGGGATTAATGAGTGTGGGGTATTATAACTGGGGATTAATGAGTGTGGGGTATTATAACTGGGGATTAATAAGTGTGGGGTATTATAACTGGGGATTAATGAGTGTGGGATATTATAACTGGGGATTAATGAGTGTGGGGTATTATAACTGGGGATTAATGAGTGTGGGGTATTATAACTGGGGATTAATGAGTGTGGGGTATTATAACTGGGGATTAATGAGTGTGGGGTATTATAACTGGGGATTAATGAGTGTGGGATATTATAACTGGGGATTAATGAGTGTGGGGTATTATAACTGGGGATTAATGAGTGTGGGATATTATAACTGGGGATTAATGAGTGTGGGGTATGTACCTGGTAACGGTTTAACTGATGTTTGGGGGAAGCCTGCTGTTCCATGATTAAACTCCCTGGGAGTCAATCCTGCTCTAACTGAATAGCTGAATCCAGACTCAATGTAATATTCATCCTCCAGAGGGCCACAGGGGAAAACAGGAGACTGATATGGGGCCGGACAGGGCCAGAGCGGGCCAGACCAGAGGCAGAAGGGAAGGCAGAGCAGGAGTCCATAGGGGCCTGTAGTGAGGGGACTGGCTGGCACTGGGGCCAAGCCGTCAGGTTAGACAATTTGCCTGGAGCGGTGGTCAGCCTGGTTTGACCGACTGAGGGCATGGAGCAGTGGTCAGCCTGGTTTGACTGACTGAGGGCCTGGAGCAGTGGTCAGCCTGGTTTGACCGACTGAGGGCTAGAGCGGTGGTCAGCCTGGTTTGGCCGACTGAGGGCAGAGTGCGGCGGTCCGCCTGGTTTGGCCGACTGAGGGCTGGAGTGGCGGTCAGCCTGGTTTGGCCGACTGAGGGCCTGGAGCAGTGGTCAGCCTGGTTTGGCCAACTGAGGGCTGGAGTGGCGGTCAGCCTGGTTTGGCCAACTGAGGGCCTGGAGTGGCGGTCAGCCTGGTTTGACCGACTGAGGGCCTGGAGCAGTGGTCAGCCTGGTTTGACCGACTGAGGGCCTGGAGCGGTGGTCAGCCTGGTTTGACCGACTGAGGGCCTGGAGCAGTGGTCAGCCTGGTTTGACCGACTGAGGGCCTGGAGCGGTGGTCAGCCTGGTTTGACCGACTGAGGGCCTGGAGCAGTGGTCAGCCTGGTTTGACCGACTGAGGGCAAGGAGCGGCGGTCAGCCTGGTTTGACCGACTGAGGGCCTGGAGCAGTGGTCAGCCTGGTTTGGCTGACTGAGGGCCTGGAGCAGTAATCAGCCAGGTTTGGCTGACTGAGGGCCTGGAGCGGTGGTCAGCCTGGTTTGGCCGACTGATGCCCTGAAGCGGTGGTCAGCCTGGTTTGGCTGACTGAGAGCCCAGACTGGCTGTTGTTTTTAGAGCTGGCAGAGAGGTGGGGCCAGTGGTGGGTCACTCTGCATTGTTCGTGAAACTGACAGTAAGGGCATAAACTTGTTTTGGTTCAGTTTGCTAGGGATTCTCTTGATTGAGAGATCAATTGATATATATATATATATATGTTGTGTTGATTGCTTTTGATTTCTTTCTTTTGGTTACTTCAGTGTCTAGGTGTCCATGGTGAGACCGTGAACAGTCCTGAGAAGATACACAGTGAAACGGTGGAGACGTTAGCCACACCCACATATCAACGTGAATACACAAAGACAGTTGAGGAGGTCAATGAATTATTCATAGACTGCTAACAGAAGACTCCAGCTGCATACAGATTGAGACACATTCAGTTCAGTTCAGGGCGGTTATACAGGTCAGTGAGTGCGGTCAAGTTTACAGTACATTAGTTCAGGGCGGTTATACACGTCAGTGAGTACGGTCAAGTTTACAGTACATTAGTTCAGGGCGGTTATACAGGTCAGTGAGTGCGGTCAAGTTTACAGTACATTAGTTCAGGGCGGTTATACAGGTCAGTGAGTACGGTCAAGTTTACAGTATATTAGTTCAGGGCGGTTACACAGGTCAGTGAGTACGGTCAAGTTTACAGTACATTAGTTCAGGGCGGTTATACAGGTCAGTGAGTGCGGTCAAGTTTACAGTACATTAGTTCAGGGCGGTTATACAGGTCAGGGAGTACGGTCAAGTTTACAGTACATTAGTTCAGGGCGGTTATACAGGTCAGGGAGTACGGTCAAGTTTACAGTACATTAGTTCAGGGCGGTTATACAGGTCAGTGAGTGCGGTCAAGTTTACAGTACATTAGTTCAGGGCGGTTATACACGTCAGTGAGTGCGGTCAAGTTTACAGTACATTAGTTCAGGGCGGTTATACAGGTCAGTGAGTGCGGTCAAGTTTACAGTACATTAGTTCAGGGCGGTTATACAGGTCAGTGAGTGCGGTCAAGTTTACAGTACATTAGTTCAGGGCGGTTATACAGGTCAGGGAGTACGGTCAAGTTTACAGTACATTAGTTCAGGGCGGTTATACAGGTCAGGGAGTACGGTCAAGTTTACAGTACATTAGTTCAGGGCGGTTATACACGTCAGTGAGTGCGGTCAAGTTTACAGTACATTAGTTCAGTTCAGGGCGGTTATACAGGTCAGTGAGTGCGGTCAAGTTTACAGTACATTAGTTCAGGGCGGTTACACAGGTCAGGGAGTACGGTCAAGTTTACAGTACATTAGTTCAGGGCGGTTACACAGGTCAGGGAGTACGGTCAAGTTTACAGTACATTAGTTCAGGGCGGTTACACAGGTCAGGGAGTACGGTCAAGTTTACAGTACATTAGTTCAGGGCGGTTATACACGTCAGTGAGTGCGGTCAAGTTTACAGTACATTAGTTCAGGGCGGTTATACAGGTCAGGGAGTGCGGTCAAGTTTACAGTACATTAGTTCAGGGCGGTTATACAGGTCAGTGAGTGCGGTCAAGTTTACAGTACATTAGTTCAGGGCGGTTATACACGTCAGTGAGTGCGGTCAAGTTTACAGTACATTAGTTCAGGGCGGTTATACAGGTCAGGGAGTACGGTCAAGTTTACAGTACATTAGTTCAGGGCGGTTACACAGGTCAGGGAGTACGGTCAAGTTTACAGTACATTAGTTCAGGGCGGTTACACAGGTCAGGGAGTACGGTCAAGTTTACAGTACATTAGTTCAGGGCGGTTACACAGGTCAGGGAGTACGGTCAAGTTTACAGTACATTAGTTCAGGGCGGTTATACAGGTCAGGGAGTACGGTCAAGTTTACGGTACATTAGTTCAGGGCGGTTACACAGGTCAGGGAGTACGGTCAAGTTTACAGTACATTAGTTCAGGGCGGTTATACAGGTCAGTGAGTGCGGTCAAGTTTACAGTACATTAGTTCAGGGCGGTTACACAGGTCAGGGAGTACGGTCAAGTTTACAGTACATTAGTTCAGGGCGGTTATACAGGTCAGGGAGTACGGTCAAGTTTACGGTACATTATTTCAGGGCGGTTACACAGGTCAGTGAGTGCGGTCAAGTTTATAGTACATTAGTTCAGGGCGGTTACACAGGTCAGTGAGTGCGGTCAAGTTTACAGTACATTAGTTCAGGGCGGTTATACAGGTCAGGGAGTACGGTCAAGTTTACAGTACATTAGTTCAGGGCGGTTATACAGGTCAGGGAGTACGGTCAAGTTTACAGTACATTAGTTCAGGGCGGTTACACAGGTCAGGGAGTACGGTCAAGTTTACAGTACATTAGTTCAGGGCGGTTACACAGGTCAGGGAGTACGGTCAAGTTTACAGTACATTAGTTCAGGGCGGTTACACACGTCAGGGAGTACGGTCAAGTTTACAGTACATTAGTTCAGGGCGGTTATACAGGTCAGGGAGTACGGTCAAGTTTACGGTACATTAGTTCAGGGCGGTTACACAGGTCAGGGAGTACGGTCAAGTTTATAGTACATTAGTTCAGGGCGGTTATACAGGTCAGGGAGTACGGTCAAGTTTACAGTACATTCGATTGGGTTAACTGTTCTGAGTGGTGTGGATGTGGTCCCACCTTGAAGGAGTAGCAGGAACTCAGGGGCCTGTCAGTCTGAAGGATGCTCAGGACAGGACCGGTTGATCTCAAACCAGGAGTCTAAACAGCTGGAGAGGGAACAGAGGGAACAGCAACCGACGCCGTCGTTACGAGAACGCACGTAGAATTTCTCTCATTTCTCCGTCACCGTTCATATGCGAAGCCGAAACATCAGGCGACTGATTATAATTAATCTGCGTCATTCTGACTGTTGTCCGGGGAGTCTTAATGGTCGAACGGAGACACACTGATTCTCATGGAGCAGAGGAAATGGCCCTATATCTCTAATGGCCTGTTTGTTTGACCTGATGCCTCTGTGACCTGGTAAAAAGGCTTCTGTGATCTAGTGAAAAGGCTTCTGTGATCTGGTGAAAAGGCTTCTGTGATCTGGTGAAAAGGCTTCTGTGATCTGGTGAAAAGGCTTCAGTGACCTGGGGCCTCTGTGACCTGGGGAAATGGCCTCTGTGACCTGGGGAAATGGCCTCTGTGACTTGGGGAAATGGCCTCTGTGACCTGGGGAAATGGCCTCTGTGACCTGGGGAAATGGCCTCTGTGACCTGGGGAAATGGCCTCTGTGACCTGGGGAAATGGCCTCTGTGACTTGGGGAAATGGCCACTGTGACCTGGGGAAATGGCCTCTGTGACCTGGGGAAATGGCCTCCGTGACTTGGGGAAATGGCCTCTGTGACTTGGGGAATTGGCCTCTGTGACTTGGGGCCTCTGTGTCCTTGGGAAAAGACACACCTTCCTCACCTTTTGTGATAAATGCAGAGGCACGGCAGTCTGGCAATGGTGTCTCCTTGCTGCAGCTCCTCCAGACAGATAACACATTCCCCGGCATCCCTCGCTAGAACGTCATCTGTGTCACACACACACACGCACGAGAAAACACAAGGCAACAGTGAGTAGCAATAACACACCGTCACACATCGTACGTAATATGAAACAGAATAATTATGAACCAGCCTGACCACAAGAAGACCTACATCAGTTAAATCACCGTAGGACAGTAGGCTATAACAGTGTGAACTAGTCAGATGAAAGAATGCTGAGATATTGTGGCTGAGGAAACAGAGGACTAAGCCCAGTCCAGCTGCTGTTGTGTTAACTACCAGCAGGGGGCAGCAATGAACCCGGTCTGGTCTGGCCTAACACAAGTCAGTAATGCAGTTTTTCAGCTAACAGCTAACAGCATGCCACCACATCGCTGCTCGTTAAACCTCACGTACAGCAAACGTGTCAACCTGGACTCGTTCTGACAAAAGACGTTTCATTTCAACGGGACGCAATAAACACGGCTGTGACACATCGAACGAGAACCAGGTCTTATTGACTGACGGTTCGATCTGTTCATCGTGTTGCCGACAGATTAGTGCTGCCAGTTCCCGAGGACACGGTTGTTTTTGTTGTGTTCCGTGTGACTGTTAGATTCACTGGCGTGTGTTCCTTCCTCCGGCTCTATGTTACGAAACACACAGTGCCTTAGGAAAGTAAACGCTTCCTTTCTTTGCATTCTGTTGTGTTACGGACCTCATTTCTAATTGGTTTAATACATTTTTGTTTCTTTTTTTTGCAGGCAATCTGCTTACAATACCCCATGTGACAAACACAGGAGGGGTTTCTGGATAACTCTGTAGATGTACTTGAGTGGCCCAGCCAATCCCGGACTCAACTGAACATCCATTGGGAGAACTGATGATCGCGGTTCAGCGACGCACCCACCCAATTCCACGAAGTTCGACAGGACCTCTGACCCAAATCCAGGTGGCCAAAGTTGGTACAGGCATTGCCAGGCTGTGATCAAGGCCAAAAGCACGTCTACGGAGCACTGTATAAAGGGCCCGAAAACTTATGCGCACGCGAAATTCAAGTTCCTTATTTTTCAATAAATTGGAACAACTTGTTTTTTTGTACAATGTTTCACTTTGTAATTATAGATTGTTTTGTGGGTATTGCTGGCAAAAGCATGTAGTCAATTATAAGTGATGTCTTCGACACGATCTGTGGGGAAATAAATACTTATTGAAGGCAATGGGTGTTTTTTGAGTATTAGAGTCTGTTCACTGAAAGCTCAGGGATATATCAGGTCTGCTTTTCCCCGGTTGCAACTTGTTTTGATTTTCATGACCTTTAGTTTTCACCTGTAACTTCCCTATGTATGTTAGCATTTTACTTATGTGGTCGATACTGAAAATCCCCATAAGTAGAGAGAAGCAAAAAAAAACAAGAAACAAAAAGGCACTCCTGTGTTAAATTCAGTCAGAAATTAATTGCCGTTATGGTTAGGTTTTTGAGGAGTTGTTATTTAACCGTCCATATTTTTTTCCCGTTCGAAAGAGGAATGAAAAGCAAGCTCTGACATGTTGTCAGTTCACCCGATAACGATGACTCACCAGAACGCACATGTTGAAACAGACACTGTTTTTAGACAGAAAACTGGTGGATTCCAGTAAACTGACAGACAGGAAATGCTGCTCCGCACTGTGCCAAAACCAAAAGCTGGACCGCATCCTGTTACTGAAAACCTACTCACTTCTTACCGTAGATACTCACCTGTGCGGTTGTGTTTGTCGATGTGCGTGTTAACCGGCCTTTTAAAGATTAAAACAACCTGACGCTACATTAAAATATGGCACATTGTGAAAAGGGAGAACTTTGTGCAGCCCTGAAAAGATTTTGTAACGGAATGAAGTTAGGAGTTAATGAGTAGTGAATACGTTCAGGCATACAGTGTAGCATGCCGTTGTTGACGTGCGAGTGAAGGTCCGTCCACAGACATTTCATGAGGTATAATACGCCGAAACCGAAAGAACGCGCGGAGTGTGTCGTCTGCGCACGGACAAACGCTGCGTCAGAGTTAGTGACGTGCTTGTGTGTGTGTTCATGTAAATGTCTCTTGGCATGACTGCTCGACTGAGGCATGTGGCATGAATAAGTAGAGTCCAGAGAAAGACACAAGTCACTTCCTGTATGTTAGTCACAGGACAACCCCCCGTCCCCCCCTGTCTCAGCAATGAAGTTTTACGGTGCTATTTTATCGTGCCCGGGGGAGTTGAGAACTAGGGCGTCTAACTTTTCCTTGTGTCCACAGTTCCGTTTAAACAGGAAGACGTGAGCTCTTTGACCTCTGGATTATCAGGCCAAAAGGACTCTGTCAACTGTCCTTGTCCAAAGTGCTCCTGGTTGTGCTGCAGATGAACGAGCTGATGACAATTCCGCCCCCTTTTGACCCCCCCCTCCCCTCCTGCTGACCCCGCCCCTCTCCCCCCCCGTTGACCCCTCCTGGTGGTCCCTGTCCTTGTCCATCTGGTCGTGCTTCTGACTTGGATTATGTTTTATAGACTCTGGCCACAGCCTTGGATTTATTAATGATTACATTTTCAACTATTAAAATGTTCCCCCGTCACCAGCCAGAAGAGGACTGACCACCACTCAGAGCCTGGTTCCACTCTAGGTTTCCTTTGACCATTTTAGAGAGTGTTTCATATAGCCACTGAGCACCGCACGCCTTTTGTTGCTTGCTCTTTGGGGTTTTAAGCTGGGCATCTGTGAAAGCACTCGGTAACCACTGTGAATGTATAAAAGTGCTTTATATAATACATTTGATTGATTGATTGATTGAAGAGGACATGAACCTCTGGTATTTCATTCACAGGAGGTAGTCAAAGGGTGAACTATTTTGGATAATCCGTGATTGTAAACAGAGTAGATAGAAGATAAGGCCCGGTATGAAATGGGATAATGGTTGAGAGATGTGGGAGGTGTGATGGGAGATGTGGGAGGAGAGATGGGAGACGTGGGAGGAGAGATGGAAGATGTGGGAGGAGAGATGGGAGACGTGGGAGGAGAGATGGGAGATGTGGGAAGAGAGATGGGAGATGTGGAGGAGAGATGGGAGATGTGGGAGGAGGGATGGGAGATGTGGGAGGAGAGATGGGAGATGTGGGAGGAGAGATGGGAGATCAGGAGATCGGGAGAAGGGATGGGAGATGTGGGAGGAGAGATGGGAGACGTGGGAGGAGAGATGGGAGATGTGGGAGGAGAGATGGGAGATGTGGGAGGAGAGATGGGAGATGGGGAGAAGGGATGGGAGATGTGAGAGGAGAGATGGGAGATGTGGGAGGAGGGATGGGAGATGTGGGAGGAGAGATGGGAGATGTGGGAGGAGAGATGGGAGATGTGGGAGGAGAGATGGGAGATGTGGGAGGAGAGATGGGAGATGTGGGAGGGGGATTTAGAGACGGGGGTGGAGGAATGAGAGACGAGGGAGCTGTGTGCAGCTGAAGTGAAGGAAGGAGTAATGGAGTGAGACAGACAGACGACATATGCTCTGAATGTAAATCAGCTTAGCCCGGTCCCATCACAACCCCCACCTCCCCAGCCCTCCTCACCTCCCCAGCCCTCCCCTCTTCTCATCTCCTAACCTCCTCCCGAGCCCTCCTCCCCTCCTCTCATCTCCTCCCCACCTCCCCAGCCCTCCTCACCTCCCCAGCCCTCCCCTCCTCTCATCTCCTAACCTCCTCCCCAGCCCTCCCATCCTCTCATCTCCTCCCCACCTCCCCTGCCCTTCTCTCCTCTGACATTCTCCCTCTCTGAAACTTCTCCTTCGTCGGTCGACACACAGCTGCTCCTCTTCCACACCCGTGCTTTAAAACAATATGCACCTCCTCCTACTTGCCCCTCAGCTTGTTATCCTCTTAGGAGTTACAGTACGACTCCAGCAGCTCCCTCCGCATTACGCCAGCAGGCAGGGAGGGAGGAGACAGGTGAGCCGTGAGTGTGTGTGTGCCTGTGTGTGTGTGTGTGTACTTGTGTGTTTTCTAGGAATCCCAGGGTGTTTGTCAGTCGACTACAGAGTGGAAGAATGAGATACTGGGTTTGACTGGAAATTGGAGCGGGGGGACCCATTATAGGTAGACACGGTCCATGTGAGCCGATCACTGGGCCTTTTTTGGGTCTTTGCACGGTAATATTTTCATACCTGTGGTTATATATAAGCCGAGCAGAGAGGACAAGGGTGGAGAGAGAGACAGTTTGCCTTTTACAACACAGGTCATTGCTGCTGGTTTGGAGGACACACTAAAACAGGCCGTGAAGGAAGCCAGGTGTGTCAAAGTCATACAATAGAGGTACTTCAGTCATATTGATGTGTTTGGGGAGAAAGACAGATATCTGTTGGCAATAAAGTGTATGCAAATTGACACTGAGTTGAAAATACAAATGCAAACGCTGAGTGTCTGTTTGTCTGAATGTCTGGATGTCACTCTGGGTGACTGTTTGTCTGAGTGTCTGGGTGTCTGTTTGTCTGAGTGTCTGTTTGTCTGGGTGTCTGTTTGTCTGGGTGTCTGTTTGTCTGGGTGTCTGTTTGTCTGGGTGTCTGTTTGTCTGAGTGTCTGGGTGCCTGTTTGTCTGAGTGTCTGTTTTTCTGTTTGGCTGATTGTCTGTCTGAATGTCTGGATGTCACTCTGGGTGACTGTTTGTCTGAGTGTCTTAGTGTCTGTTTTTCTGTTTGTCTGAGTGTCTGTTTGTCTGAATGTCTGGATGTCTGGATGTCACTCGGGGTGTCTGTTTGTCTGAGTGTCTGTTTTTCTGTTTGGCTGATTGTCTGTCTGAATGTCTGGATGTCACTCTGGGTGACTGTTTGTCTGAGTGTCTTAGTGTCTGTTTTTCTGTTTGTCTGAGTGTCTGTTTGTCTGAATGTCTGGATGTCTGGATGTCACTCGGGGTGTCTGTTTGTCTGAGTGTCTGTTTTTCTGTTTGGCTGATTGTCTGTCTGAATGTCTGGATGTCACTCTGGGTGACTGTTTGTCTGAGTGTCTTAGTGTTTGTTTTTCTGTTTGTCTGAGTGTCTGTTTGTCTGAATGTCTGGATGTCTGGATGTCACTCGGGGTGACTGTTTGTCTGAGTGTCTTAGTGTCTGTTTTTCTGTTTGTCTGAGTGTCTGTTTGTCTGAATGTCTGGATGTCTGGATGTCACTCGGGGTGACTGTTTGTCTGAGTGTCTTAGTGTTTGTTTTTCTGTTTGTCTGAGTGTCTGTTTATCTGAATGTCTGGATGTCACTCTGGGTGACTGTTTGTCTGTTTGTCTGAGTGTCTTAGTGTTTGTTTTTCTGTTTGTCTGAGTGTCTGTTTATCTGAATGTCTGGATGTCACTCTGGGTGACTGTTTGTCTGTTTGTCTGAGTGTCTGTTTGTCTGAATGTCTGGATGTCACCCTGGGTGACTGTTTGTCTGAGTGTCTGAGTGTCTGGATGTCACTCTGGGTGTCTGTTTGTCTGGATGTCTGAGTGTCTGGATGTCTGTTTGTCTGAGTGTCTGGGTGTCTGTTTGTCTGAGTGTCTGTTTGTCTGAGTGTCTGGATGTCTGTTTGTCTGGATGTCTGTTTGTCTGAGTGTCTGGATGTCTGTTTGTCTGAATGTCTGGATGTCACTCTGGGTGACTGTTTGTCTGAGTGTCTGGATGTCTGTTTGTCTGGATGTCTGGATGTCTGTTTGTCTGTTTGTCTGTTTGTCTGTTTGTCTGGATGTCTGTTTGTCTGAGTGTCTGGATGTCTGTTTGTCTGGATGTCTGTTTGTCTGGATGTCTGTTTGTCTGAGTGTCTGGATGTCTGTTTGTCTGAGTGTCTGGATGTCTGTTTGTCTGAGTGTCTGGATGTCTGTTTGTCTGGATGTCTGTTTGTCTGGATGTCTGTTTGTCTGAGTGTCTGGATGTCTGTTTGTCTGAGTGTCTGGATGTCTGTTTGTCTGGATGTCTGTTTGTCTGGATGTCTGTTTGTCTGAGTGTCTGGATGTCTGTTTGTCTGAGTGTCTGGATGTCTGTTTGTCTGGATGTCTGTTTGTCTGAGTGTCTGGGTGTCTGAGTGTCTGGGTGTCTGTTTGTCTGAGTGTCTGGATGTCTGTTTGTCTGGATGTCTGTTTGTCTGAGTGTCTGGATGTCTGTTTGTCTGAGTGTCTGGGTGTCTGAGTGTCTGGGTGTCTGTTTGTCTGAGTGTCTGGATGTCTGTTTGTCTGGATGTCTGTTTGTCTGAGTGTCTGGGTGTCTGTTTGTCTGAGTGTCTGGGTGTCTGTTTGTCTGAGTGTCTGGATGTCTGTTTGTCTGGATGTCTGGATGTCTGTTTGTCTGAGTGTCTGGGTGTCTGTTTGTCTGAGTGTCTGGATGTCTGTTTGTCTGAGTGTCTGGGTGTCTGTTTGTCTGGATGTCTGTTTGTCTGAGTGTCTGGGTGTCTGTTTGTCTGGATGTCTGTTTGTCTGAGTGTCTGGATGTCTGTTTGTCTGGATGTCTGTTTGTCTGGATGTCTGTTTGTCTGAGTGTCTGGGTGTCTGTTTGTCTGAGTGTCTGGGTGTCTGTTTGTCTGAGTGTCTGGATGTCTGTTTGTCTGGATGTCTGGATGTCTGTTTGTCTGAGTGTCTGGGTGTCTGTTTGTCTGAGTGTCTGGATGTCTGTTTGTCTGAGTGTCTGGGTGTCTGTTTGTCTGGATGTCTGTTTGTCTGAGTGTCTGGGTGTCTGTTTGTCTGGATGTCTGTTTGTCTGAGTGTCTGGATGTCTGTTTGTCTGGATGTCTGTTTGTCTGTTTGTCTGAGTGTCTGGGTGTCTGTTTGTCTGTTTGTCTGGATGTCTGTTTGTCTGAGTGTCTGGGTGTCTGTTTGTCTGGGTGTCTGTTTGTCTGAGTGTCTGGGTGTCTGGGTGTCTGAGTGTCTGTTTGTCTGGGTGTCTGTTTGTCTGAGTGTCTGGATGTCTGTTTGTCTGAGTGTCTGGGTGTCTGTTTGTCTGAGTGTCTGGGTGTCTGTTTGTCTGAGTGTCTGGGTGTCTGTTTGTCTGAGTGTCTGGGTGTCTGTTTGTCTGAGTGTCTGTTTGTCTGGGTGACTGTTTGTCTGAGTGTCTGGATGTCTGTTTGTCTGAGTGTCTGGGTGTCTGTTTGTCTGGATGTCTGTTTGTCTGAGTGTCTGGATGTCTGTTTGTCTGGATGTCTGTTTGTCTGGATGTCTGTTTGTCTGAGTGTCTGGGTGTCTGTTTGTCTGAGTGTCTGGGTGTCTGTTTGTCTGAGTGTCTGGGTGTCTGTTTGTCTGAGTGTCTGTTTGTCTGGGTGACTGTTTGTCTGAGTGTCTGGGTGTCTGTTTGTCTGAGTGTCTGGATGTCTGTTTGTCTGAGTGTCTGGGTGTCTGTTTGTCTGAGTGTCTGGGTGTCTGTTTGTCTGAGTGTCTGGGTGTCTGTTTGTCTGAGTGTCTGGGTGTCTGTTTGTCTGAGTGTCTGGATGTCTGTTTGTCTGAGTGTCTGGATGTCTGTTTGTCTGGATGTCTGTTTGTCTGAGTGTCTGGGTGTCTGTTTGTCTGAGTGTCTGGGTGTCTGTTTGTCTGGATGTCTGTTTGTCTGAGTGTCTGGATGTCTGTTTGTCTGAGTGTCTGGATGTCTGTTTGTCTGGATGTCTGTTTGTCTGAGTGTCTGGGTGTCTGTTTGTCTGTTTGTCTGGATGTCTGTTTGTCTGAGTGTCTGGGTGTCTGTTTGTCTGGGTGTCTGTTTGTCTGTTTGTCTGAGTGTCTGGGTGATTTGCATGCCTCACCAGCAGGATCAATACTCTCTGAGCCTGATGGTGGTAGATGAGGTTTATATTTGGGACTGGCATCACTAGGGTTCACTGAGTAAACAACACAAATGATGGGCGGCTTTTCAAACCATTAAACATGCTGGCCGCACACCAATAGGTCAGGTTAGGTTAAGCAAAAAGATATCCAAACAAATTAATTATTAAGAGAATAAGTGTAAAAAAGGGGGAAAGATGTTTTTGGATTAGTACAGATATCGGCAGATAAGGTCTCAGTAAAGTGATCGAACGGGTTAATGGTTGGGACGCACCGATTGTGAAATTCTGTGCCGATGTGTTCTGTTGTTGTTTATTCCCTCTTTTGTGTCGGGACACAAAGAAATCATTAAAAAAATGACTGAACTGTTTTCGAGTTATTCAGCCCTTCATTACGCTTTCATCACACACTGAATTCAATCACACACTGAATTCAATCACACACTGAATTCAATCACACACTGAATTCAATCACACACTGAATTCAATCACACACTGAATTCAATCACACACTGAATTCAATCACACTCTGAATTCAATCACACTCTGAATTCAATCACACACTGAATTCAATCACACTCTGAATTCAATCACACACTGAATTCAATCACACTCTGAATTCCATCACACACCGATTTCAATCACACAATGAATTCAGTCTGATTCAATGTATTCAAATGTATGAGCGCAGCCGTAAAATCTCGGCCACTGCCCTCTGCTTCTTATTCGCCGATGGGCCGAAGTCAGACAACAAGGCAAACGCCGTCCGTCACCGATGTGCTGCGGATGCGTCGCTGCCTCCCTATATCACGGTTATACCACTGGCCTTTCAGAGATCTGGTGATGTGTGACAGGCCGCTAGCCCAGGTGAATGACAAAACAATAAAGCATTCTGGGAAATAAGATCAACCGTTGATCTGTCTTTCACAAAAACTCTGCAAAGACAGGCGGCGATGGAGACGGTAAGAAGAGACAGACACATTGAAAGACAGGCAGACACATAATTAGAGAGACAGTGTTATTGTTATGGGAGGAGGGAATAGAGAAGGAGGTAACATGTAAACAAATTAAGAGTAAAATTAAAATGATATTGGCCTTATTCTCCAAAAAAGAGAAAACACACTTGTCATTTTGACACCTTAACTCCTCTCTCTCTCTCTCTCTCTCTCTCTCTCTCACTCTCTCTCTCTCTCTCTCTCTCTCTCTCTCTCTATCATCCTGTCTGCCTCTAGCTTATCTTATTTTCCTGAATGCTCTGTTAGCTCTTACTCTGCAAGGCAAATGTACTTCAGACACGTGTATCAAATGAACTGGTTTAGGCTGACTGCTATTCTGACCTGTCTATCTAGTTTTTCGAAAGAATGCTCAATTAACAGATGACTCAACTGATTCGTATTCTGCGGAGCAGTTAGGCTTTAATGATTGCCATGGGTGCACCCGGCAACTGCTGCTAATATTTACCTCAGAGAATTAGCGATCGTCCGTGACAACGTCAAAGGCTTTGTCACCGGTGCCTACTACAACCCTCATCACTGGTATCTGTACACACGGATAACCTGGCCTTTGCCGCAGACACAACGCCAGACTCACTGGTACTGTCTTATCTACAAGTCCCTCCGAGGCAAATCCGTTACCTCAATATCAGATTTTCCCCGAGTACATTCATCCCATTTTGTTTCTCTCTGTCGTTGTTCTTTTCTCTTCCTTTTTCATCTCAATCTGTTTCTACCCGTTCATTGTTCCAGACAGATCCGTCCTTGAAGAATAAATTCCCAGGGTTAATTCGGGTGCAATTGGTTTCACCGTGTGTGATTATAACACATGTTATAAAGTATGATACACTGTGTGTATATATATATATATATATATATTTGTGTGGTTGTCCATCCTAGCTATTTGAAGATAAGCGCAATAACTAAGTGTTTCTTAGGTTCTAAAGACCTTTTTTACACCGTTAGAGATGTAATGTTTGAAATGTTCATGATGCCAGTAAACAGGTTGCTATGAAGTTTTTATGTAAAGCACATATAAATATAAATGCTACATAAATAAACTTACTTGCTTGCTAACATATTTACTGTTATCTCTATGTCCTCTCCTCAACTTTATTTTAAAAACCATCCCAGTAAGGTAGTAAATTGTTTTGCAAATAATGGCTGCATTGGACCTATAAAGGAGCCCCAGAAAGTGGAGCAGACAGATGTGACATGTCACCTCCAGCCCCAGACCGACATGACAGACGGGACCGCAGCACTGTCACTCAGGCAGGTAGATGTCAGTCAGACAGGTAGATGTCAGTCAGACAGGTAGATGTCACTCAGACAGGTAGATGTCACTCAGACAGGTAGATGTCAGTCAGACAGGTAGATGTCAGTCAGACAGGTAGATGTCACTCAGACAGGTAGATGTCACTCAAACAGGTAGATGTCACTCAGAAAGGTAGATGTCAGTCAGACAGGTATATGTCAGTCAGACAGGTAGATGTCACTCAGACAGGTAGATGTCACTCAGACAGGTAGATGTCACTCAGACAGGTAGTTTATGTCAGTCAGACAGGTAGTTTATGTCACTCAAACAGGTAGATGTCACTCAGACAGGTAGATGTCACTCAGACAGGTAGATGTCACCCAGACAGGTAGATGTCACTCAGACAGGTAGATGTCACTCAGACAGGTAGATGTCAGTCAGACAGGTTGATGTCAGTCATTTCTTCAGTCCCACACTCACACGGCTGTCCAAGTCTGCAGGTCTCAGCCAGACACTCTCAATCACACAACCTGAAGCCAGGTTGGCACACAGGGAAATGAACATTACACACGCACCCATAATTCACTGGGACGGGTGATCCGATAGCTGACTCGACTCGGAACAGACATGCCTGGCTTGACTACCTGAACGTGACGAGCATCCAGGGCAAGGTCATTAGTGATGCAGTTTTTTCGCAGGATTTTCTGTTTTGTCTCTAGTGAAATGATACAATACTATAGTGATAAGAGTGCAGAATGTCAGCCTCCATTAGAGGGTATTTTTTATCGGATAAACCACTTTCATAAAAACGTAATAATGAACGCTTCATAGCCCTAAAATGTAGGGGGGGCCAAAAGTTCTTGGACAATGGACTCCACAGAAGTCTGTGAC
The DNA here is from genome assembly GCA_029465975.1 of Dallia pectoralis. Lineage (NCBI taxonomy): Eukaryota > Metazoa > Chordata > Actinopteri > Esociformes > Umbridae > Dallia > Dallia pectoralis. The sequence goes on along the minus strand of CM055745.1, from coordinate 4,596,985 downwards.
CAGGTGGATGTAGACCAGGTGGATGTAGACCAGGTGTGTGTAGACCAGGTGGATGTAGACCAGGTGGATGTAGACCAGGTGGATGTAGACCAGGTGGATGTAGATCAGGTGGATGTAGATCAGGTGGATGTAGACCAGGTGTGTGTAGACCAGGTGGATGTAGACCAGGTGGATGTAGACCAGGTGGATGTAGATCAGGTGGATGTAGACCAGGTGGATGTAGATCAGGTGGATGTAGACCAGATTTGAAGGTCCAGACTTGATGGTCCAGACATGATGGGCCAGATGTGAAGGTCCAGATGTGAAGGTCCAGGCTTGATGGTCCAAGCTAGATGGTCCAGGCTAGATGGTGCAGACTTCATGGTACAGACATGATGGTACAGACATGATGGTCCAGACATGATGGTCCAGATTTGAAGGTCCAGGCTTGATGGTCCAGGCTGGTTGGTGCAGACATGATGGTCCAGACATGATGTGATGGTTCAGAGCAACATAAACAACATAACTTGCGTCACAGTCCAAATATTTATGGACTGCTTTGTAAAACCCTCTCCGACTACCTGATCCTATTAGCCAAGCGCCAATTACAGATATAATGTCATACAGAAAATGTCAAAATAACTGCAGCTCTGTACAGGTCAGTACCCAGTTATAAAGGAGCGAACATAGTGTCCTTACCGAAGGCATTGGAAAATAATGTGAACATAGTGTCCACAACGAGCCAGTAAAACAGACTGAAAGCTCTGTGGCAAGAAGGATCTGTCCACGAGAAATTGTGAAACATCAGCAACTCTGGTGGTCTTCATCACAGAAGCTCCTGTCAAACATGTGCCAACACTCACACTTCTTGGGAGATATCAGAATATCTCAGATATTATATTCCTGCCTTCAATATAGGTACTTGTTGTCACTTATTAACCCATTTTCCATCATTATGACATGCATGGATCAGACTCTTCTTGTTTAGATACTGTGATTATTGACAAGCATCTTAAGAAATACAAGGTCATAGAAATACACGATTCAAATGACATTTCTATAGCGACTGTAATGGACAGTTCTAAACTCTAGTATTCATGAAGGTCCGTCTGTACAATGCTTACTGTTTGTACTCTCTAGTTACCACTTACACAATACTTACTCTTTTTACTCTCTAGTTACCACTTACACAATGCTGACTGTTTGTACTCTCCATTTACCACTTACACAATGCTTACTGTTTGTACTCTCCATTTACCACTTGCTCAATACTTACTGTTTGTACTCTCTAGTTACCACTTACACAATCCTTACTGTTTGTACTCTCTAGTTACCACTTACACAATACTTACTGTTTGTACTCTCTAGTTACCACTTACACAATGCTTACTGTTTGTACTCTCCATTTACCACTTACACAATGCTTACTGTTTGTACTCTCTAGTTACCACTTACACAATGCTTACTGTTTGTACTCTCTAGTTACCACTTGCTCAATACTTACTGTTTGTACTCTCTAGTTACCACTTACACAATGCTTACCGTTTGTATTCTCTAGTTACCACTTACACAATACTTACTGTTTGTACTCTCTAGTTACCACTTACACAATCCTTACTGTTTGTACTCTCTAGTTACCACTTACACAATACTTACTGTTTGTACTCTCTAGTTACCACTTACACAATGCTTACTGTTTGTACTCTCTAGTTACCACTTACACAATCCTTACTGTTTGTACTCTCTAGTTACCACTTACACAATCCTTACTGTTTGTACTCTCTAGTTACCACTTACACAATACTTACTGTTTGTACTCTCTAGTTACCACTTACACAATACTTACTGTTTGTACTCTCTAGTTACCACTTGCTCAATACTTACTGTTTGTACTCTCTAGTTACCACTTACACAATGCTTACTGTTTGTACTCTCTAGTTACCACTTACACAATACTTACTGTTTGTACTCTCTAGTTACCACTTACACAATGCTTACCGTTTGTACTCTCTAGTTACCACTTACACAATGCTTACTGTTTGTACTCTCTAGTTACCACTTACACAATCCTTACTGTTTGTACTCTCTAGTTACCACTTACACAATACTTACTGTTTGTACTCTCTAGTTACCACTTACACAATACTTACTGTTTGTACTCTCTAGTTACCACTTACACAATGCTTACTGTTTGTACTCTCTAGTTACCACTTACACAATACTTACAGTTTGTACTCTCTAGTTACCACTTACACAATGCTTACTAACAAACCAACAGGAAAAGAATAATATTTTAAATTTCTAAACCAAGCAACAAGAACAGTTTGAAGAAATTTGATACAATATATTTTTCAATAATTGTAAATGTCAATGTATGAAATATACTTCAGCTTGATATTTTAGTCCGGGACTTAAACCCCAACCATCTGAACACCCTGGCTGTTTTGTGAGTACACACTCTCATAATGAGCAAACTGTGATGAACTGTGTGTACTACTGACACCTTTGTATCAGGAACACATCTGTGGTGAAGATAGCGTGCTGAAAAAACGGGGCGCAGGTGGGAAGTGAACTCATGCGGCCCCGACCACTGGACCACCCCGGGTCATTAACTTTAATGTTAAGCTGCCATGGCAACTAACGTTGTGTGTTAGTTTGCAGCCAGCCATGTATGCAGTCGTATCTTCTTATTGCAAACATCCTGTCATGTAGGAAAGCTAACCTTGAGTTAGACAGACTTTCCAGACCAAGTGAATATTTCAGTACATTAAGCCATGGTACGCGCTTCACACGAAACAAAAGACTGAACGTTTTTGTGTCGTTTTGTTAGACAACACATGACCAACCAGCTGTCTGCCAGAACCACCTTACCATGTGATGACATAACAACAGAACAGATTAACATAAACAACATCTACGTTGAAAGGCTGCTCCAAAATGTATTTAGTGGATATCAAAAGTCTGACCTATGATATGAACAATTCAATTGAAGAACAGACTGAAATCTTTGACGGGGAGAAATAAAACATTCAAATCTTACTATAACATGGTTGCATAAGTGTGTACACCGTTAAACTAATACTTTGCTGAAGCACTGTTTGGTTTTATTTAGGTTCTAGGTGGTGGTCTGGTTTTGGGGTCTAGGTGGTGGTCTGTTTTTAGGGTTTAGGTGGTGGTCTGGTTTTAGGTTCTAGGTGGTAGTCTGGTTTTGGGGTCTAGGTGGTGGTCTGGTTTTAGGGTTTAGGTGGTGGTCTGGTTTTAGGGTCTAGGTGGTGGTCTGGTTTTAGGGTCTAGGTGGTGGTCTGGTTTTAGGGTCTAGGTGGTGGTCTGGTTTTAGGGTCTAGGTGGTGGTCTGGTTTTAGGGTCTAGGTGGTGGTCTGGTTTTAGGGTTTAGGTGGTGGTCTGGTTTTAGGGTCTAGGTGGTGGTCTGGTTTTAGGGTCTAGGTGGTGGTCTGGTTTTAGGGTCTAGGTGGTGGTCTGGTTTTAGGGTCTAGGTGGTGGTCTGGTTTTAGGGTCTAGGTGGGGGTCCATGTGGGGTTCAAGGGTGGAGGAGGGGTTTGTCTCACCGTTGTATGAGAGGCGGGGCTTGCTTAGACACATGATGAAGTGCACCTCCATCTCATTGGATGCCACAGACTTGGAGCAGACGGGACACTTGAACCCTGAGGAGACAATGGAGAAGGATTGGTTAGACCTCTAATACTGTACATATGTGTATAATGGCTGTTAGACCACTAATACTGTACATATGTGTATAATGGCTGTTAGACCTCTAATACTGTACATATGTGTATAATGGCTGTTAGGCCTCTAATACTGTACATATGTGTATAATGGCTGTTAGACCACTCATACTGTACATATGTGTATAATGGCTGTTAGACCTCTAATACTGTACATATGTGTATAATGGCTGTTAGACCTCTAATACTGTACATATGTGTATAATGGCTGTTAGACCTCTAATACTGTACATATGTGTATAATGGCTGTTAGACCACTCATACTGTACATATGTGTATAATGGCTGTTAGACCTCTAATACTGTACATATGTGTATAATGGCTGTTAGACCTCTAATACTGTACATATGTGTATAATGGCTGTTAGACCTCTAATACTGTACATATGTGTATAATGGCTGTTAGACCACTAATACTGTATATATGTGTATAATGGCTGTTAGACCTCTAATACTGTACATATGTGTATAATGGCTGTTAGACCACTAATACTGTACATATGTGTATAATGGCTGTTAGACCTCTAATACTGTACATATGTGTATAATGGCTGTTAGACCTCTAATACTGTACATATGTGTATAATGGCTGTTAGACCACTCATACTGTACATATGTGTATAATGGCTGTTAGACCTCTAATACTGTACATATGTGTATAATGGCTGTTAGACCTCTAATACTGTACATATGTGTATAATGGCTGTTAGACCTCTAATACTGTACATATGTGTATAATGGCTGTTAGACCTCTAATACTGTACATATGTGTATAATGGCTGTTAGACCTCTAATACTGTACATATGTGTATAATGGCTGTTAGACCTCTAATACTGTACATATGTGTATAATGGCTGTTAGACCTCTAATACTGTACATATGTGTATAATGGCTGTTAGACCTCTAATACTGTACATATGTGTATAATGGCTGTTAGACCACTCATACTGTACATATGTGTATAATGGCTGTTAGACCACTAATACTGTATATATGTGTATAATGGCTGTTAGACCACTAATACTGTACATATGTGTATAATGGCTGTTAGACCACTAATACTGTACATATGTGTATAATGGCTGTTAGACCACTAATACTGTACATATGTGTATAATGGCTGTTAGACCTCTAATACTGTACATATGTGTATAATGGCTGTTAGACCTCTAATACTGTACATATGTGTATAATGGCTGTTAGACCTCTAATACTGTACATATGTGTATAATGGCTGTTAGACCACTAATACTGTACATATGTGTATAATGGCTGTTAGACCACTCATACTGTACATATGTGTATAATGGCTGTTAGACCTCTAATACTGTACATATGTGTATAATGGCTGTTAGACCTCTAATACTGTACATATGTGTATAATGGCTGTTAGACCTCTAATACTGTACATATGTGTATAATGGCTGTTAGACCTCTAATACTGTACATATGTGTATAATGGCTGTTAGACCACTAATACTGTACATATGTGTATAATGGCTGTTAGACCTCTAATACTGTACATATGTGTATAATGGCTGTTAGACCACTCATACTGTACATATGTGTATAATGGCTGTTAGACCACTCATACTGTACATATGTGTATAATGGCTGTTAGACCTCTAATACTGTACATATGTGTATAATGGCTGTTAGACCACTAATACTGTACATATGTGTATAATGGCTGTTAGACCACTCATACTGTACATATGTGTATAATGGCTGTTAGACCTCTAATACTGTACATATGTGTATAATGGCTGTTAGACCTCTAATACTGTACATATGTGTATAATGGCTGTTAGACCTCTAATACTGTACATATGTGTATAATGGCTGTTAGACCACTAATACTGTACATATGTGTATAATGGCTGTTAGACCACTCATACTGTACATATGTGTATAATGGCTGTTAGACCTCTAATACTGTACATATGTGTATAATGGCTGTTAGACCTCTAATACTGTACATATGTGTATAATGGCTGTTAGACCACTAATACTGTACATATGTGTATAATGGCTGTTAGACCACTCATACTGTACATATGTGTATAATGGCTGTTAGACCTCTAATACTGTACATATGTGTATAATGGCTGTTAGACCTCTAATACTGTACATATGTGTATAATGGCTGTTAGACCTCTAATACTGTACATATGTGTATAATGGCTGTTAGACCACTAATACTGTACATATGTGTATAATGGCTGTTAGACCACTCATACTGTACATATGTGTATAATGGCTGTTAGACCACTAATACTGTACATATGTGTATAATGGCTGTTAGACCACTAATACTGTACTGCCAACCTACACCACTGCTGAACGGGTCGGGGTCACTTTGAAATGGCCTTATTATCCATGAAAACTCACCATATGAGATTGAATACCAAATATAGATGAATAGGAAAGGTTCGTTTGAATGGAAATATTAATTGTGCCCTTCAAACTTTCATGAACACCAGGTCGTTTATGAGACTTGTGTCAAGGTAAAGTGTGGGGTCGGTTACCTTAACAAAACTACCATAAACACTATTAATGAGTCCCAAACTGACCCAACACTTTACCTTAATGAATCAACCATAAACACTATTAATGAGTCCCAAACTGACCCAACACTTTACCTTAACAGGGATGAGTCCCAAACGACACAACACTTTACCTTAACAAAACTACCATAAACACTATTAATGAGTCCCAAACTGACCGCACACTTTACCATAACAAAACGACCATAAACACCAGGGAGAGTCCCAAACGACCCAACACTTTACCTTAACAGGGATGAGTCCCAAACGACCCAACACTTTACCTTAACAGGGATGAGTCCCAAACGACCCAACACTTTACCTTAACAGGGATGAGTCCCAAACGACCCAACACTTTACCTTAACAGGGATGAGTCCCAAACGACCCAACACTTTACCTTAACAGGGATGAGTCCCAAACGATACAACACTTTACCTTAACGAAACGACCATAAACACTAGTAATGATTAGTCAGTCTGGTCACTAGATTTCCTGGTCATTATCAGGTCCCAACCTTTGGCATATGGTGTCGTTTAGGAAGCCAACCAGTATTGTTCATTGGCTGCTGTGGGAAACGTTTTACACTGTGTAGTTACTGTCCGAGTCCCAGTGGGCAGGGCTCGACTCGTCTGCTTTTAACACAACGGTAGACAATTATCACACTGGCCATGAAAATCCCAGTCCAGGGAGCGAACTGAGTGTACCGTGTGAATGGCCAGAAATAAACTTGTGGCCGTGCCACGTTGTGCTTGTTTTGGTCAAACGATAAATACGCATAAAAGTGGTAACAATTCACTCATGCCAACCGAGGATGTCGCTCCAGATGTGGTATTTTTTAGACGATACAGATCACGCTCCAGGCCGGGGGAAGTATGCCCCTGTCCGGTTTACAACCTTCGACGTTGATCGTGTTGTCGAATGTGGACGAGGCACATGACACAAGGACATATCAGTACGTATCAGTACGTTCCCCTGACACTCTGCGCAATGATCCCGCCGGGTAGAAAACAAACTTTGTTTTGCGGATTTGCGCACACATTTTTGGGTTGTTTTTTCGTGGACGTTTTACCATTAAACACCTGGCAGGTTTTAGCTACTGTCTCTGCATTGTGATCAGCTGAAACGTATACGTCTAGCAATCACTTCGAGGGCATATTTTAGTCCCAGACTCACCAAGAGTGAGTCTGGAGTGATGAAGGAGTGATGAAGACATCCTGACCGGCCGTAGAGGACAGAACTAGGTATGGACAGGTAGAGTGTTGGTAAGATAGACAAACGGAGGAGGAACTAAGATGGGCATAGTAAACGTAGTTGGTCGGTAAAACACCTACCCCCCCCATGGCAGCTGACCCACTTTTCCCCTGGCTGCTATTTTCAGCCCCTCCTTAGGGATAGACAGAGGAAGAATTGGAAGAAATTAGTGGCAGAAGCAGAGGTGAGGAAAAAACGTAAAGGGAGTGCTTTCTATGAGAGTATGAGACTATGCTGTGTCCAGGTCATATCTGTGGACAGAGACAGAGACAAGCATGTAAGGCCTCCCAGAAGGTAAGCTCACTGGGCTCTACGGCCGAACCCGATGACTAGCAAAGTTAACTTCAAGAAATTGTTAATTAGATCTTCACATTTTATGGACCACTGGCTGCATTCATACAGTAGGATCACTGGCTGCATTAGTACAGTAGGATCACTGGCTGCATTATTACAGTAGGATCACTGGCTGCATTATTACAGTAGGATCACTGGCTGCATTATTACAGTAGGATCACTGGCTGCATTATTACAGTAGGATCACTGGCTGCATTATTACAGTAGGATCACTGGCGGCATTATTACAGTAGGATCACTGGCTGCATTATTACAGTAGGATCACTGGCTGCATTATTACAGTAGGATCACTGGCTGCATTATTACAGTAGGATCACTGGCTGCATTATTACAGTAGGATCACTGGCTGCATTATTACAGTAAGATCACTGGCTGCATTATTACAGTAGGATCACTGGCTGCATTATTACAGTAGGATCACTGGCTGCATTATTACAGTAGGATCACTGGCTGCATTATTACAGTAGGATCACTGGCTGCATTATTACAGTAGGATCACTGGCGGCATTATTACAGTAGGATCACTGGCTGCATTATTACAGTAGGATCACTGGCTGCATTATTATAGTAGGATCACTGGCGGCATTATTACTGTAGGATCACTGGCTGCATTCATACTGTAGGATCATTTGCTGCATTCATACAGTAAAACCAGGACGACACAAAATGTAACTAAATCTGGCTCTGCACATGGCTTTTATGCACTACACCTCCCGCGACTGGGAGTGGCGATTTGTCCAGATACTTCTTTATGTCACGGTGCGGCGTTATTGTACAGCGTTATTGTACAGCGTTATTGCATGACATTATTGTTTTACAATATTGTGGATATACTACAGTGACCTTGCGAATTTGAACTTTAGTTCATGTTTAATAGAAACACAACCTTGGGACAGAAGTCACGCTAA